>JAYGXS010000010.1:9286198-9358786 GCA_036362985.1 Ligula intestinalis
CAGACCTTGGCCGCCGTGAGGGCGGGTGGGAACGCGGTCGAAGACGCATCTGCTGTAAACTCACAGCTTCCCCACAACGGCTTTAGCTAACCCCGAGTCCCAACTGATGAGAACAGCAACGTAAGTGGTCTTTTAAGAAACATATTTGGTACGGTGCTTTGCATTACCGTTCTGCAATACGGATTTGTGCTTACGTGCAGCTTAAAAAGTGTGGGGGTCATATAGTCCTAAATTAAAAGTACAAACTACTCAAATAAAGTAAATAGAAAGACCAAACCTTAACAATTTCACAAACGGCTGCCATGACATGGCTGCCACACACTTGAGGAGTCAGCAACTCCAGTTGGACTAAAATCATGCGCTTTTGACTCGATAATCTCAGCAAACAGTCGCGAGCGATGCCCACGCTCTTGGGCTATCGACAAGGGAGCAGTTTCGGTCCTCCCGGTGGCGGCCCTATGAACTCACCGGAGCGAACAGACGCAAACTGACAAATGCGACAGCGACCCCTCCTACGTACTCAGTGTGGTGAACTAATCAGTATCTTGCGAAGAAAATCCAGACCTAAAATAACACTATTTCGGTGGTCGTCCCTTCCACTCCCATGAACGCAGAGCTGGCGTGAACAACGCGGACCAAGGAAACTGGAGTCAGCCATTTGAAGACGATTAGGGCTTCCAGTTTTCCGCAAGAAAGACAACCGTCAAGACAACAATACGTTCCATTATCTTATCGTGATTTGTACAGCCGCAAAGGTAAGTGTGCCATGGTTTGAGTGGATGAAGTGTCCAACCGCATCTAAGCGCATCTTGTTCATGGAACCGAGTCACCCGTCCCCGTTTCTTGTTGTGAAAACCTGACGCATTGTGTGCATTTGAGGCGTGTTTAGCATGCGTATACGAGCTGCGATCACTGCACCTGACCCTGACTCCCTGACTCGATCCTGAACCAGGTGAGCGAGAAAGGAGAGCGTGTGGTAGATACTGTGCAAGTCCATTATAGACTAATTCATGCGCAAGTCATGATGCCTGCGCCCACCTGGCTGTGAGGCACACAGTGGTTCTTGCCAATAGTGGAGAACATGCGAGCTCCAGGAAGCAGTTCAGGAGAAGAGGATGCGATCACTGGAACAAGGACTTTATTTTCCTGACGTTTCGGATTCCGTCAGGAATCCTTAATCATAAGTGATGGTAGCATAGTCATAGTCATGCGCAAATATGGTTGAAACATGCACAGGTTGCACGGTATTTATAGTTCATAGTGGTCATCCGCTTGCGTGCGCTAAGTATGCACTTATGTAGCCACCGCTTGGGTCTTAATTGATGCTGTACTGGCTTGACACTTCGCGTTCGATTCACTAATAACCACAGTTCGCTCGTCAGTGTCAGATGCGGGCCTGATAATTGCGTAACGATTACGCCCGCTGTCGTCAGAGTTGTTACTGCGCCCGGCCCTTCCCACGTGACTGATTCTCTTGCACAGGAAATTTCTCAAAACACCGTATGGGAACGTCCAATCGTTGCGCTTGTTGATGGACTGGGGGCCTGAGAACCATGACACCAGCAGCTCGCGGCTCACGCAGTGGTTACCTCTTGCGAGGATTTTGGCCTCGTCAAACTTGAAAATATGGCCAGGTCGCGTCAAGTGATCTGCAACCTGGAAGTTTGCGTCTTTCTTCCTCACCACCGCTGCATGCTCGGCCATTCACGTCCGGAGTAGTTTCCCGGTTGCTCCGACGTAGTTGCTTTGTCCACAACTGTACCAGATCCGGTAAACGACTCTAGCCGTTTTCTGCCGTGGTAGTGGGTCTTTTGGTCTCATGACCTGGCGCCTGATGGTTGCTTCTGGCCTGTGCGCAACTCCAACTCCAAGTGGGGTGAGTAGGCGGCTGACCGCTTCCGATACATTCGTCACATACGGAAGAGCTCACCAAACTTTTGGACCAGTTGGACGTGGCTTCTTCGCTCGTTTGCGTATGCATTGGTTGACAAAACTGCGCGGGTAACAATTCGCACTCAGTACCCATCATTGTAATTCAGCAACTTTGTCTTCCACTTCGCTGCAACGCGTCTCAACGCACCGGTAAAGTGCTCTTACGCAGCTGCGTTTGGGACCGATTGGGTGGTTGCTGTTGTAGTTCAGGACTTGCATAGTGTTGGTTGCTTTCCTGAACACTTTAGTTTTTAGGCCACCACCGTCTTTGCGGCAAACAAGGACATCCCTGGTTCTCGTCAGATACGACAGTCGAACTATAAAGTGACGACACCAAAGAGGTATTTAGTGTCTGGAGATGGAAGTCCCGCGTACCGCTGCACCACGGTTTTTGTGTATCCTTCTGACAGCAAAAATGTTGGGTCTTGTGTTCGCAACAGACTGCCACACAAAAGGCGTGCAAGATGTAAGAGATATAAAAAAAAAACTCACTCGTAGGCTTCTTGAGCAATGGCATACAATTGCGGATCAAAACTCTCGCAGCTGTTTGCCAGAACGGCGTCGAGAGCATCGTCAATACGCAGATGGGCAGCGCGCAGACGGTGTTGAAGGGAACTAAAAAGATGGATGGGGAAAATGTGTAAATTAGATTCAGGAGGGTATGGAGCGTTCGAAAAGGACTCCCGGTGGGAGGAGCGAAGAGGAAGCGCATAATGAAGAGACGAGATGAAGACGCTGCCTCCTAATAACTAAGTGTGCCTGGTAGTCATATGGTGGATGCATTGTTTAGGAAATCGCGCTTGGGAATCTGCTTACTGTATCAGAATTGGTAAATTCCCGATGTCGCATTAGGGTGGGCGGGTAAATTGACCCCAGTGTGATAATACAGACGGCTCTAGGTGGGACCTCTATAGCTTAGTTGGCTAGAGCGTTGGCTGTACTGGCATGGGTTCCAATCCCACTGAGACCACCGACTTTTCACGATTAAGTCAAATGGAGCAGAATAAAGACAGCGAAAAATACTAATTCAAGAGCTTAACCAAAAAGAGAGGAATGGGTTAGAATGAAAGGGGGAAAGGTGAGGAATGCAAAGAAGAGTCTAGAAGTAGGTACAAGACGAGGTTTTCGAAAGTAGTCAGAAGATGAGGGAAACAATAGAGCTAAGATAACAATAGAGCAATGACGCTAGGATGTGAGTTTTGCATATATTCACAAGAGAGCAATAAGTATAATCATACAATTCTTGGCAGTTCGCCGATTGCAACAGCCAGGACGACGAACCCGTGGCTCATTAGCTAGATCGTTGGACTAATAACCAAAAGAGGACGAGGTGGAGCCTTAGCTGCCCTTAAATCGGGGGTTGGGTAAGGCTGATATATTAGCCGACGTCAGCCGCAAGACCTTAAGTTCGAATCTGCGTTCATTTTGGTTATAAGTCTAACTTTCTAACTATTGAGAGAAAGCGCGCATCGGGATGCCTCGCCATAGCAGCTGCATTCATGGAACACATGTTAAACACAGGGAACATTTTAAGAACCCTTAAAACACATGTCATGCTCCACTTAAGCCACTAACTTAGCTTACATGCTGTTAAACGACGTTATTGTTTCTAATAACGCATTTGAATAAGATAAATCTCTCTACTTACTGGCTGTATGAGTCTAGCCTGGAAAAAATATAACCTATCACTTATATGTATTGAAAATAAATGAGAAAATGCACATGCAATTTGTATGTTGTACCACTGATTATCCTGCAACCTAATCCAAAGATATGTCAGTCACATCAGGATGGTGGATTTTGAACGAGCTTCTTTCTAACTGACTGCAAAAGGCACATACTGTAAAACATGGCTACTGTGGTCTCATGCATTTTTCTCATTGGTTTGATGCCCTTATAAATGTAAATATATTTTATAGAAAACGTGCACCAAAATATTACTGCTTGCACTCATTTGATAGCCAATTACGTCTACTTTAAAGTTGATATCTGACGAAAGGATATCTTCAGATTTTAAATGAAGTGTCTGATCATGAAATGTCTCGAGACCGTAAAATATCCATGCATAAAGCGTCGTATTTTTCCATTTATTAAGGCTCTCTAGTCTGTGAGCTCTTCCCCATAGTGTAGAGGAATGTGTGGTTTCGCTTAAAATATATACTGAATAAAGTTTCAAACCCCTAAATGCAAGTGGTACGGCCGCTATGGCTCAAAACTATTCGGTAATTTATTAAGTTTTTTAAATCCAGAAAGACACTCTTTCTTCAGGTATAAAATTTGAAGAAGGAATAATGTGCTATCAAATAAATGCAAGAAGTAACATTTCCTATAAAATATATTTCACTTTATAGTGAAACACTACTACACTTCACTTTATGGTGCACACTGCTCACGTAGTCGTTTTTTACACAGTTAACTTTAAGCAGGCGGTCAGAACGAAGTTCGTTCAAAGGCCAGCATTCATGCATGATAATCATGATAACAAGCCTACTTGAGAAACATTTTTGAATCAAAAACGCATTTCAGAATTTCAGTTGACATTTCAAGACATTCGAAATCTACTGTATCTGCAGTGCTGTGTTCACTTGCAGTTCAAATTAGTTCTCGTAGTTAGAATGTTTGTGTCGCTTCGAAAATCTACGATGGAAAGAAAGGTGATGGGCAGTCAAGTCAAGTTTATTAATGGAAATAAAGGCAAACGGATAAGCCTCTTTAAAGGATTTTCAAGTGTGTCAAAGTATCCATGCGAACACCTATTGACCAGTTCAAGTAGGCTGAAATCCAATGTTACATCGTGCCAGCGATAATGCTATTCTTCATTTGTTGCACCCAAAATGAGTTTTTTGCCATTTAAATTGTAGGGCATATAAATTTGAGGTGTGCGCGGCGCTTTGCGCCGCGAACTTATATAAACTAACTCCAGCACGGTAAGTTGGACCTCAGGCAAGTTGAAGTTGACGACCTCCTAAACGCCATATTTTTACCGGATTTTTAAATTCTGTAATAAATAATTTATGACTAATCAAATTAAATACGAAAAAGTTACGTGGACAAGTCAGTTGTCAAAGTTACCGTCATGGTGCACGCTCATTGACTAGTCAAAATACCCTTGAAATCCTCCACATAGTTCAAGCCATAGGCAAACGCCTTTGAATTCCCTATCGGTACACAGTAGTTAAGAAATGCATCGGCACAGCCGAACCTTTCAAAGAAGTCGTTTACATAATTATAAGCCACTACTCGTTTGTTCCAAGTAATACGACCACATGTGGTGATGTCAGTTAACACGAGCCAGTAGATGTAACAGCATTAAAGGGGCAAATTAGAAGAAGTAGAGAGCGAAGCCATTCAGAGACATGTTTGCAAGATGATTATGCTTTGTTGACAATTATTTACATTAAAGATAGAAGGCAGACCTTCGAAAGTTAGAAACAACGTATGCACAGTTGAGAAGGCTCACTAAAATGATCATTCCTGGCCAAATTGACGTCATCAGCCAGCCATAAGTCAACGCTGGAGTGGGAGGACCGGTAACTCGAACCCGGATTATTTGGTTATTAAATACCGAGTTTAATTAGTAGTATTCCGGCAATGCAGAAGGCATTCCTAGAATACGTATTTCTGGCCATTGGCCGTCATCAGCTAGGAGTAGCCCAACTCTAAGGTAGCCGCTAAAATTGCTGCCACACTCGATTTTCGAACTCGCGTCTCGCCGGTCAGGGGCAGACGTCCTAACCATTGAGCCATGGAGTTCGCTGTCTGTTCAATGTTCTACGACTGAGCAGAAGCCTGCGCCTTCCGCGGATGGTAATTAGCTATCGATCCTGATTACATGACGAAACGCGGAAATGCAATCAACTGATGCATCTACTTGGCGCCCGTATATTGAGCCTCTGCGTGGTCCTCTCTAGACTTGCGTTATTGATTAATGATTGGCTTATACCCCCTATAAATGAAGTCTTGTTTTCTGCTGCTGCTGCTGCTAATAGCGTTGACAACAGATTCCTTTGTGATTTCACAAGCTCAGAAAAAATCTTTCCGGTGCTCCGCCAGCTTGCTTTTTTATGGGTGATACCGTTCTTCGTTGGGGTTTCGCTGGCAGTCACATCGCGACGAGCAGTTGATAAAAAAAGGCTTGAAGGTCCATTTTTAGCGTATTTGCCGAGGCCTAGCTCCAGGATTTGAAGACTAGGCTCACAGCATCGGGTATAAACAGTCCTAACGAGTTTCGTAATTAGCTAACCGTACGGGAGATTAAGCATTCCCAAAACTGTTTTAAGCAGCGGGGAGAGTTGTGTTTTGCACGAAGAGTACAGTCGAGTTTCAACCAGAATCCCAGACCGAAAAAAGTTCAATGTTTTGTTATAGGGTGATTCTACTCCGATCTGTTTCAGGATGTTCTCATCCTCTATCATTGTCATGAGTAGCGAGCTAATTGGAACCCCAATTGTATATGTTACTCGCCAACTATTAGTAACAATGTTATTATTTTACCGACAACACAGGTGATGGCAGGTCAACTCTAGTGTAGCAGCGGAAATTCCTGCCACGCTTGAGTTTCGAACTCGCGTCTCTCCGGCCAGAGACGAACGCTCTAAGCATTGAGCCACGGGTCCGCCGTGTTGTCGGTTTTTGATCGGGACTATATATGTTATAGGGTAATTTTACTCCGATCTGTTTCAGGATGTACCCATCCTCTATCATTGTCATGAGTAGCGAGCTAATTGGAACCCCAATTGTATATGTTACTCGCCAACTATTAGTAACAATGTTATTATTTTACCACTGCTACACTAGAGTCGACCTGCCATCACGTGATGTGATGTTGGTCTGTGTTGTCGGAAAATAGTTCAACGTTTGCCAATTATTCGACCTGAAACAGAACAGGGCCTCATGTACAAACAAAAAAGGATATACTTTAGCTGTGCGCAAGAGGCACATGTGCGGCTACGGTTGCATTGATGAGAACTGGGTAGCACAAGACGATGTGACGCCAAACAAACCCAAATGGCACGTACGCCAGCACTAGTCTTCGAACTCGCAAGTAGAAGCTTTCAATGACTGGTTAGTAAAAGGGTATGTGCCCGCACAACGGGCCGCGCTGCAGAGATACTAAAGCAACACACGGGAGCCCGATTAAGGCATGAGACGTGTTAACCAGGCTGAGCAGAGTCTGTGCATCCCATAAGAAATAGCACACATTGGGGGGTGACATAAATAGTCTCGGGCTTTATGTCGGGTCAGCCACTGCGCCCAATCTCAGCAGCAGATGACTGAATATCCCCAAATGGTGCACTGGAGAGGAAAGCTTGGCAGTGAGGCCTACTCTGGGAAATTCCAGCACAACGACACTTCGGCGCATTTCTCACTAAAATAAATCTGACGTGCTCTGAATCCATCAAGAAACTAGCTGACTGGGTAGCCCGATCCTCTTAGGATGGAGACCCAGGCTCGATGGTTACTTCTTACTCTGACTGCGTAAATCGCACATATAGGTGACATCCAGGGCGCTCTCGTGAAAGTCTGGTACGTGCTGGAGGGATCAGTTCGCGCGTGGTACACACAAACAAACCGTGCCCCGCCATCCTGAAGCTGCTTTGCCACTGGGCTCAGATAGATGGGGGGAGGAGAATGCTGCAGATGCTGCGCACTTCTGTTACCACTATGGACTAATTCGCGCAAAATTCGCCGTTCTGCATTGAACATGCTGTGGCAAATCGTACGGTGGGCATTATCGTTAGCGACGTCCGAACGGTCCTGGCACGTGTATGGCTGCAGTTACCTAGACAGGATATGTATCAGGACGGAGAGACCGTTTGAGGAGGTGAATGGGGAGGGGGGGGTAAAAATCGCAACTAGCGTGTCGTGCTAAAAATGTGTTCTGTTAGCTGTGTCGAGCGCTCGAAAGATTGTCTCCACTCCAACTTCTTTTTCTTAGACAGCAAGTTTATAGCCACAAGGAATGAAAAATGTTGACAAAGAAAGTAGAAAATTCCGAAGAAAGATTAACTCACTCTACACAACGAAACATTCTGAAGTCCTCTGTAACCAGCAGGCTCCCTCGGTGAAGCCTTATTGCAGCCGAAAATTCGCCATTCTGTGGAAAGACAAAATAATGGAGGATCAAAAATAAATCAAACGATATTTGGAGAGCAACTTGAAAACGCCGAAAAGTCATGAAGTAGTCAGTATGAACAATTAATGTCATGATATTTTAGTGTCATAGAAGCACATTAAAAGCTTTGAATGGGGGCAACTAAGGTGCACATTCCAGCTCAAAAGTGGACAGGTGATGTTTGTCTCTTATTTCGTCGCAGAAGAGAAATTAGAGTAATGCACTATAAACAAACCGACGCAAGTTAAGCTATTGCAGTAGGCGCCGGTTACTAAGCCCACCTCGGGCCCAGACCAAATTGGGCTTAATAAGCGACGGGCGCACTAACCGGAGAGTCCTAGCTCTTGATTGGCAAACGCAGGATAAGCACTATACATTACATACGTACTGTATTATGTGTAGAGCTTGGTTATGTACAAGAAAATAATGCTGTTTGTCTGTATTTTACGTAATAACAAAAAAAATGATTTGCGACACTTTAAAAAAAGCGTCTAGTGTCAGCTGTTTTGGAGGAAACTTCACTTGCAAGTGCTCTTTGATGTCCTTCTCCGGCATCTTGTTTTGCGTAAGACTAGCCAAAACTATGTAACCAGTAGCGCACGCGGAGAGATGAGAATCTCACTCTATCCTGTTGGCAAACTGGGCTTTTTAGCCGGCGGATTTCGCTATGTAAAATTCCGTCCCAAGCTGATTTGGGCTTAATAGGCGGCTGGGCCTATTAACCGTGGGCATAATAACCGGCGACTACTGTATAAGGCGTTAAAAACCGTGGCTTAGAAGGTTGCCATCTGACGCGATAACTCAAACCGGGCAGTCGGCCTACTGTGTTTGTGTGGATTGGCCGACTGGTGGACTGAGTGTCAGGCTGCAATGGCATCTTCGTGGGGTCTTAGGGGCAGCTCTGGCCGGGCAAGCTAACTGCCATCCCCCCCTGCCGACTCCGGTCTTCTTGGTTTAGTCACGACACTGGGCCCAGAGGAAGAGATTGCGGCGGATGCTGCGCAAGTCTACTATCACTCCAATCTAATTAACGCACAAGTCACCTAAAAAGTGGCTTATGGATTTTCGAATGGAAAGATCTGCAACAACACGATTCATTGGTATACACATTACCGACAAATAAATTCTGACACCTTTCGACTTGAGAATAAGATGACTCGATCGCTGGGACAATGCTTTTATTCGCCTGACTTTTCGAGATCCGACTTGTTTGTTATCGTCAGTCGGTACAACGAAACCATCCTGACCATTAGAGGCAGCAATCATGTGTCATTGATGACTCCTGGTTGCAGCCAATACAGGATGAACCTACCACTTGGAAGATTTAGGATCTAGCTAGGTGACCAATCGAATCCGGATGCAAATCTATAATTTTCACAAGCTTAAGTTATTATATAGTTGGCTGAAGTCGGTAACAATAATCGACCGTCTACGGGACACTAAACTATAGCTCGAATTCAGGATGTTTGGTCAGATTGGTGATGTGATTTTGTAGGCAATTACGTTCTGCAATATCACTTTTAAGGCATGTGATCCTTGAATTCTACATAAAATAGCATCATTATCTGGACACGAAATACACGCCAAATTTTCTAAATCCGTAAATATTATATTTGGGGTTTTTCAGATAGTCCAAAAAGGCAAAATATGGCTGTGTAAACGAAGACCAGAGAGAAAAGTCATATCGTTTTTGTATCACTTAACTTTATTTATCGAAATTCGAATGACGCTCGGCCGGCTTCACTACCTTAAGCATTGGTATTTATATTTTTTGTGTGTTTTGCCTTGAAAAATTTCCTCAACTGCACATTTAAGCGTCGCAAGCTGAAATGAAACGCTATTCACAAGAGGGCAATAAAGAGGTCGGTTAATTCACATTCCTTCCGGGCCGGAGCCAGGCAGAGGGGTTAAGACATGTTGCACAGGTACAGTGCTTTAAAAAGTCGACATGTACAGTCGATTATGCGTGATTTGCGCTACCGAGAGAACGCATCTGCTGGTTACCCTATTTGCTGGCAACCTGACGCATCCAGGGGTGGCTGGGAGAGGAATCACGATGAGTTGACGCTTGCGACAGGTAAATGGGCTGTGGCGGAGCATTATCGACAGCTCTAGGAGGACGCAAAGGGTGGAAGTCTGGTACACCAACAGTCATAGCAGTGTTGAGCCTGATGACGATATTATGCTATAGCGACCATGAACCAACTGTAAAACGCTTCTTTCATTACAACTGCGTTGTGACCAGTTTCCGCATAGCCAACACGTCTGAGGCAACCTTAACCGAACAATTGTTGGAGACCCATCTGTACACGAAAATGTAATTATCTTTACCAAAACTGGGGGTTTCTAGACAAGGCAAGCGTAAAGTGATGTTGTGATGTTGGCTTAAACGGACTAGATGCCCCTAGACGGAGATAGTGGACAAGAAAGCTGCCTGGACGAGAGATTATATAAAACAGACGACTAAGGTCGAGGAAAGCACTTTAAGATCAAATAAGTACTAAATATCTCAATGAAAACTGTGTATGTAGCCTAGTTATCCGTCAATACGACTGAAAGAATGGACAGAGGCATATATAATCTAGAGGTGAAGGGCAGTCCTTACATCAATCAGTTTGTCCAACTGAGTTGCACTATCCTTCAGTGTTCGAATGCGTCGCAGAATCTCGATCACCTTTTTGAGGCGTAGACAACGCCGGTGATTTCGTAGAACTATAAAATGCGGTTCCACAAGGCCGCGGGAAAGGGCTTCTAAGGAGCTGAAAAAGCAGTGGTGAAAAGTGAGGTGTCAAATTAAACAGAGAAGTGGATGAAACTGTATGATAGAATTGCCTTAGTGGAACATATATTATACAATTTGCCGGCTGCTGATGTGCTAGTGTCTCCTTGTCCGCCAAATGAGTCTGCTGACAGGAGAGAAAATGTACACTAACGCCAACCGTGGATGTATTCCACAGTCGCAGACAATCTTATAATCTATTGCCTTATCAAAATCCACGAAAATGCAGGGGCACCTCCGCTACACTTTCGGCCGGTGACTCGGTAATAACCGCGAGAAAACCTCTGGCCGTTGACATGGATTACTGCTTTCGTGAATAGCGTCTTCTTGTTCAGGTTCGGAATCTTCTCGAGTATGCTGCATTTTTCTGCGTGGGTCGATATACTAGCACGTAACTTGACGGAGAAGATAATTATTTTGCACATGAAGCCAAAGATTTATATACGTAAGGTGGCCGAACTTTAGTTTTCTGACGAATGAAACCATGTGTCCAGGCCATCAAAGTTATTTTTTTGGTGACACGTCCCAGAAGTACCAAATATGTGCTTTGATACTTCTCGGTGAATATTTTAATAACTAAGGCTATACTAGTGATATTGTGCCGTTCCTTATTAGCTTCTTTAATTATCAGTTTGTGATCTAGTTATAATAAATTCCGCCTCAAATGCGACACTGAAATCGCTCAAAAATAATTCATCTCTTGCGTCGTCCAGACTTCTACTAGACTGCATCACTGAGTTTGAGTTACTGTTAGTGAATTAGTCGATGTTGGCTGAAGAATATACAGTTCAATATAAGCGGTTTTATGGTACAACCATGAATTTATGCGGAAATTCTTCGCGCCGAGGATGAACAAGAAGTTAATAAGCGACAGCCTTAGCATTTTCCCCCTGCAAATATGGCTGTGCGTGCGCTTACAGGATCGGTCGACTTATCAGTTACGTCAGGCAAGACAGAAAATTCAGTTGACTGGCTTAACGCCGAGTCATGAAAAAACGGTGAAAAGTATTGAACTCTTGATGTACAGAGCATTACTCTATGTGTGCTAAATCAGGCAGACGAATAGAATGCTACTATGAAGAACAGATACATAAGTAATCATATTACCGATAAACTGTTAGTTTTATCGACAATATGTACAAATAAGCGGTAACAGGTTTCGTCTACAGCAATCTAGCATAACTCCCGTGATTAATTAAGAGTGTAAAATGTTGTAATAATGATTCAGAGACTTTATAGTGGCTACGGAACTATATCATGGATCAGAAATGCATCTTGCTGCAAGCGCGATGTAGCTTTATTTTATTTGGATGGTGATGCGCTCATCTGAACTTCAAAATACCTATTCGCAGCCCAGAAACTTGTGAGTTGGGCGAAAATGCAGAGTTGTAGGGCATATAAGTGCAAATTTCGATTCTGTTTATTTATAAAAGCAAACCAGAGTATAATAATTGCAGAAAAATAGTCTAATTAAAGTGGGCTAAAGATCACTTTGCGAAGATAATATTAGCAAACCAATGAGTGCCTACCTACGTGCCTCCTTGCATTGCAAATAAGCATCCCGGTTTAGCTCTTGCAGTTTCATCACTTTCCTGAGCTCTTCTTGGTAAAAGGGTTGCTTCTCGAGAATAAGATGAGATACTTGACGGCATACGGCAGTTTGCCGCTGTCGTAAGAGGGTAAGTCTTTCATCTATCACTTTCAAATTTCGAAAGTTTGACTGCAGATGACTCTGGAGACAAAACCAAACAAGCCAGATGAAAGGTATGAGTGGGAACATGTCGATTAAAGGGGAACTGCCCTAGATCGCATTGCGCACAAACTAAACAAGAATGCAACAATAATGTACTGAGTGGGTGCTTAATTGGTAAAAAAATACCTCATTAAACAAATGGTTACATAATATTTGCTTTAAAAGATGTAGCGTTTGGAAAAAACGCAAACGCAACGGGTCCGAACAGATGTCAAGGGTAACACGCCGGTCAATATTTCAACGCACCTACTTCAACACCTAATATTAAAAGCTTCAATAAGTTACAGGAAAACTGCGTTTTCCAAAGAGACGGAGAGTCGGCAAATCATGCGCAAGCCATTGCAAAAGAACGCTCTCTGTGTAGTTACATGTGAACCAAATCCTAAAATTTTGTTTAAATGAGCTCACAGATAGAGCATAGAAAGTACGGAGCTTTTTCACAGTAATGCCTATTTTATTGAACGTGTACATTTCCATAATTCTTTAATGCATGATTGGCAATGAAAAGTGCACAAATGTTGTGCAAGGCAAGCAGTACACTAACCTCGAATTCATATTTGCCGCTATCGAAGGATGCATCAAAATATAACTTTTCAATGTTGGAAATGATTTCCTGACTATACTGCGGGTCAGGCGGACCAGTAGCTCCACTGGTGGCTTCCAACGGACGCTACAAAAAAAATCGACAACAAGACCCAAATACTGTATTGGAAAACCAGTGAGAATTCAGGGTCGAAATTTCATTTTGTTCTTGAATTTCATGCTTGGGCTATAGAAAAAGTAAGAAATATCATTTGCATACACTGACGAGAAAATCCTTCAACCTCTTCATAGAAGATTTGGGCCCTAACTGAAAAACATGTTTACGCACCTAAAACCAATTGGCTCGTTTAGTTTATGATTATAATGGTCATCAGTTCCTGTCAGTTCAAAGCGGGAAGTTCGGAACATAAAAGGTTCGTTGGAGATACAGCCACTCCGCTATTTCAGGAAAGTTAATTTACGGAGTTTCAAACGTACCATCGAAGAGTGCAACGGAGCGTTTTTGTGTTTGCTGGAATTGAATGATTTTTGGAACAGGAAAACATTTGTCTTTGGTTAGCATGTTCTTTTTCGGACATCTCCAGTTACGAACGGCCGTTCGAAACGTAACTCTTTCGTTTCTTGATAAGTGTCTTATCTGTTATCCCGGTATTCAGTCGCACAGTTATACATCGATGTACAGTAGCCCTTCTTCAACGACAGGGAGCGCTGCGTGCTCATTAACATCACGTTCCTACCTCATTTTTGAAAGTGGGGCTCACTGAATTCTATGCTCGATTTCACCGCAGACGTTTTTTAAAGACGAGTCGATGGGGAATGTTACGTACTCTGGCTATCCCACTTCCCATTTCAGCTTACATGGGTGCTCACAAGTAGCACCAATTGCCCGAACTGTCATTATTTTAGTAGTACTCTGTTTTTTAAGACTGTGCCTTCTAGGCGCCTCAAATATAAAATTTAGGTAGGGTTGTATATAGGGGTTGCATTTTTCCTTGACTTATGATTGAAAAAAGACTTCTTTCCGAATGAATGAAAAGGTTCGCGTTTCAAGTATTTGCTTTGATGAGGAAGAAGACGTGTCGAGCACCGGATCAATTGATTTATTGTCCTGTGCTTGTCCTAAGCTTTCACCTTTTCAGTAGGCGATGACACGGATTTCATAACTGTCATCTGAACATGACCAAACATCGGTGGGCAAATCGTTCTTACACCTCTGCTCATCCACGGGATACAGCTCTGTAATATAACTGCAGAAAAGATGCCGGGCAGCCGGTGTGGCATCTTTCTGTAGGCCAAACCACATTCGGTAGTGAACCTCCTCCATGTGGACCTAGAGCACTCGCCTGGATACTGGACCCCATTGTCTCAGTCCATTTTTTAGGCGACTCTTATTATCTTCGATCGCGTTCTTATGACAACCGGTTACCGGATTACCAAAATTTGTGGAGTGTTCTACTGTCGAGTTCTTGTACCTCATGGGCAGACACTCCAGGTTCCGACCAGCAATCGGTCACTATCCCACTCCTGACAGCGACTTTTCTTTCAATCTCAGTCTCGCTTATAAAGACGTTTAAAAACGGCGTTTCAAAGACGCGAGTCGTACATCCTGTTGATCCATATTTGCCATCTTATTCGGCACTGGTTGTACATCCAGCGTGAAATCAAGGTTTCGTCGATTTTTGCTTCCACGCCCGAGTCGCCAACTGTCCCAGCATACTTCGGTAGCGCATGTGGACAGAATTTCCGGCACATGGCATACCAGTATATGGCTGCTTTTTCGGCCATGCCACACATAACCGACACCTCCTTAACCGACTTATCTGCAACAAATGCTAAGCCTTCATCTATTTTCTTCGGCAAGCCTAAGTGACTGTTGAAAATTCTCGTTTTGACCCAAATGACTTCTTCTTTTTGCATAACCTGCAACGGAGAACGAGTCCGTCGTCTGCGCACTCGGATTGGAGCCGGGAAGACAGCCGACCTTTCTGCTGGCCGTACACCACGTCACCGTCTGAATTGAGCGAGTTTACCAATTATTCGTACGGCGGAGGTTTTGCCAGCCTTCTGGATCGAGCATTTAGAGTTTCGTGGTCGTAGGAAACAAAAACGTGTTTTGGTACATATGAAACAATGTTGAGTTTGCTGCTGCTCTTCAGATGAGCTAAACCAGAGACGGGGGACTAGTTTGCATAGACTGCCTCCCAAACAGAGTTCATCCTGCTTCCGGCTACTTTTAAAAAACAACCAGCCACATTGTGTTTCCTCTGCCTCTCGCCCAGCAGTTGCTTTACCCGGATTGTAACTGGCGACGCTTTCTTCTGCGTTGTCCTGATAGTCGGTGAGCTGAATGATGCAATGTATATTCTGCGTAAACTGCCTCCGGCCGTTGACCCAGACGGGCTGAATATCAGGTAAAAGTTATCAGTTCCCCACCGGTATGATTTACGTACGTCGACCATGTATAATTAATTTGACAAAATTCTGCCTTAACCCGCACGGCCATTATGCTTCTCTTGTTATCAGGCAATTGGGTAGGAATTTACACCTACTTGGCTTCTGCCTCTCCATCTGTTTGGACTCTACCGCTTACCTACATAAGCGTTTCCTTCACCAACCGAAACTGACTACCCTCGACATAAAATCAACGCTACCTTTCATTTATGATGGCGGCCGGTCATGCAGGTTCTTTTTTTCTTTTTCGTTGGAGTTTTGTATTAAGTTTGCTGATTATTCCAAGCAATAACAGTCGTCTCGTTGACTTCCATGACTTGTAGCGTTATTTTTCTGGAGTTTTCTTTAGCCCAGCCGAAATTGCCCTCTTCTATTTCAAGTCATAAAACAAATTTGCCTATAAGCCCCAAATATAAATTTTTCTTTTGAGTTTTCGCACACTTATGCACCAATTACAACACCCCCCGTATTGTCCCCTTTAACCACAGTCTCAAAAGACAACTTGGGCTGGTGGAATTATTTGAGGCGGCCTCAAAAGACAGCGTTATCAAAACTTGTTTACTTAGATGCCATAGAATTAGTTATCCATGAAAAAAATAATTATCACGAATAGAAGCATGTATGCGTGCCCCAGGTTCAAGTTGTAAAGAAGCGGAAGACGCAATCTCTGGAACGGTAAGTCTATTCGTCTGAGCTTTCGACTCCACACAAGAAGCCGTCGTCAGAGAAAGTGGGAAACAGCAAGAGTTTACTACGCGTAAATGGGTGTGAGGGGGGTTCGCACATGTGATTCGTCAATGCCCACGCCACGTCCATTCTAATGCTGTCTTATCGTGTGTCATCTACGCGTGTTCCTCTAGTTGTTGCGTGTGACCTTGAAGTGGCAGCCTGCATGTTTATACGGGAACTTGACTGCGGTTGCCGGTCGCGAGTACGGATAGCAAAGTAACAGGGCAGTATATCCACATGCCTGTTGATGGAGTTAGGATCGGACACCCAGACTTCCAGCAGTTCTTGAACAGCCTTATTACTGGCGGGCTTTTGAATTTGAGCTGCCGGTTTTTTTGCTCTCCATTCACGCGGGAATTTATTAGTGTATACCAGACTGTCTACTTCTCTACTTTGTTTTTCTGCATTTCTGGACATGAGGTCATCTCTGCTGTACACTCGTACCTTTTTGAATGCTCGAAGGACAAATATTCTATCGACGGAAATTCATAACGAACATTCATGTACTTTTGGATTAATTTGCAGAACCTGCAGTACACCAGCGCCAAATGTTATCCAATGGAATGCAATACGATCGCGTAAGCACCGATGCGGTTGGAAACAAGCTATGAAGCGTCAACCATTAGCTTCAATGTTTCTTCCGGGTCTAATGTCCACTAACTGCAGGTCTATTTTCAATAAAAGTCTCGAATTGGATGCACTTATGTTGAAACAGGAACACAGTAAGTGCGGTGTAATCTGTCTTCAAGAGACCTGGCTCAATAGGGATATAGAGTCGCAGCTCATCACACCTCCAGCGTATTGCTGTTTTCGTTCGGACAGAAAATCCCGATCAATCAGCAGAGGTGGCGGAGTAGCAGTTTTTGAAAACCAGCAATGGTGCACAAACTGTAAGTCCCTTTTTTCTTACTCCGAAGACCACATAGACGTTATTGCAGTAGTTTGTAGGCCTAAATTTTTACACAACTCAAAAGGCATCATTTATGTTAGTATTTACATTCCCCCTTCCACCTGTCAAGATGCCCTTACCCACTTTTTTGATTTTCTTTCCCAAAAGCTTGCCGCACTGTCTTGCGAGCATGTAATGATTTTATGTGGGGACTTCAATCGAGTAAATCTACGTCCCCTCATATTGTTAGGATTTAGTGACTTAGTTAATTTCAATACACGAGACGACGCCCCACTCGATCATATCCTGACTAACTATCCAAAGCTTTTTGCTGTAAAAAATAGAGCTCCATTGGCAGGCTCAGACCATTCCGTACTGCTCTGTCAACCAAAAATCTATTCTAAGACCAACAAAGGGCTATTAGTAACGCCCGAGAGGAAATTACACATTCGTGACACGTCCCCACATAATATTTCCTTGCTTCAGACTTGTATATCTGAATGCATTCCCATCTTTCTCGAAAAAAGGAATGTCGAGTCGTGTTCGAGTTATCTTACAACATTTCTCAACGGAATTTTTAACATTTGTTGTCCTTTTGACACGGTCATGGTTAGACCAGACCGAATATCTTCTCCCCACTTAAAAACTTTGAGAAGACACAAGGAACTGTTCTACAAACTAGGTTTACGATAAAGATTGAAGGACGTTAATGCCCTTATAAAACGCGAGATCGCAAGACTAAATGACCTTTTTGTTAGTCAGTTATTTACTTCTTCTACATCTTCGTCTCCTCTCTCTTCATCCGAAATATGGAAAAGTCTTAAACGTCTCACTGGTCAACGCAATACGCTGGCACATGTTGACGCTGACCTAGACAGCTTAAACTCAAACTTCATCCATACTCCCACCGAGTCCTATCTCCCGACAAATGATATTTCGTTACCACCGAGTGATTTTTCTCCAGTGTCTGTGGCAACAGTGATGAAACACCTAAACAAGGTTAAAGGTACAACAGCTGCCGGACCAGATGGCGTCTCCCCATTTCTCCTTAAATCTTGCTCTTTTCAATTAGCTCCTGTCTTGGCACATCTTATTAATTTATCTTTCATGGAGTCCAAGATTCCTGACGGTTGGCGTTCGGTCAAAATCACTCCTATCCCGAAAAAAAACCACTTCAACACGTCCCAAATCCTTTCGCCCAATCGCCTGCTCTTCTGCACTCCTCAAACTTACAGAACGAGTCGCTTTGGACATCATTAAGCCGTTTTCATCCAATTTTTCTGATCCCTTGCAGTTTGCGTATAAGGCGAGGCGTAGTACACTAGATGCAGTTGCTTTAGTAGTCCACTCTGCTCTTAGGGACTTGGATAAGGGATGCCGTGCTTACGCGTGTGCTTTTCTTGACTATTCCTCAGCCTTCAACACGATCCCGCGCCATCTTCTTCGTAGTAAAACCTCTGCATGTGGCTCTCCTGGCTGGGTTGTCTCATGGCTAAGGGACTATTTTTCTTCCCGCACCCAATTCGTTCAGACCGGGAAGCGAAAATCGACGGTCCTTCCCAACAATTGTGGAGTTCTGCAGGGGTCTATATTATCCCCTCATCTTTTTTCCCTCCATACTGATGACCTACGATCTCCAAACGCATGTTTGTTTGCCAAATACGCTGACAATATGGTTGTCGGCCATCCTCTCAAAAGCCAGACCCATCTCCAAACACTGAAGGATGGACTGGACCATGTCATAGCATGGTCGTCAGAAAATGGCCTTTTACTTAATGAGCGGAAGTCAGTCCAGTGCATTTTTCGGCTGCGACCCCCTACCAGCCCTGAAACCATTGACTTTCTGCCTAACAATGTATCCTCCTTCCGATACCTTGGTGTAACACTTGCTTCCAACCTCTCATTTACTCTTCATATTGAAGACCTTTTTATAAAAATCCGCAAACTTTTGTATTATGTCCGCCGCTTGCGTTCATATCGCACCCCACAAGCTCTCATCTGGCGTTTTATAGATGCCTGTATCCTCCCTCTTATTCTTTATTGCTCTCCAGTTACTTTTCCAGCACTACTCAAGAAAGACTTGCTTGTTATTAAACGTATTCTCCGCATGCTCTCTTCAGCTGCCGGTTATTCCTATGTTTTTTTAGCTGACCTCATCATACAGCGACATTTTAAATCGGTCAAGAATTTCGTGGACCGTATTCTAAGTGAGGTCGCTCACCCTCTCCACTCTGAATTAATGGCTGCGAAATCTTCTCGTACCATGCGCCGAAGCTTCCGTCATATGACCTGCCGTACATCGGCCTACCAGTACTCGGTACTCCCATTCTTAGCACGATTCCTCACGTGTGAAAAAATGGAAATTGAGAAGCTGAAGGCAGACCTGTCTCCATAACAGATGTGGTAACCGTGTCGACTTCTTACTTCGAGCATTTTGTTATCTTTGACCGTTTACTCTTGAGCTTTTTGAACCCCATAATTGATCTGATTTTTACTCTCCGTGAATGGAGCCACTTTTTTGCTGAAAATTTTGATATTATCATCAAAATATAGCTCTCTATCTATCTATGGCTCGTGCCATTATCCGTGTGCTTGAGAAGTCGAATCGGTGGCCTTCTTCCAGGGTGTGGGGAGCGATCTGGGACAGTGAGTCACCTTTCTGCACTGCCTCTTTGTGCTTTGTTATTCGCGAGCTTCATCTACGCCCGGTCTGCCCTGTATGATTACAAGAACAATCGCGACATTGCACCTGATAATCGACGCCAGACTGCTCACCCACATCCAATGGGTCTTTTATTTGCATGACTCGTGAACACATAGTAGCTGTCGGGCGATGAGCAATACCCACGCAGAGCTCTGCAGCGGTACGCTCGGTTGCTTCTGACACATTTTTGCTGTATGGTAGAAGGTGCCAGAACGTTGGTGGCTCACCTTCTTTTGTTTCCGTGGGCGCATATGGAGGCAGCGGCTGACGAAGTTGTTCGGGTACCCGTTCGTGGCCAGTTGGTCACAACGATATCTTAGTTTTGCACTCACCCCTCCGGTTCACTGTATTGTGTCTTCACCCTCGGAAATAGTGCTCTAATATGGCCACGTTTATATGCTTTTGGGTGGTTGCTATGTCAGCTGAGTACCTGGGTTGTGCTAGTAGCCTTTCTTTAAACAGTGGTGCTGAGTTCCCCGTTGGGTCTGCGCGTGACGAGGACAGCCAGGTAGTTGTATGGAACTCTCTTCTTCCTTTGTGAATTGGATGTCGGGAAAGATGCCGTTTAGCAAGTTTTGGAAGTCTGCTAGCCTACTCCGTTCGATTATGACGAAAGTATCGTCCAAGTATCGACACCAGAATTCTGGTTCAAATTGGTCAAAGACGACATTTTCCAGCCCCTGTTAGACCAGTTCTGTGATGAGACTGGAAATTGGGGATCTCATTGGTGTCCCCTTGGTCTGTTCGTATGTTCGGCCATTAAACGTCCCGGTGGAAGAAGAGGCGATGAAGACATTAAAAATGAACAACTATATAATCGTGCTACCGGCCGATAAGGGAAGAGCAACGGTCGTGATGAACCGCAGTGATTACAACGCGAAGACACAAGCCCTCCTCGACGGCCAACAATCCTTCCAACCCACACCTCCCTCACAGGCTTAACCTTTGATCAGCCAGCTAACTGGTCTCCTGAACCGACTCCGACGCAACAACGTGATATCGCAAGACGAATGGCGACAAACCAAACCAAGCACCGCAGCACTGTCCTCTCCTTGTGCGTGATCTCTTGCCATATGAGCATTTCCTTTCGTCTGGGCTCTAACAACAAGGAAATTAATTTGAGTACTCTGGCGCATAAGCCATGATTATACTTGGAGCATTACAATCCTAAGGTCGAATCCCAGGTTATTGGTAAGTTACTGAAGTCACCAGAATGAGGGATTTATTTTGCACAGAACCCTGAATGGCTGCCTCAAGCAACAGTGGTCACTTGCGCATCAAAGCCTGGTGTTTACTACATCCAGTCGTGCCCGAGATTCTCTGTCTGTGTATTCTGAGGGATGTGATGACGGCAGTTGCTTTACATGACTTTGCTTGGTGAGTTGCGTTGCCCAAAGGGCTACGATTATTGTGACTCCCTGCTTCAAATGGGTGGCGCGTTCACATAATCCTTAGGAGGCCATTATTGGTTTGGACCTGCGTGTGTGGACAAACATACGTGGTAAATTAGGTCAAATAAATAGTCAGGGGGCATAAACACAAGGGGTAATGGGTGACAAGGCAAGCTGACCGATGCGTGCGACTGAGAATAAGCTGAGCTCAACTGTTGGGGGCGCCGTACTCCGGCGGCAGCTCTTTTAGTCAGCGGGATTGTCTTGACCGTCAGGATGCCGAAGCAACCTGGGGGAGAGACAGAGCGCCTGCCAATTAACTATCCTTGAGGTAAGTGGGAAATGGACAGCAAGGTTGACTGTCCGCTGCAGTCCCGAGCCTCTTTTTCTGGTCTGCCCAGAATTTTGGCTGGTTGATTATGTGCATAGCATGCACATTGTAGCTATCGATGAGGTTAAAAGGAGCAAATACGATCGCCTAAACTGAACTCAGCAGACTAGGCCGCGACCACTTAAAATCGTCCTAACCAACGACGGTGAAGCAAAACTTCCACTGTCCAGGCGTATTCGATTGAAGAACTCTAGAAAGGGTGTGTTTTTTTTCAGCCGGCTTACTCTCCTGACGACAGGACGAAATGTCACAAACTAGTTCTTAAATTTAGGGAACGGCAAATCAAAGAAAGACAGAATCTAGTGATTTACGAGGACCAGATAGTCGAACGACATTCTGTCCCCTCCTGGATCGAACCGATTCGAGTGACCGCGTAGCTATTCTAGTAGACTGCGTCGGGGTCAAAAACGAACCGCTCAAGAACTCAAACTGACATTTATGTATAATTCTGCGCAACGCTTAGTTTCTAATGTGGAGGAACTGAGGATCAACATGTCCGACCTCCATCCAGATTTTACTTCGAGAACAGAAACATAGTTATCGGACTAGATTGACAATCGAGAGTTTGGAATACCTGACTTTCAACTGTTCCGCAAAGACAGAGACAACCGCAGAGGTGGAGTCGTAGCAGCCTTCGTGAAGAATGGTTTATATGTTTCTGAAAAACGACGAATCTGTCTTGTCCGGAAGTGGCATGGTTGATTATAAGAGCAACGGTTTCCAAAAGCCTTGATATCTTAACTGTCTACCGACCACCAAGGAACGATCCTGAGACTGATGACCTATTGCTAGATGAGCTTAAAGCCCTCGCTACGCGATCAAATACCCTTATTGTTGGAGGCTTCAATGCCCTTACCATTAACTGTAGCTCCTCCTCAGCTTATTGCCCTGAATCGGCATTTGACCATCAGTTCATGCATATAAATCAATCACTGCTTCTCACCCAGCACGTCACATTTCCCAAAAGAATTCGTGAAGGCCAGCGTATGAACTGTCTTAACCTTGTGCGCACTTAGTCACTTGAAAATATTGGCATTGTGAATTCCTTACTCCCACTAAACTAAACTGACTATATAGTTCTCATGTGGGAATGCAGTTTATTTTCTTTGCCTGCCCAACCGCAAAACCTCCGACCAAATATTTGGCGTGGCGATTTCGAGCAAATGAATCATGATCTCTGTTTCATCGACTGGGTATCCAAACTCTCCGACAAAGTTGAAGAAGCTTGGGATAAATTCAAAGGAATAGACCATAATCTCATTTTTAGCCACTGTCCAATCACACACAGAAAATTTACGAACAGATATCGCGGGTTGAATCCATCTTTTAAAACGGAAGGTAACAAGAAGAAAAAACTATGGAAGAGGTTCCTAATTGATAGGTCATCTGAATCTCTCAATAGTTACCAAATTCAGAGGAACCGGGCCAAACGTCTCATTGTCAGAGATCGACAGATATTCGAAGAGGATATGTTAAACCATGCCATGGTCAATCCCAAAGTCCTTTACAATTATATAAGACAGAGCAAGCGGAACAAGGATCCCATCCGCCTATTGTGAACTGTCGAAGGTGAGGAAATCTCAGAGGACAAGGATAAGGCTGAAAATCTTTTTCAATTCTCCCGGCCTGTGGAGACATTATCCTTTATCCCTCACTTATGAAGACGATTTGATTCCATTTATTGCTACAATCCCCTTCACCGTAGATATAATAAGAACTGAGCTGCTTAATTTGAAAGAATCGACCTCCCCAGGCTCCGGTGCAATCCCGGCTAAGCTGTTAAGGGAGCTAGCTTCTGAAATGATCAAGCCGCTAGCCTCAATCTTCCGGACGTCATTTGTTACTGGGTGTCTACCCTCTAATTGGAAGACAACAACGATCACTCCGCTTTTCAAGAGTGGAAGCCGAGCGTCCACAAATAATTATAGGCAAGTGAGTCTTACTACCATTTGTTGCAAAACTATGGAAAGAATAATTAAGAAGGCGTTAAAACAGTTCCTCGAGCAGAATCACCTCCTTTCCGGTGCACAACACGGCTTTCGTAGTGGTAGATCCTGTCTTACTTATCTGCTCTTCTCACTTGATCGCTGGACCAAAGCACGTGACGAGGACAAAATGGTGCACGCCATCTATATTGACTTCAAGAAGGCGTTCGACACCATCCCTCACCAACGCCTCCTGCATAAGCTGCGCAGCGCAGGCTTTCGCGGGACCCTCTTCCTATAGATCAAAACTTTTTTGACAGGACGGTCCCAAAAAGTACAAGTCGGTCACCAGCAGTCCTCGGGGTAAGTGGCGTCACATGGGGCTCAGTTTTAGATCTCACATTATTCCTTTTTTTCTTCAACGACTTTCGGGGATCTAGACTGTGAAGTCCCCTTTTTCGCTGATGACATCAAATTATGGAAAGTTGTCCAAAATACGACATATGAAAACCATCTGCTAGCTAACTTGAACAGCTTGGAGCACGGTGGCTGATGCCTTTCAATGTAAGACAATGCAAATTCCTTCAAATCGGCAGTTGTAGAGCGTCCAGGCCGAAGGTATATTCCTTAAGCGGTACACCGTTGCAACAAGTTGAGAGCCAGAAGGACTTGGGTTTGTGGATTATTTCTTTACTCAAACCAACGCTAAACCGTACGAAGGCGGTGACGTCGGCCAGCTCTATATTACAGCTGATTAGACGAGCCTTCAGGGGGATTGAAAAAGACAGCTTTTCCAAAATCTTTGGAAGCGTCGTTCGGCTTCGCTTGTAATTCGCTATACAGGCATGGAAACCTTGGACTGTCAAAGACTGTACCGTCTTAGAGAAAGTCCAGAGGCGAGTGACAAAAATGGTCAAAGGTCTGGGAACAACGCCTTATGGAATCAGACTGTCAAACCTCGACCTATTTACCCTTTCCTACAGATGACTTCGAGGGGATTTCATATTTACCTTCCGTATTATGAATAATCTGGATTGTTGTTTCGTTCCCGACGATTTGTTATCCCAGGCTTCTACGCCAATTTTGCGTGGACATCCCCTTCATCCACGTTCAGGCAAAGCAAGGATCGGTGGACGAAATTTCTCCTTCAGCAACAGAGTAGTTGCAGCGTGGAACGCCCTTCCTGAAGACCTTGTTCTCTCCATTTGTGTAAATTTATTTAAGAGTAGACTGGACATGCATCAAGGACAAGACCACATGCCGACCATTTAAAAAACCACTGCATCACATGATACTGCATCACATTGTGCTGCATCACATTTTACCGTATCACATTATACTACTCGTGATCAGCAAGTAGCCCTACTTTGCCACATTTTGTTACTATTTGACTACCTTACAATTGTGGTGTCTTCCCAGAACATGAAATTGACGTAATTCTTACAATTTTATTTATATCCATTTATTTTCTATTATATCGTTACCAATAGGGAGTTCAAAGGTCTTCGCCTATCTCTCACTCAATAAACGGATACAGATACTGAACAGATAATCTAGGACACCATTCCAGCAGATCACTGCTTGATAAAAAGCCCCTGCTCCTGACTCTGGTTTTCGTCAACCGCCCAGACATTGTTATGTTAACTGAGACATAAGCATTGGCCTGTGTAGCTGTCTCTGAACTCTCTGTTCTAGGCTATGCATGCACTCGGAATGATCGAAACAATGGCCATGGCGGAGGAAGCTGTATCTATATTAAGCAGCCACTTACATTTCTCCCATTGGACTATCCACAATTCACGGTGGTGGAGGAGAGCTGCTGGCTACGAGTTGTTCTAAAGAAGTACTACTCCTTACTCGTTGGCTGTGTTTATCGCCCACCTAATGCCAGTGTGGACTACGATCTTTGTCTCTCGCAGGCATTTCATGCTGCAGCCGACTTGAATCTTAAGTATTGCTTGATTGCAACAACGTTCCAGATTGTTTTCAGCATGGTAGACCCTTCATGTATGCTGATGGTTTAAAAGTCGCTTATCAATATAAACCGGCAGATTGCCACATCGTGCTCGAGCTGATAAAAAAAGGATCTTCAGGCCTTCGCTCAGTGGTGTCGCACATGGCGCCTCACCCTTTCATGGCACAAATGTTCAGTTATGGTTTTTGGCGCCGATCGCCAACCGGAATTAAGCATAAACGGCCACGAACTAAATGTCCCAGGAGTTATCAAGGATTTGGGCACATCCTACTCCAAACGTCTCAATTTGTCAGAGCACTGTGCCCTGATAGTCTCGAAGGCATGCCGAACCACCGGGTTTATCCTTTGAAATTTTAAGACCATTAAGGTTAGAACTAGCCTTTGTAATATGTACGTGAGACCTAGTCTTGAATACTGCTCGCCCCTATTCAGTCTTCTGCGCACTAGTGAACAGAAGAAAATAAAATATGTGCAGCACTTCTTCACTAGAATTGTTTTCACTACAGAACACCGTAACCTCGCCTACTAAAAAAGGTGCGAACTTATAAAGCTGGATCCCCTGTGGCTTCGTAGATTACAGAAGGGTCTATTTTTACTGGTTAAACTTTTGAATTGCCAAACCTTTAATCCTCTCAGTACAATAAGTCAGCTGGAGCACTCTCGACGCGCCAGTCATGGAGATGTCTTTTTATTTCTTCCTATGGCACGCACAGTTAAGTACCAGTAATTCTTTTCAGTAAATGCCATATCAATCTAGAATAAGCTGCCCAGAAGTATTAAAACCCAGCAAATTTTTTCTATGTTTAAGAGGGCTATCACTAGTTTTCTACATTCAGGACAACTTTCACGAATTTTGGGTGCTGACTCGGCGGAATCTTTCTTTCACTCGTATGGCGTTCGTTTACTTTAAACCCTTCCAGGCCTCATGCTGAAGATACTGCTGCTGAAGCTGCAGCCCGCAATCTGCTAATCCTTCTGCTAAAAGCGCGCAACTTTTGCCGACAAACATTGAAGGAAGACTGAGAACACTGTGTGCTTGTGCCAACCCTCCCCGACACGAATCAATGTCCCTAAACAATATGCAACTTTTCTCATGCTAATGTTTTAACTCAGTTTACAACTGTACATATATTCCATTTGTATCGTACCTTTAAAGGCAGGTTTTTTTCACTTGAAACAAGCTCCTTATCTCGTCCAATATTGACCAATCACAAAATTGAAACAAAACCAATACTGGCTGCAAAAGAGGGAGTTTGTTTTAGTTTTTTTCCTGTCTTCTGGGTTTTGGAAGGCGCCCAAGAGATGCTTGACCAAATCTTTAAAATTGCCTGTAAACTGGCATAATATACATACATATTTATGTATATGCATATGATAACGCTTGACAGAAACCTTAAACATCACATCAAGCAAGCGTATGCGAATATATAAGGAAATGACATCCTTAGCGTATGACATGTATGCTACGGTAAATACAGGGGGTCCCAAAAATGTATACACATTTAAAATAGTTGTAAACTTGGTATTTGTTCGAATTTTATTATTTCAAAAATGGAAACATAGTTACAAGAATCTCTTTATTGTTTTCTTTTCACTGCATATCCTCGCATTATGCAACGTGCCATTGGAAAAGTTCTATTCTAAGATTCGTCTATGCTCTTAATGACGATGATCTAGACCACAAAGTATAGTATGGCGAGCGGTATTTAGGACAATATACGGATCAAAATGGACGTCAGTTTTAGAACACGCACTGCAAAAACAATCAAGTGATATTTTTAAATATTTTTACATGTAAAAAAAATAATAAATTTATAATAAACACCAAGAGTACAGTTATTTAAATTGTGCATAATTTTTTGGACACCCTGTATACGGATAGAACCGCAAGAGTGGGATATCAAAATATAGGGGACGATGCGGTTATTATAGAAACGATCCAATTTAAGAGGGAGATGGTCCTTTCACATCATCCGAACAACGGTAACGGTTGCAGCACTGTCGTCAATTGCAATTAAGGGTGATAGGCGTTTTAACGGTAGATGATATGAGCGATTAACAGCCAGCGAGATCGGGTGATGTCAGTAGTGAGGAAGGTGGATGTAACGGAGTAGCGATTAAACTGAGTCTCAGGAAGGGTTAAAGGCAAATGTTTTGCGGATCTATGATCGAAATGATGCAAGCGCATGTCGGTGACGATAGCCGGAAACTAAACATTTTGATGACGTGTTGGCCCACAGGTCAAAACATGTTGTGTCCAATTGCTAAGGATAGAATTGAAGGTTACCCATCCAAAAAACTGTAATCTACACAGAGCGGCCTTCCCACGTGAGGCTAGAGTGTCCTGAATGAAAGCTGTGCTGGACATCGCATAATATTTTGTTTCTTTCCAGATATCCCATTTAATTTCATTGGGTAATATGCTCCATTATTTTACATGTACTAAAAGCTAAACTGAAAGGACGGTTATTTTCGCAGTCAAGTAGTAAACATCTCTTATGGATTGGAGTAATTAATACTCACTGCCATTCTTCTGTAGCTCGCCTTCTACGAACAACTCTTGGGATACGACAACACATGGTTCGCACAGTTCGTTAAGAAATCTCGTGGTGCTAGTGCAGGAACTATATCCGGCTCAAGTGATGTGACAAGCTTCGGTTGGGGTAATTTGGCTTTGACTATGGTCAGTGAAAGCTCTAGAAGATGGAGAGGAGATGGAGATATTGTTCAACGAGTGGAGGGAACAGCAGCATTAAAAATTGGTTCTCGGATGAAGACGGATTGAACGGAAAAGGAAGGAAGGAAGTGATACTTTAAGACAGTTTTAGAATTCCAGTTTTTCGTCTGCAGACCTAATGGGAGGGATCAGTTCCTGAGTTTTCTTTGTACTCCGTTTGTAGCCATCTAGTATTTTGAGAGCGTTCCATCAAGTTTTGGAGTATGTTCTACTCGTACGTCCTTCACAGCTAAGTAGCATGGTATATTGCTGCTTATGTTCCCGTTATTACTTATCGGAGCCAGTTTGTCTTTAGCCTCCCCAAAAGCGATTGATTTTTTGAAAGAGGTCTGCAAGTTTGAGTTCATCCACTTTGGGCAGTTTGTGATCGTCTTTCTTCTGGGAGGACAGTTGAGTTAACTAAAAAATTTGGTACCGATGGAAAAGTCCTCCGATGGTCATTTGATCCACCATGCTGTTCAGTTACCCAGAATACTTCTGACATTACTCTTCTCATAACTAGTTAGTCCCTCTTCGAAATGTATATTTTACACGTAGTGAGTACTCAAAGTACAGCGTAATGTGTTTGCTTGACCCTAAAGGGGTCGATCGTGCAGGTCCATAACAGATTCCTCCTCTGGAGTAAATATAAGGTCAATACAGGTGACGTCCTGTTAGGAATTTTTCTGCTTTCTACTTTAATCGCTCTTGAGTGTAGTTATCCGGCAGCCTCTGCGTAGTCTACATCTGTCCGTCAATACCAAGAGCGTTAAAATCCACCAGTGGTAAGGACATTTTTCTTCTCATTGGCTTTGTGCAATTCCACTTTTAAGATGATTTTTTGGTCAGAGGGCTGATTTAGCAAAAAATTCGCCAACGTAAGTGTCAGTTTTCTGGCACACTTAGCAAACATATTGCTGTTTAGCATTTCAACATCTCGTACTGGAATAAGTACTTCAGACATGGTGGTCAGATTCTATTACTGTTCCTAATTTCCTACAAAACAGACTTGAAAATGTAGTGAAGCAACCTAAGGATCGGTCTAATAACTCTTTGTCAGTTCACATAAAGTTAGTGCAAATATTTGGGTAAGCGTTATGAATTGGGTTTGCATGAGATAGGTGTAGGGCGCCTCTGGCACTTATTGATGCTAATTCTTCCAGACCTGTTGCTGAAGTCTTCCATTTTCGTTTCGACTAAGTTTCAGAAATTCAGTCCACCTTTACTCGATAGTAGGAGACGTTTCGTTACAGATGATTTGGGCAAAGCAGAATTGTTTAATTCCTTCTTTGGTAAGTTCTTTACAACTGAAACAAATCCCCCTCCACAGTTCCTCTGCTGTATAATTCAAATCTCACGCCTATTAATTGCTCACGTGCAAGTATTCAAAAAGAAATAGATAATCTTAATAATTCACATTCGGTTGGAATTAATGACATTTCAATCTCACTTATTAAAAAACCCTGCCAGCACAATACCCACTTAGGACGGGGTTAGCGACGGGGGTAGGCGGAGCTAGGTGGGGGTAGGTGGGGATAATGGTTAAGGCATAGGTATTACTCGGTAAGCCTAAATTTTTTGAATGCTGTTGACTGATCCAGAAGGCTATTTATGCACGTTTTGCGATATTTTAGAACGTCTCCTCTTCTTCCTCATCCGAGGATGATGTAAGGAATATTTTATCTGGACCTCGAATTTTCTCGCATATTAATTTTGTTTATTTTTAATGTAATTTTCCGTTTACTTCCATTAAGTGCATCAATTGTTTAGACATAGGTAGAACGATAGTTTTGTTTAAGTAAGCCAACATGGTGATCATTCTTTGCCTTGACCTGATGTCGTGACCTGCGTGATTACGACTGTATTCTGCCTCACGAGATCTCGCGTGCTAAATAGCCCTGGTACGTTAAATATATGGTTTTTTATATATCTATTAATATATTTTGGTTATTATTCCTGTACAACGTTAACTCTAGAGGAATTGGCATATTCGTTTCTAGAGCCATACGCCGTGCCCGACTTAAAGGATTGCCTAATTTTTTATATTGTTTAGCATCTGTTATTCATAAATATGGAGCGCTTCTATCTCGGATACCATCGAAGCACCATTTATAAGCGCATCCAGCGTAGAAAACGGGCATATCGCGAGGCTTTTCCAGATGAGGTGACGACGCTGCCTTCAACGTCTGCTGTTGTTGCCAATGAATCTCGGGAATCCTCGGATCCGGAACCAGAGATGCCTGTACTGACCTTCTGGTGGGTATTTTTTGTGCATAAGTCAGATTTTTAATTAAGGCTCAGGAGACCTTGATAAGCCCACATCCGCGGTTGAGGGCTCATTTCTGCATGCAATTAGAGCGTTTTGCATGCGTCGAAAATTGCCCGTCGCATCTTCGAGGGACCTGGTCGATACGCTGCGTGCCTTCCAGGGGACAACTATCCCCGAATTTCCGAAGGATACCAGGACATTTTTGGAGAGCCCGTGGTCGTGCATAAGGAAGCACCTAAATAATAGGGACTATGTTAATGTGGGCCTAAGTGATGGTCTCATACGTAAATGACTTGACTATCATCTGATTTTCATTTAAAATGTACTTTGTTGTCGTATTTACCACTGAAAACTCCGTCGACGTTGTTGGGAAAAAGTGGTTCCATGACCGCGACAAGAGCCGTGTCATGTGGTCTGATGATCAAAAAAAGCAAAACCGTTGTTTGCAGATGAACGAGCGGCCACCAGAGGGCATGCCTTATTACCTAGTTAGCATACTGGGTAACTTTTTCACATAAGAGGTCAATCGCCGTCGCGCTAAAATGGCGGCGGAGTTATCCGATTTGTCGAGTTCTGAACCTACGCAGACAGGCAGAGTTTGCCGAAGGAAGTAAGCGTTTAGTACAACTAATGTTTCATTTTCTAGGATTCGTCGTCAGCTGTCCTCGGAATCTGAGGACGACATAAGTGATGAAGAAAATGACCCGCCACTGGCTGAACGCGCTGTTGGTTTGCCAACCACGTCTCAGTAAGGACTATTAATTAACAGACTTCAGGGTGCGCTCCCTCACTATTTCTCCAGCAACTGCCGCGGTCTCAACGTAACTGTCACCTGAAATGATCCCAGCAGCGATGCAGGAGACCATGGAGACCCGCCTTCAAGCCCACATTGATGCCCGTTTTGACGCTCTAGAGGCTACTGTTCGACAAAGCAACGAATTGCTTGTGAAACGCGTCAACCATATTGCTGCAGAGCATAGTGTGCTGCGTGGCAAAGTTGCGCAACTTGGTGCTGCTGTCCTTGACAGCCACCGTCCAATCCCTACAGGCTCGATGGCAGCTGTGGGGAGTTTGCCACTGTGTTCACAAGACAGCCTGGCTTATTTCTTTGAACACTTTAAGTCAGAAAAAGATTGTCTGCAGAAAACGGTACGCTTGTGTTCAAACTCATTTCTCACCGCTTTCTGCCATGTGGATGGTTGAATAAAAAAATTTGAGGACGAAATGATAAGGACCTTATCAGAAGCCTTCTTTCGGGATTTTGGGGCCGCCTCTTATTTTACAATTTAGTTATTCAAGGGCTTCTACGAATAAAATGTCCTTTTGCGGGAGCCCCCTATACGCCATCTTTTGTGGTAGGTTTATATTTGTGCCACGACGTTCAAAAGGCCGTCCGATAACATCCAGACTTGCGCAATTTCGATGAAGATGTTGTCCGCAACACGATCATAGAATGGTTTCACGGGTCTCAGGACCGCTATGGTGGGGTGCGTGGAAAACAAGGGGTGTTGTCCGTGGAGGGTTCCTGGAATTACTAAACTCTGAGGACACGGTAAGTATCATCGTTCTTACATATCTTCTTTATTCAGTTTATTTGACTTTGAATTAATTGTTATCAATTATGACTGTACACATCTAATATTGCTTTTTCTGTCATTGTAGGAGCCCGCAAATGTCGATGAATTTTGCGCGAGTACTTAAGGGTATGAACAGCCCTCCATACCTGAAGAATTTTATCCCAAGTATGACGATCAATCCCTGAATGAACAATGAAACTTGTTCGAACGATGAGAAACATTTATGTACATATCATCTTCTGCGAATTCATTTTTTCTTGCAAAACCTTTTTCATATCATAAACTGCGTGCATTTTGCTTTCATGATTTGGGGTTTGGGGGGTTAAAAGAAATGGGGCTAAAAAGGATTAGGATAAGGTGTCATGCTGCCGGACTTTTTTCCCAGACGGGGCTAAACGGGTTGAAATCCCCGTCAGCAGCCCCGTCCTAGGTTGGTGTATATCCCCGTTTACCCCCGTTTAACCCCTGCCCTAAGTGGGGCTAAACGGGGATTGTGCTGGCAGGGAATTAAGAGATTTTTTTACCTTTACTGAGCAAAGAGAAAGAATGTTTTTTCCTGATTATTTGAAAACTTCTATTATATTTCCAGGTTCTAAATCTAGTTTCCGCTCGGACATCCATAATCATCGCAGTGTTCATAAAACACCCTCTCCTACTGAACTCTTTGAAAAAATAATTGCCATAAACAATTGCATGATTGCATAAACAATCAAAATCTCAACGCTTACAAGCATAGCTAATTAGCAGACCACTTTTGTGAAACGTGTCACATGTTTTTTAAATCTACTAACTTCTCTTCATAAGGATAATTTATCTGTAGTGGTAATCTTCTTAGTCATAAAGCATTCGGTAAACTGCCTCATCAACGGCTTCTAGCTAAACTGGATGCTATAGGATTTCGCAGTTACGCCTCTAACATTTTAAGATCAGACTTATCTAATCGAAAAGAGCAGTTCTTGTTTGGGTCCTTATAATATTCTCCTACCAGTTCGGTGTCCTTCAGCATATCATGCTAGATCCTCCATTGTTCTTTCTTTATATAAAAGATAATTCATTGACAGTTAAACATTCTCGTTCCTATGTTTATGCTGATGATTTGAAGTGCGTGTACAACTTGTCTTAATTTATGGTCGAGCTTTGCTTGGAAAAGTTCATTCAGACTTCGACTCTCTGCGTCAAGCTCCACGTGGCTGATGGAATTCTCATCTTCTAGGTGTCGCCACATGTGTTACTTTTCAAGGTTGTCCAATGTCTGAACTTTTTACCATCTAGGACTTAGGCTTAAGCTACACCAAGAAATTAAATCTTTTGCCTCACGCTGGTGGAATTACGGCCAACTTTTGCAGAGATTTGCGACTTGTCAAATTTCCGGCCGTGAATACTTGGATGTGCTAATCCACGAATATCCGAGATGAACCTACTCTCGACTAATCCTGCAATGCAAACTTCCCACGTTTGCACAAGTCAAATGTACAAATTATAAATATGTTTGTGTTTGATATATTGGCCATTCCGGTCTCCCTTTGCTTTGTCGGATCCACTTCATCATATCAACTAAGTCACTATGTGACGGTCTTGAAGATTTGCGTTGCGAGCTCCTTGGCAAAGCGAAAATTAATTGTCCCTTGGCTAGATCGGTGAAACACCTACATTAATTCATCATATTCCCGATCACAACCGACAAAGCAAGGAACCCGTGGACTAGAGGTTGAGTCTAGAACACAATGACCGAAGGTCCCGGGTTCAAATCCCGAGGTGCCAACCCTCGAGATTAGTTTTGAATGGCTGATGACGACTAATGAGGCAGAAATGGCCATTCCATGCATCGAGGAAGATTAGTGCAGCCGATTTGCTTCATTTTCCATACTCAGTCACAGCAAAGAACGCAATCTTGGAGGATGGCATAACGAAAAAATCTTGTCAGATTTCTACTGTTGCTCATCAAATTCAGGCATGAGAAGAAAAGTAACACACACTAACATGGACAAGGAATAGGCCAGTTAAAGAAAGCCTCACACAACCTTCTACAGGTATCAATTTAAATCGTGGGGTTGGGATGGGGGGGGGGATCGCGAATAGTATGCTCTCGCGCACAAATACAAACCTCCTCTGGAAAATGATTTATAATACCAATAAACAGGATGCAACTTCTACCGGGACAAGGAGCAATTAGCACAGGTTCATTGAGACATAGGAACATTTAAAAAGCAGACCACTGTAGTTAGAATAATTTTTCTAATAAGCCCAGGTTATTCGCCAAACTCGAGGTGAGGCTGAACATACCACAAAACATTTATTTAATTAAGTAGCCATTAGGTAAAATAACAACCCCAACATTTAATTTCCAGACCCCGTTTTTTGTTTTAACCCTTCAAACATGAATAATGCGAAATGTGTTTCGGCGCTTTACTTTTACTTGTTTCGGCGTGATTTTTGATAGGCTACCTGAGAATGGATGCTATATCAGTTAAGAGCAATGGGGATTTAGGTGAAAGATTTCTCTTCAGCTCTGAGTCCGTAGGAGAAGGTCATCCAGGTAATTAAATTAACCATGTAACCAAATGTCTCCAGATAAAATTTGTGATCAAGTTAGTGACGCTATCCTGGATGAATTTTTGAGCGCGGATCCAGATGCAAAAGTCGCGTGCGGTACGTCTCCTATATTGACTTACTATGAGGTTGACTATAGAAACTTTCACGAAAACTGGGATGATCCTTATTGGTGGGGAAATTTCATCGAACGCAACTGTTGACTTTCAAGCCGTCGTTCGCCGTGTTGTCAAGCAAATAGGGTACGATGATTCGCGCAAGGGGTTTGACTATAAAACCTGCAATGTCCTCACCGCCATTGAACAACAGAGTCCTGATATTGCTCAATGTGTACACGAAGGACGCACGATGGAGGAACTGGGTGCAGGTGATCAGGTATCTAGGTTATTCTATACATCGTATGGTTTTTAAATCGAAACGGTTTTTACACCGCCTCGAGCTGTTTAGTCTTAGCAAGGCAGCAGCCAGTTTTACCTGAGTCTGCGCCCATTTAATTTTCGGTCCGCTCTTTATATTGCTTTTGATTAAAAAGATATATCATTTGTCCTACGTTCACAGCCTTGAGTTTACGCTGGGCTTTTAGAAACTAAATTTTCTGGCATGACCATGCTGTGGACAGGAGTGTATTTTTATTTTTAACATAAGGATAAGTTTGTTGTAGACCTTCGTTGGGACAACTTCGACTCCGATCGACATTAGTCTCTTATATATAGCTTCGTATTTTGTCCAGCCTAACTATGTGCATCAACGTTTTCATATGTTAACAAGTTCTAACTAAGGCGTCGTTTCCTAAACCTCTTCCTCATCACTGTGCTTGCAAACTATTCATCATTTTTAGGGGATACGATTCAGTTTTGTCTTGAATAGTAGACTAAAGATAGACAATTCGTGGACAGTCAATTTGTCTGTCAGATCTTTTCCGTGCATGACTTTAGAAATAAATCAGTTTTGTACGAAGAAGGTAGTGTGTTCTGTGCCTAGCCTGGCAACAATTTTTTCGTTATTTACATCCAAATATTAAGCGAAAAGTTTCATTCAAGACACATGACCTTATATTTGTAATGAAGACGATGTTTTCGTATTTGTTCGCAAACACCTTTATTCTCAAAGATAATTTACAGCTAGTTTTTCCGTCGCGTATCTTTTACACGCCAGCGGTTATGGTCAACACAAACTACCTCTCAGGCAGCTTGTCTTCCAGTTGGATGCCACACAAGCGCTTCACTACAAGTGCGTGGATTCAGTCACTGCTTCTCCGAAACAGTCTATCACTTTCTTACAAGTATTTAAACCAGCCATACTATGTAGAATATTCGATGCTAGCAGGACCAAAAGTATTCAACTAACTACTGCCCAGCCGTTGATTTTTTCCGGGCTCTTGACAGGTTGCAATTCCGCGGTGCTTGTCCCATCTCTGTACTTGCCATGGACTAAACACTCGAATAGTCAAACTACCATCGATGAACGAACATCCATAATCTTTCAAATACAATAGTCTAGGTTGCCTTAATGTGAAAATATAGTTGCTGACCTATTTTTTATACTTAAGGGTCTTATGTTTGGCTATGCCACTGATGAAACCGAGGAATGCATGCCTATTACCCTTATGCTGGCACATGCTCTCAATCAAAGGCTTGCCTTGTGTCGACGTGATGGAACCCTGCCTTGGGCACGGCCGGATTCAAAGACGCAGGTGATCGCACATGTCCTTTTTACCAGCTGATATGTTTTCACTGTGCTTTAGTTTTTTCCTGGGGCTTATTTACAGTTCAAGCTAAAATTCTTTATTGCGAGCGAAAACATTCTCTATACCCTCAAAACCTGTCATTAGTGTCTGAGTGCTAGATTGTGTAGTCTATTAGTCTCTGGGACCCAAGACCCCACACTATACCGCGTTGGTAGCGCTGGTCACGTAGCCACCAGCCACAATTGCTAAGGCTGTGCGCCAGCGTGCCTGTGCAACTATCTGATGCGCAATGTTATTTTCTTAACCTCTGCGCATGTTTTCGACGTTTAAGTCTTAATAAGGTTCCTAATTAACATCAAAAAGAAGTAAAACTGGAAAATTAATCAGACTCCATTGTAAAAAAACTCAGTAATTTGAACCCAGGACAGCAAGGGGTTGATTAAAAGTAACGTTTTAATTACCTGCCTTACGAGACCGACCGAAAAGCGCGAGTTTACTCACGGTTCGGGTAAGTTACCCGTCCAGCCTACATATAGCGTCCACCAATCTGGATACCCAAACAGAATTTCCTAAGCGATCAAATTATAGTCCATCAGATGACTACTAGGCTCAGTTAATTCACTGGCGTTTTGACAGATTCGAATAATTCTTTTGTCGCAGTCGTGAAACAATCGATGGCCTTAGTAGAATCCGAAACCCATGACAAGCGATTGGGATGTTCCAGTGGTCACATTTTCTTGCCATTTATGTCGTGGGTGTGAAACCCATAAAAATCACCGACTATTTCGCAATTGGGTCCAATGAAGTATATCTCTCAAACCGTCTATGAATTAAGTGAGCCTTATTTGTAGTAAAGCTATCCTGGTATCCGAATCTCACAGAGGTCACCGAGTTTTCATATTTACTAAAACATATGAAGTTCAAATATATGCTTAAAAATATAAACCATTTGGCTGTAAGCCTTGCCGACACTAAGCGGGCCCTCTCGAAACCGCTAGTCATTTCTGCGGGCATCGGGCATTTGGGGTCACGAAAGGCATTATCATTTATTTGAGTACTTGGCCTGGGACAAGTACGTTCCGCGGACTGGAAAATGTACCAGGTCTAAGATTTCATCACTTTGCCCTCGGACATCTGGCAAAACCACGCATAGTAATTATATTACCTTGGACATATTGACAACAACGCAGACTGTCTGCGCCTGCCGATCGTTAACACGAATGCTACAATGGACGTGTTTCATGCGGCCCCAGTTATACCCTCCTTGGAGTCGAAGAAAACTTCATACCAGACGAATTTCTGCCGACATTTTTGTAAATCATTGCTTCGCCTCAGTCCATAACATTGTGCGCTATCACTATATTACGATTTCGCCATCTGTACAGAGTACTGCATTCTATATGTTTAAATCCCACCTTTTATGCTACCGTCAAGGTCACCTTGCTGACAAGGAACTAGTGTACGTTAAAATTGGTTTCCCCCAGGACTTATTTATTCTTCAGACCACGCACTGGCAGTCTCGGAGTCGGTGTCTATCATTTTTTGTTAGCAGCGTTCGGCCTGGCATCCTACCTAGTCGTTCCCATTTTCAACGGATAATATCTTAGAGGCTCTTCTCGTATCGTTCATGGACGCAGCGAATAGTCATGAACGGGCCATCTGTCATGTAGTTCGCTTATAATACTGACCTTTTGAGAAGCAATGATGGAGGCGTCAAGTAGATTGCTAGTAACATCGCGACGGCATCCAAATTTCACGAGTCGGGCCGTGCTTCCCTCGCATTAAATGACTGACAATCCTCCACTTCTAATGTTTTTTTCCGACGACGTACTGGTAATTTTCATAAAACCAACAAAGTCGTCGAATTCCGATCATAACGACCTCTGTCACACACTCATCGACTGCTTTTTATTGAGAGATTTATAGCACGGTAATAACACGGTATAGCACGGCTCAAAATCGACTTTGGCCGCTCAGGTACTGATATCCGATTTCTTTCAATGTTGTTCTGGGACCGCCCCCAGCATTCATTCTTAGGTTTCCGGCCATAATTTTAACATTCTGATTCGCATCAAGCATGCAAATTATTGCTTTATTTCGCCCAATACTACCTTCACAGAGACCGAATGTTCAAATATGTCTGATTTTTTGTAAAATCTGCAGGTGACAGTGGAGTACTTGAAGGAGAAAGGCGCCTGTAAACCGTTGCGGGTGCACACAGTTGTGGTGTCAATCCAGCACGACCAGTACGTGTCTATCGAGAGACTACGTGCGGAGGTCATGCAATGTGTCGTCCGTCAGGTGATCCCAAGCTACCTAATTGACAAGGATACCATATTTCACATCAATCCGTCTGGACGTTTCGTCATCGGTGGTCCGCAGAGCGATGCGGGTCTCACTGGTAAACAGTTTTGAGGCCTTTACATCATTTAATGCCTCCTATTTCGAATGTCTTCCCTACAAACAAAACTACGTTTTTAAGCCTCTATTAACCAAAACTTTACTTAGCGTGTAGGTAAATTGCATCGTATTAAAACTGTTGGATGGTTTAATGATCGCAAGAAATGCTCTGTCCGCTGTTGTTCCAGAATTCGTCGCAACCGCAACTTTTATGTGAATTTGCTTATGATGAATAGGAATTGCACGGCACGTAATTCACTCTCCCCACCCACCCCGGCATCAAGACACGTGGAATGAACGCAGGCCTAGTAACCGATGCCATGAAACTAACCAATATTCTGAAATGCATTTTCGCTTGCTTTAGTGGAATTGTAATATTGATCGTTACGTAACATAAACACATACTATTTTGATCACGTGAAGATGCCGTCTTTTGAATTCCTTTCTTTTGAGTCGCCGGCGAAAACCACACTCGATTAAAAACACTCGAGTAGTATTGAGTACTTTCGATTCCTTGATTGATTGCTGTCTACAATGGATTGCCTATTTGATGAAATCCGAGGATTTTTACAAGTGACTTAAAATCAGCCCAAGCTGCGGCCACCAAAGTCTTATAGCAATAAAGTGAAGCCCGTTCTTCAAAATAGGGCATATTGTGATTTTTCACGTAATATTACGTTGTTCATAAATACCAGCTTTTTAGAAAATCGGAAAATATTGAAAAGTGAAAATCAGGCGTGCTAGGTAAAGTTAAGTATTCAATGTATAAGAAGCCTGTTCATGCAAAAAACCGAGCGAATAAAGCATCACAAGTAAAATTACTTTGGAAAATAATTGTTTTGTAAAGTTTTCGGATGCATATGCTTCCATATTACGTGTAATGTAATGTATGGCTATTACCGAACAGCCCAAAGTTCGAGTATGCATTCCAACATGGTTTCACGAGAATTGCTAATTGTTTCTTCTGTTTATCATTGCTTGAGCTATGTTAGACCATGGCAACCGATTGTGCCAATTAGGAGGTCACAGGAGTACGTGTGGACATGCTGGTCAGTGACTAATAAATTTACATTAATTTGTTAAGTGCAATCGTAATTAGAATATCTTGTGTACATTGAGAGAGATTTCCTTCGGTCACATTCCTTCGTAATTATTTCGAGAGTTAGAATGCGACGGGCTTCAGATTTTTTTTGAGATTCTGCTAGCACTATTTCAGTGTTCTTTTTTCTATTGTCCCTAAATACCGATTTTGCTCTATTCATTGATCAAAAACTTCAAAATACAATATTTCTTTAAAGCATTTACCTAAATGGTATCTTTTTAATCTTGCCATACATTGCGGCTGTCTTTTGAGTCATAGTTTTAGAATCACCCAAACATGTCAACTCTTTGCTGAGGAAAGTGAACGTTCACAACCAAAAGTCTCGAATGAATATGCCTAAGATTGATTAAGATAGAAATGCATATTACTTAAGCAGATTTTTTTATCGAGTGTGGTGTAAACAGCCAGCCGAAAAGAAGTGTATTTAAAACCCGACATTCGGGCGTGTCCGAAATATCAAGGGATTATGCCGCACGAATTTAAGGTTTCCCGAACGTAATTTTAAATGTTCCGTTCAGGTGTACCAAATACGGCTCGAAGCCTATCTTCACATGCATCAGGTTTTGTTCAAGTCTCCGATCTCAGAAGTGAAACCGTCGTAATGGCCAAATTAAGGAATCGCTGCAGCTTGCTCTTATGTCCTGAGTGGGACAGTTAACCTGTCAGTAGACAACCTTCCAAGCCATCCGGCCCTGTAAGCACATGGTAATTTAAAAGTGCGTTTGGTGGTTTACGACGAAATTGGTCAAACCCACTTTTTCCTCTTAAGTCAACTAGAAACGAGCTGGGGTGCAGTGGTTGGGGTGGCCTGGCGCCTTCGTCTCTGGCGAGCCACACGCGACTTATAGTCTAACACAATGCAGTCTAGTACTAGGGCTCTGTCACTGCGCACAATGCTAGGAGATAGATTTCTTTATGATGGAGGTCAACAGGTTGCAAGTACTTGCACGGTAAACACCCACGACCGTATATGGTTCACAGTAACCTGCAACTAAATTCTGTTTGGGCTGCTCAGCGATAAACACGCGGTTGCACATGATTTTGAAGCGGCTACCTAGCACAGTACGGTTGAGCTGACCATAAATCTTAGCAACTGTTCACTTCGGCTTGTGACTAAGGGGAATTTAAGGTTAAGGGTGCTGTGCCGTGCTGAAAATCAGACCCCCTGTTAGCCGTTAAGAGCCCAGTCATTAGGTGACTGTGATGAATGGCATTAGATATTGAGACAACCCACAACTAGGCAAACAGTCCGAAATAGTTTTTATTGCTCCTCCTCGCTCCGTCGGAACATTTATGTAGTCACGCATTGTAAAAATGGGCATAACGTTCTTATGGAGTGCGTTAGTCGGTGTATACGTGACTCCTTAATTGTTTCAAAGTTGCAAAAATTCCGATTAGATAATTCAGAAAACAATTTTGGCGAACGAACGCTTTCAGTAACTTCTCATCAGGCCAAACAGTTACAAAGCAGGTTTAAATTTAAAATCGATAGTTTGTCTTTCGTTGCATGCAGGGTCCAATCAGAGCGCGAAAATGTGCAGCCAGTTAGGTAATCATCGGCCATGCCAAGTTGGGGGCTTGCACGAGCTTCTTTTGTGCACACAAAACCGGTTTCCTCAATCGGATTGTGGTTGTTTCTGCTGTTGCCAGCAGATGTTGACCCAGGGACTTTGGCTAGTTTGGTGCGACCTTGTAAATTACCTTAAAGGCTTCGCTTGGGTCCAAACGATGTCCGGCGTCAACCATGTGTGCGAGGATAGAACTGTTTATGCTTTTGGTCTCGCCTTTGGCTAGCCATGCCGGGAGGTGTTCCCGTATTCTTTTAGATAAGTGCCTACTCTTGCGACCGATATAACGAGCTCCACAGGAGCAAGTAAATGAGTAGATACACATAGAAGTGGTCTGAGTTGGCAGCTTATCCTTACCCTTACCGTGCAGTATCGCGTTGGTTGAAAATAACACCTGCATTTTCGCTACTGGGAAGGTTTGTGCTACGGCTTGCTTGAGGCGTCTACTTAATTATTGTTGCACGTGTGTGCCAAGCGTAGACAGGTTTTCATGCCACTTTAGCCAATGCGCGCAACCATACTGTCGGTCTGTAGAATGCCTCGAACACAGGTGCGGACGCTAGATAAGAATAAGGCCTTCTATAGTACGCCACTCCTAGTAACTTAATTAATTACGTACAGTGTGTCAAAGTTCGTGAAAAATATATCAGCCAGCTGTTGCAATAACTCTATAATCGCTGGGAAAAACTGCAATGCCATCCTCTCGGTGTGCAGTTTACGGCACCTACCACTTTGGTTCAATTAGAACCCGTGTGTGACAGGTATTAGACCGAGAGATTTAATGCCTGCTGTTGTGTCTGTAGTGTCTGTTATGCTTAGAGTACTAAAATCGTCAGATCGAATCCCAGGTTGTAGGTACAAGGCAGAAATTGTCAGCGGGAGGGATATGTTGTACACAGTAGCCCGCACTGTTGTCTCAGAGAGCAGTGGCCACTGGAAAAGCTAGGGCTGGTGTTTGCTGCTTCCATTTGTGCCCGATAGCGTCTGACTGTCTGTGTGATAGAGATGACAGACATTTTTGCATTAATTTGAAGCGAGTTCAAGTGATTTTCCATTGGAACAGTGATAGTCCTTATCGATAAGGATGGTCAAACTACCCTGTACCTGCTAGAAGCCAACACATAGGGCTTTTATCTCTTTTTGTACACTGAGACAAATGTTCTTCCTCAAATTGGCATGCTCCGTTTTCAGGCCGCAAAATCATTGTTGACACCTACGGTGGCTTTGGTGCTCATGGCGGGGGCGCCTTCTCCGGCAAGGACCCCTCCAAGGTGGACCGTTCGGCGGCCTACGCAGCGCGGTGGGTGGCCAAGTCCCTGGTCAAGGCAGGCCTCTGTCGTCGGGTTTTGGTGCAGCTTTCCTACGCCATCGGCATAGCTGAACCGCTGGCCGTCTACGTAGACAGCTATGGCACCGGCAAGATGCCGGACTCGGAACTGCTGCGCATTGTCCATGACAACTTCGACCTCAGACCTGGTGTCATAATCAGGTGCGTTTTCATTGTTTTTTTTTGCTGGTGGTCATTGTTTTTTTAGGATTTCTCATCGTCTTTCTGCTCTTGTTGTTTTGCTTCCTTCTAGATTTGCTCGTTTTTACAGTTAGCCCAACCTGTGTTGTGTGTGACTTGGCTGATGAGTAACAAAGAAAGTCAGGGGGCGCCGTGTCCTTATAATCTCCCGGTTATGTGAATCCTGGTGTGTCTTAAGAGGCTAAGGTCGTGCAGTAGCGCTCGCAGACGGGTTCGCCGCCACTGCCCACCCCATCTCAGGCGACTGATTAGCTAGGCGATGGGGCTTGTAGCTGGTGGTGGGGGAGAAAGTGAGGTTGATCCTATGCGTATTTCCTTCTCCATTATAATCCGTGACGTGCTCGAAGCTATCACGGTTCGCTAAAAGCTATGGCTTGGGGGGCTGCCAACTGACGGGATAACTGGGACCGCACAGTCTGCCTAGTGTGTATCTTGTGGGGAGTGGCTGACTAGCGGGCTGAGAGACAGACTGCAATGGCTCCCTCGTAATGTGGCCCGCGCACGTGGGAGCCTACCTAGCAAGGTGTGCTGTTGGTACGCGTATCGGAGTGTTAGGGGCGCCAGTCAGCTTTCAAAATGTAGCCTGTGGAAGGGCTGTGTTGTGCACAGGACTCCCAGTTGCTGAGGCAACTGGCGAAGCCAGAGGTAGTGTTGACTGCGTCCAGTCATGCGTGATAAAGACAACGCTGACAGCCAATTTTGGAGCAAGTTCCCATAATGTTTAATCGGTGTGTTGCATTACCCGAGGGACTGTCTTGCATAGTGGCTCATTCTACGTAGGCCAAGGGGTGGCCCTTAGGCGGCCGTTATTATCTGGACGCACTTGTGTTTACGATTAGTAGTCGATCGAGTGTCTGTAGGTCAGCGAATCTGAAAGCGCCCGCCGCGAATGTGAATGATCTTGAAGCAACTGGCCTTAAACAAGGACGCACGGCAGCAATGTTGGGCATCAGCTACAGAGTAAGTCAGCACCACTGCCTGGTTGGCGTTAGATAAACCGAGGACGTGAAAATCCGTGTTTGCTGAGCCACCAGATGGAACTGCAGTTGTGCAACATTAGCTGCTGTCCGAAAGTAGAGCTATTGTACCATTACGATTTAGTGTGCGCTCCGACCTTGACTCAGCTTGCCGGATTAAAAGAATCAGAAACGTTTTTCATCGGCGCTGCCAGTTTTGTAGGCGTCTGAGTGTGGCTTGCCCGCGGTTTAAGTCTCATGATTTGATACACTGACGGGAGGTAAGTCGCTGGCATCATCCAGTATTTGTCCTTGCGGAGACGAAGGAAGTATTCTCAAACCATACGTGACAGTGTAATTTGTATGCTTCTCTATCGGGTATGCATTCGCCCTATGTAGTTCAAGAAAAAATGTTGGCAGGACTGACTTTGGAGGTCCTTTTTGCATTTGGCTTATAACAATAACCTACTTTTACATCTTTAGTAACCCGACCTTCCATTTTTCCGTTAAACTCCATCAATAAAAAATCAAATTTCCATTTTTCGTTAAATTCCGCCAATATAAGATAGCATTTCTCTCAATCGGCATTAGTATCCTGCGCAACAAATATTTTATATTTTTATATTTTTGATCACTTCTACCACAATTACATATTCACTTACACTCACTAGCCAAGAATTAAAATAAAATACGTTAGGCAGTTAGACGGGTGCAGTAAATATTTAGAGGGCCCTACAAGTCAGTTTTGCCAAAAGTTTTTTGCTAGCTCCCGAGAGTTCAAAACTCCGTCACGTATATTTGCTTCAAAAACAGTTTTATCCTCCTAAATATCAGTCTGTCAATCAAAATACTACTGCTTGCCACTGTTGCAAGACCCGAAGCTTATTACTCTTTCAAGTAGAGAATACTGGTGTAATCGTTTGCAAAACCATATATTTCAGTTTATGAAACCATCAAAAATCAATAAAAAACGGCCTGTTCCTTCCCCCATGTGGTAAAAGCAGATTCAGCCAACAGAAAGGAAGCCACTTTGTATGAATTTTCCGAAACTCTGTTCATCTTTATATTTATTGCAAGCACAGCAGCATCAGTATCAGTTTATTGAGGGAAGTATAGGCGAATGCCTTTGAACTCCCTGTTGGTAACAGGATGATAGGAAATACGTTGATACAAAAAAATTCAAAAGTGTACGACAGTTTGATGTTCCGGGAAAACAATCCCCACAAAAATATAACAGAAAAATATATGACTACTTGCAAATCCCGAGTAGTATAATCCTATACAGTGTATGTGATGAGCAATGTGATTCATTGTAATTTGATGAAGGAGTTTTTACCTTCATTGCGTTTGCGCTTGATACATGTCCAGTCTACTCTTACATGCATTGACACAAGTTGAGAGGACTACTTCTTCTGGAAGAGCGTTCCACGCTGAAACTACTCTGTTGGTAAAGAAAAATTTTCTTTCGTTGATCCTTGCTTTGCCCGGGCGTAGTTGAAGGGAATGCCCGCGCAAAGTTGGCGTGTTAGCCTGGGCAAAGAAATCAACAGGAACGAAACAAAAATGCAGGTTATTCATAATACGGAAGGTTAATATGAGGTCTCCTCGAAGTTGTCTGTAGGAAAGGGAAATAGGTCGAGAATGGCCAGTCTGCTTTCATAGGGCAATGTTCATCGACCTTTGAACATCTTTGTCGCTCGCCCCTGGAATTTCTCTCAGACAGTACAATCTTTGACAGTCCATGGTCTCCATGCCTGTATAGCGAACTCCAGGTGCGGCCGAATGAAGCTTCCAAAGATTTTGGAAAAGCTGTCTTTTTCAAACCCCATAAAGGCTCGTCTAATCAGCTGTAACATAGATCTGGCCGACTTCGCCGCCTTCGTACAGTTCAGCGTTGGTTTGAGTGAAGAAGTTATCCACACACCCAAGTCCTTCTGGCTCTCAGCTTGTTGCAGCGGAGTACCATTTAAAGAATAGACTTTCGTGCAGGCTGCTCTATAACTGTCCTCCAATCTGTTCAAGTTGGCTTGTAGATGGTTTTCGTCTGCCATACTTTGGACAACTTTCCATAATTTGATGTCATCGGCGAACAAGGTGACTTCACAGTCTAGATCCCTGACACAGTCGCTGATGTAAACGAGGAACAATACGTGACCTAAAACTGAGCCCTATGGGACGCCACTCACCACAGGTAAACCCGAGAACTGCTGGCGACCGATTTGGACTCTTTGTGACCGTTCTGTCAAAAAGTGTTGGATCCATAGGAGGAGGTTCCCGCGAACGCCTGCACTGCGCAGCTTAAGCAGCAGGCGTTGATGAAGGTTGGCATCGAACGCCTTTTTGAAGTCAATGTAGATCACATGCACAGTTTTGCCCTTGTCACGTGCTTTGGTCCAGCGATCAAGTGAGTATAGCAGATTGGTAACACAGGACCTACCACTGCGAAAACCGTGTAGGGCATCGGAAAGGATATGATTCTGCTCGAGGAACTGTATTATCGCCTTCTTAATGATTTTTCCATGGTTTTGCAACAAATGGAGGTAAGGCTCACCGGCCTGTAGTTATTTGCGGACGCTCGGCTTCCACTCTTGAAAAGTGGGATGATCGTCGCTGTCTTCCAATCAGATGGTAGGCAGCTCGTAACAAATGACGCCTGGAAGATTAGGGCTAGCGGCTTGGCCATTTCAGAAGCTAGCTCCTTCAACAGCTTGGCCGGGTTTGCATCGGGGCCTGGGAAGGTCGGTTCTTTCAAATTAGGAAGCTGATTCTTAACTACATCTTCGGTGAAGAGGACTGTATCAATAGATGGGATCGAATTTTCTTCACAAGTGTGGGATAGAAAACCGGGTTCAGTTATCTCGACGGACCGGAAGAACTGAGAGAGATGGTCAGCTTTATCCTTGTCCTCTGAGATTTCGGTACATTCGGCACTTCGCAGTAGGGGAATAGGATCCTTGTTCCGCGTGCTCTGTCTAATATAACTGTACAGAACTTTGGGGTTTACCATGACTTGGTTTAACAGATCCTCTTCGAACTGCTGTTGAGCTCTGACAATGAGACGTTTGACCCGGTTCCTCTGCATTTTGTTCCTATTAAGAGATTCAGGTGACCTATCAATTCGGTACTTTTTAAGCAGTTTTCTCTTCTTGTTAACTTCGGTTTTTAAGGATGGATTCAGCCAGCGAGGCCTGTTCGTAGGTTTTCGGCGAGTGATAGGGCAGTGGCTAGAGATGAGGTTATTGACTATCCCTTTGAACTGTTCCCAAGCTTCTTCAACGTTGTCGGAGAGTGTGGATGCCCAGTCTATGAAACAGAGATCATGTTTCATTTGCTCGAAATCACCACGCCAAATATTAGGGCGGAGGTCTTGTGGTTCGGCAGGCAAAGAGAATAAACTGTATATCCACATGAGAACTACATGGTGAGCACAAGTTCGAGGCAGTTAATCCACTGGCCTTCACGAATTCTTGTGGGAAATGTGACGTGCTGGGTGAGAAGTAGGGATTGGGTTATATTCAGGAGCTGGTGGTCGAATGCCGATTCAGGGCAATCAGCTGAGTAGGAGCTCCAGTTGATGGTAGGAGCGTTGAAGTCCCCAACAATAAGGGTATTTGGTAGCGTAGCGAGGGTTTTAAGTTCATCTAGCAATAGAGTATCGGCCTCAGGATTGTTCCTCGGCGGTCGGTAGACAGATAAGATATCAAGGCTTTGGGAACCCGTTGCTCTTAAAGTTAACCATACCGCTTCTTGGCAAGACAGATTCGCCGTTTTTTCCGAAACATACAAACCGTTCTTCACGAAGGTTGCTTAAGCCATATTTGAGGACTGTTTCGTAAGTTTCGGTGTCAATATAAATTTTTTTGGTTTGGTAAATTGACTATGTGTACCTCATCGCGGTCAATTTTCAATCATGTTCCCTTGATATCAATTTTAATTCGTAGTACGGCTAGCTGACTTTCATTTGGGCTCAAATGCTATACTCGTTGTGGTGGTGGTTGTCGTGGTGGTGATGTAAAAAGGTCCCTTTTTCTATCTCTGCAGGGAGTTGGACTTGCAGAAACCCATCTACCAGAAGACTGCAGTGTATGGACACTTTGGTCGAAGCGAGTTCCCCTGGGAAGTACCCAAAGTCCTTCGATTCTACCCTCGCGAAGAGTTGGATAATTAGGGAAGAGTAGAGCGGTCCCTGGAGGGCCTCCATCGGCACTGTCTTGGATCCTCCGTCCTTTCCGATCGCCCTGAGGAGATTTTATCGCACTTGCCTCCCCCTTCTCCCCTCTTGGGGCCTGCCCGATTTATGGGCTTTCCATTGTGTAAAGTTCGCCCACTCTCATGCCCAGAACCGTTTCGGAGGCATCTTGTTGCTGTCCTCCTTCCCCCCATTTGTTCACCATCTAAACATACCTGCTCCAAATTCATTTCTTCCCCCAGTTGGCTACTGTGTCCACTTGTATACTCTCACTTTCATATTCGACTGTCCTAACTGAAAGTTCACGAGGCTTTTATACGTACACACATCATCCGTCCCTCGAGGGCATGTGCTGCGCATGGCGCCCATCATGACTATCATGTCCATCCTTTTCACGCCTTCTCTCTGTGCATGACCAATTTTAACAGAAGGAGAGAAGAAAGTGGAAAAGGGTTCCTTCTCAGTATGTGTGAATGTCGGGATGGGGTTCTGGAGGCAATGCTGACGGTTATATTATCACCACGGGCCAAATACCTGCATTTGCGTCGACAGCGTCCTAGTTTTCATTATCGTCCATAAACAATGCGGCTGTAGTCATGTGCTCCTTTTGCACTTGCTGTCGTTGGTCTGGTCATGTTGGACTGCGCGTCACAACCTGTTCAGCCGGTTCCATTTTGTAGCTGGGCCACATGACAACCGATCGTCTGTGCGCGGCAGAATTCGGGTTGGTGGCGGCGGTGGCCCAGCTGGTTTGCCAGCACCGAACAATCGGGAATGCATTTGCTTTCACATCGTCTGGTAACGCGGATGCCGCCAAGCGGGTTCAATCGAGGTCACGTCGCGAACGACTTCATTTTCACTGCATCAGTCACCGATTAAGAAGGACCAGATGATCGGTTATATAATTGAGCGGTATTTCCTCGGCGGCTGAGGTAGATCGGGTGCGTTCTTCGAAGGGTACTTCGCGATCCTGCCGCGCCACTGGAGTTGGAGAGTGAGGTCGGTCGAAGACCTGCATTACCATAGTTCGTCTGTAGATAGAGGTGTCTTTTAGACCCGCAGTACTTCGTCTTCATCATTTGGAAAAGGTGTGAGTCTAACTGTCTACGTCTGCTGCTTATGTTCGATGCGTATGGTGAAAAAATTTCGGCGACGTCCTTGAAGCTGACTAAATCAGGCGTGGCTGCAGCTATTTTAATGACGCTCAAGCGCACGGTTTTGCTTTTACCTTGGAATTTAGTAGGCATAGGAATTGCTAGGTAGGAGAACAACTCGAAAGTCTCGAGCAATAATAATGAAGTTGAGCGCAAATCACCACTGCTTCCTCGGCTATGGGAGTTCCATGGAAAAATAGAACCTTAACGTAAATCGGGTAATATGTGACAACCATGAGGCATACGCGATGGCAGCGGACCACAAAATACCAGTTGCTTAGATTTTAAGTAGATGGATGTGCTTTGGGGTTGGAAGCAAGACGTCGGACGTCTAAGGTATGCATGAAGAAATCCTGCAGCGTGATCTCGGGAGTGGTAGAGCCCGGTTTTCGTGAAGCTGACGTGTGCAGGGAAGGGACCTACGGTGAACGGGTAGGTAACCCATGAGCAAAATTTGCATGTTTATTGCTAGCTCACTTCTCTTGGGGTGTCAATTAGTTTACAACTGTTGGACTGTGTACGGTTAAATAGGTTCATCAGTAGAGCGACTAGTGGGGTTGTGAGAGTCAGCAGTCCGACCTAAGATCAAGTTGGTCTGATGGCATTCTCCTCTGTGTTACCCAATATGCTTGACAGTGAAACCATTTGATTTATTAGTCCGTGACAGAACCTACAGTATGAAAAGTATTTCAGGAAAATTGAGAGGACTAGTTGTCGCCTGTTAAAATGCTGTGTAGACAGCAGGATTTAGTAAAATTCGCGACGGCTTTTCACCTGCATCCCGTCGTTGCATCAGTCAGATAACGATCAGGAGCATACAGCAAATTGAATTTCACACAACATAAATGTATAACAACAAGGGTCATATTTCAGTATAAGTAATGCTCAACTGAAGGAACCAACATTAAATCAGCCTACAGGAAGAAAAAAAGGAGAGAGTTGGCGCAAACCAAGTCGTGATTGCCCAGGTCAGGTTTCTCCCGCCACAAGTCGGCGCAGGGTCCAATTTGTTCTTACTCAAACAAGTACTCGGAAAGCTGTTTTGAGGTCGACCGAATGACCACTGCTTAGCAGGTGTTTCGTAACCGAAGATCGTGGTACTCTGTCATCTTGCCTGAAAAGCCGATTAGGCAAGTGTTGAGCGGTCCTGGCTGCCAGTTGCCTTTGCCTACACCCCACGTATGTGCATCCGCAAGTGCACGTGAATTAGTGGATACAATTTGGGTGACGTGCAACGGTGGGACATTCTTTGCCCCTTTTACCGGAAGGCTTTTAGTGGGACTGAGGAAGACAATCTCAGCTGCGTTGTATGCAACCGTCGCTTGATTATATTCGAAATACTATCAAGCTTAAAGAATAAGGATATAATAACCGGCTTTTTTGTCAGTAACTGTTTTGTAAATTTTGGCCGTAGAGGATTGCTATACTTTTAGATGAAACGTGCAGGATAGCCACAGTTAATTAGGACTGCTTTAGTGCGGGAAATCTCTGCGGGGAGTCTCACTAGAGCAGCTATTCCTCGCTCTTTGAAAGAGAGTATTCATCAGGTTTCGTTTCCATTGTACTGCCACAAAACTAGTAAATCCTAGGTATTGTCTTCAGGTATTTTTTTAAATACCGAATACCTTATTAAACCGTCCTCTCTGAACATGAGGACGTCTAGAAAGGGTAGCTTGTCGCACTGTTCCGTTTCCACTGTAAAGTTAACTCTCAGATATAATTTATTCATAAAAAAGAGAAGGTCCTCGGCGTCTTCTCTGGAATCAACAATCGTGAATATGTCTTCCACGTATCTTCTATATAATGTTGTTATAGTGAGTCTTGATGACATCTTTCCTTCTAGGTGACCTATGAAAATGTCGGCGAATGTTGGCCCCAGTGGACTTCCCATCGCGACTCCATTCATCTTTTCTGTAGAGTTGCTCACTAAACAGCAGTTGGTACAAAGTATTTACAATTGACGCAGTAGTTGGGGTGGAAAACGAGTTTTAGACACTTGCGCACAAATACCGTCAATTGTTTCATGTAGCGGTACATTCGTAAATAAGGATTCGACGTCTAACGAAATCATAAATTTATCATTGACGTTCTGGCACTTAATGTCCTCAATAAAATTAAAAGTATCCTTTATAGTGTAATCGGAAAACAATTGTCGAATGGGCTTCAGTTCCATGAAAAGCCACTGCGAATTTGTGTTGAGTTGAATTAGACATGGAGAGTAGTGGCCGCAGACGTATGTCCTTCGTATGCGTTCTGGGTATCCCATACAGTCTGGGGATATTCGTACCTATGGGTTTTAGAGATAGCGCAGTTGAAGTATCAATTATGTTTTTGTCTAGCAATCGTCATCTTTTTTTTCTTAGTTTCCTCTTTAACGGACGTCTCTTGTTGAAATTTTCTCTGATCATTTAAAATAGATTATGTTTTTCTCACATAGTACTGTCGGTTAAGGATGAAAACTTCATGGCCTTTGGCCGGCTTAGAAATGGTGATTCCCTCATTGTGTTTCAATGCAGATAGAGCAGCCATGTGTTCTTTAGTCAGAGGTGTCGGTTATATTACAGGAGCTTTGCGGTACTGATGCGCGATGTACACAAATTTTGCTTTCAACCAGCCAACGTCGTCAGTGGATCTGGGTACTAGGTCAACTAGCTGATAATTCAGGTCTTCAAATTTCGCTTTTATTTCAGCTGGGTTTATTCTACTGTTCAAGACACAAATGTCTAGTCTTAAGGGTAAAGCCTCTGACTCTAGCTTAGTAAGGTGACCTATGTGTAGAAGAAAATTATGTTCAGTAGAAGTCAGGTAAAACGATTTTCTTAATTTAAGGCGATAAGAGTCTCTTGTATACGTGCACGCTTCATGAACATTAACTAACAGAAGAAACTTATCTTGTCCACAATATGTTTCTTCTGATCCTATGACTCGTGCTGTTATACACTGAAATTCTGTGAAATTCAATTTCCTGTATGCTTTTAACCGTTATGTGACTCATGCAATGACGGGATTCAGTTAAAAAGCCGTCGCGAAGTTTGTTGAATTCACTAAATCCTGCTGTCTACGCTTGTTTTAAATTTACGAGCTATGCTATTTTGACGATTTTTGCTTATTACACATAAAACAGCATGTACATTTGTGAGCCATCTGTTGAAAAAACTGAAAATCATAAGCATTCATAAAGTACGCAGATATTCGTCAGTTGAATATCTCATTTAAATGCTTTTTACAGAAGCAACTTATTGCAGACAATCTTCTCATTGATCTTAGCTGTAGTCGTTACCGTCTCTCGTTGCGGACTTTCCCTCTTCTCGGCAACGAGGTTTACTGCTCAGATGAGTCTACAAATATGATTCAAGCAACCGTCTGCATTAGAAATAATATCCAGATCTCACTATTTCGGCAAATACTTTTCAGAAATATCTTATTTTTAGGATTTGGATAAACACATGGAACAGAGTAAACCTTTATGACCAATCAATTAAAACGCTAAAAATCGTGAAGTATGCACGACTGTTCCAAGGACCATCTGAAAGTCATTGGAATTGTTGGTGGTCAAAGATGGGCGATCTACTAGAACCACAACACTTAGCATATTCCGTCTGATGAAAGAAGGCTGTCAGCTGTTAGGAGGGATTTATTGGTACATAGGGCAAGCTGCTGTCAATCGACTGCTTTTGTGCGGTCAATGCGTCCGTCTAGGAGCGTGTGAACAATAGCGGCCGGCCAAATCAACCGTTCGGGAACGTGCTAGCAGAGGTGTGTTGTTTACGCGCCTGGATCGGTTGGCGTGGGAATGACTGTCACGCTTCGGGGCGCGTGATTGGTTGCGTCAGTGGCCGTGATTGTGGGGTGCGGTGTTCAATTAGGGGTCCAACGTGAAGGTCGTGGCAGGTCGCCTCATCTTCCTCGTGCAGGTGGTGGCTACGTCCAATGTCCTTAGCTGGCACCCAGCTCTCACTTCTGGTTCCCTGGTCACCTCCAGTAACCGCCTCGATCGGCTGGCGAAGCCAAGCAAGGGTCTCCGGCGCGGGTCCTCTCCCACACGCGGTATGCCCAAGGGTAGCACTGTAGCGGTGTCTGCCGTCCGACGCCCTCTGTTGCTTTGTCTGGCGTCATTGTTCAACGCCAGCTGCCTCAAGGTTATCCAATACCTCAGTCAGCGTTTACAGTCGCGCTGACCTGCAGAGACTTGACCTACTTCCACTCGGACACACACACGTGTGTCTAGGTTCTCGCGGTTGCCCAAGCACCACTCGAACAAGTCCTTTTTCCCCACTCTCGGCCACTAGACATCACTTAGGACGACGGCACTCCAACGGACCGACGTGTACTCCTAAGTCCAACTTCTTTCCATCTATTCTACGTTTCTTTGTGTACACACTAAACTCTTCCTTCTACTCTCGCCTTCCCAAGACTTCTCCTATCTCCTAAGGAAACTGGGCCTCGAAGATTGTAGTTGTTAGGGTTAACCGTCTTAGCCTCAACTCCTATAGCATTAGTAATTATCCCAGCAGACATAGTAGACGGAAGGTACGGCATTCCTTAGACATCATGGCACAGTAGAACCAGCATTCATATTCCCGTATCACTATTACTACTGTTTTTACTACTACTACTACTACTACTACTACTACTACTACTACTACTATCATCATTTTGTACTTTTGTTGTTAGTGGAGCCTACTACCGACAGTGCTATTACTATCACTAGTGTTAACTCTATTACTAGCATTACACTACTCCTGTAGCGTTTTATAATGCATAAATAGCACTAGTATTACTTATATCACCAATGGCATTAAAGTACTCTCAGTAGGTGCAGTACTAATATCATCTTTAGTACTAATCACTTCGGTACATCCTGGGCTGGCATTTTCACTGGTATGTATCGCAGAGGGTTAAGTGAGTTAAACCCTAGCAACTGCGATCTTAAGACCATGATTCCTTAGGAGAGAAGAGAGGAGACGATGTGAAGGCCAGAGTGTTAGGAATATTGTATTCTGCACAGAAAGATAGGAGGATAGATGAAAAGAATTTTGACTCTCAGATGACTGCAGTCCGGTTGCGAAGGCGTCAATTCCAGAGTGACGAAAGCGTCGGGAATCGCCGGAATGCCGGCGCATGTTTTGTTACGGTAGCCAATCATGCGACTAATGTGTAGACGAGCAGTCATGGTGCGACCTTGAGATGGGCGAAATCTGGCGTGGACGCACGGGCCTTGCAGGCCAAAGGCGCCATGCGTCAGATGGCTGATCTTGGGTTCCCAGTGGCTGTTAGAGGCCACTACATATGCACATCGTTATCTTTGGAAATTTGTTGGATCCTGCACTGATGAATTCTGAATCAATCGGCTCACCGACATTGACGTTGAAGAATGTGTTTGTCCGTGCGTTACCCGAAAGGCTGATAAATTTGACCAAACTACGAGTCAGCATTGAATATGGGTTGGGGAGGTCATTTTATTTGTTAGTAAACGAGGGGGCCCGTAAACCACGACTCAAGCAACTCTCGACTCGCGGTTGTCACCTTCAAGAGAATTTCGACCTAATCGAACTTGAATGTGTGGCCAAATCTCATCGGATGGCCCGTGACTTGAGAAATGAATTTAGTTCTCCGAACGGCTGCTATGTCTTCGAGAATTGACGTCCTGAGCAGACCTCCAGTTCCTCTGAAGTAGTCGCTTTGCTTGCAACTGCACCAGAGAGAGAGACACGCATTATTTTAAAATATTATGCCAAAAGTTTCAGAAAAACAGTATTCCATTCATTATGATTAGAATAAGGCACAGAAGCTATACAACGCTGGGGAATTACAAATAATTGACAATGGCCAAATACTGCAATTATCGAAATCATGGAGAAATATCCTTGCATATTTTGCAAACTGTAGACCAAATTGGACTTCCTCAAGGCCCTGCTAACGTCGTGCGCTTGTAGGTTACGAAGTAGTCCGGCTGGATACTAGAAGATAGAACGTATCCCAACGGTTAATAACTAGTAATTGAGGTGTGAGAGGTCAGAGTGTTGTGGGTCATTTAATTAAATGCAGAAGGAGTAGAATGTGAGTAATAGGTAAGTGACTCCCAGACGAGTGCAGTCCAGCCATGAGCAGGCCGGAGTCCAGAGTCGCATTCTGGTGGGTGTAGTCGCCGTGTCCGGATGTCTGGGACCGACCGTGAGGTCACCGGCTCCGGGAGTGTTTGAGCGTAAGCGGTCACCTCACTAAGGTCCTTTGTGAACTGGCCTTGAGAAGTGGTTGGCCAGTTAGGCCAGACACCTCCGTGACCTTGATCGGAGGTTTGACACCGTCAGGTGCGCACGCGCTGGTGGACACGAGAGGCAGACATTCGGCCTGGCCCCAGAGGCGTGCGAGGAAAGCATGCCATAGAATAACAGGTCCGCTACACGCTGATGGCCCGTTGTTGTAGTTCAAATAAACAGTAAGGGTAAAAGTCGGTTTCTTGTTGACGTACTGGGCCAACCAATTATATGTTTAAAAAAATTCACATGCGAATGGGGGGAAGAAAAACGGTGGCTCGATTCCAGATGCAATAACGGGCCCCAGCTGTTTCTTACCGTGACGGTGGATCACTTAATCTCATAACATGATACTTAGTAGTTGCCTCCGGTCTCTGTGTGATTCCAACTGCAAGTGGTGCATAGAGATGGCTGACGGCCTCTGAGACGTCTTTGAGGTGCGGAATCACTCGCTAAGATTTAGAATTGGTACGATTTTGCCGCTCGTCTCGTTTGCACATGTGTAGTGGCCTTTTGCAGCCACTTAGAACCCAAGATCAGCCGCTGACGCATGACGCCTTTAGCCTGCCTGCGCGCCCACTGCCTCCTGGGGCTAGGCGCTAACTGTCCTTGACTGACGCGCACATACGCCTCAGCGCGACCGCGTGCTCACGCTAGCCAGCCTTCGCCATCCTAAGGTCGCCCTACGACCTAGTCTAGACATCATCCGCCTCATTGGCCGTCGTAACAAAGCATGCGCCGGCGATTCCTGAAGCTCTAGTCCAGGGGTCGGCAACCTTTCTAACTCAGAGAGCCAAAAAAGCAAATATTGTGAAATATATTGCAGAAAGAGCCATATAGTATATTTTAAAATGAAATTATATTAAATGCTAGTATAATAAGCCCCTGAATTTATTCTTTTAAATAATTTTATGATAATACTCACTATCGAAACAGCCCTGCTCCCCACGGTCAAACGCATTGCATTAAGAGCACTAAAGGCCGACCGGGACATTGTCATCGTGCCAGTCGTCAAGGGACGTTCTACGGTCGTATTAGACAGAACTGACTACCTTTAGAAGGCTAAAAACTTACTGAAGGATCGTCAGTGTTATGTTCCTTGCGAAACCAATCCCATCAAAAAGCTGACACGCGAAATAAATTCGACCCTGTCGGCTCTAGAGAACTCGGGTGCAATAACGCCGTCCGACCAACGCATGGCACGGGCACAAGAAACGGCCTTAGCCCGTTTCTATGGTCTCCCCAAAGTGCACAAGGAAGGTGCTCCTCTCCGCCCCATCGTATCACTAAAAGGCACTCCAACGTACGGGCTAGCAAAGTGGCTGTTTCTGCGTCTCAAATTTCTGACCGCTGATTCGGAGACCACGGTCCGCTCGTCAACACAGTTCTTGGAGAAACTTAAAGGGGTAAGTCTCTTGCCAAGTGATACCATGGTTTCTTTCGATTTCACGTCTCTTTTTACTTCTATCCCTCAGGATCTGGCAATCGAGACGGTCGAACTACTCCTACGAAACAAATACGATGAGACAGAGAATCGCCTGGGACACGCGGAAATCCTACAGCTCCTGAAGTTCTGTCTCACGACGTACTTCACGTTTGACGGAACGATCTACGAGCAGGTGAAGGGGACACCGATGGGTTCACCGATTTCGGGACTCATAGCCGAGGCGGTCCTGCAGCGGCTGGAGTCGCTGGTATTCCAACACCACAAACCGAAATTCTGGGCTCGGTATGTGGATGACACCTTCGTCGTCATCGAACGGGATCAGGTGCTCACGTTCAAGGAACATCTCAACAGCGTCTTCCCGGACATCCAATTTACGATGGAGGAAGAAGAGAACAACCAGCTGGCTTTTTTGATGTCCTCGTTTGTCGTAAAGATTGTGGTGGTCTAATGACTAAATTATTCAGGAAAGCGACAAACACGATGCAAGTACTGAATTACAACAGCAACCACCCAAACAGCCACAAATGCAGTTGCGTAAAACACTCTATCGGCGTGTTGAGACGCACTGCAGCGAAGAAGAAGACAAAGTTGCCGAGGTAGAATACCTCCGACGGGTGTTCAGAGAAAATGGCTACCCGCGCAACTTCGTCAACCGGTGCTTGCGCAAACAAACTGGCCAACAAAAGCGCACTGACCCCAAGATTTGGCGTTCGATCCCGTAGGTCAAAAACATATCGGAAGCAGTCGGCCGCCTTCTCGCACCACTTGGAGTTGGAGTCGCACACAGGCCGGAGGCAACCATAAGGCGTCAGATAATGAAGCCAAAAGACCCACTGCCACGGCAAGAAACATCTGGGGTCGTCTACAGGATCTGGTGCAGTTGCGGTCAAAGCAACTATGTCGGAGAAACTGGCAGACTTCTCAGGACGCGAATTGCCGAACACGCGGCTCCAGTGCAGGGAAATGATGCCAATTCTCAAGTTGCGGCTCGTTTGACGAGACCCGGCCACACGTTCAAATTTGATGAGGCCGAAATTCTCGCAAGAGGTGACAATCGGGTGAGCCGAGAACTACTTGAGTCATGGTTCACGGGCCCCCAATCCATCAACAAGTGCAACGATTTTCCCAATCCATATTCAATCCTGAGATTCAATTTGGCCAAAGCAAGCCGTCACTTGAGGAACGGGCAGGCCACCGCCTCATCGTACGCCAACACCGGGGAGCCAGACGGCCGAGCAATCATCATGCCCGAGCTCCCCGCCCGTGACGAAAGTTCAACAGGTCAGAGCCCGCGTGCCGTCCAACAAGCAGTCCACGCACAAGAAGGCAATTAACGTTAATTGTCGCTGTATGCTTGCAGTAATGAATGTGTCCTATAAATACTGCAAACGTCTGTGCATACTTAACCTTTCTGCTACTCATGTCTCTGATAACGAATCCGCGACGGATATCGAAACGTCAGGTGAATAAACATATTGTCCCAGTGATCGAGTCTTCTTCTTCTTCTTCTTCTTCTTCTTCTTCTTCTTCTTCTCAGTAATGATTCTGCTCGCCCCACCTTTCAGGCGTTTCAGTGCGTAAGCCAGGTTGGCACAATTACACTGACGCACTCACGTTCAAGCTCTAGCCGCTGCCGTAAACACGCTGTCCGTAAAGAACTTGACCTAAATTCACTAACCCCCCTCCTATACTCCCCCCCAAGGGCAGCTGGCGGTAAAACAGGTGATACGGAGCGTAGGATAGATAGCTTGCAAAAGCAATTCCCAAGTGAGGCAGACAGGCATGCGAACTATGCTACGTACACTACCCCTTTCATTTCGCACATTTCTGAGTGAATATATATATATATATTTATATATATATAGTTAAAGAGCTTTAAACGAAAGAAAGTGTTTTTGGATATTTGTTTTTATGAAGATGGCCATGTGGGTCATATTACCAAATGCCTCAAAACAGCAAATCACATTTTAGAGTGTACAGAAAGTCTGCAATATATGTCGGACATTTTTATTCGTTAGATTAATTAAAAACCTCCTCTTATAGAACACCTCCTTAAAAGGTGTTTGACTTGATATTCAGCTGACCAACTTCTGTGTATATTATCGTTTTTCCAGATTATTTCACAGGGCAATTGGAGGCTTTTGACAATTTCTTTAATTTACCTGAAGATAAACGTTGAATTTGATTAAAGATGAAATAACCTTCTCTGCTTTTTAAGGTGAATTATTTTCCGCATAAGTGGACATATTCCACGATCCGTTTTATGTTTGCAAATTTAAATAGCAAGCTACATTTATGCCCATTTTCGGAGTACTTATTGTTTTTCTGTCTGTTCTGTTTCAAAATGAAGCATAAGCAGACGGTAAAATTTACAAAGAAGTATATTTCTACATAACTTATATTAAATAGGGCTTTTTAACGTTAATTTCGTGGTATCAGATGCGAAAACTTTGCTTCAACGCGAAAGTCAGTGGTGCGGGTTAAACAAAATGCGATCAAACTTGTTAACTGCATCTTGTGCGACAAAACTACACTCGTCAGCCGAACATAAATAACGTAAATAAATGCGATTCCTTAAAATCGGCTTCACTTGAAGCTGACCAAATTTCCACAAAATTTACCGGTTCTGGAGGGGATATCTTCTTAAACTGTTTTTCTTATTTTGGAGTTTCTCCATAGTATAATCAATATTAATTAGCTGTTTGGTTCTGTCTTTCGTAATAGCATAGGAAATTCCTTCGATATGAGGCTACTTCTGATTTTTTCAACACTTCTACCCATTTCCTTCAATAAACTAAAATAAAATGATTATTTTCCTAACTTAAAGGTTTTCGTTTAATTGAATCAACTTAATGAATCAAAATATTGCTAGAAAATATATGCTGAGGTAGGAAGTCAAATTTCATCGCGAGAGTTGCACGGTCTTTAGCGAATGCTGTATCTGGCGTTTCACCTTAATACTTTTAAGTAGGTCGGCTATGAAATATACGCAATTCACGAAGGTTATATTCCCTGTTTAAAGGTGAAAACGTTATACTTACATACATTAAATTTCAGGTCTCGCGTGTGTGTTGAGTCACGTATACAACGGTATTTCATACCGTAAATAAAATCATATTCTCAATGCACATGTTCTAGGCCGTAATAAAGTAAATTTTCTGACAGAAACTCTGAGAAAATGCCGATGCGGAATTTTAAGTGCAACGTCACCGCAATTATGAAAAAAAGTTCAATAAGCAAACATCAAGATAACTCAATCTATAATAAGGGTTCCAAACCCAGACGTATTATTGAATTATTCAGGTAGTTAGGGGGTCGCAGACAACAAATAAATAAACAAAAGTTGAGATTTTGCAGACGGATAGATAAATGATGACAAATGTTGATAACTACGCACACAACCCCTTCATTTCAATCTTTACATCGATGAAATTGGCCATCAAATACGTGTAGAAATTATGAGAATATATCCAAACTCTAATGGTCATCAGTCATATACATACTTCTTTGATTTCGCCGGCTGCTCAGAAAACAACCTAAGCCATTTCCTCCCTCGTTCACCTTATAAACCTTGATAGTAGGTGGTGTGGGATAATGGTGGCCCCTAATTATCACCGCTATTAAAGAGGGCGGGGTCGACGCAGGTGATGATGAATTTTGGGCCAAGTTCAACTATTCGGTCTGCTGGCTGGACCTGCATATCAAACAAAATGGTGCGAGGGCTATGCCCATGATTATGCTGTCTCTCCGAATGGCAGACTAAATTCAAACTGGAGTTCCTAAGCCTCAAATGAACTTATCCAGCTCAACGCCTTTCATTCTTTCGATGTGCCACATGGTTATCAAATTTTGACGACCGTGGCGTCCTCAAATTCCTGTTTGGCGCCTGGAAGCAGCCTTTTTAGTGGTTTTTAAATATTATTCCAGAAAATGTTGATAAGAAGGCATACGTAGGTTGCGACCAGTTGAATTAATAACAAAAAACATATGGGCAGATGATAACATAGGCCTACATATATACTACGAACGACAAGAAGCCTTCTGTTCGGCCATTACAAAAAACAATAAATGTATCTCTCTCATTCCACCTCAATCACGATAAACGTTTTCCAGTATATTCTGGTTGATAAACACAAACATACTGAATATACTCGAGTACCATCATAAGAGTATTGTGAACTATGACTATCTTGCCAATAACAGCGAAGCTGTGAGTCCCGGAAAGTAATTGAGGAGAAGGTTTGTGTCTTACTTATCTGCAATTTCTTGCATCCGTTGCTGCTATAGCCTAGCCACAGGAAGAAGTCTTTCCCACAAGCAAACAAATCTGTGTAGTAATAAGGTCAATGACCTCACAATTGCATATTCCCTTCGGAGAGATTGTTTGGGAAGACTAATTAGCCAAGGCGGAAGAACGTTGGCCAGGAAAGGTTCCGGTTATATAAAGTCACACTGCCCAGCCATTATCACACCATGAATCAAGAACACTTATGCCCACTTAGCCATTCCGACGCGGAATAACGAGCAGTTACCGCGTCATGGAGGATCACCAGCCATGCGCCGTAGATCCGATAGTTTGACTAGGCACGAGACGGTTTGGCAACTGCCTCCCATAAATACTGCTCCCTCGGAGCTTTCCTCAGCCTTAACTGCTACTGCCTCTGATGATAAGTTTGGATGAAATCCTTAATATTAGGTCAATAAATGCCAATTTCCTGCGATCGCATCGTCTTCTGAACTATGTCCCGTATCTCATCTGTTCGCTTTCTTCAAAAAGGAAGTCCATGATATAGAAGACAGTGATTAAATAACAAACGTTGTTAACCGTGGTTTAAAATTAAGAAAAGCACCCCGCACAATCCGCACAATCCGCACGTAAGTATTAAGGTTCTTCCCATGCATGCTACCGGTGGATAAGGGTTAAGGCGTAAACTGAATATCCTTTCCTTAGTTCCTAGTAGTATCCAGACTGATTCCCAAACATTTTGATGTGACGGAAGATGCTAGTTGGGGTGGACGTAATTAATATCGCTCATTTCTACTAAATAAAATGACAATTGCTTGACTTGAGCATGCTCTAGACCAGGAGTAGGCAACCTTTCTAACTCAGGGAGCCAAAAAGCAAATATTTGGAAATATATTTCAAAAAGAGCCATATAGTATATTTTAAAATGAAATTATATTAAATGCTGGAATAATAAGCCTCTGAATTAATTCTTTTAAATAATGTTATTATAATACTCACTAGCGAAAAAGCCCGGCTTCGCCCTAAGGCCTCCCTGTCCAACCCCCCACTCAAGGACAGCAGGCGGTAAAACAGCTGCCTTCTGCCAAGAAGTGAGTTAACAGTAATGCGTCTGCTCGCCCCACCTTTTAGGCGTTTCAGTGCATAATCCAGGTTGGCACAATTACACTGACAGACTCGCGTTCAAACCCTAGCTGACTGTTTACACCCCAACTCCCCCTCTTCCACGACAGGCACACAACCTTGGGGCTGAAACCGCTCCCGGCTGCTACCGTAAACGCGCTGGCCGTAAAGAACTTGACCTAAATTCGCTAACCCCCCTCCTATGCTCCCCCCAAGGGCAGCAGGCGGTAAAACAGCTGATACAGAGCGTAAGATAGACAGCTCGCAAATCGATTCCCAAGATAGGCGGACAGGCATGCGGACTATGCTATCGGCGAAGAAGCCTATGACTCTTGACGCCAGCCAAACAAAAACGGAATAGAAACCCCACAGAACCACAATATCGCTTTTATTAAGTTTACAGAATGTTAATGTGATTTCTGGCGTTGCATGGATTCACTGAGGGTTTTATAGTCTGGTCGGTAGTTGGTAAGGTTAAGCTTCATGCAAACGTTGAGGATTTCATCCGTTAGACATGATCTTATTGTGGACTTGATGTATGTAACATGTGAGAATGACTGCTCACATGCATACGTAGATCCAAACAGAGTCAATACAGTAATATTCATACGCTACAATGTGTGGCATGTGACCGGAAGCGTGTTCCGAGTTTTGATTATCAGCTGGTCTACGGGTTGAAGTTTTTTAATTTCTGTCCACATGTGCTTGCTTGTCAACTCTGCTTTATGTCGTGCGATCCTTTCCATATCTTCATTGAGTGACTTGAACTTATTCACCCACATGTCTGAGGCATTAAGGTCAGCCAATTCTTCTTCGAAATCTCGAAGGGAGAGACCAGAAATATAACGTAGGTCAGCTGTGTTCAGTGAACACTCGTTTGGATGGGTGATGAACTTCAAAGACAAGTGTGTTCTCGAAATTCTCCAAAGCGTGCTTTGAAAGACTGTAGGAGACTGGATGTGACGCCAACTAGTTGGTGGCCATCAAACTTTTGAGTGGACTCACTTACTGTGCATGCATCTTTATATTGTCTTACATTTTCAAAATGTAGTAATCAATCTGTTTCAAGATCCATTATAAAGAGCTCAAGCTTGCTTTCAAAAGCAAACGCGGATTGTGGAAGGGATAAGACTTTAGTTCCATTGCCTTGCAATTTAACGTTAAGTTGGTTCAGATGTTCGGTCATATCCACGAGAAAGTAAAACATGAGGAGCCACTCAGTTTTGGCTTGCTCAGAATGCTCAATGCCACCCCTCGGCCTCTGTAGGCGACATTTTCTCGGGCAACTGCAAGGCACCAATAACAGAGCAATTTAACCTGCTCCGCAATCCTACTGAATCAGCTGTCACCACTGTCTCAAGCTATCTCAAGTCGGGCTGGCCGCAATCAACACTAGCCCTGGCTTCGCCAGTGGCCACTGCCACCTGGGACCCAAGCACGCCAACAAATGCTGGTACCTTGTAAGTTTATAACTTATCTTTAGGGCAAAAAACGTAACAGATTTGTAAGGCAAAATGTGTTGCGTAAATTAATTTTTATTTTCTCGACTTAAGTGCTGTATCTCATACGTGCACCTACCTCAGTTTCATGGATGCAAAACAAAATTTTCCGCTCTGTGAACAAATATAAAGTTCCTTCTTTTCATGAATGTTCTTTTATAATGCAACATGCAAAAACAAGAAGTCCTTTTCCGCCACATATAATAGCATAAGATGGCCGTTAACTCACGATGATCGAATGCGGCTTTGAGGTCGCAAGGTCGGTTCCGTCATCTGGAGCCGCAAACCAAATATCACACAACAGTCTCAATGGTTTTATGTACGGTTTTTGTTTTGCCGTTAAGTAAAACCCAACCAGTTTGTACAACCTGATTGTTAAATTACCCTGTGGTAAGAGTACTTGTCTGACTCTGCAGAATACAGTCTAACACTATATATACGGCTAACGTAATAGAGACGACAAACAATGTATGGTATGTAAGATATTAAGAAAAGCTTACAACCGTTATAGTCAGAAACACGAGGATAAAATTGTTCCGGTGTTGTCAGTTCATTCAAAGTCCAGGGATAATCAAGGAACAAGGAGACGAGAATGTTTAAGGTCACAAATAGTCGAGGACCACCACAACCCCTTGTATACTGAACGACACAAGTTCATGCATTCCATGCCGATTAGGATGGTCAATCTGGGGAAGGTGTATGCAGTCCAGCAGTGTGTGGCACCATAGTCAAACCGTTATGCTCTGCAGGCGCAATGACCGACCAGGCATAATGACTCGACTACACGGGCCCCACACGTCTGTACCGCGCACAGTTGCCCATATTTTCACAAAAAATATAAATATGGGCGGCTTGGATGCTAACTGAATGGGAGTGTCATAGAAGCCACAGTACCAGGGAGCCATTTCAGCCAGACTCTCACTCCCGAGAGGAAAAAGTTCGTCCATCTGCTGGCAGCCTTCCAGGCCGCGGTTTTCAACGCGCCGTGATACGTTAAAAGCAGATCAGATTGTTTACACCGAGGAACATGTACGGAGGGCTGTGGGAATGCAGTCCTCAGTCGACGTCAGTCTCTCTTCCCTCGCACAGACATTAATTCAACATCCGTGTCGGTCAACAACTTGAGGTGCGCGTTGGACGCAAATGGCTGGCATAACTGTGACTATTTGTCTACGCGTACCACACACGACCAGCCTTCCGCTCAAGATGCAAGGGTTTACACAAAGTGACGACCATATCGTCCCTCACAGGCGTGGGTCTGCCCTAGAAGCGGTACGAATGAGTCACTGAGTCGCACTCAAAGCCCGCCACTCGGCCGCCACAAACGAACCCCTATCACTATAAACTAATTTCCACGCAAGTTGCCGTCCCTGTACCTGCTATATATGCCCGTCTGTAGTGTCGGGACATCATGAACTGAGGTATGCGAGGTGCGCGTCAAGCGCTTCTCGAGGTCACTGACACTTGGTCACCCCTTTCTTTGTCCTGACTGACCAGCCTTCGATCCTGGCCAGCGGCTCACCCCTGCCCTTATTCTGATTGGCCAGCGTTCAGCCGATTACATTTACCCCACCCCATATACACAGCGGCGTCAGCATGACTCGTGACTTGACTTGTGCCTTCGTCCCCAGTACACGACCTGCCTCAGACAGTCCTCTCTTTTGTCTACATGAAATTCTGCCTACAAGCAGCCTTCCGTTCTCAATACATAACAGTACCTACAGCGGATACTGGCCGTAACGACAGTTGAACTGGTTTCTCAGGTGGATTCGCACTTGTTAGGGCGGGCCGATGCGCAGTCGGAATGAGGGGTCACAGCGGGGAGGGGGGGAGGTGTACCCGTACTAGTTGCTGCGATAGTCCGCGACCCAGGTCAAGCTATGGAGGAAAGTGCTATAACCGTGAGGAATGTTGATGGCGATGGTGTGGTGGGCAGATAACATTACTGTTCTACTTTCTCGTTCAACGCCCCCAGGCTCAGCATCATGCAAATTCGCAGAAAGGTGTTTCCGACTCGCTGACATGTAAACCCTCGAACGACTTCCTCTCGTGCACACACACGCGCGTCCAGACAGTCCCGGCTGCTTAAGGGTAACTCTAACATTTCATCCCCCGGCCGACGGACGCAGCATGGGCCACTTTACACGATACGCCTCCGGGAATACAGAACACCACTAGGACGCCACGTAAACTTGCTTGACAATCATGCAAAAGCACCTGCCACCACTGCCCCACTCTCTCTGTCTCTCTCTCTGGCATGAATGGACGCAGTTAACACTAGTCCTGTCTGCGTTCGTGGCCACTGCTACCTGAGACAGCAATTAGAGGCGCTGCTAACAATAAGCCCATCAAGGAAGGGCGCCCTTTGGGAAAATCAGTAAATTTATTCAGTAAATTTTTGACACTGGATCCCCAGGTCGTCGACGGACTTGAGAAAAATGTTCTTTGTTCTTTGCGCATTTCTGTCAAGTCTGACGACTACCTAGGGACCCAGTGTCGAAAATTTACTGAATAAATTTATTAATTTTCCCAAAGGAAGCCTCTCCTTGAAATTAACTTTCTTTGGATGCCTGCCTTTCAGTTTATACGAGATAAGCCCCTCATGCCTGGGCCCTCTGCTTTCTACATACAACTTGGAATTTGGTCTGATGAATGCAGTGATCTGAGCACAACCATCGCTTAGACTTCTACAACAGTGTGATTTGATATTGTTGAAATTGCGGTCAACTTTCATAAAAATAGCGCCTTCTCCTTCCAAATAGTTCCCTGATTCTAAGCAAGCCTTCATAAGTGAACTTAGTCTCTCCGTAAGTACTGCTTATTGGCTGCTTTCAGTGTTCGCTACTTTGCCGTAACTTGTGTTTTTGAATGTACGGGCCTGATGATGAACAATCGAAAGCACACAGTAGATTCCCTAACTTATAAACTCTCATGAATTTCACAAGAAAAGCTCTGTTGTGCAAAATCGGCCTACGCTACATCCCCTAAAGCCTTGCAACAGTAAATGAGCTACCTTTCTTACAAGAAGGTATATTGTGGTTCATAAAGTAATATTACGTTGTTTAGAAATACCGACTTTTTATAAAAATGGAAAATTCCAGGAACATGAAGAATCGGTTTAACTGACTGGACTTTGATTTCAAATGCACAGAAAGTCGTTCTATGCAACCAATGAAGAAATAAATAGGTACAGGGAGAATAACGTTCGCAAATAGTCACTTAGGCATCCTTCGAGCATAAATGAAACTCGAAGAATGCCCGTTTACAAACAGCCTAAATTTAGAGTATAGAGCCCCACGAGGTTTCACGCGAATTATCCGTTTGTTCTCCGTTTCTACATTGTTTGAGATGTGATTGAGTAAAGGAAACAGGTTTTCGCTTGATTGCGTCAATAGAGACGTCATAGGATTAAAATGTTTAAGAAGCTCGAAGTGACCTCGTATTCTAGGCCATGCTTAAGGTCACACGATTGCATCAGTCACGTGTCTTCGGGGCAGGCCGCATGTCTATCTCGCGTGTCCACTAAGCACGTGCGCACCAGAGCGTGTCAAAGGCAGGTTAAGGTCACGGACGTGTGTTCACCCTCTGTCTGTCCTAACTGACCAAGCACTTTCCAAGCCCGGTTCAAAAAGGACCTAATTGTGATGATTGCCTACGCTCAGACACTCCCAGAACTGACGACCTCACTGTCGGACTGCGATTCTGGATCCGGCCTGCTCATGGCTGGACTGCACTCGTCCGGGAGTCAATTGCTCATTTCTGATATTCCACTGCTTCTGCACTGAATGAAAATATTTCCAAACATTCTGGTTTTCAACGTATTTTCTTCTTATCAACTGGTTTATAACCGTTGGGATACTTTCTTCTTCTATTACCCGACCAGACTACTTCATATCCTACAAGCCCACAGGATGGCAGACAGATCAGAGACTAATAATTTGTAATAAAGTCGCCAGATACAACCGTAAGCATAGTAAGAGGACTTTCCTTTCGTTAAATTTATTAATAGGTGTTTTTGGTGTTGGATTACGATAAGTTCCAGAGCGCTCTTGAAGTAGCAGAAAATTGCTAGGTATTTTAAACAAGGGCTATCCAGCAGACGTTAATGCTGCGTTTTTAAATGCAAAATCACAAAGACTTGCGAATTTAATCTTTTATAAATCGATGAAACATAGATCTAGGCTTTTTAGCCATACCTTGGTGGGTATAAAATTTAAATAAGCTCTATGCGCAAGAGTCCTTTAAAACTTCTTCATGTAAGTAAATCTGCCAAACTTGTAGTGGACCTAGCAGCCACTTCGAACCTAAGATCTGACGGACAGCACCTTTGCCCTGCGCGCCTAATGCCGCCTGCGGTCAGGTGCTAAGTCCCGGCACCCCCTGTCCGTTCTCGCTCAATGGTCTGAGCCATCTACTGACACGCACGGCTTCATCCTGCCAAGGCAACCAATCACCATCAGTCAACCGAAATGAAGCGAGTATTCGGTGGCCGCTCGCGATGACTGTGGAGCGAGGACACTTGGAATTACGCCTTACGCGCGGCGGTCGCGACGACGCCAGCCTCACGGTCGGACGCTTTGCAAGACCAATTGGTGACTTGCGCCTAACTCTGTAAACACTATAATGTTCCGTCTGCTCTGCCTTCCCAAGACTTCTCCTAGCTCCTAAGGAACTGGGTCTCAAAGATTGAAGCGGTTAGGGTTAATTGTCTTAGCCTTAACACCTATAAACTCGTTCAACATTTGGTATACTTGCACTCACAATCTGCAAAATCAAAAGAGCAAACACGCAAAATTAAAGTGCCAGAAGAAAGCCAGTGCACCGGTTTACACATGCAACCATATCAAATTTTTTCACTTTATTTAACGCAGACGTCGGTTCGAACTTGCGACGTCCCCGCTAACACGATGGCGACTAAATTAGGCGATAAAAGCGAGATAGCGGGTTCCAGGACGCAGAAGGGAAAAACAAAAACAAATCGCTGCGACAAACACTGGAGTTGCCTGGCGTTTTGTATTCACGCAATCACATAGACAGAAGCAGCTAAAAACAGTGGGCTCACATGGGTCACAAGGAACGATCTCATGACCTGTTAACGAAAAGCCTAAAATGCTTTTAGGCAAAAGTAGTTTATGTTTATGCCGTCCATGGAGAAAGACCGTACCTTTATAGAGAATACATACCTACATAGCATTCTACATATAGACAGCCTTCTGATTTAGATACATTACATTCGTTCTGCCTACAAATTGCTTTTGTGTCTTCAATACATAACAATATGTATTTTAACTATCCATCCCACTGGTTCCCGTCCTGGCACAGATTGACGTATGGCTGTTTATTCAAATACCTCTTATTTATTCAATGCTGTTTTTTGCTATTTTTTCGATTTACGCGCTCTAATCCGTGGCTATATAGCAGCCACGGTAAAGACATTCAACCACCTTATACTTACTTTTACACATTCTTCACTGCCTAATCTATTTCTCCACCCACAAAACCCCTGATAACACCGGTCTCTACGACCAAATGCTGGAGCTTGCGATATATGAAGTTCATTACATAAACTGACACAGTCGTTTTCACCATTCTCGACCTATTTCCCCTATCCTACAGACAACTCCGAGGGGACCTCATATTAACCTTCCGTATTATGAATAACCTGCATTGTTGTTTCGTTCCTGGTGATTTCTTTGCCCAGGCTAACACGCCAACTTTGCGCGGGCATTCCCTTAAACTACGCTCGGGCAAAGCAAGGATCGACGGAAGAAAAATTTTCTTTACCAACAGAGTAGTTTCAGCGTGGAACGCTCTTCCAGAAGAGGTAGTCCTCTCCACTTGTGTCAATGCATGTAAGAGTAGACTGGACATTTATCAAGCGCAAACACAATGAAGGTAAAAACTCCTTCATCAGATTACAATGAATCACTTTATAATGAATCACATTGCTTTTAACATACACTGCATCAAATTATACTACTCGCGATTTGCAAGTAGCCATATATTTTTCTGTCATAATTTTGTGAAGATTGTTTTCCCGGAACATGTAACTGTCGCACGTTTTAAATTTTTCGTTGTATCAACGTATATCCTATCATCCTGTTACCAACAGGGAGTTCAAAGGCATTTGCATATCTTTTCCTCAATAAACTGATATTGATACTGAAGGATACCAAAAGTTGAATGAGTTTATAGGTGTTAAGGCTAAGACGATTAACTCTAACCGCTTCAATCTTCGAGACCCGGTCCCTTAGGAGATAGGAGAAGTCTTGGGAAGGCAGAGCAGACGGAACATTATAGTGTTTACAGAGTTAGGCGCAAGTCACCAATTGGTCTTGCAAAGCGTCCGACCGTGAGGCCGGCGTCGTCGCGACCGCCGCGCGTAAGGCGTAATTCCAAGTGTCCTCGCTCCACAGTCATCGCGAGCGGCCACCGAATACTCGCTTCATTTCGGTTGACTGATGGTGATTGGTTGCCTTGGCAGGATGAAGCCGTGCGTGTCAGTAGATGGCTCAGACCATTGAGCGAGAACGGACAGGGGGTGCCGGGACTTAGTACCTGACCGCAGGCGGCATTAGGCGCGCAGGGCAAAGGTGCTGTCCGTCAGATCTTAGGTTCCAAGTGGCTGCTAGGTCCACTTCAAGTTTGGCAGATTTACTTACATGAAGAAGTTTTAAAGGACTCTTGCGCATAGAGCTTATTTAAATTTTATACCCACCAAGGTATGGCTAAAAAGCCTAGATCTATGCATCATGGATTTTCTGCAGCTGCATGACGCAACCGCGACGTGTGCTGTTCAGCAGTGAATCTTTTAACCTTCTTCATGGCATATATTTCAATTGTTATTTCACTTATACAAATTGCCATGTGTGATGAGTGACTGTTAATTGCTATTAAATAAGCTTTTACATAACAGACCTTCGGTGGTGGAAATTGCTTACAAGCCTCCCCACTTCGACAAGCATATGGGAAGTATTGTCAGGATTACGGGCGACTTGCGTTAAACTCCAACGAAATTAGAGTTGGGATTAGTGTAAGCATGCATTACGAAAAGGGTTAGGGTTGGCTCGGACACGGAAATAGTTATATATCCTGGAATTTAACGCACCACCGTTATCTGGTTTTAATTGCCGAACATCTTTATGGCCCCACCCTTCTCGTTTTCATAACTAGGATAAGTGTTTGGTAAAATCTCGGCAGCACTATTTGCTTTTTTGAAAGTCATTGATCATCCGCTAACACGCAGATTGCATGGCGTTGTTCGGCTTTGACATAACTTGTTCATGCGTGATTGCGGCTATCTCATGCTGCGCCATCCAACAGATGGGAAGCGCACTATTCGTACTCAAAAGGTTTGCACATTAATTGCCGCGGAAAGTTAACCGGGCAAGATAAACCCGGCAGTTTATATACCAGATGAGGAGTGATGGACTTAACCCCTCGCAGCTGCGTCATGCGGCGGCAGTGCAAGATCGGCAGAACACGTGTGCCTGAGCTTTTAGCGAGTACCCGTGTTGTGAGTGTGTTAAGTAGTTACGTAAGTTATACTACGAACTACCCGTTGACAGCTTTTGAACATTACACAGTCATTTCGCAGTGGCTGACGGAGTTCTCCTCAAATATTCATAAAAAATTTGGGACCGTTACTAAAAGTGTCCATTCTGACTAGGTAGCTCTAAGTTGGCTCATTAACTGCCTCGAAAATTGAACAAGGCATACTGTTCATCATTTGTCACTATCTGGAAGGTGGAGAAGTCGCTATTACCTGCGGCATTTTTTAAAATACAGACCCAAGGCAAAATTATTTTCTGTGGTATACGTAGCCAAGACAGACTGAAACGCAAGCTGTTTCGGGATTATTCACATTTTTCCTAGCCAGCCATAACCCTTTATTAATGCCTGTTACCAGAAGCAAAAACTCGTACGATAGTATGACCAGGTATCAAGAAATGTGACCATCAGAACCGTTAGTTGTCACTGGTATGCCGCAGCTTAGCGACTGCAGTATATATATATATATCCCGCTCCCCATCCCCCAAAGAAGATGAAGAAGAAAAGGCGCCTTCATGGACCACACTGTATTGGTGCTGACGTTTCGGAAATACACTATTTTCCATCATCAGAGTGGTGGGTGGTGTGTTCCTGCTTGCTGAGGGTTGGAATGCCGCGCAGACCATCTGGTGTTGTAGCGATGGCTGACGCACGAGCGCTGAACTTTGTGCTGTCCGTGGATTGGCTGCGGCACCTCCATTGTGGGTGGCTGGCGCCCGTGTGTGTCATCTGTTGCCTGTCCGTTTGTCGTTAACGCGTCTACGTTAACCGGCCCGGTAGTGTGACCATCGCCCGTCCTCCCCTCTGAGCCGGATGCGCGGATCAGCCCTCGTTCTGGGTCTGGTGTCCGTCGGTGGGTAGGTGAGTCATCCCGGTTGTGTGCGCGGCGAAGAGCCCTCTCTGCCCGTCCTTCTACATCCCCCGTCGCCTGTACGTCTGTTGTTGTCGTCATCAGGTCTGTGTGCGTATTGTGTGCACTTGGCCGGCTACTATCGGCTCTCCTTCCATACTCAGGTGGCTGGACTGGTTGGCATTCAAAGCGCGAACCCGGCTCACATGTTTGGGCTCGTCGGTGGGTTGATGATTCATGCCGATCGTGCGAACTGCGGTTAACTCTTGCCTCCTGCTGCAGTCGTGGCTGCCACCGATGAAGCTGTAAATCGCTCATTGGCGTGGTGGGCCTCGGCTGGATC
>JAYGXS010000010.1:9359826-9373645 GCA_036362985.1 Ligula intestinalis
ATATATATATATATATATATCCTTATCTGATGCCGTCTTTGAAGATGGGTTCGAGTTGGAATCCGAAACATCAGGCTCGGTTGGGGCATTTAAACGAAGCTCGGTATAAGCCGCCTTCAAACGGTCGACTGAACCCCTTTGGTGCGATCGCCACGGATAATCGTAAAATGCTTATCCGTGCGGGCTAGTATTGGAAATGGTCCATCGTAAGGCTGTCGTAGAGGCCGAAGAACACATTCGGTGCGGACAAACACAAAAGAACACGTTAGCATGTAAAAGTCAATATAGGACTTTTTTGTTGGAGCACGTGGAGGAGTCACTCGAAGATTTATCGAGGAGTGTTAAGGCTAATTAGGTTAACCCTAACGGCCGCGATCTTCCAGGCCCGGTTCCTTAGGAAAAGAGAGAAGTCATAGGAGGAGTTTATTCTTCTGAAAGATTGATGAATATAATGAAGAAGACGCGACCTCTGGAACAGCAATTTTATTCTTCTGAGCTTTCGGCTCCACACGAGAATCCATCGTAGGAATAGGTTTGACTCGGATTGGCAGGCCTCCAACCGTGAGAGCGAGGAGACGTCAACAGCGCCGAAAACGCTGCCTGTGGCCGCTCCTCGGTGAAGCGAAATCCGGAGTGATGTCTGGCCGTAGTCATTCAAACGGCCACCGTTAGCTTCATGTTTGCTTGTATTAGCTGCCTTTTTCTCAGTCAGCCTTGATGGTAATTGGCCAGACCGCGAGTTCGCGTGATAGTGGGTCACGCCGAACATCGAGCGACGCATGATGCGTCAGCGATCACGGCTTCCCACAGTGGCCGCTAGCTACTACTACAGATTTGCCATTGCTTGGCGCAATATTTGCACATAATCAGTAGGATCCATATCGGCTGAGGTTTGATAATGCCTGAAAAATTGACCAGGAATACGTAAGGTAGTGCCGTAAACAAGTTTGGCAGCGGAGAACTCAAAGTCGGACTTGAGTGTAGTACAGATGCCGAGCATGAACAAAGACAGTTGTTCGTTCCAATGGCTAGGGTTCTCATGAACCCGGCACGAGGCTCTTAGTTAACGGTGGAAACGCTCGACTTAACCATTTGATGAAGAGTGGTATGCTGTCGTGCGTATGCGAGACCATCCGAGGAGGTCGATAGGCTTTCAAAAAGTCTAGACTCAAATTGTTGGCCTCGATCGTTGGTACTAGTTGAGAGGACGCCACAATGGGAGATCCAGTGTTCCAAAAAGGCGTGAACAAGTGAATCTGCAGTTATATTAAGAGTGGGTTTTAGTGGGAGATTTCGGAAGATGAGCAGTTGAAGGACTAAGACGGTTGTAGACAGGAGTGGTCCGGAGCTAGGAAACTTCGGACTTGAGGGCATCCATGTGCCTGACAACATCTAAGAAGCTGAGTTGGCTTCCTATCATCAAGGTACTCCTCGAAAATTAAACTCTGAACGTGTTTTTGTGTTGATGTGGAGGCACGGGAGATGAGGGTCCTCTTTGGCGTTGTATAGTGGGTCTCTGTAAGTGTACCGTCTATAATATCATGGAGGTCTGTTGCAATCTCCAGTGGCAATGCGGCCACGAGATAATGAAATTTGGTTTCTTCCCTCGTGCTTTGCCGCAGAGCAGAGTGGTATTTGACTGTACGCAGCCAAAGACCATGTCACTAAGCCAACAGGCTGGAAAGTCGAATGGGGCGAATGCCCCGACGGTCATGATAGGTTCAACCAAAAGGTCAGTTAATTAAACGCGGTCGACAAGCGGTGGATTAAACGCAGTCCTGTTATTGGTTATCGATAATGCCGCGTGAATTCGTCAAACTTGCGGCCACTGAAATACGTGAAAAGAATCCGCGTGGAAATTGTTATCAGGTCTATGCAATTGAAGACGCGATGAAAAGTCAGAGTTACTAATGTGGGATACGAAGTAGTCTATCCAGGAATTTAAGATAGAAGTATCCCAACAGTTACAAACTGGTAAATAAGAACAGAAACATTGGCAACTGAAAACAACGTGCTTCTTCAGCGTCTGATCCAAAGTTTTGGCAAGTTAATTTCGAAGCATATTTAACTGAGTAAAGCAAAAAGCAATTTACTGTCACTACAAGCTAACACACTCTCTCCCCCACAGTCACCAGACTGCGATGACAAGACAGTTTTAAGATGACCGGAAATTAGCTCGGGTGCACACGCCCTCAGGCAACACAATCCGCAGTAGAACTTGGAGTAGATGTGCTACCTCATGAAATTTTCACTGAAATTATGAAACGTGTCTGTGTTTGTGAAATGCCACTGTAGTAGGGTTGGTATATGAATGCTCACCGATCGGTGCGCAACTCCCTCGTCTCATTCTGCCTTAGGCTTGCTCTCGAACCCTGCCAGCAACCGAAGAGCGGCTAGTAGTTTACACAGATGAACATCACCGACCAGGATGTGCCAGAAATACCTTTGAGATTACGCTGCAGGACAGTTTGTATTACAACACTGCACAAGTGTTGTTTGTTAATTGGAAACAAATTTTAGAATTTCGTATGACATTTAATCAGTTAGCAAGCCTGCTGTATGTCGAAATAATACGGGCGACAACTCGAAGTTTCCCAAACCTCAAGTTCAGCAAACGGAGTTATCAAAAATCTGTTACTTGCACGTGACCACAGATGCATAAGTGATGGTTGACAGAAGTTCTAGGCCGGCGGAAGGCTGCACCGGTGACCGCAAGGGCGGACCGCCACCGTTAGATCGAGTTTTCGTCATTGTCTCTGTATCGGTCAGAATGTGTTGAGATGGATCGGGGAGTCACATTACAGCAGATGCTCACTGACCTGACAGGCCCGAGCGAGCCAGTTCCGTTATCTGGTAACATGTGATGTATGTAAACAAGACTGAAATCGTTGTTTCAGTCTCTTCTGACATTTTCATGTGCTCTCCTCAGTATCCCGTGCTTTTCCTATTGAAAAAGTCCAATTTGGTTGACGTGCAGTATGCGACGTCTGTCCAAAATGTGATTAAGGAACTGGAGCCGATCAGTTGTCATCAACTAAAAGGCTGCAGTTTTATGTATTTGCTTAGCCTCTTCTGAAAATGTCCCTTTTGCGTGCAGAATACGTTTATAAAGTGGCAGGCTTTCGAATTTGAGCCGCCATGTTTGGTAAAATATGCATTTACATGGAACTTTTCTTATTTCTACATATGTTGGCCCATTTTGCTCATTATGTACAAATTTGTGCCCACCTTTAGGAAAAGGTAGTTAAAATAATGGACCATATATACCCCAAGTTCCAGCATTATGTCGTACGAGACCAATGTTATCAGGGGCTTTGTGGGTGGAAAAATAGGATAGACAGTGGAGGAAATATGTAGAAATAAGTGTGAAGGGATAAAATATGGTTAAAATTGTTTACCATGGTGGCTATATAGTGACGGATTAGAGCGCGTAAATCGAAAAAAATAAACGAAAACAGAGGTATTTAAGAGGTATTTAAATAAACAACCAGACGTAAATTTGTGACAGATCAGGAACCAGTGGAATTTCTAGTTTAAATACATATAGTAGCTAGTAAAACATATTCCAGCATTTTAGTAGTCCAGCATAATTCTGTAACCCGTAGACGATGCCACACTGACTAAAACCACAAAACGGACAGGGTTTACCACTATAAAATTACTTCGCAAACTTTCCTTAACTACCCATCCTATTTCCCCGTCAACAAATACCCCTTATAACGCCAGTCCCGTATGACAGAATGAAGAGGCTAGGGGTTTATAAGGTTCATTGCTTAATTATTTTGCATGTCTTAACGATCAGAAAGGTCTACTGATATGGGATTTCGATATTTATTACCCTGCAGAATACTCCCAAGATATTTCAATGATTTAAGCGGCTTTTGAATGCGGGAATTTTCAGCCGTCTAGAATGACCGCAGTCAACAAAAATGACTTTGATAAGAAGAAGACTCGATCGCTGGGACAATATGCTTATTCGTCTGACGTTTCGATATCCGTCGCGGATTCGTCATCAGAGACATGAGTAGCAGAAAGGTTAAGTATGCACAGACGTTTGCAGTTTTTACAGGACACAGTCATTACTGCAAGCATACAGCGACAATTAACGTTAATTGCCTTATTGTGCGTGGACTGCTTGTTGGACGGCACGCGAGCTCTGACCTTTTGAACTTTCCTCACGGGCGGTGAGCACGGGCATGATGATTGCTCGGCCGTCAGGCTCCCCGGTGTTGGCGTACGATGAGGCGGTGGCCTGCCCGTTCCTCAAGTGACGGCTTGCTTTGGCCAAATTGAATCTCAGGATTGAATATGGATTGGGCAAATCGTTGAACTTGTTGATGGCTTGGGGGCCCGTGAACCATAACTCAAATAGTTCTCGGCTCACCCGATTGTCACCTCTTGCGAGAGTTTCGGCCTCATCAAATTTGAAGGTGTGGCCGGGTCTCGTCGAATGAGCCGCAACTTGAGAATTGGCATCATTTCCCTGCACTGGAGCCGCGTGTTCGGCAATTCGCGTCCTGAGAAGTCTGCCAGTTTCTCCGACATAGTTGCTTTGACCGCAACTGCACCAGATCCTGTAGACGACACCAGATGTTTCTTGCCGTGGCAGTGGGTCTTTTGACTTCATTATCTGACGCCTTATGGTTGCCTCCGGCCTTTGTGCGACTCCAACTCCAAGTGGTGCGAGAAGACGGCCGACTGCTTCCGATACGTTTTTGACATACGGGATCGAACGCCAAATCTTGGGGTCGGTGCGCTTTTGTTGGCCAGCTCGTTTGCGCAAGCACCGGTTGACGAAGTTGCGCGGGTAGCCATTTTCTCTGAACACCCGTCGGAGGTATTCTACTTCGGCAACCTTGTCTTCTTCTTCGCTGCAGTGCGTCTCAACACCCCGATAGAGTGTTTTACGCAACTGCATTTGTGGCTGTTTGGGTAGTTGCTGTTGTAATTCAGTACTTGCATCGTGTTTGTCGCTTTCCTGAATAATTTAGTCATTAGACCACCACAATCTTTACGACCAACGAGGACATCAAAAAAGCCAGCTGGTTGTTCTCTCCTTCCTCCATCGTAAATTGGATGTCCGGGAAGACGCTGTTGAGATGTTCCTTGAACGTGAGCACCTGATCCCGTTCGATGACGACGAAGGTGTCATCCACATACCGAGCCCAGAATTTCGGTTTGTGGTGTTGGAATACCAGCGACTCCAGCCGCTGCAGGACCGCCTCGGCTATGAGTCCCGAAATCGGTGAACCCATCGGTGTCCCCTTCACCTGCTCGTAGATCGTTCCGTCAAACGTGAAGTACGTCGTGAGACAGAACTTCAGGAGCTGTAGGATTTCCGCGTGTCCCAGGCGATTCTCCGTCTCATCGTATTTGTTTCGTAGGAGCAGTTCGACCGTCTCGATTGCCAGATCCTGAGGGATAGAAGTAAAAAGAGACGTGAAATCGAAAGAAACCATGGTATCACTTGGCAAGAGACTTACCCCTTTAAGTTTCTCCAAGAACTGTGTTGACGAGCGGACCGTGGTCTCCGAATCAGCGGTCAGAAATTTGAGACGCAGAAACAGCCACTTTGCTAGCCCGTACGATGGAGTGCCTTTTAGTGATACGATGAGTCGGAGAGGAGCACCTTCCTTGTGCACTTTGGGGAGGCCATAGAAACGGGCCAAGGCAATTTCTTGTGCCCTCGCCATGCGTTGGTCGGACGGCGTTATTGCACCCGAGTTCTCAAGAGTCAACAAGGTCGAATTTATTTCGCGTGTCAGCTTTTTGATGGGATTGGTTTCGCAAGGAACATAAAACTGACGATCCTTCAGTAAGTTTTTAGCCTTCTGAAGGTAGTCAGTTCTGTGTAATACGATGGTAGAACGTTCCTTGTCGGCTGGCACGATGACAATGTCCCGGTGGGTCTTTAGTGCTCTTAAAGCAACGCGTTCGACCTTGGGGAGCACTTCCGCGGTTGATGAGCCATCAGGAGGGACGATACCTTGGCAACGTTCCAGATAGTATGCATTTTTCTGTTGATTTAGATTGTCCCAATTAATTCAAATAGGGGTTAATCAAATAACCAGATCAAATAATCTTTCTTATATTGATTTGTTAGCAAACTATGCCTTCTTCAAATTTTAAATCCTAGAGAATGGCCTCATAAGGTCATGAAAAAGTGTCCTATTTCCTAGATAATTTTCAGCCCCGTCTGTCATTGTAGTTCTATTTGTGATTTTCGGTCTATAAGTGGCGAGCTTGCCCTTTAGGGGATGCTATACATTCGTCGATTTTTTTACGTAGCGAGGATTATCAAGAACTGGAGTGATAATTTTGCTTTGAATGCAAATAGCAGAGGTTCGAGTTTACGTTCTGAAGATTTGATTGGCTACTAGAAGTTTAAAAGGTGAAAATATATTTTATGTTTCTGATAATATACTTAAATTAATAAGAGCATAGAGAATAAATGGCAAAATACATGCTACTTAATTAGTCATTTTAAGCAAATACTTTTTTAAGCGGCCAAAAAGAAAAACATTCCAAAAGCTGAAACCCTGACGTATCTGCTGATCGATCCTACAACCCCACCTAAGTAATCTTTGTTAGCAGAAAAATCATTGCAAAATTTCAGTTAACACGTCTTTAGATCGGTCACTGGCCGTAAGATATTGTCGCCATACCACCACATACCTATCTCAAATAGTCGCTTTTGTGCATGTTACAAGTTGTCTTTCTTGCTTCGCCTATAGCCGAGTCTGCAGTTGCTGCGCTTCATGCCCAGTGTTGGTGTTTTGCGTGATAACGGTTGCGTAAATTGGGCTCACCGATATTAGCACTGGCATTAGTGTTCGCTCGTGCACTTCTCGCATACCTACTTAAGCAATCCGCGAAAGGAGTGAAAATTGAATATGGAATTAATAGAGGTAACCCTTGTCACTACGACCATCCAGGTTAGGTTCCTAAGGAGAAGAAGAAGAGTTGGGAGGTCAGAGTGATAGGAATAGTTTATTCTGCAAAGTATGAATGGAGAATGGAAGCGGAATTTTGACTATCAGACTAGCGCACGTCCGTAGGCCGGTAGGCCGTGTCTGCAGTCACGAGAGCGTAGGGCATTGGCTAAAACCCAGAGCATGCTTTGTTCCTCCAGCCAATCAGGAAATGGGTCATACTGATTGGTGCGATTCCTCACGCGGGTAAATAAAGATTAGAGAGGCTGCGGCCGGACCAAGAGGCGAGAATGTGGGCTCGAGGTCGAGGCACGATGTGTCAGCGTGCGGCGGATATTCACGGGCGGACTAGCATCTTGACAGCCGCAAAAAAGGTGAGTCAGCGCAGTGCTGCTGAGCATGGGATCCCGAGTGCACTAGCAGGCCATCATAGGGCTGTGCTTGTTTGGACTGGCAGCCAAAAAACCATGACTCAAGCAACCAGTGGTCCGTGAGGTTATAGGAGTTAAGGCTAACACGGTTAACCCTAACGTTTACAATGTTTCAGGTCGTGTTCCTTAGGAGAGGAGAAGTCGGTGGAGGCCAGAATAGTAGGAATAGTTTATTGTGTGCACAAAGGAACGGAGAATAGATGGAGGAAGAAGTTTGATTTGGAAAACACTAACAGCTAGGAAATTAGCCACGTCCCAAGTGGGGCTAAGCAGCAGTAACAGTTACAAGGGCCACGGAGGATTTGAGGACGCTAATTGGCCCAGAGCGATACAGGACGCTCATTCGTCCGATTGCCTCACGTGCATGTGTGCACCTTAGGTAAAGGTTACGCCTTGCATTCAGATTGGCCAACGCGCTGGATCGAGGGACTGGGTGGCCAAGGCTGTCCCCGCCACGAGACCACGTCGGCGCCATCTCGCGTTTGGAGGCGGTGGGCTGCAGAACCGCTACAAGGTTGTCATATTTCACGGGAATTTCAGCCTCATCACACTTGAAGATGTGGCCGGATCCTGCAAAGGGTGCCGCAACTCAAGAATTGATTTGATCTCCCTTCATTTCGTTTACATGTTCAACCATCCGTGTCCGAAGTACTTTCCCAGATTATCCAAAGTAGTTGCCTTGTAGTGGGTCCTTGCCTTCCGATGTCTGGCTTTCCTGTCATGGCCTAAATCTGTCTGGAGCTCAAGGTCGTTGCGGTCGCTAGACTTACTAGCATGTGTGCCGTGGACGACCCAACACGCCGTCCAACCAATCACAGGCCGACCTAGCCAATTGATAAACTCTTTTTTGCCTACTGTTCTGGCTGCTACTAAAACCGTACTTGGACTGCGGCTGGCTCTCCTGCCGGTTGTAGGCTATCCAAGTCAATCTACTCTCATCTATTCACCTTTCATTTATGTACGCAATACATTCTTCCATCTACTCTGGCCTTTAAAGACTTCTCTTCTGCACTAAGTAACCATGGTCTGAAGATCGCAGTTGCTGGGTTTAACTCACTTAACCCCCTGTGAAAGCTTTCCCGCACGTTCACTAAAACCATTTTTGACTTCAGACATTTCATGCTTTGGCAGTGGATCTTTTACTCCGTTGCATGGCACCTGTTGGTTACCTCCAGTCTCTATACAACCCCAACTCCAACGCCTAGTAGCGTAGGGACGTTTTTGACAAAGTCCGAGACTCGCATGACGTATGGCAGCGTCCGGACGAATTAAGGGTAAGTGTGGTTTGGTCCGAGCATTCGTCTTTGAATGCGAAATAGCACAGGTGACCATTCGTTAAGGGTATCCGTTCGAAGTAAGCTTGTGGTGACTCACTCCACATAGGCGAGCATGTCCGAATGCCCACTGCTGGTAACGCGTACGTCCGCACTGGATGCGGCCTCTGCAACAGCCAATCACAGTTCCCGCACCTACGTGGGTTGGGCCAAGCGACGAATAGCAAACTTGCACGTGTTCCCGACGCAAGCTGCTTCTTTGCCCAAAATCTCCAGGCCAACCTAGCCAATGGACGCGCCCTCTCTCTGTCTTCTGGCCTGATTTCTGCTAAGACCTAACTTGGGACCCGGTCGATCTCCTGAACGAACGTGTCCTCCCAAGTCAATCTTCCTCCATCTGTTCTCCATCTGTACTCTGCCCCTCACGGACTTCTCTTCTGCACTAAGTAACCATGGTCTGAAGATCGCAGCTGCTGGGTTTGACTCACTTAACCCCCTGCGATATTGGTGACATTCCGACGTGAGATGAACACTCAACTTCAATTGTGGCCTGCCGTCCCTGCGTAGTTGCTGACTTCCCGACTGTGCCAGCGTATTCCCTACGCATTTGGCGATTGACGGACGTGTCCCTGCGTATTTGGTGATTGGCATTCTCAACTTAATGCCGATAGCCCATTCAGCCCAGGCCATGGTTACTTCCCAATCAAACAGAGATGTCTCCTTATGAGTGCCAGCACCCAGAACTCCTTCCCGATCTCCAACCTTCCTTCTACTGCCAACAATTCTTCTGGTTCAACTCATGCTGATAAGGCATACTGATTTGCTGTTGACGTTTTACCGGACCAATGGCTTTCTTCAGCCACTCCTGCATCCTGGCTCATTCCAGCCACAGCCACACACGCAGTTCAGCAATCTCACCTAACTTAACTGTTCTTCCTTCACTGGGATTCTTTTAATATCCTCGTTACGGTCTCGAGGGGGAGTACTTGTAGTGGGCCGTTACCTGCCGATGTCTGGCCTTCCCGTGGTGGCCTAAATCTGTCTGGAGATCAAGGTCGTTGCGGTCGCCAGACTTACTAGCGCGCGTTACGTGGACCACCCAACACTTGTACTTACTTGTACTTGTTACGGCTTTGACCATGCCTAATCTAGCCGGCCTCAATGATGTCCCGAACGGGCAAGTTTAATGGAAATAAAAGCAAACGGATTAGCCTCTTCAAAGGATTTTCAAGGGTGTCAAAGTGTTCATGCGAGCACCTATTGGCTAGTTAAAGTAGGCTGAAATCCAATGTTGCATCGTGCCAGAGATAGTGCTATTCTTCATTTGTTGCACCCAAAATGGGTTTTTCGCCATTTAAATTGTAGGGCATATAAATTTGAGGTGTGCACGGCGCTTTGCGCCGCGAACTAATATAGACTAACTTCAGCACGATAAGTTGGATCTCAGGCAAGTTGAAGTAGACGACCTCCTAAACGCCATATTTTTACCGGATTTTTAAATTCTGTAATCAATAATTTATGACTAATCAAATTAAATACGAAAAAGTTACGTGGACAAGTCACTAGTCAAAGTTACCGTGATGGTTCACGCTCATTGACTAGTCAAAATACCCTTGAAATCCTCCACATAGTTCAAGCCAAAGGCAAACGCCTTTGAATTCCCTATTGGTACACAGTCTATAAGAAATGCATCGGCACAGCCGAACCTTTCAAAGAAGTCATTTACATAATTTTAAGCCACTACTCGTTTGTTCCAAGTAATACGACCACATGTGGTGATGTCAGTTAACACGAGCCAGTAGATGTAACAGCATAAATGGGGCAAATTAGAAGAAGTAAAGAGCGAAGCCATTCAGAGACATGTTTGCAAGATGATTATGCTTTGTTGACAATTATTTACATTAAAGATAGAAGGCAGACTTTCGAAAGTTAGAAAAAACGTATACACAGTTGAGATGGCTCACTAAAATGATCATTCCTGGCCAAATTCACGTCATCAGCCAGCCATAAGTCAACGCTGGAGTGGGAGGACCGGTAGCTCGAACCCGGATTATTTGGTTATTAAATACTACTTACTTGCTTGTACTTGTTACGGCTGTGATCATGCCTGATCTAGCCGGCCTCAATGATGTCACGAACGGTACCTCTCCACGCGTGGCGATTTGCGGCAGCGGATCTCGAAAGCTCCACCCAGTGCCTTCTCCAGCGACGGAGGCCGAAGATAGAAGGTCCAAGAACTGCTTCCATGTCTTGACGGACGGTGTCGAGCCAAGTCTTCAGTTGCCCTCCTCTTCGGCGTTTCCAGGTGGGCTGCGGCGCCGGGTCAAGGGTAGCATAGCTGAGCTCGTGGGGGGGTGACGGAGAACGTGTCCAAACCACCTCAGTCGCCTTTCTTGAATGGCCTGAGATATCCTCGTGATACGATCGCAGCGGATACGGACTGTCTCATTTGAGATGAAGTCGCTATACTTAACTCGCAAGATCGTCCTCAGGCACTAGTGGTCAAAGACCTCCAGTCTTCGCTCATCTTCAGCGCGCACAGCCCAGCATTCACATCAATTGAGGAGGAATGACCGGATGGATGCACGGTATACACGAATCTTCGTGGCGATGGAGATGTCACGTCAAATCCATAGGCACTTTCGAAGGATGGAGAAAACCCAGCGAGCAGCATGGATACGGGAGAAAATTCGTCCTTACTCTGCCCATTCGGTAGCAGTCTCTACTCGAGGTATTTAAAGCTCTCCTTTTTCAAGTTTAGGGCCATTATTCTCCATGGGTGCCGTCTCCTGATCAGGGATGCAGCTCGAGAACAACTTCGTCTTTCCGCAACCAATCACAGGCTGACCTAGCCAATTAACGCGTTCTCTCTCTCTGTCTACTTTCCGAGACAAAAACCCCTTCAGGCGCTGAATATATATTAGTATGCCTAATATATACATATATATTGCTAGTTGAAGCAAAAATCCGAGTCTACGAGCATAAACGAGAAGAAGAGGCGATCACGGGAACCATAATTTTACTTTCCTGACGTTTCAAAAGCGTACAGGCTTCCGTCATCAGAGTTTTGGGTTGTACTGCGCTTCATAGTATTTATAGTAGGTGACAACCCCCACCTCTTATGACGGAAGCCTGTACGCTTTCGAAACGTTAGGAAAGTAAAACTATGGTTCCCGTGATTGCCTTTTCTTCTCATATATATATATATATATTCACTAAGAAATATGCGAACACCGATCGAATAGGCTTCCGAACTAAACAAAAATATTTATGTGGTGGTCAGAGGTCCCCAACGTGTGACCGCCTGCCAGGCCGATTCCGGCCAAGTCATAATAGCAGTAACAGGGTATGACAGCATTTGGGGCTTACTTGATACAGAACTGTTTCGGGCTTATTAGCCTTCATCAGCCGAGATCGCCTTATCTTTTCATATATATATATATATATATAGAGTGACAGCAAATGGCAGGTGGCGAGGCGCTGATGAACTGCGGTTCGATGAAGTGCTTATGACCCATCTGATAGAAACCAGTGGTGGACCAACTGCGCCGTCTGTGAGTGCGTTTGCTTGTGTAGTCCGACCAGCTGGTATTCAAGGTTATGCTTGGCTGATGAAGGCTAATAAGCCCGAAACAGTTCTGTATCGAGTTACCCCAGATGCTGTCATACCCCACTTACTGCTATATATATATATATATTCACTCAGGAATGTGCGAATACCGGTCGAATAGGCTTCCGAACTAAACAAAGTTCATGTGGTGGTCAGAGGTCCCCAACGGGTGACCGCCTGCCAGGCCGATTCCGGCCAAGTCATAATAGCAGTAAGGGGGGTATGACAGCATTTGGGGGTTACTTGATACAGAACTGTTTCGGGCTTATTAGCCTTCATCAGCCAAGCATAACCCTGAACACCAGCTGGTCGGACAACACAAACAAACGCACTCACAGACGGCGAAGTTGGTCCACCACTGGTGTCTATCAGATGGGTCATAAGCACTTCATCGAATCGCAGTTCATCAGCACCTCGCCACTTGCCATTTGCTGTCACTGCTGATCGGGTATATATTCACTCAGGAATGTGCGAACACCAATCGAATATATATATATATATATTGATAAGGTTCGTATAATTGCAGCCACGTTCTTCCTGTTGTAAACGTGGCTACTTATGTTATCCAAGTTAGAATTAGATCAGTCGGCTTTAGTTAACTGTAGATGTTACTGCCAAGTTTCTGACGTTCGGGTTTATTTTGTGGGATAGAGTTAGCTTTAAGCTTAAGATTAATTATTTGCTAGAGATTGAAACTTTCTGGTACTTTGCCAGTTTGCTATAGTACACCATTTTTCGAACTGTGCGCCGCTTTATAAACTGACCTGGAGTATTCAAACCAATGGTGGGGAGTCATCGTAGGGCCACGCAAGGGTAAAAGTCTCCCAGCCCAAGTGTCTTACGAAATTTATGGTCGAAGGTTTGATACTTGATTATTGCATGGTTAATGCGTGATAAATGCACAGTAGAAAATAAATTAAAGACGCTTGCAACTATTATACTGAAGTAAAACGCGGGTAAAAAGGTTGTGAAAAGGGCACAAAAGACCAGGGAGACTGTAAGAGCAATTCCCATTGGTGAGCACAGCAAGTCTAAAGACCAGGAAACCTAATGAAGAAATCCTTATTATCAGTTACTAGTTGCCATTTTCCCCACGCTTAAAACCTTAATTACAACCATTCCCTATTACAACAGACCATGCTTATTAATTTGCAAACTAGTTATACATCTTGAATCCTTGCCCATGTGTTTACTCCTCATAGCTCGCTGGCTGCTTAAGTACTATGCAAAGTCGAACGCGGGGCAAAAAAGAAATTCAAAACTGACAAATACCTTGTTATTGTGCATGCGGACAAAGAACATTCAAATGCCATATTGGACGGGAGAAAATACTCTCGAAAGACTGAGAGCTCAGTGAAGGATCACCAGGCGAAATGGATAATTGCATCTGACACGTCTTAATCCGCTAGATTCTTAGTTTTATCTCAGAAGGTACTAAAAACTCGACGGTACAGCCTACGATTAAGCTAAAGGCCCGCCAATTGCAGTAACTGGTCTTCCAATCGCCAATAGAATTTAATATGCGACCACTTGTTCCAGTGGTCGCTTCTTCTTCTACTTCCGGTCTTCCAA
>JAYGXS010000010.1:9382525-9396125 GCA_036362985.1 Ligula intestinalis
GTGTTGGGTCAAGAGTGTGGTGAAACATGAAATTCATGAATAACTCCGGTGCACGGGTCGATTTGAGGGTCTGCCGATGGCGACAGATGTTTCCCGAAAATGGGACAAAATTTATACTGTGATCTGTGTGTTAGGCTGTTAGCCGGACCAAATGCTAGCAATGTTTGGAGGCTTTCCTAAGGCATCGAGCATAGCCAAATGTCTTTGTTGGTGAGCTCTGACCGCATAACAGGCGATGACTTTCCACGCGAGATGACCTTAGACCGCACGCACGCACACACGTACGCACGCACGCACGCGTACGAGCGTACGCAAGGCACAAGGCCCGAGGGTCAACTGGTCGCGTGACGTTATCCCAATGCGGCCAACCAAGCCACAAGAGAACGTGCAGACAATCTCTTATAAGCCACTGTCACCCCTGACAGAGAGAGTTGCAACAGCGAGGGCGTGGCAACGTCAGTCCGCTCCCAAGGCCGGGCTTGCCCCGAGGCGGAGCAAACAGCGTGCTGGAGATTCGACCCAGCAGCAACAGCCACCCGAGACAGCTCCTCCGGGTTTTGTACACAATAACCCCTCTTCTTGGTGGATCCCAAAAGTGACACCATTCCAATTGTGTTCTTTGGGGATTTCAAAGGGCGTAATTCGACGGGGACAAACGTCAGATGGCGTCGTTATAACACTAGCGACGCTGAACCCGTCGTTATAACCCTGTGCAGAGGTGCAGATTGAGAAGACAGTCAGAGGGTGTGTTGTAGTGATTGGGAGAATAATTTAGGAAGGTATTTAATTTCTTCTTGGTAACCTTCGTCACCAGACCAGTGTGTTTAACTCGATTGAGGAGACTGTAGACAAAAGTTCTTTTGTGAGATACTGTGTGGTTGCTCCCAAAATGTACGATGACTTCCGAATCGGTTTCTTTAAGGTTGAAAGAAAGGGTGTTGGCTGCAAGATCCCGTGTTCCAGTTGTGGTGCAGTTTATTGTGGCCAAACTGGGAAAAAGGCCTCAACCCGCATACATCAACATCAATCAACAGTCAGAAGATGAGTCTATTTATCCCAGATGGCCGTGCACACACTGGAAACTGGCCACAAATTCGCATAGGAGAACACATGGGTTGTTGGCACTTATCCAACTAGAAAAGGCCGTGAATTCCTTGAAGCAATGCACTCAGACGAGGCATGCATCAACAGGCATATTGATTTGGACGCCATCTATAGTTACCTCAAAGCCAACTTCAATGTACGCCACCAAACTTAGCAGAATAACGAAAAGCACTAAACGCCTTCTAACACAGACGGAGAATCCAGCCAATCGGTGCAGACGTCAGATGAATATTGATTTTTCTGAACGTTTAAACATTTTAGTTGTTTATTGTAGACTTTTTTACGTTTGAAGACGACCGGTTGATCCTGCGTCGAAAATTTCCACAATAAAGTTCCAATTTTCTGAAAGATATCTTTATCTTCATAATTTAAATCTGTGGATGTCCGTTTTTCAATGTTATATATGTTAGCAGCACGAGCGTCTTCCGCGGACAGTTGCGTCGTCAGAAGTGAAGACAAAATACAGTAGCCGCCCGCACTCATGTAACGTGCAAATCAAACTTTGAGCGAATGGTTTACCACACATTTGAGGTTGTTTTTTGTTCATTAAATTGAGTCGAGGCGCAAATGTTGTTTGCTAGAAAATGCTCCAGTTCAGATACTGAGATATTCGCTGCAGACCCAACGTTCTTTTGAAAGCATGTTGTCCTATAAAAGTAATTTAATAAAAACCCGATAAATTTTAATTATATATTTTCAAAGAACGGAAAAGTTTGTTTTGCGTTCATTAAATAAATCAGATTTGATGCTGAGTTGCCTCAACGCTGAGGCTCATGTCCCTCCTATCTCAATAAAAAGTGTTAGTCCGAGTTTATGCTATTCCGAGTAAATGCATTTTTGAGGCTCGTAGCACATCAGTGCTTGCGCTGGTTTCCGCCTTTTTTCCTGTATTCACCAAAAAATGTATCAGGTTCTCCTAAGTTGAGACTGCGAGCACTAGGATTCTGCTGCTGGAAGTAATATCTCAATGCTAGGACTGAGAAGAAGAAGAAGACTCGATCGCTGGGAAAATTTATTTATTCGCCTGACGTTTCGACATCCGTCGCAGATTCATCATCAGAGACATGAACAGTAGCAGACCCATTTAATGCTAGGACTGTGAGTTCTTGTTATCATACTTACAAAGACCAGTAAATTGTATGCTATAATTCGACCTGTACCTGCGTGTTGAAAATTGGAGACTAATATGCAGTCGCAACCTTAATCTGGCAAATTTTATAGTGAAGGGGTGAAGAAACGTTCATTTAATAGGAGATCAAGTTATGCAATGCCCGTAGATCGCAACGTAGAGCTATTTGTCGTTTCTACGTCTCACTTCAACTGGCTAAAGTACCTAGCTCTAGCTTAGAGTTTACAGAACCTCCCCTGTCTTATAGAGAGTTACCTTCTTGGGGACCAACTAGATATGGAAACTTAGTAATTCCTAAAATGTGTCAGTTGCTAAGTAATAAGCAACAAGCATAACAGACGGGATATGAGCTTACCAAATTTCTCATGCTCACGTGGTAATCGTGTAAGAAATCCAGGTTTATCTCCTAGCATATGGTCTCTGTACGCGGCTGCAGATCAGCAGATACCATCCGATTACGCCGGGCTACACAACCGATTCGGGGTTCTTACGAGCGAACCTTGAGATTCGTACCTTAGGGACCACAGACAGTCGCATAGCGACTTCACGCATATGATGGAGTGGAATCGACAAAGACAAGAGAGATCGGAATGGCCATTTATGACTTGTTAGTCGTCATCTACCAGTCATACCCAATCTCAAAGGTCGGAAATCCCGAGATTTGAACCCGCGACCTCTGGCCATTGAGTTTAACACTCTACCGATGCCCCTCGGGCTCCCTGCTTTGTCGATGACGATGCGGAATATGATAGAACTGAGATATTCATCCGGTCTATGTGATTAGGGAATATACTTGTCCTGTTGTGCCTTAAGCCTCGTACTTAAGTGCTATCAGACAGTCGCTTATTGAGTTCAGACATATGATGGCGGCACACTGAAGACATATTGTCAGTCAGTCAAAATATTTTTTGGTCCATGAAATTGCCCCCTCTTCTTCTTCTTATGCCGGATATGATGCACGCAATATATAATATAGATACTATTTCTGAATATACTGTTCCTCCTAACTGGCGGCCCACTTTTTCTCTTACCGCACGGAACCGGATCTGAAGACCGCAGCGGCAAGTGTCTTCCACAGAAGACTAATCATAGACCATACCGTGCGTACTGGAATGGGCTTTGTTTGTTCGCTGACTTTTCAGATAGCAGGACCGGCTGTCTTTATCAAAGCGCAAACTGCCTTTATCGATCAGTGATTCAAAGTAGTGGGCTCATCAAGTTTTCCACGATCGTTGCTTGGCCCTGTACGGGGATTTTGGCATAACGTAACGGCAGTTAGTGTTGTGATGAAGTGGATCCGAAAAAAGCAAAGGGAGACTGAAATGGCCATTTCAGGCTTATTAGCCATCATCAGCCAGTCATCAGCCAGTTAGTGTTGTGTTTCGTTCCTACTGTACTGGATGCTGGTAATCCTGCTTCCTCTTCTGGTGGTTTCTTCGCGGAGCCGTCTTTGTTTGAAAATCCTAGGTTCAGTTTGACCTGGTCCTGTCTTTTACTCACGTAATGGCGCAGGACTTTGTAGGACGCATGAAGGTCCAGATGCCTGCCGACGGGGTTGGAGAATGAGTACCATGCCTCAAGCGTCAGCCTTACGGCTTTTGCGGTCCCTCGGTCTACGATGGTTGCTCCTTATATATCTAAGGCGTGGCCAGTCTCTAATGTGTGCTGCAAATTGCGAGGTTGGATCTAGTCTTCGAGCCGCTAGATAGTGTTCGTGCAAGCGCGTCTGCAATTTGCGCCTTGTTTATCCAACGCAATTACAGTCTCCATCGTTGCAACGTATATTGTATACAACTGACGAGGTATCAGTGGCGGGGGGCGGTCTGCCTTTAGGTTGCATCACTAGGCGATGTATTGTCACCTGAGGTCGATGGGCTATGCCTACTTCAGCGGGTTGTGACAGTCGACAGACTGCTTCGGAGAATCCTTTTATGTAGGAAACAGGCTCTAGATTTTGGGTTGATGCTCCGTTGCTCTATTGGAGAGGGTTAAGTAAGTTAAACACAAGCAACTGCGATCTTCAGACCATGGTTACTTAGTAGAGAAGAAGTCTTGGAAAAATCAGAGTAGGAATAACCATGTATTGTGTACACAGAGGATTGGAGAATAGATGGAAAGAGCTTTGACTTGGAGGGCTTACGACCAGACAGGAGACAAGCCGGGAGACAAGCCGGGTCCAGGTGCTGGTTTGACAGCAGTCAGGACAGTAGACACAGAGAGAGTATTCATTGGCTGGGTTGGCCTTGAAGATTTTGGCAAGACAGACAGAGAGAGAGAGCAATTCACGCGTGCAGACCTTCTATTCGTCACCTCGCTAAGGAATAGTTATGTGCCACCTGTGATTGGCTGTTCGATGGCGTCGAAAACCGCATCGGTGGGCCTTTGGGAAAGTGCACTTCGACGCGAGCTAGTCGCAACAGCCTGTCGTCTATCCACTCGGTGCTTGCTTTGATTAATAAAAAAATTAGGGTATCCATTAGCTCGAAAATGTTCACGTAGGTATTGCTGTTCCGCTCTTTTGTCAGCTGGTGTGCTGCGATATGTTTCAACTATTTGGAAGAAAGTTCGAAAGCAGCTTCGTTTGTGAGTCATGAGGTGGTTGCTGGTGAAGTGTAGTAGTAACTTCGTTCTGGTGGGTTTTCTGAATACTGTAGTTTGCAGTAGTCCAGATGAAAATTGGCGTAGCAGGATACCAAGGAAGGGGTGGTTGGTTATTTCTTTCCGCTTTCATGGTGAATTTGATATTTGGATCAACCGTGTTTAGTAACTATTTGAGGTGCTCACCGTCGGATGTTTTGACGATAACGGAAGTGTCATCTACAGTATTGCAAGTCATGCATGCAACTTTCACGACAAAATTTAACGTGGTAGTTTAGCACATATTTGGATACGTTACTTTGATCAACTGGTTGGAGTTAATAATTAGTTTTAGCTTTAGTTTAAAAAACTGCCCTCTAAGTTACAGGTTTGGAATGAAATAGGCACTTATTTTGGCTAAATCATGGGTAAGTTTATGACGAAGAAATTTTCTATGCTATCGGACACGAAGCAACCAAACCTTTTATCAATATGCATTGTGCTATGGACGAACTCCAGAATAAGAAGAAAAATTGAATAAAAATAACCCTTTCAGAACTGGAAAATGTTGTGCGAAGTTGATCAAATGGAAGTGAAGCCAAGTTTAAGTAATCGCATTTATTTGCAGAAACATTTGAGATTTGTATTTTAAAAATTGTTTTAGCTATCCTGTGAAGTTTTTTTGCACAAAATACAGTAAAAATTTTTGGTCGGAAATTTTGTTTTACCGCACAGATGTCCTTGCGCATAAGCAAGGTGTCTTATATGTTACCGCGAAGGTAATCTAAATAAGGCCTTATTGAAGGCAAGTCATGTATAAATATAGCTTTTTGTAAACTATATATTCCGCTTACGCATTATTTAGAAACGGGACAAACGGGAGACTAATAAGTATTTCAAAAAATGGCCATATATGACCAGTATTTTTTTAATTCGCAAGCTTACAACAGATTGTGGAATTAATCTACTTATGCGGAAAACAAACCATTATAAAGATAACAGTAAGTTCTTTCATCTCCAGTCAAATTGAATCGTTTATTTTCAGGAAACTTCAAGAAATTAACAAAAGTCTCCAATTTCATTGTGACATTATCTTGGATAAAGTTTCTATATACATGAATTCCTCAACCGAATATCTAATCAAAGCACTTTTTAAAGAGATAACCTTTTTATGGAAAGTTTCTTTATTAATTTAAGGAACAAACATATCAGAATTTCGGTGCGGACATGATTTATTCTTGACAATGTGTTTTGCTGTTTTGAGGCATGCCTACCAACGAGCAACATGGCCATCATTATAAGAATCAATATTCGGAAACACCTTTTTTCGATAAATGCTCTTGATATGCACCTCATTTTAAAGGTTTTGGTACAAACGTCAAACAGAAGTGCAAGTCATATATTTATCAATGAAGAATTGAAAACGAAGAAAATAATGACAGAATTTATTCGACGATATCAAATAAATAGTCATCCACTAATGGTCATATGTACAAAATATGTTGAAGTAAGAAACGTTCTTTTTATTTTAAAAAAGTCGTTTTATTCCGTTTTCAACTTGATAAAATATTTAAATTCATTCTCCTAATTTATACCTATTTTTTAAATCTCCGAAACTTGGGATTTATCGGAAAAAATTATATTTTTCTTTGCAAACACTTAGTACTTCACATAGTTCTTTTAAGTTATTAATATGGCTTGTGCTGCTCATTATTATTTCTAAGTTTTCGTAAATGCGTTGTAGCTGATCTGTGAGAAAAAATCAAACTTTTACAAACTTAGGCAAGTTTCTTGCAGCGGTTGCCATACTGTACATAACGAGCCCAAAACTTCGGTTTATGCTTGGTGAAGACCAAGTGTTCTATCCGTTGGAGGACCATTTTAGCAATCAGGCCTGACAGGGGAGAGCCCAGTCCGGTGAGCACAGTATGATCTATGATTCTAATCCCGGAATTCTGACATTTGCAAATCTTAACAGTAGCCTTTGTCACTAAGATACGGTTTCCCGTTGTTGTAAATTCATTTATGGTATTATTATGTATCACTCACGTTATTAATCATTCTTTGCTGTTGGACAACTCTCAACTTTCTAGCAGTTTTTAGCTTTCGCATGAGGAGGATTATAATGCGACAGAGCAAGGTGGGGAGGAGATTGCGAATACGAAAGAACATCCCAACCGTGTTCTTAAATGACTTTTTTGGTGAACTTTGCAATATTTGGCCTGACTCTACCACACTAAAAATGATACCATTTCAACTATATGGACGTTTTCAGCGCACAACTCTACCTAGAAGGTGCAACTGCCAACTGTAACGCTCTGTCTGAGAGTTATATTTGCTTTCAAGTGATTTTTAATGGAAACCCGCATTCATATCCAGCCTGACATACAGAATCGTCTTAAGAGGCTGAAGTTTAGGTCTTATTCGATGTACTGCTTCCTTGTTGAATATTAGTTGTTATTTTCTTTGTTCCGTGTTCATGCAAAAGCGCCATTTCTCATTGTTAGCATTAAGCAGATTGACAGGCGAGGCGATATCGGACCAGTTTTGAGGCAGAAGCGCTTGCGCGTTGACTTTTATCGGCCTCACGGAACCCAAGAACCGAATATTTTGACCCTTTGCATTGTTATCAGATGCCAAGCTATTGTTGACAAGCCGCGTCCCATTTTTCTGAGCGATAGTTCCAATTTTTGACAGGAAGCTTCTTTGAGTAAAAGATTGAGGTGGTCTTCATTGGAGTCTGACTTTCGTCAAAAACGCATAAAGCCCTATATTTAAAAATGGCAAACCCTTTCTGCTTTGTTTTTTTAGCAATAAGCGCTCTCCACATTCAGTACAAATCCTTCTGGTGGCATCCGCTGCTTTGACTTTTTTTATCAAATTTGAATGAAAGCTGTAAGAACTGTTCATTTTGGTTGACTTGGAAGTCTGTTATCTTTGAGATTTATACATCTATCAAAAATAAAAAGGATAAGCAACTACTGACGGCGCCTGTCTGGAGGAACAAAAGGACGTATATAATAAACAAATTAACAATATAACATCCTTAAACTTGTAATCAATCAAAACCGCAAGACCTTATGAGACAACCCAGTAGAATAACGCTCGGAAATAGTCTTTTAAGTGATATTTACACTAAAATATCCCTAAGATAAAGTCCAATATAATTTATAACACATAACAAAGAACAAACAGTTCCTAAACGAGAGTTTGGCTAAAAGTTTTGGTTAATCCATAGCTTAGATGTGGGCGACTAAGACAAACAGGTTTTTAAGTTGATAACTCGGCAGGAGTTTCCTTGGTAGCACACGCATCTTCTTATCTATATTCAAATGCGGACTCCAACTTGGGGCATTTTACATGCGATATCACTACCCCAACCTTACCCTAACCCCAACACTAAACCTTACCCTAACCCTAACCCTAAACCTTAGCCTAACCCTAATCCTTACCCCAACCCTAAACCTAACCCTTATCCTAACAATATCCCTAACATTAACCCGAACCCTAACTCCAACCCTTACCCTTACCATAAACCTTACCCTTACCTAAAACTAACCCTAACTCTAACCCTTACCCTTACGCTAACCCTAACACTTACCCTTACCCTAACCATAAACCTAACCTTTACCCCAAGCCTAACCAACCAAACCAACTTAATAATTGTGTAGGCATTTAAATATAAATAAGAACATATGTGCGCTACCAAGGAAACTCCTGCCCATTACACTTATAAAGACGTCACAGGCTTGAATGTTGGCGTGTCGGCCAGTGATTGATAAATTTAAAGGTTCCCATTCTAGGTATTTGCATCGACAAGGAAAAAGACAGGTCGAGTATCAGATAAATTTGTTTATATTCCTGAGCTTTCGAACTCTTACAAGAGTCTATCTTCAGAGATCAGAAGAAAAAACCAAAAGGAGGGTAATTATAGTGGCCACAGGCCAATCAACTAGCAGCAGTCAGCAGGTTGTCAAGGCATTATAAACAGCAATCAAGAAGGATGGGGGGAATATAGTGGTGTGCGCTAAGTAGGTGTCAGTAGAGTCAGTGGTGTTTCGATCCTGGTAACTCTCGATCGCTGAGACAATTTGTTTACTCGCCTGACGTTGCGAAATCCGTCGCGGATTCATCATCAGAGACATATTCACAGAACAGTAGCAGAAATAGTTTGTGTGCGTACAGGCTTCTGCCGTAAAATTTAAACGTAGAGAAAATATCGATAAATGCGTTCGACTGTGCCCTGATTCGTTGTGTCAGCATCTAACTTTTCCGAAGGCCTTCACCAGCGGATGCTCGCAACAGCTGAAGCAGTAGCTATAAGGCTAGAAAATCCAGTGCTGTGTTGTCAGAAGACGCTGACACAAGCTCTTACACTTCCATGGCCTACACCGACACCAGGTGGTGATAGCATTTTGCCCCTACCAACTTGTAGCGACCTTACACTCTAACAGGTGCATGTCCCGATGTCTGGCTTTCCGGTCGTGTCCTAAATCCGTGTAGACCTCAAGGTCGTTAAGCTCGCAGAACTTACTGGCGCGAGACACAGGTCACCTACGTCGTCCAACCAATCACAGGCTGACATAGCCAATGAAAGCTCCCTCTCTCTCTGTCTTCTGGTCCGATTACTCTCGAATCACACTTGGGACCCGGTCAACCTACTGAGCGGACGTGTCTCTCCCAAGTCAATCTACTCTCATCTACCCCCTTTCCTTTGTGTACACAATGCATTCTTCCTACTACTCTGGCATTTCACGCCTTAGACTATCCACTAGCTTATACATATTGGGATACGTGCTCTCGTCTATTATCTGGCTGGACTACAAACTAGTGGCAGTGTCTCTACCAAACTGACATAGTCCGCAGTGGCCGATCAGTGCCCATGTTAGACAGTTATGTATTTTTCTGCATATTCAAACTTTAATTGTTATGTAGAGCGTTCATTTCCCTTGCAAATGTTTGCCCTGATGACGAGTTGCTGAAAACAATTGTTTGCCATGAACTGAATTTTAAGATTAACCATGGGAATATTAACGGAACTTAGACAATTCAAAAAACATTTCTTCCGTCACATTTCTTTCTAGTATTTTTGCTGTTAAAGAACGATGAGCTTCAGCCCGGTGGGTATATCACGATTAACGTTGTTATCATAGTCGATTGCCCACATCTGTTTCATATCTTTAATAAAAGCCTCACAATAGTCGACTTCTTAAAATAATTTACCAAAGAAGTGGGTTTTGGGACACACTTTCTAATGAAGATGTCCCGCTCCTTTTCTAACTTACGCAGAAGCAGAAACCAACTCATACAGAACGTACCTTATTATGTGCTTTAAATTTAAGAGAGCTTTTTTTCGGGAAGTAAGATCTACAATAAGCTATATAAGTATTCATAAAGAACAGCACAATGTCAGGGCTTTTAATCGACGAAAAGCCATGAACCGATACTATTGGTAACAAAGCTCGCAGATTTTGGAAATTTTAATTTTAAATTGGACAAGATGTCAAGATTTTGAAATATAGCCTGCCTGATTGCACATTACATCATCTCATTTATACTGCGAAAAAAAAATCAATTTTCAAGTACAGTAACTTCTGTTTATAAATGTTTTTAGATTGCATGACTCTCTTCTCATTGCAAAATGTGTGGATGCGCAAAGTAAGTCTAGCGTACTTTGTAGTATACGGAACCTCTTAAATACAAGATAACGCAAATTTCCGTTCAAATTTTTAAACATAGTGAAAAATTATCACAGTATATATTTTGCATGCAAAAAGGACGTTTTCCAGAATAAGTCAGGAAAATAAATAAACTGTGCGGCGTTGATTTGCCTGCATTCGGTTGTCCCAATTTCCGTTATCGTGTTTCACGAGAGAGATAACATACCGTACTAGTACTTATTTAAATCTTACTCAATGCAGGTGGGCAGGAAAGCTGTCAGCCGATAGCTACTAAGTCAGTAGGTTAGGCAGTGCATGTGAACCCACTATATTATCTTCCAGCGAAATGCCTTTTTAATGCATTAAATCAAGTCGTTCGTACAATTACGATTATAGGATACCACACTTGCATTCCAGAAATGCCTCTCTTACAAATATTCCCACAGGTGCCTTTGCGCCATAGTTCAAGGATTGGTGAGGCGGCCGCTTTCCCACGCCACGGATGTCGGTCTTCGCTTGCGCGTGCGTGACTCACACGTTGCACGCGGACACCATGATGCCGATCGATATTTTCTCTTCATTGCTTGGGCGCTGCCGTACAGAGCTACGATTCAGGCCAATTGTGGAAGCCTGCCTCGCTGACACACGCTAGTTTTGTGGCCAAACTGCGCAGGTTCAACGTCTACGCGCGGCTGCTAAACTCTCACGCACTGTGTCTGCCAACTGCTACGAGAGGCCCCGCAATGTCCTACTTGTCCTGTGCACCCCCGTTTGTCGCGGCTCCATGCACACATTAGACCCAGCCAACAGCTGCGCCCATGTCCACTTAGCTAAATGCACGGCCTAGCAGTCTCGGCTCCACAGTACCAAACACACAATTTGGCGCACTGACTCGGCGTGCATAACTCCGCCTTTGTACTGTCTATTTTCCGGCAGTAAACATCCGTCTACCAACACCGTCTTGCTTGACTTGTGATTTGAGTGCACCTTCTGTTTGTCGACATCACAAATTGCGACAATTGGTGACCCCGTCGTGATCAAATTGCAACCATCTGACGCGCCTGAATGCAAACATCGAAAAAATTCCCACTCTACTTAATCTGACTGCTTTTTCCTGTCTCACTCATCGTGTTCACCGATAGGAAAACGCAATTGTCAACATTTTGTGACGAATAAAACCGCGGTCATCAACCGGATATAGTTACGGAATTCCAACCATATTGTGGGAGTATTCCTTCAACCACACAAACACTGGCTGTTATCTCTTTTCTCGGACGCTTTTTTTTACCTTAACCAGCATCCTTACTCGTTATTTTTTTCCCAGAAGTTAAACCCCCTTCTGTGCCTAACTCGATGAAACTCCACTGCATTTGATATGCTCCGAAATCTTTCCCATCTTCGAGCCTAGACGACAATGCAGCTTCTCATTGACGGATTCGTCTGTCTCAACATTTAACGGGATGCACTATGCCGCACATACCCTCTCCTCTCACCTCAACGTGTCACTTCACCAGCGCACGTTGAGGAGATCACTAGAACACACCCTCTGACTGTCGCCTCAACCTGCACGTCTGCACAATGTTTTAACGACGGGTTCAGCGTCGCTAGTGTTATAAAGACGACATATGACGTTTGTCACCGTCAAATTGCGCCCTGTTGAAATCCCCAAAGAAAAACATAATGAGAAGGTCATAATTCTGGAATCCACCCGGAAGAGGGTTTATTGTGTACAAAACCCGCAGGAGCTGTCTCGGGTGGCTGTTGCCGCTGGGTTGAATCTCCAGCGCGCTCCTTGTCACGCCTCGGGGCAAGCCCGGCATTGGGAGCGGAATGGCGTTGCCACGCCTTCGCTGTTGCAACTCTCTCTGTCAGGGGTGACAGTGGCTTATAAGAGATTGTCTGCGCGCTCTCTTGTGGCTTGGTTGGCCGCATTGGGATAACGTCACGCGACCAGTTGACCCTCGGGCCTTGTGCCTTGCGTACGCTCGTACGCGTGCGTGCGGTCTTAGGTCATCTCGCGTGGAAAGTCATCGCCTGTTATGCGGTCAGAGCTCACCAACAAAGACATTTGGCTATGCTCGACGCCTTAGGTAAGCCTCCAAACATTGCTAGCATTTAGTCCGGCTTACATCCCAACACACAGATCACAGTGTAGCGACCCCCTTTATTAGTCATGCTTTCCTCGGACGAAGCGCGGACTAGGTCATGTCTGGCGTGACCACCACGCGTCAGCAAGACAACATAGTCAACGCCTCCTTTCAAGTTCACTCCTGTCTGGCTTTCTTAAGGCGGACTTGTCTCACTAGCCAACCACTTCTCAAGGTTTGACCAGTGCCCGAGATGCGGACGGTCCGTTCACACTCATTCACTTCCAGAGCCGACGACTCGCTGTTCGGTTGCAGACTCTCTGGACTCCGGCTCATTCATGGCTGGCCTGTACTCGTCTGGAAGTCACTTCTCCTATTGCTTACATACTACGCTTGTTCCTACCTTAGTCAATTCTCCCTGACACTATGGCCTTTCACGCCTTTTCCTATTCCACTAGCTTATACATATTGCGATACGTTCTCTCGTCTATTATCTGCCTGAACCACATGGCTGTTGCTGCTGGGTCGAATCTCCAGCACGCTCTTTGCTCCGCCTCGGGGCAAGCCCGGCCTTGGGAGCGGACTGGCGTTGCCACGCCCTCGCTGTTGCAACTCTCTCTGTCAGGGGTGATAGTGGCTTATGAGAGATTGTCTGCACGTTCTCTTGTGGCTTGGTTGGCCGCATTGGGATAACGTCACGCGACCAGTTGACCCTCGGGCCTTGTGCCTTGCGTACGCTCGTACGCGTGCGTGCGTGCGTACGTGTGTGCGTGCGTGCGGTCTAAGGTCATCTCGCGTGGAAAGTCATCGCCTGTTATGCGGTCAGAGCTCACCAACAAAGACATTTGGCTATGCTCGATGCCTTAGGAAAGCCTCCAAACATTGCTAGCATTTAGTCCGGCTAACAGCCTAACACACAGATCACAGTATCCATTTTGTCCCTTTTTCGGGAAACATCTGTCGCCATCGGCAGACCCTCAAATCGACCCGTGCACTGGAGTTATTCATGAATTTCATGTTTCACCACACTCTTGACCCAACAC
>JAYGXS010000010.1:9396225-9412522 GCA_036362985.1 Ligula intestinalis
CACACAGCAACTGCTTTGTCTACTGCGAGCCGCTATGTTCTGTAGAACCTTTTGTTAACCCCTTTTTTATAGAACACTGTCCAACCTAACCAGTCTTACTTATTTTTGACTTCTGGGACCTTCTGCGGCAGCCTGAATTTGGGAGCGCTGCGCGTATTCACCTCCTTCTCATCTGCCAAACCATTGTCTAGTCGCGTTTTTAGCGCTGACGCATCCTCTTACTTCTGCATGCTCTTGAACTTTTGCGATCACTGCGCGTACGCTGAGGCTAATCAATTCCTCGCGAACTCTGACGCTTATACCTCCACCCTTTCCTGATTGGCTGATGACAAGACGACATCGCTAAACCAGCGGACATAGACACTTTTACACCTACGCAGCTGGAATTGCCGACAATCATTACGTTTGTGCTCGTTTTTTCAATATTATCCCTTGTAACACTTTTGCGCGTTATGTCCTTATTATTTTGGGATAATACTCGCTAGGAGCTTCGTAAGTTAGTCCGGACGTCGAAATTCGACATTGGTAACATCGACTTTAGAACACTTTTGAGACCTTCGTCTCATCATAGCCGGCTCTTCTCAACAATCTGATGAGAACGCACCCTCTATTCAGGCCGTTCACTTCACTCTCCCTGCTTTCTGGGAGAGTGCACCAGAACTTTACTTTGTCCGAATAGAATCTGCCTTTTATTCCGCAAAAATTACAAAGGCGCTGGATCAATACCACAAAACTCGTGGAAGTTCTTCCGCCTATTGTTATTAGCAAGTCCAGGCACTTTTGTCCAAACCTCCAACCGATACACCATACACAACACTGAAGGAGGAACTTCTTCACACGAATTCTGTGTCCGACCGTCAGCGCTACCGCCAGCTGATGAAAGAAGAAACTTATGGCGATAGGAAACCCTCTAAACTTCTTCGCAACATACAATCCCTGCTTAGGGACCACCAGCTCGATGATAAGTTGTTTGAGGCGATGCTTTTAGGATGTCTCTCTGCCGATGTCCAAAAGATCCTGGCATCCGGTTCCGATGATCTAACGACCTCGAAGCTGGTGGAAATAACGGACAGGATGATTAAAGTGCAACGCTTCCAACCACCCTGCATTGCCCCAATCTCTGCATCCTTTTCGGCAGTGACCGAGCAGCTTGTGCGGCAGATTTCAGCCTTGGCGACCGAGCTGGCCTCTCTGAAACTCCAAATTTCCCGCTTTGCCGGCCGTCGATCATCCAGCCGTAGTCGCTCTCACTCGCATCCAAGAACATCTGAGGTGTGCTGGTACCACAGGAATTATGAGCCAAAGCTCGCAAATGTTCTTCTCCCTGTTCCGTCAAGCCTTAATCGGGAAACTCACCAGCCAGAGAATAGACGCGACCGTTTTCCCTGGTTCTCGTGGCTCTGTTCGCACCTTCTATGTGTGTGACAGCATCAGTCGCAGACATTTCTTGGTAGACACCCGATCTCAGTTATCGATCGTCCCTCCAAGTCCAGCTGACCGTAAATCTCCCAGTCTTGGTATTCACCTTCAGGCTGCAAACTGTTCCCCCATCTCAACTTTTGGCAGCCGGTCCCTCACCCAAGACATTGGACTTCGAAGATCATTTTCCTGGATTTTTGTTATCGCCGATGTTCCCCACGCCATTCGTAGGTTAGACTTTCTTGCCAAATTTGACCTTTTTGTTGACTGGTCCCATTATCTTCTTGTTGACCGCCTCACTAGTCTTTTCATTCACGGCCTGTCTCCATTTACGAACTCTTGCAATTTATCTGTCTTCGATACAGATATTGCCTGTCCTTTCCGGGAGTTACTTCGCAAGTCCCCCAACATTATTTACTCCCAGTTTCGCACTAGTGATGTTCAGCATGATGTCGTACAACACATCTGCATCTCAGACCCTCCTGTGTTTGCTCGGCCTCGACGACATGCTCCGGCCCGTTTGCAGGCCGCGAAGGCGTAATTCGAACACATGATACAACTCAGCATTATCTGACCATCCGAGAGTCCCTGGGCTTCCCCTCTTCACATGGTGCTCAAGGCTACATCCAGCGACTAGAGACCCTGTGGCGACTATCGTGCACTCAAAAATACCACGGTTCCCGATCGGTATCCCGTGCCCCATCTTCAGGATTTTGCTGGAGCCCTCTTCGACAAAATTGTTTTTTCGAAGATAGACCTGGTACATGCCTTTCATTAGATTCCGGTCGCCCCTGATGACATTCCTAGGACTGCTGGTACCACTCCATTCGGCTTCTTCGAGTTCATCCGCGTGACCTGTGGCTTACACAATGCTGCTCAAACGTTTCAGAGGTACATTGACCGTGTTTTACGAGGTTTTCCATTGGTCTATGCCTACATCGATGAACTCTTGTTGGCTAGTTGGACTGCCAAAGAACATGTGGACTATCTAACCCAGATCTTCGACCGATTTGAGAAGTTTGGCGTTAAAATCAATCCCGCAAAGTCTGTGTTTAGTGTGCCATCTCTTGAATTTCTTTGCCACCGTGTCAGCTCAGAATGTTTGCATCCCCTCCCATCTACGTTTGAGGCCATTCGCGATTTTCCTCCACCAACTACGAAGCGTCAGCTACAACGTTTTATTGGCATGGTCAACTTTTATCGCCGGTTTCTCCCGAACTGTGCTCACCTCATCTTTCTTCTCACCAATCGGCCCTCTTGTCCTAAGGGTACTCTTGAACTTTCTGGTGCCGAACTGACCGCTTTTGAGACAATCAAGCCCTCCCTTGCAGACGCTACTTTACACACACACCCCGCTCCCGAAGCTCAGCTGTCATTGATGGTTGATGCTTCAAACGTAGCCATTGGTGCCGTCTTGCAGCAACATCTGGCCGATTCAACTTAGCCGTTAGCTTTCTTCTCCAAGAAACTCTCACCATCTGAAACGAGATATAACACCTTCGGCCGTGAACTTTTTGCCATTTATCTCGCTGTCAAACACTTTCGGCACTTTTTGGAAGGACAGGACTTTGTCATATTCACCGACCACAAGCCACTGATATTTGCTCTGCGATCCTCCTCTGACAAATATAACCCCAGAGAGATTGGTCATTTGGACTGCATTTCTCAATTCATCACCGACATCCGCCACATTGATGGCACGAAGAATGAGGTGGCTGACCTACTTTCTCGACATTCCCTATCTGCCTTTCAACTCTCACATGGAATCGACCTTGGTGCTATTGCGGTGGAGCAAAAACGAGTTGGCTTTCCCAACGACGAAACCGTTACTGGTCTCCAGTTTGCAGACGTTCCCCTCACCACGGGGATTGGAACCATCACCCCTTTTTGCCGCCCTTGATGCGTCGAGCTCTGTTCCGAACTCTTCATGGACTCTTCCACCCTGGGATTCGAGCCTCACAAAAGCTTCTCGTGGAAAGGTTCTTTTGGCCTGGCATGAATAAGGACGTCAAAGCTTGGGCCCATTCCTGCCCGAGTTGCCAGCGGATCAAGGTTCATCGCCACAATAAGTCTCCACCCTGCACTTTTCCCAGCCCAGACGCTCGATTCAGCCATGTCCACCTTGATATCGTAGGCCCTTTGCATCCATTCAATGGCTATACACATCTTTTTACCTGCATCGACCGCTTCACCCGTTGGGCTGACGCATCCCTTTGCCGAACGTGCAGACAGAAACCATCGTCAAGGCCTTTGTCAGTCGTTGGGTCGCCGCTTTTGGTGCGCCATCTACCATTACCACTGATCGCAGCGCCCAGTTCGAGTCCGACCTTTCAACACCCTTGTCAAATTCCTTGGTTGCGCTTATATCCGGACGACAGCCTACGAACCCACTGCTAATAGTATGGTGGAAAGATTTCATCGACAACTCAAGGTTGCCCTGTGAGATGCAGAAAAGATCCAGAAAACTGGTCAGACCACCTACCTCTTGTCCTACTCGGAATCCGCTCGGCAATGAAGTCGGACCTGGATTGCAGCGCGGCCGAGCTGGTGTTTGGAACAACTCTCCATCTGCCCGGCGTGATGGTCAGTCCGACTCCACGTGGTCCCGAAGAGACACCTACCAACTTTGTGCATCGTCTCCGACAATTTATGCGCTCCCTTTTCCAGTTTAGCCTCGTACTCCAACGACCGAGTCTTATGTCGAGAAACGCCTGGCCCATTTCATACATGTGTTTGTACGCTGCGACCGGGTGCGGAAACCATTGGAGCCGCCCTACGAAAGACCGTTCCGTGTTCTCCTCCGTAATGAGAAGACCTGCTGGATCCTTCGTGGAGACAAGGAGGGCGTTGTCAGTATCGATCATGTCAAGGCTGCTGTCACGGAAGAGCCACCGGACTTGCTAGCAGGAAAAACTTGTGCTTACTCCCTATCCCACGTTCCTCCATCCCGTGCTCTTCCCCTTCCATTCCCGCAAACCCAGCATCCCGTATACTACTTTTCCCTTCAGTTCCCCAACACTCAGTTACTATGTCACCCTCCACAACCGTAACAACCACTCAGCTCTCCCCCACTGTTCCTCCCGCTTACAGTGGACGTCATGTTCACTTCCCCGACCGATACGTATCACATATCTTCTAAACTTCAGCATGTCCTCCGGCGTCGTTTTCGCCGCCTTCCGGTCTCGGAGGGGGGGGGGGGTGCTGTGGCAGCCGGAATTTGGTAGTGCTGCACGTATTTACTCCCTTCTTATCTGCCAAACCGTTGTCTAGACGCGCGTTTAATGCTGACTCATCCTCTTACTTCTGCGTGCTCTTGCACTTTTGTGCCCCCGCTCTCACCGCACGTACACCGAAGCTAATCGATTCCTAGCGAAATCTGACGCTCATACCTCCACACTTTCCTGATTTGCTGATGACTAGATGGCTTCGCTAAACCCGCGGAGAGGGACACTTTTACACCTACGCAGCTTAACTTGCCAAACATTATTACGGTTGTGCTCGTTCCTTCAATATTAGCCCTTTTAACACTTTTGCGTGTTACGTCCTTATTATTTTAGGATAATACTCGCCAGGAGCTTCTTTATTTAGTCCGGACGTCGAAATACGACACTTATCTGATCGACAATCACTCGTTCCGGCACTAGTAACTTGTTATGGAGACGCGAACGGTGACGCACTCAGGGCCCAGAGTTGGCAGTGCACCCCAGATAAGCCATGCCAGCAGACCGGCCGCGCGCGGCGTGAGCACACATGCCGCCCACCCCCGTGGAGCTCCAGACGCCTTATCACGACTGAGTGGAGGTGATGAACACCAGGAAGACATTGTGGTCGCAGGCACTTTGATAGAAGCTGACGACGAGTTTAGAAGTGTTATCCAATAGCTACCTCTCACAGCCGAACACATCACGGCAACCACGGCAGCAGATCCTTTATTATGTCAGGTAAAGGACTTTATACGGACGGGTTGGCCCAGGGAAGACAAGATACCCCCAGCCATAAAGCCCTTCAGAAACCGGAAGGATCAGTTATATGTAACCGAAGAGTGCATCATGTATGACGGCCGAGTGGTGATCCCAGCTAGACATAAGCAACAGGTTTTACGAGAACTCCATGCCGGACATCAAGGCATGACCCGTATGAAACAACTGGCCCGGAGGTTCGTATATTAGGAAGGAATTGAAGACGATGTAGAATGCTTCGTGCGAATTCGCGCAAATTTGTGGCTAATGCGCACGTGAGGCTAAAAATCCCCCGAAAGTACAACCTGTGCCATGGCCAGAGGTGGTAAGACCGTGGAGTCGAGTTCACATGGACAGAAGTTGCATCAATTCATTTACGAAATACACTTTACGCTTCACACCGATCACCAATGGCCAAGAGGATACAACGGTGGAGTACTATACTCCTGAGTTATGTCTTCACAATCCAGTACGTGCCCACTCAGAAATTTGGAGCTCCAGCCGCCTTATCACGACTCAGTGGAGGTGACGAACACCAAGAAAACATTGTGGTCGCAAGCACTTTGATAGAAGACGACGACGAGTTTAGAAGTGTTATCCGACAGCTACCTCTCACGGCCGAACACATCAGGGCAACCACGGCAGCAGATCCTTTATTATGTCAGGTAAAGGACTTTATACGGACGGGTTGGCCCAGGGAAGACAAGATACACCCAGCCATAAAGCCCTTCAGAAACCGGAAGGATCAGTTGTATATAACCGAAGAGTGCATCATGTATGACGGCAGAGTGGTGATCCCAGCTAGACATAAACAGGTTTTACGAGAAATCCACGCCGCACATCAAGGCATGACCCGTATGAAACAACTGGCCCGGAGGTACGTATATTGGCCAGGAATTGATGACGATGTAGAATCCTTCGTGCGAATTCGCGGCCCATGCGCACGTAAGGCTAAAAATCCCCCGAAAGTACAACCTGTGCCATGGCCAGAGGTGATAAGACCTTGGAGTCGAGTTCACATGGACTTCGCCGGCCCATTCTTCAACCAAATGTTTCTAGTAGTAGTAGATGCGTGGTCGAAGTGGCTGGAAGTTTTCGATGTTGCAGCAGCTACCGCGGAGGTCACAGCAAAAAGGGTGGAGGAGCTTATCTCTAGATTTGGCATCCCTAAGGAGATTGTGACCGATAATGGCACCCAGTTTACATCATCGCTGTTCCAACAGTTATGCCAAAAATGGGGAGTTCAACATGTAACGTCACCGCCCTTTCATCCCCAATCGGACGGGCAGACAGAACGGTTTGTGGACACATTCAAGAGAGCGATGATGAAAATGTGGGCCGCTGGGGTGAAAATGGACGACTTGAACACGTTTCTCCTAGCGTAAAGGACTAATCCGAGAGGAGATCTGGGTGGCCAAACACCAGCAGAGCGGTTTTTGGGTCGACAACCCGATGTACGGCTGCAGTACTTAGAAACCAAAGATCGGCCATCCAGCCCGCCAAAACAGTACTTTCGCGAGGGAGAAGAGGTGTTTGCCCGAAATTACAAGCCCGGCGAGAAACCATGGATGGAGGGCGTTGTCAGAAAGGCGAGAGGCGTCGTTTTTGAGGTAGAAACGGCAGCAGGAAAATCAAACGGCACGCGAATCAACTGAGACGCAGAGTCTCCTCGGGTGGCCAAATAGCACTTGATGTGCTATGTGATACTTTTGAGGTCCCGACACCCAGGGTAGAGACAAAGTCGTCACCACTGCCTATCCGAAAAAGTCATCGAAAAGTTCAATGGCCTAAACACCTCGTCGTGGATCCAAGCAGGAAGGTGTATGAGGTCCATCGTTTAAAAGAGGGAGGTGTTATGTAGACGCGAACGGTGACGCGCTCAGGGCCCAGAGTTGGCAGTGCACCCCAGATAAGCCATGCCAGCAGACCGGCCGCGCGAGGCGTGAGCACAAATGTCGCCCACCCCCGCGTGCACTGCGATGTTACAGAGCGTGTCACGGCGTGGGAACCACGCCAGAACCACCCCGCTCATCCGATAGGTCGGGAACAGTCTAGAAGGACCAGCGCCTTATAAAGGGCTGTACTGGACGCGCCGATTCATCCTTCTGCTGTCTCTGTGTTAGCCTGAATAATGACTTACGATCAGACTGGCTTGCCTTCTTCCACTTACTAGTCCTGGGGACATAACATACCTCTTTCCTAACACCTTCTTCTTCTTCTTCTTCTTCTTCTTCAAGTCTACGATATAGTAAGCTACTGATCATAGTTAGTTTTCCAGCAGGAACGACCTCGCCGTCGCGCACCCACGGGCTCGTCTCTCCACATAATCCTAAAGGCCACCGCTGGTGACTGATCTCCCTGTGGTGACTAAGGAGATTAAAATAAAGTCACATTTTCGGACCGATACCATGTTTAACATATTCAGGATTTTGCCGGGGTTCTATTCGGAAAGTCCGTGCTCTCCGAGATCGATCAGGTCCGGGCCGTTCACCAAATTTCTATCGTCCCGGAAGACGTTTCAGAGACGGCCGTCACCACCCAATTTAACCACTTTGAGTTCTTGCGCAAGCCGTTTGGACTCTTTTAGGCCTCTCAAAACCTACAGAGGTTTGTTGACAGTGTGCTTTGCGACCTCCTATTTTATTTAGGCTTACATCGACGACCGTTTACTTAGTAGGTCCGCCACCGAAGACCACATGGACCATCTTGCAACAGTGTTTGAACACCTTCAACAATTTGGCGTTGTCTTTAATCCCTAAAAGTGCGTTTTTGGCGTTATCTTATCGAAATGCGTTAAGGCTAATAGGGTTAACCCTAACGGCTGTGACCTTTCAGGCCAGGTTCCTTAGGAGATGAGAAAAGCCTTGGGAAGGCCAGAGTGTTAGGAACAAAATATTGTGTACAGAAATGTTAAAAGGAGGTTGTCACTCGGTCTGGCATAGCGTTCGACCATGAGGACTGTGTGAGAGCGCGGCGTCGTCAGAGCGGCCAACGACGCTGCCTGCTGCACCTGTCCCGCTCGGGACGTAATTCCAAATGTGGTCTCACGACATTAAGACCGGGTGGCCGCTGAATGCTCTCTTTGTCTCGACAGCCTTGATGACGATTGGTTGAACCGCGCGAGGTGGGCGCAGCCGAGACTGGTTGTGTCAGTAGATAACTCCAGACATTGGGCAAGAGATGGATAGGGTAAATGCAGCTTTGGGCTGATAAGTCAGCGATCACGGGGTTTTAACAATGGCACTAAAACCCGCTACAACCTCTCTTGAGTTTCTTGGAAACCTGTTTGATAACAACGGCATCCCTACTCTCCCTTACAATTTTGTGGCCATTCATGATTTTCTGCCTTCGCCTTCTAAGTGTCAATTCCAGCACGGTGAATTTTTACCAATGGTTCCTCCCTAACAATGCCGACACCATTCTGCCACCCACGAACCTCATTGCGGCTTACAAAGGTTCCTTCGAGCTATCTGAAGACGCCCTCGCTGCTTTCAAAAAAGGTCAAGGCTGCCTGATGCTCCCTACTCACTCATGGTTGGTACTTCCAAGGTCACATTTCGCGGTTTTCTAGCAGTATCTTGCAGGTCAGATCCAACCTTTAGCTTTCTCCTCTAGAAAGGAAAAACTTGCCGAATAGCGCTACAGTACATTTGCACGGGAGCTCCTGGCTGTAAACCTCGCCGTAAAACACTTCCGGCACTTTCTCGAAGGCAGATAATTCACTGTTTTCTCTCAACACAAGCCACTTTGCTATGCCTTGCAGTCACAATCAGCCGAGTTGAAACCCCGGGGGATTCGCCAGTTGGACTACAGTTAACCTCATATATCCGCCATATCGGTGGGTTTCACAATGAAGTAGCTGACGCATTGTCCAGGCTCTCTCTTTTTAATTTGCCACTAACTCCTGGGATCAACCTCGCTTAGCTGGCTGCCGAACAATGCCATGTTGGTTAACCATGTGATGTGGATGTTTCCGGACTCCAACTCCAAGAGTTGCCGCTGACTACTGGCAACGGAACCATTCTTTGTGACGTTTCTACCGCCTCTCATCGCCCCTTTGTGCCGCCGTCCCTCCAACGCAATGTCTTCTCCTCCTTGCATAACCTTTCGCAGCCTAGGAGTCAAGCCACCGCAATTTAGTTTCCCTCCGCTTTGTCTGGCCTGGGATGCACAAGGACTTGAAAACTCGGACTCGGGCTTGTATCGCTTGTCAATGGCGTAAAGTCCACCGGCACAACAAGGCACCCATCGCCATCTTCCCAAGCCCCGATGCAAAGTTCAGCCATGTTCATCTCAACACTGTAGGTTCCCTGCCTCTGCCCAACGGCTGCTCCTATCTCCTTAATTGTGTGGACCGATATACTCAGGAGCGATTCCAATTCCCGATTTTTCTGATAAGAGCCTCCATAAGCCGCTGGATTGCCATTTGTAGTGTTCGCTCTATCAGCGCCCCTGTCCCAATGCCTGGTGAGATGATTTCGCCAACCCCTCCAGGTGCCGTCGAGAATCCTGCAAAACTCCTACGTCACCTCCGGCAAGTTTTAGGGACGCTGCCCCCGGTTCCAGTAAAACCTTCAGTTTTCGAGTGGTATCTCGAAAAATACTTGGCGATATGTTCTCACGTGTTTCTAAGATGTGCTAGAGTTCGCCGGCCACTGGAATCCCCCTACGACGGCCCGTTACGGTTAGCTGTCGAGGAGAGAAGACCTTCAGCATCCTTCGTGGTACACAAGAGGAAGTCATGAGCTTGGACCGCCTCAGAGCTGCTGTCCCGGACATTCCGCCGGACGAGCCCTGTGGTCCCATTTCCCCTACTCCGTGATCCTCTATCCCTCCATCCCGTCTATTCCCTCTTCAACCAGATCCACTTCCATCGACAGTTGCCCCTCCCTTATTAAACTCCAACATCCCTATTACAGGCCACTCTTGCCCTGCGCCTCCTGCATACACTACCCGTATTGGACACCACGTTCACTTTCCTGACTATCTACTAACTCACAGTTTTAAATTTGTGTATTTTATTCGGCGTTCTTTTTCTTACGCCGTCTTCGGTTTAGTCAGGGGTAATGTGGCGGCCCTGAGATCATTCCGCTGTCCAGCTCGGCACCGCCGCCCGCGCTCTTATTGCCAATGCGCTGCAGCGCCCCGTGGGACTCATTGTGCCGGTAACCGCGACGTCTTGCAGCCCTGCGTGCTTGCAATATACCCGCGACACTCGTGTTTGATCTGCCGTGAATGCCGCCCAAGCAGCGTGACCCATTTCCTGATTGGTTGAAGAACAGGTCAAGGTTTGCCTTCAATCCTGCGCAGAGGCGCAGCTCAGACACACCAACTACTTTGTCTACTGTGAACCGATCCTTTCTGCAGAGGCCTTTGGTAGTTTCTTTTTACAGTACACTGTCCTACTTAATTGGTCTTACTGACTACTGACTTGGACAGCCTTCTGTAGTCAACAATCAATCCTTTCGACAAGACTGCCATCTGAATGCAAGTTGGCAAATATATACCCAAAATACGAGGATGGGGTACTAAGTGGGGTCCCCCAAGGCTCAATCTTAGGGCCGTTGCTCTTCCTAATCTATATCATTGACTGTGTATACGATCTGAGTTGCAAGGCCGTCATGTTTGCTGACAATGTTGAACTCTGGAGAGCCATCAGTTATGACGCCGATAGGCTGGCCTGCTCGTTGGCTCTTAAAATACAAAGTTAGTAAGTGTGTAGTTTTAAGGCTCCGTACTAGATGAGCCACTCAGGAGAACGAGTCTTTCCGATAGTTCCTCGATGGACAATCCCTTTCAAATGTTGCCGAACAGAAGAACCTCGGATTTCTAGCAAACTCCTCGCTTCAATCATTTACACAGTGTCCAAAGGCAGCTAAACGCATGATACTGTGGTAGACGGCCATCAATGCTGTTCCCTCTCCCAATACTCGCTGCGTCTTCACAGGCGGCTGTTCCTACTTGCTGACCTGAAGACCACCTGACCGCTATTAAATCTCACCCATACGTGCGTACATAGGCACGTATACGCGTGCCCACCTAGTCGCGGTTTCTCAAGTGCCCCCCGAATGCGCCAAGTCGTGGCCACGCAGCAGGGGGCCTTTGCAGGTGACACACACTCGGGCAATTGCAATACACCAATAACAGAATACTTGGACCTGCTCCGCAATCCTACCTAAGCAGCTACCACCACTGTCTCATTCCCTTTCAGGTCTGGCTGGACGCAGTTAACACAAGCCCTGGCTTCGCCAGTGGCCATTATCGCCCGGGACAGCAATAGGGAGTTCTCTACACAATCAACTTTCCTTCTGGTGACTTTTACCTTTTAACTCCTTACCTCGGATTCTACCTGATGATTGTAATGCCCTGGGCACAAACACGGCTTAGACCGTTACAATACACATGCTGTTTGTGATAAGAAGGGGATTCGTCCACATTCACAAGGAACTCTGCAGAAAAACTTGCGGAGCGTTTGTTCGATCTCTCTTGGAGATCTGGCCTCTGTGGTTAAAGTAGGATTATCTGCCCCTCGAACGAGAGCAGGTGACAGCTAAGAAGACGGTCGAGAATCTTGGTAACCTGTCTCAAATTGACTGAAATAAATGTGTTTCCTCTCAATAACAGGCAACAACGCAGTGGCCTCATTCAAGTCTACCGACCCAATGTGGTCGCTTTTACGGAACGAAACTATAAGGTTACTGTCAGCTCGATTGCCAGTCTCTCTCTCTCTCTCTCTCTCTCTCTCTCTCTCTCTCTCTCTCAACCCCCATCGCCCCCCTCCACCTGGACTCGATGTCAAGTCAAAGACATCGTCGAGAACGACGGTCGAACTGTCGTGCGGGGTTATAGGAACACGACACCCGACGTTTGTCGTCTGCAGCCAATCAGGAAAATGCTAGTCGAATGCTACAGATTGATTGGCCTCGAGTTCTCGCGCGGCAGCGACCTGACGGCGGGCATCAGGAATAGATTGTTTCGCGCGAGCACGCATGTTGTAGCAGGCAAAGACACAATGGGTCAGCGCAAAACACGCTGATTAGAGACTGTTACTATACACCCGGCTAGACCGAATGCGACGTATGACGACACCGAATGATTGGCTTTTGTCTAAAATATAGGAGTAACTAACCGGTGAGGAATATAAACGGTCAGTGATATATGCATGGAGCACACAGGAAAAACGAGTTTTTCTTGTGGTTTTCCCGTTGGAGGTTGATGACAAATGCAAAACACTTGATAGAAGTGGACATGGATGAAGAGGTAACAGATGGGCTGGAGGGATAGAGGATCGGGAAATGAGGGAAAGAAGACCACAGTTTTAGCCTCATAAACTTAGTACTGTGGTAAAAATAAATGCACAGTGGATAAGTGCTGCCCTGTTTGAGCAACCACATAAACAACAGAAATAAGTAGTATGGTAGGCAGAGTAGTTCACATCCGTTTCACAAAGATTCAACATTTAAAATAATAGTCAACAATATAAGGAAAATATGGGGAAAATGAGAAAGAAACATCGGAGAACTCCTACCACTACATCGGAACAGAGAGCTCCAACTTCAAAAAAATATGGAAGAAAAAACGAATTCTCTAAAAATATTCAGCTAGATTGATAAGAATGGAAAGATACAGTGGAATAGAACAATGATGTTCATTAGAAAGTGTGAGGGTACGGAACACTCTTCGTCGTGGGAGAGATCGTAAATCACCCAGAATTACTTTGAAATGATCTCTCCCGCGTAAGGGAGTAACCGGCGGAGGGCAAACTATGTCCAGAAATCGCTGGAATTGGCACTTGGAAGAAGGAGATGGGAATTATTGAATGACAACAACCTTCGATGCCATTGAGTTCAACTATATGTGCGAGAAACTCGAGTGAGGGAACATCAAAGAGGCCCCTGAAAGAGTTGAAGGTAGTCAAACTCCGGTGTGAGATGCTCAGATGGGGCGGCGGTGGTAGAACTGCCAATCAAAACGTTGACAATGTAGGTGTGGACAAAAGGGAGGCCGCAAAGCACTCTGTCTACAACCCTCTGAAGGGTTTGGGTAGCGTTTCGGAGTCAAAACAGAGTCAAAGAAGCCAAAGGGGATGGTGACAACCGTCTTCAGAACGTTCTTTGGAGCTATAAGGATGTGATGGAAGGCAGAGAATATGTCGATTTCCAAGACCACAGTCACCGGTAAAGTCGTTAAGATGCGGAACGCGGCAGCGGATAGGAATTTTGCCATTTTCAAGCCCATGTAGTCACCACAGCGACCCCAGTCACAAGTGGCGGTCTTTAGGACCATACAGAGAAGCGGGGTCCATGGGCTTTCAGATTGAAGAATGATGCCCGTCTGAAGCAAGTGCTCAATCTCGACTTTGGCGGCAGCACTAAATGTAGACGCGTGTTATCGGGGCCGAGAAAACATCGGAAGATCTGGACTGGCACGCTAGAGCCATTTCCTACCCGTAACGCCAGCCCTGACGCCTCGTGATTGCAAACCTCGACCTACATTTTGGACGGATGTAAATCACGCTTGATCCCGCGCAGTGGCCCATGTCCGCGTGCAAAGCCTTAATTAGTTGGCTTACCTCAACCCGTCTGGTCATTGGCTCTGAAGGCCAACTCACAAAAACCTTAATGCAATTATTTTCGTCGAGACAGCACTTCAGGTAGTAGCGGTCCAAGTAATGTTTGCACTCGGATCATTACAATCATCAGGCCGAATTCCAGGTTGAAGTTAAAAGGCCAGAGTCACCAAAAGGAGTGATTTATTGTATACAGAACTCCCAGTTGCAGTCTCAGGTGGCAGTGTTGACTGCGTCCAGTCAGACCTGAGAGCGAATGAGACAGGAGTGGCAGCTGCTCAAGTAGGATTGCGGATCAGGTTCAAGCGTTCTCCAATTGGTGTCCATGTGACATTGCCTGAACGGTGTCGTGTTTGCTGGCGCTTTGTCAGCGAAGATAACCTGGATGCGCGTGCGTGTGTCCGAGTGAAAGTCGATCAGGTCGCCCTACCCGTCACGCCAGACATGACTTCTCATGATTGCAAGCCCCAGCCTACATCTTAAACGACCGAAAACCACACTTGATCACGCGCAGTGGCCCAAGTCCGCGTGCAACGCCTCAATTAGGAGACATGCCTGAATCACTCTCGTCATTGGTTCTCAAGGCCCAATCAAAAGGACCTTTATGCGGTGACTGTCGCCCTAGCGGATGAACGGGCGGTCTGACAATCGACTTCTTCCTGCGTATTCTCCATTCCTTCTGTACAGGATAAACTGTTCCTCCCATTCTGGCCTCCCATCTCTTCTTCTCCTAAGGAACTGGGCCTGAAGATCGTTGTAACAAGGGTTTTATATATCAACCTTAATTGGTTGATAGACTTGTGGTTAAAATTTAATAAACGACGTCGTGTGAAAACACTGAAGGTACGATGGTTGTGACCAGGAAATTTGGCAAGGAGCTTCCGAAATGGACTGCCAGGAACGGAATGTTAGCATGTTGGCGGGACACCCTGGAGAATTGGATGACTCGGACAGTCAGTTTGATGGTCTAGTCGCCAAGACAGGATTGACGGCAGGTGACCATAAGATCGAAAGTGGCGAGAACTTCTGCACGGAGAATGGCAAAGGGCACGTAGGCAACGATGCTGGAAACTAATGTTCAAAGAGAGTAAACATGTACGAAAGGGTGCAAATAAGGCAAAACATAAATTAGTATGATATAATGATAGTTTAGCAGCTTTGGCGTATAAGATAGCATGTGCGGAAGGAACAAGGAGGGGTCAGTGAAAGAAATTCTTTGAGTATACATTTTAATTCTATTTGAAGCAACTGAACCGAAAAAATAGCTTCGGACGGTACCAAAGGTATCTACTGTGCGGGCGAGCAAAATTTCCAAGCAAGAGGGGAGAAAAGTGTCTTCATATGACATGTCTACCTCTTTCCCAATTTCACCGTAACTAGATAAATAGTGCATTGTATGGGAGGCCTAACACAAACCGGACACGCACGGAATGAGACGATTATTCTTTCTTTAGCTCGGGCGTCCACTAACTAAAAGAGAGGCAGATACTTTGTGAGCAAACGTCGTCAGTTCGGTCAGCAGCAAAATGTGAAAGGAGGTTAAGGCTTTCGGTGACCATGACTGAAGGGGAAAATCTTGGTAGATTTGTCAACAATGAAATTGTGTTATGGGTCGATAGTTGATAAAAAGTGAGACACACGTAGGCCAAATCTTTTGATTTAATGACAGTTGTAGAACGTGAACGTTAAATTCTGGTCTTTTTGTTGAGGAATGTCAAGAAACGGGCAATAAATTGTGCATAAAATTCAAGTTGAAATGCATACTCATTCTTTTCGAGTTCTGCGCATATTCCCATGATAAACTTGAAAATTCAGTTTGGAGAACATGTGTGTAGGGATGACCTGTATGGTCGCTTGAACAGGACACAAGAACAAAAACGCCATGTCCACTTAGCATAGGTGGCCTTATGATAAAGTTTAGCAGGTATGAATATGTGGCGGCCACTATCGCCGACTTTTATTTTCTCTGCGCACGCTCCTTCCGCATTAACGTCCAACATTCCTACCGCAATCCACTTTTGCCCTGCACCTATCGCAGGGAGTTAAGTAATTTAAACCCTAGCAACTGCGATCTTCATGTCATGACCATGGTTACTTAGTAGAGAAGAAGTCAGTAGAGACCAGAGTAGTAGGAACAGAATAATATGTACACAAAAGAACGGAGAATATATGTATCGCAATGTGTTTAAGGCTAAGCCAGTCAAACCCTAACTAATGTGATCTTCCAGGCCCGGTTCCTAAGAAGAAGATAGAAGTCGTGGAAGCCAAGGTAGAAGGAGAGAGTATTCTCTACAGAAGGGTTGACTCGGCCTGGGGTGGAGTTTGACCCTGAGGAGCAAGAGAGAGAGAG
>JAYGXS010000010.1:9414496-9440837 GCA_036362985.1 Ligula intestinalis
GCTACTAGCCTATCTAGCACAGGAGGCTGTCATTTCTCTCCCTTCTCCTTCGCTCACAGACCTTACATGACTCATCCTCTCACAAATCAATTTTTGGGCTGTCTTCTCGCGCCAACCGAGCTAGTCTGACAATCAAATTTATCACTGGTTTCACTGTCTTCTGACGACGGTAGGGGTCATTGTTTAATTCAAGAGCGATGATGAAATTATGATTGTCCCGGCAGAAAAAGGACGGACAAGCGTAATCATGGGTAAATCCAGCCATTCGGAGTCTACTTGATCCACGTCCCTCCTAGTAGCAAATCCAAGCGGATTCCATTCTGGAATCCTCCTGGAAAAATCCGGATACGTATGCCGGATTTATACCAGATTTTGTCTACTTGATCTGAACGTGCTACTAGGGTTATGGAGAGAATGGGAGGCAGCTCATAGCCCAATCTCCACTACAAAGCCTATACAACTTTCTGACTCGATGGAGATGGAAACATTTCGTGCGCAATCGGACCTAGGACATCCAGATTGAAAAAAACACGCTTTTGTTGTGGCAGGGTGCTAGCGAACCAAAACAGAGAGTAGATAATGTGCGCAGACAAGGTGCATTTGAAGAAGACCTTCCCTAATGGCAATGTTCCGGCAGACGGTGCCTTGTCGAAACTGAAGCCCAGGACAGAGTTGTGCCACTGACTCCAGCTGACCGCAATTGTCCCAACACTGGCCTCCATCTCCAAGCTTTCAACTCTTCATATATCTCCACATTTGGCAGCCTATTCCTGACCCTCATTAGCGGCCTGCGAAGATCTTTCTCCTAGATTTTTGTGATAGCCGATATCCCTAACGCTATCCTTAGCGCTGACGTCCTTGCCGAGTTTAACCTCCTGGTGGACTGTCGCTGTTCTCGACTTCTTGATCGCTCGGCAGGTCTGTTTGTTTGCGGGTTCACTCCTTTCACGACTCCCAGCAATCTATCAGTACTGGACACAGATATTGCTTGTCTATCCCGGTAGCTTCTTCTCCAGCATCAAAAACTTACCAACCACCAGTTTTGCAGCGCCGAAGTTCAACGCGGTGTTGTTCATCACATCCGTACATCTGGTCCTCCTGCTTTCGCTCGGCGGAGACGACTGGCACCTGCCCGCTTGCAGGTCGTTAAGGCAGAGTTTGAGCATATGGTGCATCTGAGCATCACCTCTGCACATGCTGCCCAAGGCAACAGTACCCGATCGGTACACCGTGCGTCATCTTCAGGAATTTGCCGAAACGCTTTTCGAAAAAGAAGTTTTCTCGAATATTGACTTTGTGCGTGCCTTTCATCGAATCCCTGTCGCTTCCGAGGATGTCCCCAAAACAGCCATTACGACATCTTTTGGCTTGTTTGAATACGTCCGCGCGTCATTCGGTCTTCGCAATGCCGTCCAAAAGTTCCAGAGGTTCATCGACCAGGTACAACGTGGCCTGCCCTTTGTGCACACATCCATTGATGACTTCCTGGTGGCCAGTCAGAGTGCGGAAAAGCATAAGGAAAACTTAGTCCTGGTTTCTGCTCGGTTCAACAAGTTCGGTGTCATTGTCAATCCCTCCAAGTGTGCTTTTGGTGTGCCAACACTCGAATTCCTCGGTCATCACGTTGACTCCCAGGGCCTGAATCCTCTGCCCTCAAAGGTGGACGCAATTCGTTATTTCCCCCACCCATATCCAAGCATCAGGTGCAACGATTCATGAGCATGGACACTCTCTATCACCGGTTCCTCCCGAACTGCGCCGACCTCTTGCTGCCGTTCTCTAATCTGTTTTCTGGTCCCAAAGGTCCTCTTGAACTAAGTGGAGAAGCATAGACCGCTTTCGAAAGAATCAAGACTTTCCTGGCCGACGCCAGGCTGCTTACGCTTCCCGCTCCAGCGGCTCAGCTGTCCTTGATGGTAGACGCTTCAACGGTAGCCATGGGTGCAGTCCTGCAGCAACACCTGCCTGGTTTGACTCAACTGTTGGCCTCCTTCTCGAAGAAACTCTTGCCCGCTGAGACACGCTACAGCACCTTTTGCCGTGAACTCCTCGCCATTTACCTGGCGGTGAAGCATTTCCGACACTATCTCAGGGGTCGGGACTTCACCATCTTCACGGATCATAAGCCGCTTACCTTTGCTCTTCGGTCCTACTCCGATAAGTACAACCCCAGAGAGATTGGCCGCCTCGACTACATCTCGCAGTTCACCACCGACATCCGCCATGTCGTTGGCAAGAAGAATGACGTGGCTGACTTGCTGCCGAGACCTTTCCTCTTTGCTATGGCCGCTGAGCAAACACGAGTCGGGTGTCCTAGCGAAGAATCCGTTAATGGTCTCCAGCTCGCAGACGTTCCGCTCACTACCGGTACTAACATCACCCTCTGTGATGTCTAGACTCCTTCAAATCGCCCTTTTGCGCCACCCTTGATGCCTTGAGCTGTGTTTAACACTGTGTGGACTCTCTCACCCTGGGATCCGAAAACCACAGAAGCTACTCACGGAAAGGTTCTTCTAGCCTGACATGAACAAGGATTTCGAAACGTGGGCCTGGTCGTGCCCAAGTTGCCAACGGAATGAGGTCCACAGCCACAACAAATTTCCGCCCGGATCCTTCCCCAGCCCGGACGCTCGTTTCAGTCATAGGCACCTCGATGTCGTAGGTCCTTTGCCTCTATCCAACGAGTTTCCGCATCTGCTAACCTGTGTCAACCGCTGCATTCGCTGGGCCGAAGTCATCCTCATGCTGAATATGGAAACAGAAACCATTTTCAAGGTTTACGTCAGTCGTTGGGTCGCCGTTTCTGGTGCCCCATCCACGAATACAGCTGATCAAGGCGCCAAATTCAAATCTGCATTGTGCAATACCCTCCTCATCTTTCTTGGTTGCACGCGAATTCATCCAGCCCGGCTATGTAGTCGATTTTGCCATATCCAGGGTATTGGACCCGGCTTAGTTTGACGTGTTGGTAGAATGAAATAGCAGTATCGATTGCTTGTCTCACAGATCTAACAGCCTTGACCCAACCGTGTCGCAAGCGAGAGTTCGAGTAGCATTCTCAATCAGCCCGGTCGTGCACGGGGAAGGTAAGGATAGGTTACCAGCTCAGATAAATTCAATCTACATCTTATTATTAACTTGCTTCTAAATTCTCTGATGAAAATCTTTGCAACTGACAATATAATCGACAATTTAACTTGGTTAACAGTTAATGCGTAAATTCAAACGTAGGTAATCTGTCCTATTAGGCAGCATCTTCACACATTTTCGGTTAAGTGGTGACTCCCATAAAATGTCTGGAAATACGTTCAAATGGCCAATTACAAAAGAAGCCATCAAAAGGTTATCAGTTCGTCTTTATGTTCACCCGGGCGATTGGACATTGACGGCAACGTCAAGCGCATGGTTTTCCTTCAGAATCTCAGAGCCAAGCACATATGGTAGATTAGCCCTTTACATGCTTTACTTCACGCTCGCGTAGTAGCTTTTCCAACCTTCGGTCTATCACACCCATGTAAATGCATGCACAGATAAGGTGAATAATTGTATGGACCACAGTTGCCTGCTCCAAACACTCAAGTAGCCTTTGATTTTAGTAAGCCAACTGTGGACATTAGTGTAGAGTCGACACGCAATGGCTAAACTTAGCTTCCTACTGCCAGGCTCTCTACTGCCTTAAAGCTCTTCCCGAGATATGGCAAAGACTGCCATAGCATCGATTAACTGCCACCATGTACTGCCTCCCTTAACCCAGGCGGCAAAAGTTGCACCCTCGAGTAAAGTTGGCGTGAGAACAGCGATTGGCATGTACTACTACCCGGACAATCTCACGACAAGCGCAGCATATAAATCGATCAGTTCTCCCCTTAAGTCACGTTAGTAGTATTAGCCTGACTGGCGAGAGCGACGATAAACCCCCCCCCTGCCCTCTGCGCACCCAGAGCCGTGACGGCATTTTAGACGTAAATTAGCAAAATAGCGACGTTAGAGGCGCGATTTGGGGGGAGGGTGATGACTGACAAATTAATCCATCACAGTGGTGACTGTGCTAGGCGTGATGCGAATGCAATGATATGAATGACGCTTAAGACCACACCCTAAATTGCCGCAGAGAACAGGAATGTTTGCGCAGGGCTGAAGGTGCAAATGAATGCACTGCAGGTTCTAGAAAGGACTGCGAGTAAGGACGAGTAAAAACCTGATTGCCAAGGGGCTGAGATTGAGCTGCTAGTGACGTTAAGGGATCCTACTTCTAGTGAGGCTTGTGTAGCCAACCAAGCTCAAGGGTAGTGTTAGCAGAAGTGCAAAGAACATCTTACATAGGGACAGTAAGGCCGAAGTAATAAGAAAGTGCAGCTTACCTGAGGGCACTTACCTGGGGTTCCTAGAAAATTTGACGACGCAATCGTGAAGTGGGGCGACTAGTGATTGGGGCTGGAGCTGGTGGTGGGGGTGTGTGAGGTGCTGGGTGTGCCGTCATCATGGTCAATGCCGCGGTCGTGGATGCGCATGTGACCTAGTAGGCCCATGCGATGAGCAAACGATCGGGGGCAGTGTGGGCAGTGAAGGCGATGGTCTCGTCTCTGTGTTGGTGCTCCTGGCACTAGTTCACCAGTCTCTGTGCGATGGATTCGCAAGTGACCGACTATGCCGATGCGTGAGGAGAAATGTGCGAATGCAGTGAGGGCATATCAGGCCCTCAGAGCTGGTAGAGGGTTCAGGTGTGGTGATGAGAGTTTTGGCGGGAGGTGATGTGTCGGAACGGGTGGGGAGAGTTACGGGTGGGTTGGAGTTGGTGGATGAGGGCAACGAGGCATCTGTGGCGTCGATTCTTGCCGTCGAGGTGGAGGGCAGAGAAGGGTCCGGTGGAGTGTTTGGTGCAATAGACGTGGATGTTGCCGGAGGCGGCTTGCATGGCTTCCGGAGGTGACCGACGAAGCCAATGCGTGCACAGAAGGTGCGTTGACAGCGCGGACACGTTGGGAGAGCTTGGGTGGTGGCAGTGTGCGTACGTGGATTGTGAGACTTGCTTGCCGTCCATTTTGCCTCGGCGGTGGCGATCTGACTGGCTTCGTAGATTGCGGCGCCCGTTTTTACTGTTCTTCGCCACGCAGATTGGTCCAGTGCTAGCTCCTCCCAGTTCATCGTGTTGATTTGGAGACGCTTCAGGGAGTTCTTCAGAGTATCCTTATGCGATACACTCCTAAATAGCTTAACATACCTTTAACCAATTGCCTTTGCTCTCACTGGATGGTGTCGAAAGTCAAATTCGTTCTCAAGTTTCAGTTTTGGAGCGTATTATCAATCATATCGACTCACCAAAAACCGTCGCGGATACAATAGTTGAGACTGTCCAATTCACCGAGACTGTTGTTCTTAAGGAACTCTTAAGCTTAAAAGAATCTAAGTCACCCGGTCCCGACGACGTACCAGCCACGATTTTGAAGGGGTTCGCCAATGAGTTGGCCAAACCACTCTCTATGCTCTTCCAAACCTCCTTTGAGACCGGATGCCTACCAGTAGATTGGAATTCCGCGAGGATTATGCCGCTATATAAGCGGAAGCCGGGTCTCAGCGGATAACTCCCGACCGGTCAGCCTTACTGCAATCTGTTACAAAATTATGGAAAAAATTATCAAGCAACAACTTATGCACTTCCTGGAACAAAACCATCTGCTATCGGATGCTCAGCATGGTTTTCGTAGAGGTAGGTCCTGCGTCACAAACTTGCTCTACTGTTTAGAATGGTGAACTGAGGCAGTCGATAGTGGAAACCCAGTGCACACTGTCTTTATTGACTTTAAAAAGGCTTTCGATAGCGTGCCCCACCACCGCCTCCTTTATAAACTCAGCCGCATAGGAGTAAGGGGTAGGCTCCTTACGTGGATAAAAAGCTTCCTAATCTGTCACTCGCAAACTGTCCACATCAGCGAAAAACAGTCAGCCAAGGTTGAGGTTGAGAGTGGTGTTCCCCAAGGCTCCGTTCTCGGTCCTATCTTGTTTGTTATCTACATCAACGACTGTGTCCGCGAACTGGATTGCGGCATCGCCATGTTTGCCGATGATATAAAACTTTGGAGCGAAATTCGAACTGTGGCTGGCGAAGTGCACTTACAGGAAAATTTAAATAGACTTCAAAAATGGTCGGCGGACTGGCTCTTACCGTTCAATGAGAGCAAGTGCACCACCATTCGAGTCGGCAAATCCGGTTCTTCAAATGGCATGGCTTACCGACTGAATGACATATCATTGAAGGAAGTGAACGCCCAAAAAGACTTGGGAGTCTGGATCACGCCCTCGCTTAAACCCTCCCAGCATTACACAAAGGTAGCCAAGTCCGCGATGTCGATCCTATACCTCGTCAGACGAGCTTTTTCTACCTTCAATGAAGAGTGCTTCACAAAAGTTTTCGGAACCTTCATACGACCGCACCTAGAATCCGCTATCCAAGCTTAAAGACCCTGAGCCACGAAAGACATCAACATCCTGGACAAGGTACAATGGCGCGCAACCAAACTTGTTATGGGGCATGGCCCGCAGACTTATAAAACACGGCTTTCGAATCTCAACCTCTTCCCATTGCGCTACAGGCAGCTTCGGGGGACCTGATACTAACATTCCACGTATTACGTCTTCAAGACTGCTGTCTTATATCAGGGGATTTTTTCGAATTAGCAAAGACCACGAATCTGAGGGGTCATCCTCTCAAATTAAAGGTGACAGGGGCCAGGTTGGACGCTCGGAAACACTTCTTATCAAAAGGGTGGTCGGAGCGTGGAATGCGCTTCCTCAGGACGTCGGTTTGTCGGAATTGCTAGAAGGTTTGAAGCGAACACTGGATCGATATAGCAGTGCACGATGGATCAGAACTGACAATTTACAATAATAATACTACTTTCAATTTTTCAGTTGTATTGGTTTTTATATCCATTCACGTTTGCTATTTATAACGCCCTCCCACGCATAGCCTCATGCGAAGGTCTCCGCGGTCCACCCTACTTGGCTATCTGCTTACCGTGATTACCCTGCTAGCGATCTTATCAGCCAGACCTGACGGCCTAAACATTCACCTTTGGTTCGACCCAAAGCGGACTGTCGATGATCTGGATGGATGCCTCTGTTTTTCCAGTTCCGGTGACGGACTCTGCAATCGGCCAGTAAGAATCAGGACGCGGCTTTCACACGGTGATGATCCTCGGAACCTTTGCAATGCCCCCAGTGGGAACTCCCTTTTTTCTCCTAAATCCCATGCATTACCCACAAGAGCGACAGTTTTCTCCTAAAAATCCCTGAAGAGTTTTTTCACTGTCTGCTCCTATTTTCATCCTATGACACAGGACAACTGGCCTCACCAACAGTCTGAGAAATGGATGAGGAATGAGAAATAAATGAAAAATAAGTGAGAAATAAATTTTCTGCTACCACTACACATATGTACAAATAGGGCACTCAAAGGAATTTTTCCTACATATCCCTCAATATACTGATACTGATAGACTCGTATTCGGAATCTGTCACAGGTCCCCTGTCGGAGGCTGTCCAAGAAGGCGCAAAATACTTGACAATATTTTCCATGGTTTTGCTTAAGGTTTACTCACAAAGTTCTTATTCCTAGGTAAGAGCTAAAAAGCAGTAACAAAAGGGACGCTAATTAAAGTGGGTGTATACCAGTCAGTTGTCAGGGGTCGTTAGGTCGTAAGGAGGTAATACACAACGATGAAGAAGAAGGGGAGCTATCGTCAAGGCATTAGCAACGAAAATGGGGGTAATTAAAGAAGTTGTAGGCCAATTAACCGCGAAGGACTTCTGGGCGTGACTGCTCGTCAATGCGCAACGCTCTGTACGCCGGTGCCAACACGACACATCGGTTGATTTAATTTACGTTAATGGACCAGGCTTCAATTAACTCTCCGCTTCTCTTGTTTTCGGCGTGGGCGAGTACCCTGACGGCCGTAAAGTTGAACTCATGGCTTTTTTCATGGATATGCCCTGCAATGAATGATAATTCATCTATGTGTGACCTGAGCAGGCGTTCAGTTTGCCGTTACAAGGACAGGTGAAGCATGGGATGCGCTACACTACTCCAGATTGTTCGTTGAGATTCAGCCAGTCTTTTATTTTCATTACCCTGCTGCGCATGGTAGCTTTGGGACTGTGTGCAATTTCAACGTCTAGTCGCACAGCGATGCACTCAATCGCTTCTTAGACGTCCTTTGTGTATGGCAGAGCGTGCCATACCCTATGTGGTTCTGCTCTTTGGGTCTTCCGGAGCCGAACGCCTAGAAGTCGGTTTATAAATGCTTTCAGATAACTATTCCGCGTGAACTGGACGCGGAGCAACCGGGCATCGTGTACCTGTCCCTTTGGCATACTGTCGTGAATCTAAATACATTTGAAGAAAGTTTTACGCAGTTTCATCTGTGGGAAGCTGTGAAAACTGAGAAGTTGTGTTGTGTTCGTTGCCTTCCTTTTACCCTGGTCTCAATTTCACCGCAGGGTCTTTGCTTGACGAGGGCATCGAGGAACGGCAACCACTGCTGTTGTTTCTTTTCCCTCGTGAATTTGTAGTCACTAAATCCACACGAAGTGCACTTGTGAACGCTCTTCGTGACTAGCTCAAGTCGAAGTGCATTTTTGGAACGCTTGCTGTTTTCCGGTCTCTGTACAAGCCAATCACAGACCGACTCACACAGGCCCTCATGTTACGACTGCCGAGCAGACCTCACTTTCTACACCGTCCACTGGCTTGTGGTTGTGCGGGCATCTGATAGTCTATCTCCTACTGCTTCTTCTCCAATTCATTCTGTAGAGGATATATTCTTCCTACTACTCTGGCATTCCCATGACTTTTCTCTCCTCTCCCAAGGAAGTGAGCTTGGAATATCGCAGCCGCAAGGGTCAAACCTTCGTAGCCTTAACGAACCTCGATCAGTTTATGTCATTAAAGAGTTAATTGAGCAAATTTTTGAAAGCTTTGTAGCATGTTCTTCTCGATGATAACAAACGGGTTGTCAACGTAACGAAGTCAAAGTACAGGTTCATGTTGAGTGAAAGCGGTGTCTTTTAGCTCTGGGAGGACCAGTCCTGCCACTGAGCCCGGTATCGGGGAGCCCATCGGTGATTTCTTGATCTGTTTGTAGGCCTTTCAAGCGAAGATAAAGTACATTTTTGGCAAAATTCGAATAACTTGATGATGTGTTCAATTTTGAGTGGGCGTCAAGCCCCATCATATGCCTCTTTAAGTTTCGTGCGCAAGACTTTGTGCACGATATTTGGTGGTTTGGATGTGCATAACGAAGTTATACCGAAGAAGACGATGATTTTGTCCGATTGAATTCTCCAACCTCGAAGGTGTTTGAGGAATCGAGAGGCCGATTGAAGTGAGGTGGAATTTCAGTTTTTCGTACATCCACTTTGCAAAATTATAAGTAGGACTGCCTTTAAGGGCATCGATTGGCCGTAGCGGGACATTCATTTTGTCTTTTCTAAGGTTCGAACAATGTCAGCAGAACCGACAATAATGAGTTAAAGGATTTCAATGCCTATAAATTGCCGGATTGGAGATTGAGGTGTGCAGACTAAAGGTGAATGACGAATATAGTAAAAACATCAACATAGGGTTTCAATATGAAGGATAAATAAAAGATGGGATGTGAAAGTAAAACCGAGGTACAAGGAAAACGGAACTCGTTGGGCAGTAGGCTGATTTTTGTTTATTCAGTAGAAGACCATTCGCCAACGATCATGTTGAGACGTGCTCCACGTTTACCTTCAGAAACTGGAGAAAGGTCTAATTTTTAAGGGGATAACCAGCAATAATATCATCAGCAAATTTAACATGCAAACACTGATGTGGCGATTTCACGTCATCAATATGGAGAGTAAAGAGGTAAGAGGTAAAGTCAGATTTATCGAGGGATGTTAAGGCTACGAAGGTTTGACCCTTACAGCTGCGATCTCCCAAGCCCGCTTCCTTGGGAGAGGAGAGAACAGTTATGGGAATGCCAGAGTAGTAGGAAGAATATATCCTCTACAGAATGAATTGGAGAAGCGGCAGTAGGAAAATGACTATCAGACGCCCACACAACCGCAAGCCAGTGGATGGTGTCTAAAGTGAGGTCTGTTCGGCAGTCGTCATATGAGGGCCTGTGTGAATCGGTCTGTGATTGGCACTGGAAAACAGCGAGCGTTCCAAAAATGCACTTCGACTTGAGCTAGTCAGGAAGAACGTTCAGAAGTGCAATTCGTGTGGACCTAGTCACTACGAATTCTCGAAGAGCTCCACAATTGTCAGGAGGGAGCGTGGATTTTTGCTTGCCGGTTTGAACGAATTGAATGTGGGAAACAAAACAATCCCAATCCACGCGACAACCCACCTGAGTGTGGGACATACAGAGAAGGAGACGTTGTCAGATAGTATTGAAGTCATCACAGTAGTCAAAAATGCACATACGTACGCACGGAAAACCTCCACTAAATCTGTTAGAGCAGAATGGCCCACAAGAACAACAGCATCTAGCGGCGCCGTAAAACAAAATTGCGACAAAAACGTTTTTGTCATCGCACTTTGCATAAAAACGCTTCACAAGTTAGCTATACATAATGTTTAAAAATTAAATTGTTGCTTGTTTCTGAAAATAAATGCGATTCTTTAAATCTGGCTTCACTTCCAGTTGAGCAACTTCAGAAAAATTTTATAGTTCTGAAAGAGATAAGTTTTCCACTTTTTACATATCCTGGAGTTCTTCCATAGCACAATGCCTAGCAATAAAAGTTTTGTTCTGTCGTACTTTATACTATAGGAAATTTATTCGATATAAACTTATTCATGATTTAGCCAAAATTAGTGCGTATTTCGCTCTATAACTTTAACTTAGAGGGCAGCTTTCCAAACTAAAGCCTTTCTAATTGAGAAGAAGATGACTCGGTCGCTAGGGCAATACGTTTATTCGCCTCACGCTTTGACATCCGTCATGGATTCATCATAAAAGACTGTAGCAAGAAACAGTAACAGAAACGGGTCTGCCTTTCTGCCGTTCTAATTATTAAATCCACTAAGTTGATCCAAATAATCTGTCCAAATATATGCTTAACTATCCAGTTAAATTTTGTCATGAAAGTTGCATGCAGGACTTGCCATACAATAGACCATAAACTATCGCGCAGGCTTCTAAAATCACTACAATCCAGAAAATTAATTACTCAGTTATTTTGTTAAACGTATTCAAAAAATTAATGCCACTTAATCCTTTCTACCAATGGACCGTACTTATAGCTACGCGTCCTGTTAGGATCTGCTGCCATTGCTTCTGCATCTTGTTAAGTTTTTGGGCTAGTATCGAACTTTTTGTATTGATTGGTATCGGAGTCATCGGCAAAAAGTGCCTCTCTAAATTTTCAACCTCTCTTGGATTGCCAGACGCCAACAACGGAAGGTTTCCCAACTTAGAGGCGTGTTTAGTATGTAGCGTATGCGTGTCAACTTGAACCACTTAGGATTCATCTCTTTATTGCTGAATGGTATGCATGTATGTAAGTAGAGGCTGATTATCCAGAGTGACCACAGTGTACTGCATCGCAGACGTCGCATTAAATTTAGTAGACGACGACTTTCTTACCCAAGTGCGAAACTCCCTGCTTAGGATGAACGGGCGTAGTAAGTACTGTGATGGGCATTTATTGTTCCATTTAACGTATGCCCGAGGAAGATATGGAGAAGCAGCGTCAAAAGGTCACTTCTGTTTGTTAAATTTACAAAGAAACTTGTTTCAATATAACCTGATATTTCTGGATGTGTTTGGTTTTCAGCAAACATATGCATGTAACAAAATTCCGTCCCACGCATAGTTTTTCCTATCGACTGTATGGTTGAACGACGCTTCTAAGCCAAGAGTTTTACGGTATCTTTATGGAACGTTTCATAAGTGAATGGACGCCTGAAGCATGAATTACGACATTATCTAAAATTCGTTTGAATAACAACGCTCTACGCTCTATTACCGAAAAAACGTTTAATCTGTAGCGAGCCGTGCCTGCCTGACTAGCTCGCGTCGAAGTACACTTTCCCAAACGCTCACCGATGTGCTTTCTCGACGTCTCGATCAGCCAATCATAGTTCTCGCATCTATGAGGCGACAAATGAGGAGCTTGCACGCGTGCCCGACGCAAGTTGCCTCTCTGCCCAAAATCTCCAGCCCGACTTACCCAATGAAAGATCTCCCTCTATCTGCCCTCTGGCCCGACTACTCGAAGACTTCACTTGGGACTCGGTCAACCTACTGATCGGACGTATCTCTCCCAAGTCAATCTATTCTCCTCTTCCGTTGTGTACACAATAAACTCTTCCATATACTCTGGCCTTTAAAGACTTCTCCTCAGCACTAAGTTACCATGGTCTGAAGATCGCAGTTGACTTAATCCCCTGGGATACATCATTAATTAAGACTTCCCATTTATACTGCGACATTATGCTTACTGTAACCCGTACTCCCTGTTTTCTGAGTAACCCAAATCAATAACATTTTGCAAAAGTTAGAGAGCAGTTCTTCGTGGTGTATCTTCTGTACAAGTAAGTCGTCATTAGTAGATTTAATTAAATATATTTGCATTCTTAGGAAAGCAGAGGGCTTCCTTCTCAGAGCTGTGAATTAAAAAGGCATCAAATTGTTTGGCAGTTACGTGAACTGTGTCGTATAAAAATATCAAAGTACTCTTTGTACCACATTGATCGTATTCCAATGAGATACTTTATGACAAATATGCGATTCTAAACCTCGTGCTCTTGATCTTATTGTGAACTACAAAGTCAAAAGAGGGACGTTATTTTTCAATATTGGTTCAGCAAACGTGTTTTCTAGGCTATAATCATCAATAGCCATTAACGATGTGTAGTGACCTAGCATTTCTTAGCCATACTTTCCTTGGACTCCACGGGGACAGACTGCATGTCCAGCATGTCCACAAGGCGTGCGCAAATGACGATATTTAAACCCCCGTTCAAGGTCAACCTCTGTCTGGCTCACTGGCCAGACCACTTTTAAGGCCAGTGCACAAAGGAGCCTACTGCCGAGTTGTTGACCCTTAGACTCCCAGAACCGGCGATCTGCTGTTTGGTTGTAGTTGTCCGGACCCCATGATCTACTTGCCGGACTGCGCCTCTGGACTCCGGCCCATTCATGGCTCGATCGCCCTTGTCTGGGAGTTACTTACCTATAACTTACATTCTACTTGTGTTACACCTTATTAAATTATCCCTAACACTCTAGCCTTCCACGCCTTACATTACCAACTAGCTTATATTCGTTGGGATACGTTCTATCGTCGATTATCTGACCGGACTACATTGTATCCCACAGATTTTCTAGCCTTACAGTCAGACTAATCACTCACAAATATGCACCCTGGACCAGCACTTTTCTCAGGCATTCTACACAAGGACTATCGTCGTTTTTGTTTTAATTGATGTGACTTCTGAATGTCCTCAATTTAGCGTTCTAAAAGTCAACACGTGAAAGGGCATAAAACGGCACTCACTTCCGTCAGCCTGCTCTCCTAAATTTGTCTAGGGACAATTAACTCCAAAATTATCAGGAAGGACCACGGATCTTCACTTGCCGGATTGAACGAATTGCGCGTTGAAGGCAAAACAGTAGTCAAGAAATAAACATACGTACGCACGGCAAAACTTAACTATATTCAGTGGGCTTTCGAATTTGAGCTGCTGGTTTTTTTGCTCTCCATTTACGTGGGAATTTATTATTGTATACCAGACTGTCTGCTTCTTGACTTTGTTTTTCTACATGACTGGTTATGAGGTCATCTCTGCTGTACACTTGTACCTTTTTTGAATGCACAAAGGACAAATATTCTATCGATGGAAATTCACGACGAACATTCATGTAGTTTACGTCCAATATGCAGAACCTGCAGTACGTCAACACGAAATGTTATTCAATGGAATGCAATGCGATCACGTAAGCACCGATGCGGTTGGAAACGAGCTATGAAGCGTCAATCATTAGCCTCAATGTCCCTTCCAGATCTTGTATCCACTAACTGCAGGTCTATTTTCAATATAAGTATCGAATTGGATGCACTTATGTTGAAACAGGAACACAGTAAGTGCGGTGTAATCTGTCTTCAAGAGACCTGGCTCAATAGGGATATAGAGTCGCAGCTCATCACACCTCCGGCTTATTGCTGTTATCGTTCAGACAGAAAATCGAGATCAAACAGCAGAGGTGGTGGAGTAGCAGTTTTTAACCAGGGATGGTGCAAAAACTATAAGTCCCCTTTTTCTTACTCCGAAGATCACATAGACGTTATTGCAGTAGTCTGCAGGCCAAAATTTTTACACAACTCAAAAAGCCTCATTTATGTTAGTATTTACATACCCCCTTCCATCTGTCGAGGTGATCTTACCCATTTTTTCGATTTTCTTTCCCAAAAACTTGCTGCACTGTCTTGCGAGCACGTAATTATTTTATGTGGGGACTTCAATCGAGTAAATCTACGTCCCCTCATATTGTTAGGATTTAGCGACTTAGTTTACTTCAATACACGAGCTGACGCCCCACTCGATCATATCCTGACTCATTATACATAGCTTTTTGCTGTAAGAAATAGAGCTCCGTTGGCAGGCTCAGACCATCCGGTACTGCTCTGTCAACCGAAAATCGATTCTAAGGCAAACAAAGGGCTATTAGTAACGCCCGAGAGAATATTACACATTCGTGACACGTCCCCACATAATATTTCCTTGCTTTAGACTTGTTTATCGGAATGCTTCCCATCTTTCTCGAAAACACGAATGTCGAGTCGTGTTCGAGTTATCTAACAACACTTCTCAACGGAATTTTTAATACGTGTTGTCCTTTTGACATAGTCATGGTTAGAGCACACCGAATATCTTCTCCCCACTTAAAAACTTTGCGAAGAAATGAGGAACTGTTCTAAAAACTAGGTCTACGAAAAAGACTGAAGGGCGTTAATGTCCTTATAAAACGTGAGATCACAAGACTAAAGGACCTTTTTGTTAGTCAGTTATGTACTTCTTCTACACCTTCGGCTCATCTCTCTTCCTCTGAAATATGGGAGAGTCTTAAACGTCTCACTGGTCAACGCAATACACTGGCATATGTAGATGCTGACCTAGACAGCTTAAACTCAAACTTCATCCGCACTCCCACCGGCAACTATCTCCCGACAAATGATATTTCCTTATCATCAAGTGATTTTTCTCCAATGTCTGTGGCAACAGTGATGAAAAACCTAAACCAGGTTAGATGTACAACAGCTGCCGGAACTAATTACGTCTCCCCATTTCTCCTTAAATCTTGCTCTTTTCAATTAGCTCCTGTCTTGGCACATCTTATTAGATTATTTTTCATGGAGTCCAAGATTCCTGACGGTTGGCGTTCAGTCAAAATCACTCCTATCCCGAAAAACCCACTTCAAGGGGTCCCAAATACTTTCGCCCAATTGCTTGCTCTTCTGCACTCAAACTTACAGAATGAATGGCTTTGGACATCATTAAGCCGTTTTAATCCAAATTTTCTGATCCATTGCAGTTTGCGTATAAGATTAGGTGTAGTACACTAGATGCTGTTGCTCTGGTAGTCCACTCTGCTCTTAGAGACTTGGATAAGGGATACCGTGCATACGCATGTGCTTTTCTCGACTACTCCTCAGCCTTCAACATGATCCCGCGCCATCTTCTTCTTTATAAAACCTCTGCATGCGACTCTGCTGGCTGGGCCATCTCTTGGCTTGAGGATCTTTTTTACCCAATTCGTTCAGAGTGGGAAGCGAAAATCTACAGTCCTTCCCAACAATTGTGGAGTTCTGCAGGGGTCTATATTATCCCCGCATCATTTTTCCCTCCATACTGATGACCTACGATCTCCAAGCGCATGTTTGTTCATCAAATATGCTGATGATATGGTTGTCGGCCATCCTCTCAAAAGCCAAACCCATCTCCAAACACTGAAGGATGGACTGGACCATGTCACAGCATGGTCGTCAGACAATGGCCTTTTACCTAATGAGCGGAAGTCAGTCCAGTGCATCTTTCGGCTGCGACCCTCTCCCAGTCCTGAAACCATCGACTTTCTGCCCATCAAGGTATCCTCCTTCCGATACCTTGGTGTAACACTAGCTTCCAACCTCTCATTTACTCCGTATTGAAGAGCTTTTTATAAAAATCCGCAAACTTTTATACAATATCCGCCGCCTGCGTTCATATCGCACCCCGCAAGCCCTCATCTGGCGTTTTATAGACGCCTGTATCCTCCCTCTCATTCTTTACTGCTATCCAGTAACCTTTCCAGCACTACTCAAAAAAGACTTCTTAATATTAAACGTATTATCCGCATGCTCTCTTCAGCTGCCGCTTATTCCTATGCTTTTTTAGCTGACCTTATAATTCAGCGACATTTCAAATCGGTCAATAATTTCGTGGACCGTATTCTTAGTGAGGTCGCTCACCCTCTCCACTCTGAATTAATGGCTGCGAAGTCTCCTCGTACCATGCGCCGAAGCTTCCGTCATATGACCTGCCTATCAGTACTCGGTACTCCCATTCTTAGCACGATTCCTCCCGTGTGAACAAACGAAAATAGAGAAGCTGAAGGCAGACCTGTCTCCATAACTGACGTGGCAACCGTGCCGACTTCTTACTTTGAGTATTCTGTGATCTTTGACCGTTTACTCTTGAGTTGTTTGGACCCCTTAATTTACCTTAGTTTTGCTTTTCGTGAATGGAGCTATTTTTTGATTAAAATTTGATATTATCATCAAAATCTAGTTCTCTATCTATCTATCACCTAGACCGACTACCAGTCTCCTTTAACTCTGTTTAGATTTTGATCCCGATTCCCCTCCCCTCTGACAAGCGGTCTATTTTTTCTACCAACCTCTATAGTTTATTTACTTAATTACCATATAAGTGTAAAGGCTTGATGAAAATTTATCGAAAACAAACATATTTTCACCAATTCATCTTCCAAATTTTTTTTATGGGAATTTTCGAAGATTTAACCACCTCTGTTAGAACGGAATGACCCACATGAACAACAGCATATAGGATCCTACGCCTGGCCTTATCTGCAAATTGTAAGGAGTCGGAAGCAGTTAAGGTTAATAGCGTGATAATATTTAAAGAAAGTTGTTCAACAAGTTTCACTTATACGGAAGCACAGGCAATTGACCGAAAAGATTTAGGACCGAAATTAATGTTTTTTGGGGATGGGAGTGATTCTTTCTGACCGAAAATCGTCAGGAATCTAGCACTCTATGAAGATAAAGTGAGCAAGGTGTGTCAAGGCAAGGGCCATCTACGAACATCAAGATTTGAGTATAAATGGCCCAGTAGCTTTGTAAGGTGTTAAACCACTGTTGCCTTAGGCACAGGAGAAAAGACACTTGGTAATAGGGAAATGTCGCTTGAAGGACGAGAGGAGTCACTAGAAGCGAGTTTAATATTTTTCATTTAAAAATTCCGAATCGTTATCGAGGTGTGCCAGTGTGTTTTTTGGCCAGGTAGACGCTTACGATTCCTCCAAAGTTTAGCCGATGAAAGAGCAAACAAGATATTAGAAAATAAAGCAAAAAGCTCAGTTATAAACTAGTAACCACGTCTGGTTATCTTCCCTTTTATTAAAACATTAACGTTTTTTGTAGTGTAGTGAAGCTTAGTTTGTAAAAAAAGTACCTTTTGAATCTTAAAATTGTATGTGGACGTGTTGAAAACGGGTATCGGGAACCGCGAACGTGCTGGGAGGTGAAATGGTGTGTCGTTGGACCTTGTTCTTATGGCAGGCTAAACACTGCCATGGTTTTCCTTACGCTCTGGATAGCCAACTTCGGTGTTCCAGCTACACTAACCACTGACCGCGGAAGTCAGTTTACATCTACACTCTTCCGTGAGTTCACCAAACTGCTCGGGTGCTCACATATCAACACCACTGCCTATCACCCAGCATCAAACGGCCTCGTTGAACGCCTTCAGCTTCAGTTGAAGTCTGCGCTGATGTCTCAACCTGCCCCGCATAACTGGAGCGACAACCTGCCGTTCGTCCTCCTCAGCATTCGCTCGGCTGTTAAGGAAGACATTCAATGCACTGCCGTCGATCTCCTTTACGGCACATCCCTCCGTTTACCTGTTGAGCTCGTGCAGTCTTCCCCTTTCAGCCCTGACGCTACGAACAACTTCGTGCAACAGCTGCAGCAACGCATGGCCGCACTACGCCCAACCCCCACACGCGCGACACCTCCACGCGTTTTCGTACATGATGACTTGCACACAACCCCATTCGTGTTTGTCCGGCACGACGTAGTTCGCAGGCCCCTTTGCCCACCATACGATGGTCCCTTCAAAGTGCTTGAACGGAAGGACAAAAATTTCGTCATCCAAAAGGCTGAGGCTACTGATACGGTCTCCATCGACAGACTGAAGCTGGCCTACGTTGAATGCACGACACCATCACCGGGTCCGTCCACTTCCACGGCACCTTCGCCCTGCACTCCACCTGCTGCCCACAGCCCACCGCCACCCTCCCCACCCGAACCTACCCCCACCCCTCGCACCCCCCCTCCCACTCCTTCCCCACCTTCCACTCGTTCTGGTAGACATGTTCATTTTCCTACCTACTTGCGAGACTTTGTTGTTTAACCTTTTAGGTACATCCTCTTTTGTCGAGCGTTTGTAACCCACCAACGCTCTGGTGGGGGAGTTATGTGGGCTCTTGGCTCAACTTGTGCGTTGTTTAAGCCTATCAATAACCAATTTTGTTGAAACAAACTATAACACACAAGCACATTTTCGGTTTTGATGCGTGCCAGCAACTGTCTTGCTAAACTAACCCCACAGCTTAATTCTCTCCTCACCTGCCGCTGTTTATTTTGCCCTTCAACGATACCTCTCTGGTGATCATTCTCGGGCTCAGGAGAATCCAACAACAATTTGCAAACGATAATTTCCTCAATTTGCACAAGCGCGGCAAAACGAACTTGGATCCTGATCTTCACGGAGTCATCATTTGGCAAATCGACGGCTTGACTACTGCCGGCTAGGACCGTGAAGGATCTAAGTGACTTTTATCATTTCTAATCTTCATTGTCATCCTCATATACCGGTTTTGACAATTTTTTAATTAGAATAGTCTTGTAAATCACTTACTAGCAGTTAGACTACCTTAGAAAGTTTTCCATTGTGTATTTGCTTAGACGTTTTGTATATTTGTAGTGATATAGCCTCTACAAGTTTGTCAGGTCTTGCCCTAGCGGTTTCAATAAAATAGCCAATATTATTAAAGCAAGAGCACATTTTGACGTTCGATAGTTGTAGGAAAGTGGAAGTATTGTAAGATAAAAGTGTCAAGCAAGGAAATGTTTTGTGCGGACGTGTCACGCACTCTACATTTCCTACCGGCTTAAATTTAAAGCGCGCGCTTAGATTTCGAGGCCTACTACACTGCACGAAGAAAGTCTTGTGGTTCTGCCAATAAAAGGATCCACAACAGGTGAGGATTTATTCAAGTTTTTCATGGAGTTCGCTCTGGAAAAAATACTACCTATGGATAAACTTATTGTCAATAGTAGAGAAGATGCGAGCTCCAGGAAGCAGTTCAGAAGAAGAAGATGCGATCACTGGAACAAGAGTTTTATTTGCCTGGCGTTTCGGATTCCCTCAGGAATCCTTAATCATAAGTGATGGTAGCATAGTCATAGTCATGCGCAAATATGGTTGAAACATGCACAGGTTGCACGGTATTTATAGTTCATAGTGGTCATCCGCTTGCGTGCGCTAAGTATGCACTTATGTAGCCACCGCTTGGGTCTTAATTGATGCGGTTCTCGCTTGACACTTCGCGTTTGACTCACTAATTGCCACAGTTGCCTTGTCAGCGTCGGATACGGGCCTGATGATTGTGTGAAAATTATGCCCGTTTTTTGTCAGAGCTGTTGCTGCACCCGGCCCTTCTCACGTGAGCGGTTCTCTTGCTCAGGAAACTTCTCAGTGCACCGTATGGGAACGCCAAATCATTGCGCTTGTTGATGGACTGGGGGCCTGAGAACCATGATACCAGCAGCTCGCGGCTCACACGGTTGTCACCTCTTGCGAGGAGTATGGTCTCGCAACCATCAGGCGCCGGTTCATGAGACCGAAAGACCCATTGCCATGGCAGGAAACGGCTGTAGTCGTTTACGGGATCTGGTGCAGTTGTGGACAAAGCAACCATGTCGGAGAAACCGGAAGATTACTCCGGACGCGAATGGCCGAGCATGCAGCGGTGGTGAGAAAGAAAGACGCCAACACCCAAGTTGCAGCTCATTCGACGGGACCCGGCCATATTTTCAGCGATCGCATCTTCTTCTTCTGGATAAACTTATTTCAGCATGTACTGATAGTGTTTGTGGCGCTTCTCTGTGAGCATTAAAATATACCCATCCTAAGTTTCCATTGCATTCTACACCTCGAGGCTCCTTGTGCTCAGATATGTGACAGGCAGCTTAGTGAAGTGATTTTGCTGGTCATTCGTTTGATCAAGTTTATTTTTGCTCGAGCCTTAAATGATCGACAATTTAAAACACTGCTGGATGAAGTTGGAAATAACTATCATAGTCTGATTTTGCACAGCAATTTACGTTGGTTGCCAAAAGGGAAGGTGCTTAGCCGTTTAGCAGCTTGCCTGAATGAAATCTGGACTTTCCTTGCGATTAAGGGCATTGAGCATCGTGTGCCAATTGAACTTGAGTGGAAATGGAAATATAGTCTTACCCCTTCCACAATCCGTGTTTGCTTTTGAAAACAAGCTGGCACTCTTCATCATGAATCTTGAAACAGATCGTTTACTACATTTTGAAAAACTGAGACAATATAAAGATGCATACACAGTAAGTGAGTCCACTCAAAACTTTGATCTCCACCAGCTAGTTGGCTTCAAATACAGTCTCCTACAGTCGTTCAAAGCACACTTTGGAGAAATTCGACAGCATACTCGTCTTTATAAGTTCATCACTCATCCAACCGAGTGTTCACGGAATTCAGCCGACCTAAGTTATATTCCTGGTGTCACCGTGAGAGATTTCAAAGAAGAATTGGCGACGTGAAGGCCTCAGACATGTCGGTGAATAAGTGGTCACTCACGGAAGATTTGGAAAGGATCGCAGGACATAAAGCGGAGTTGGGAAGCAAGCACATGTGGAGATAAATTAGAAAAACTTCAACCCGAAGACCAGCTGATATTCAAAACTTGGAACATGCTTCCGGTCACATACCACACACTGCAGCGTGTGGGTATTGCTGTATTGACCCTGTTTGGATCTACGTATGCATGTGAGCAGTCATCCTCACTTCTTAGAATCATCAAGTCCAACCTACGATCACGTCTAATGGATGAAAGCCTCAATACTTGCATAAAGCTTAGCCTTACCAATTACTAATTAGACTGTAAAGCCATCATCGAATCTATGCAGCACCAGAAGTCGCATTAACAATGAGTATTATAAGAAAATTATTTAAGAGAATAAATTCAGAGGCTTATTACAATCGCCTTTAATTTAATTTCATCGTAAAGTATGCTATAGTGCTCTCACTGAAATATATTCTCAAATATCTCTCTGAGTTAAAAATCTTGCCGCGCCTGATCTAGGCAATTCCAAAAAATGCTCCGCTCACATGCAAAATATGCTTAAGAAATAGTTTTCAAAACATTGATACATTCGAACAGAAATCTATATTACCTTGTGCTACCGTAATACGCAATATGATTGCGCAGCCGAGTGTGTTTTTCTAAGACAAGCGAGTAACCTAAACATGAACGTTATGTCAAATGGAACTTTCCGCAATTTAAAATTTATTTTTTCCCCACACTAATCATAGTCAAGTCAAGTCAAGTCAAATTTATTAAAGGAAATATAGGCAAACGCCTTTGAACTCCCTCTTGGTACATAGGATTTAAGAAATGCATCGGCAAAGCCGAACATTCTAAAGAAGTCGTTGACACAATTTCAAACGACTACTCGCTTGTTTCAAGTAAAAAACTCACACTCAGATTTCACGAGCCAGCAGTGTAACTGAGGAAGAATAGCAGACAGTGAAAAAACTCCTAAGGCTGGCTCATAATTCAAAATGGAATGTCATTTTTGGTTTTTAGGAGAAAAACTGTCGCTCGTGGGGAAGCATGTGAACGATAGGGGCATGATGCTTCTGTGAATGTTGACGGTAGCCATGGCATCCATGACGAGTAATATCTACACCCGAAGGACCATACGAGGAGGAGACCTCGGAGTCACGAGAACGTCCCGAAGACCGGAGATGCGACCATGATACGCCTTTGCTGTGTCAAGAGCCGAGGAACCTACCACGTTGTCAGCAATCGGTCGATACGAGAAAGGGTGTGACAGGGCCGCATAGCCTAGGACCATAGGTGCGATAGGTGCGTCCTCAGACACGATCGGCGCAGATCGCATAGTGAGTAGAGACAACATAGGTAGATAATGGCAGAGACTCATTTTGTTAATTACTAATAATAATACTACTTACAAATTACTATTAGTATATATTTATAGCATTTCTAGAATTTCAGGTTTTGGATGTAGAGCGCTTCAATTTTTAGAATCGGAATAGTTCAGTGATTGGATTTGGAGTACTTAATCGTGACGATACTCATTATATCGGTCTAGGTTTGCCTTAAAGACATCCACGGAAGGGGACATGACAATATCCGCAGGAAGAGCATTCCATGCCTGGATTACCCTCTTAGAGAAAAAGAATTTTCTTGGGTCAAGTCTTGCCCCAGTCACACGTAATTTGAGGGGGTGTCCTCGCAGCCTAGAGGTGGTGGCCCGCTCAAAGAAGTAATTTGTTTGGAGGCAGCAATCCTGACCACGCAACATGTGAAATGCCTGGATTAGGTCCCCACGTATCTGCCTGTAATCCAGAGGAAACAAGTCAAGATTTACCAATCGGGTCTCATAAGGGAGGTTCCGTTGTCCTTGTACTTATTTTGTTGCGCGTCTTTGTACCCTTTCGAGGTTTTTTTTGTCTTTGGCTGTCCAGGGTCTCCAGGCTTGGATGGCAAATTCCAGTTGAGGTCGCACGAACGTGCCGAATACCTTGCCAAATACAGCTTTGTCAAACTTAGCAAAGGCTCGCTTGATTAGATACAAGCTCGACATTGCGGATTTAGCCACTTTCAGGACGTGGAGTGATGGCTTCAGTGAAGGCGTGAACCACACCCCCAGGTCTTTCTGAGCCTCAACCTCTGGCAGCGGCGTGTGATTCAGGTAATACACCCTCCGAGGCATAGTGCTGGTTCTACCAAAGCGCATTAGGTTGCATTTTGCCACATTGAATGGCATGAGCCAAAGGGTCGACCATTGCTCTAGTCTATGCAAATTTGCCTGGAGGTTTAATTCATCGTCTTGGTTGCGTATGACCTTCCAAAGTTTTATGTCATCAGCAAACATTGCGATTTCGCAGTCTAGTCCGCTTATGCAGTCATCAATATATATAAGGAAGAGAATAGGGCCAAGAACAGATCCCTGTGGAACCCCGCTCTCAACTGCTACCGCCGCCGACCGCTGTTCGCCAATACATACGGTCTGGGTACGACCAGTCAAGAAGTTTGCTATCCACTGCAAAAGGTTTCCCCTTACCCCTATGCGGCTGAGCTTGTATAAGAGACGTTGATGGGGCACCGTGTCAAACGCCTTCTTGAAGTCTACGAAGACTGTATGCACCGTATTCCCTTCATCGATCGCTCGGGTCCATTGTTCTAGACAATAGAGCAGATTGGTCAAGCAGGACCTTCCCCTGCGGAATCCGTGCTGCTTATCAGAAAGAAGTTGATGTTGCTCCAAAAAGTGCATCAGCTCCAAGATTAGAAATACAATGTAGGATATTTATTGAAAGAAAGGTCTCTACATATACAAAAACTAGTATAGGTCCGATTACGGATTACGGGGTAACTGTTTGCCAAATCGAATTTTCAGTAAAGTATGTGTACGACCATATATGACCATTTCATTTAAATTTAATAGTCAGTGACTAGCCTGCAAAGATGTGACTTAAAGAAGATGTTTATTCCTGTGACGTACTTATCAGTGAATACCGCGAACAGCAGTGTACTCTATTAACCCCATATTATGCAATAGACAAACACAAAATGCAATCATCTTTCGTGAAACCGTATTGGAATCTACACTCAAATTATAGGAGGTTTGCTATTTACATTACATTTATTCTAAGGCGATATTTATATGCAGAACCTCCCTTAATGACTGTATTCAAACGTTGTTTTACTAGTGTTGAGTTCCTTCGGTAGTTTTAGCCTGGGCTATCTGTACGTACACAAACTAAGTTTACTCAGTTAAAACGACTTTTAACCATTTTTTGGATTTTCCGTTTTCTAATGCACTTACTATTTTTAAACAACGTAATAGTACTTTTAGAATTTATTGTGTGCCTTCAATTTAACAAGAGTCATTTGTTTTTATTTTAAGGTTTTGGTTCGCTAGGTATAGTCAGTTTGCGAGTGATAAGCAATCATTCCTACAATTTCAGCCTCCCGCATGAGATAGATCATATGCCATGGGGAACTATTGGTTTATGCATATGCTCTTTTTCGTTTAGAACTTTTATTCTACAGATTCCTAGGTGCAAACAATCTCTGCATCTTCTTTGTCAGGACATACAAGGGCAACAAACAAAGATCCAGAGCTCGATATCGCCAAGGTTACAACGACTGCACTTAAGAAATGTGGCTGGAAAGGGCCTGATTCAATCCAAAAGGAATCTTCACAGGACGATAATGTTGACATTTTGTGTTAGTAAAAGTGTTAAATAAATTTTTAATTTTTAATTTTTAAATTTTAAAGGGCTTGCCGCTCGCTCCTGGTTGGTCCCTCTTCATATCGTCTCATTGGACCCCCTCTCGGGTGCATTTGGAATCGTGTGGCATCGTATGGCCCGGGCAGGTCTATACTGCGGTTAATTGAGTTAGTATCCGATTTCCAGGCGTGGATGACTTCCCTTGCCAGTATGCCGTCAGCTAGCCTATCACTTGGGCAACATAAAAGTCGAAGCTATAGTCTTTTCTAGACAGGGCATGGCAATGTGCGAAAGTATGTCCTTGCGCTTTACGGCTAACGTACGCTCTTGCATGCGAGTTCTAAGTCGTGTATCCATCAGGCCGCAATAGTTAGTCAGGCAGTCTAGACAGTTGACGCGGTACTGATTGGCCTTTGGGTTGCATTACTAAGCAAAATCAGTTAAAGCCTGAATTGAATGAGGAAGCAAAAGGCAATATCTGAAAGAGATTGGAGACAAATGAAAACACAGGATGCCGCCTTAGCGTGGTTATGCGGTTTACCCAAAATCCACAAGCCCAATGTTCCCCTACGACTCATCGTAGCACTAAAAGGCACGCCTATCTACGGACTCACTAAATGGCTTGGCAAGCATTTAAAGAAACTGACAGAAGGCTCAGAGCACACAACCATATCGTCAATACATTTCTTGGAAAACCTCCGAGACGTCACAATAGCTCTCAACGAGATAATGATGTCCTTTGACGTTGTCTACTTATTCACATCCATCCCTAAAGAACTGGAGATGAAAGCAGTCAGTAAACTAATCGATAAAAGGTGCGAAGTAGGGGAAAAACCTTTTTAAAAAGAAGCACATGATGGAACTATTGGACTATTGCCTGCGTACGTATTTCAAGTTCAACGAAGTGTTTATAAGCAAATCCTGGGAGCACCGACGAGATCACCAATCTCCGGCCACCTAGCGAAGGTGATTCTGCAAGAACTAAAAACTCGACTTTTTAGTCCTACAAGCCGAAATTCTGGATGCGCTACGTACACAAAACCTTTGTCATACTACACCGAGGCGCTAAGGATAGCTTCAAAAGATAACTTAACTCGATTTTTCCACAGATTCACTTCATGATGGAGGAAGAAGAGGACGCAGCACTCCCATTTCTCGAGGTTCCGGTATCGAGGCAGAAAGACGGAACTGGCATGTTTCATAAAGCAATAATCATGGAAAAACTTGTGCACTACAACAGCTATCATCCTAGTTCACATAAACCAAGTTGCGTCTGAATGCTCTTACGCCGCATCCAGACATACTGCAGCACGAAGAGCATGAATCTACACGACCCTAATATGGAACCTGCTCCTTACCAATGAATACCAGCGTAGCTTCATAAACAAATGTCTGTACCAAAGACATACAAAGAACGAGGAAGTGTCGAATTTCGGAGTCCAACCGAACTAATGAAGCTCCTTCCGAGTATTATCCCCAAATTATTATGACATAACACGCAGTGTT
>JAYGXS010000010.1:9460837-9560691 GCA_036362985.1 Ligula intestinalis
TGTATACGTTTACTTTCGACAAATTCTCGTCGGGCCTTACATTTATATGGAAACTGGGTGCGAGTTTAACCGTGTTCGTCTTTTCGGACAAGTGAGTAGTGGGAATGGGGGTGGGGGTCGATAAGCAAAGGCTGGTTGTAAGGGTATGGTTTGATGGAACAGTCTAGGGGGGAGGTGGGGGACGAGGAGAGGGAAACAGACATAGCGTGGATGACTTCATGCCGCTACGTGACTGTCGGCCACGCCAGCTGTGGGGCTTGTAAGAAGTTCTTATGTGCACACAAAGCTGGCTTCATCAGCCTGATAGCAGTCGCTTCTGCTGTTGCTAGCAGGCGCTGACCCAGGGGCTTCGGATAGTTTGGTGGGACCCTGTTGATCACTCAGAAGGCTTCGTTGGGGTCAACCCGATTTCCGGAATCGACCATGTGTGCCAGAATAGAGCTGTTTATGCTCCTGACTTCACCTTTTCTCAGCCATGCCGGGAGGTGTTCTTTTATTCTTTTCGATAGGCGCCGGCTCGTACGATCAATATAACCTGCTCCATAGGAACAAGTTAAAGAGTAGATGCACATTGAGGTGGTCTGAGCTGGTAACCTATCCTTACCTTCCCCATGTAAGATTGGGTTGGTTGAGATTAATACCTGAACTCCGGCTGCTGGGAAGGTTCTTGTAACGGCTTGGTCAAGGCGTCTTTTCAACATTTCACTTGCTGCCTCCCCTCGAAAGGTGACTTTGAGGAATAGTGTTTTCTTTTCTACAGTAGGTGCAGTGGTTCTTATTTGTTTCTCCGCCATATTCCTTGTAATAAATCTCTCAGGATACCCATTTTCACGCAGTAGATCCTCGAGTTTCTTCAGCTCCTCCTCAATACTGTCTACTGAGCAAATTTTCCTAGCCCTTTTCACTAAGCATCGAACTAGATCTCGCTTCTGTTGGAGGGGTATGAAAATGTTAAAATTCGTGTACTGTCCAGACCAGGTTTACTTTCGATACACGCTCCTTCGGACGCTACCGTTAGGTCTGCGACTTAGAAGGACGTCCAAGAAAGGAAGCGAACCTGCCTTTTCCACCTCCAGCGTGAACTTAATGGATGGGTGTGGTGACTCACTTCACATAGACGAGCATGTCCGAAAGCCCACTGCTGCTAACGCGTACGTTTGCACTTAAAGGCGCCCTCTGCAACAGCCAATCAGGTCCCTCAAAGGCTAGCCTCCCTCGGGGGCGAATAGGACGCATTCATGCCTTGGTCGATGCAGACTTTCCGGCCAATAACCTTTGAGCCAACTAGACAATGCCGTTCTCGCTGTTGCTGAAAACCGCACTTGGACGGCGGCTGGCTTGTAGTGGGTCGTTGCCTGCTCGTTGTCTGGCTTTTTTCTCGTGATCTCAATCTGCTTGGACCCTAAGGTCGTTGCAGCTACTGCGAGACACAGGCCACCCACGATATCCATCAGCGGTGTCGAGCCATACGCTATCCACCCACACACTGTCCACCCGCATGGTGTCCAACCAATCACAGGCTGACCTAGCCAATGGACCGCTCTCTCTCTCTCTCTCTCTCTGTCTCCTGGCCTAACGGTTCCTAAACCTCACTTGGAATTGAGCCTCACGCGCGGCGTTCGTGACGACGCCGGCCGCACGATCGGACGCCTTGCAAGACCAATTGGCGACTTTCCCCATCCTCTCTGTAAACGATATAATGTTTCGTCTACTCTCGCCTTTCCACCGTCTTCTCTCCAATCTCCTAAGGAACCAGGGTCTGAATTATTGTAGCTGTTAGGGTTAACCGTCTTAGCCTTAACTCCTATAGGCTCTCCTGCCGGTTTTGTACACAATAAATTCTTCCTACTACTCTGGCCTTTAACGACTTCTCTGTTACACTAAGTAACAGTAGCTGGGTTTGTCTCGCTTAACACCTGCGATAGGTGTACTTGGTTGACCGCATTTAAGAGTGTGTCTACGTCAGTTTCGGTTGCGGCGATCGCGAAGATTTCATCACCGTAGCGGCCATAGTGTTTTAACTTGTGGATCTGCTCACTTAGTTGAAATTTTTCCAGCTTGCCCATGAATATGTCAGCTAGGAGAGGTCCAAGAGGCGAGCCCATGGCAACACCGTCTATTTGTCTGTATAGCTAGCTGGCTGTCAAAGAGCAACTTCACGTTTAATGTGCATTTCAGTAATAATTCCTTCAGTACATTTGTCAGCATTTCTATTTCCAGCTGATGTGTCACCAGGTATTCGCAAATTTAATCTACTGTCTCGGTTACCGAGACGTTTTTAAACAGCGATGATACGTCTAGAGAGAGCATCCTCATGCCGCTTAAATTTACGTCTTTGACGTCGTCGATAAACTTGAACGTGTCTCTATAGCTACGTGGTGTCAGCTGAAGCCGTAAAGGTTTGAGTTTCTCTGCTAACGCCTTCGCTATCGCATGATACGGTGAGTTGCACATGTTTTTAATCGGACGAACTGACAGCCCATTCGTATGGATTTTTGGTAGGCTATACAAACAAGGGATGTGAGTGCCGAGTGGTCGGAGGCTTTTGAGGTCACGGTCACTTATAAAACCTACCGTGTGGAGTCAGTCAAATTGGTCTCTACTTCATCCGTGCAATCCTTTTCTTTGTCTACATTTTGAATTTCGTCTGGTCTGAAGGAATGGTTTGTGTCTTGCTTATGTAGTCCGCTCTGTTCATTATAACGACAACGGTTCATTTATCAGGTCTAGTAACCAGGATGTCTTTGTTCTGTCGCAACTGTTTTAGCTTTTCTAGATGTTTTTTGTCAGCAATCCTCGGCTTTTTGTGTTCTTGTTCAGATACTGGTAGCTACAGTTCAACAGTGTGGAGTTAAGGTGCTAGACACTTTCTGCAGAGATGGCCTTCAACTCATATGTTTGACGAGAATTTGTCAAAAATACACGTATGCTCGCCAAACTGGACTTCTGAATTCCCTGATGGGAATTTTTGCAATATATATAACGACATTCCCAGCCCTCACTTTTTATTTAGTCTGATGACGAACACGTGATACTTGGTCGAAAATTCACGAGTACAACTCGATTTTCCGAAGATCTTTCTTTTCATAATATCATCTCGGAATGCAACGTTCTTCGCTCATCCATATATATTGCTGTTTTGTGAAGCATTTTATTCGAATAAGACGATTTTTTATGCAAAATTAGTAGAGGAAATAATATCTTCAGAGGTTTTTTTTTACCAAAAATTGCCCTTGCATTTATAAGAGCATAAAAAATCAATGATAAATAAATACACTACTTACGTTGTCACTTTAATAAGGTTTAATTTTTACAGCCCGCTGGAAAGAAGCTCGTTCAACAGCCGATCCCCTGAAATAACTGAATAATAATTGGATTCGGCTATATGATTAGTAATATCATAACCCTACTTAAGCAACATTTTCTTCAAACGGAAGTCACACTTCAGAATTTCGCTGGATATTTAAGATAGCATATCTCTTGTATTTTAATATCAATGTATTTTAGCGTCTAAGTAGTGAGTATACTCAGTGCATCAGCATTACGAAGTAAAGCTTCGCATAAGAGGTGGCCGAATGTGGGTTTATCGTGTACAGTACCCTGCGGCAGCCTGAGTTTGGTAGTGCTGCGCTAATTCACCTCGTTGTCAGCCACCAAGTCTTCGCTTATCCGCGCGCCCAGCGCTGACTCATCCACTTATCTCTGCGCGCTCTTGTACCTTCGCACTCCTGCTGTTGACGCGCGTACGCCTGAAGCTAATCGATGCCTTGCGAGCTCTGATGCCAACAACCGCACCTTCTTCCTGTTTGGCTCGCACACATAGACACTTTTACCCCGACTTCAGAGGCTTCTATAGGGGGCGCTTGCAGTAGCTACGATAAAGATATTTGAACCCCATGCCTAAAACAACAAGGGCCGCTGGTGGTCAGTCCTATTGGAAATAAACGGCGGGACAATTATGTTGGCTGGTTGTATGGGTGCGTTCACGTTGGGCCCGGTCGCATTTAAGATCAACTAGCCTGGAACCACTCGCTCGGGGAGAGGGGGAAGTGAATGAACTCGACGCAGCTGAGCGGTAAAAAGAGTCACTAGGCGGTTCTAATGTAGCAGCGGCTGAATTTATTAGGGAATACCCTGCCTGCTACGACCTTCAGACTTGGTTTCGTAAGAGGAGAGCAGAAGTGTGACTCCAGTTGGAAGGATAGCCTATTTTGTATAGGACTATGGAAGAAAGAGTTGGAAGAAGATGGAACACAGAAGAGGCCGAACCCGGAGCCGCGAGAGCGGTGTCCCTAGTATCAACTTATGATGAAGCACCATACCACAACATCAGGCAAGGCACTGAACAAAGATTTTAAATTATCTTGCCCGACGTCATTTCCTGGAAACTCTTACATTCAGCCAGGTAGTTGGTGAGCGTGTGTAAGCTTTCGATAAGTTCTCGTCGGGCCAGTATACTTATATGGGAACAGGGTGCAGGTTAAAACGTGTTCGTCCTGGGCAAAGGGGGAAAGGGGTTGATAAGAGAAGACCGGTTACGCGGGGTGGGTTTGGCGGAACTGGGGAAGTAAGGATAGATTGCCAGCTCCGACCACCTCACTGTGCATATACTCATGTACTTACTCTTGTGGAGCAGATTATATCGATCGAACAAGTCAGCGCTTATCCAAAAGAATACGGGAGTACCTATCGGCATGGCTGAACGAGCGCGAAGTCAGGAGCATGAACAACGCCATTATCAGCAACCTTGTTGATTCCGGACACTGTATGGACCCGAACGAAGCCTTCCATAGGATTTATAAGGCCCCACCAAACTATCGAAAGACCCTGACTCAGCACGTGCTAGCAACCGCAGAAGCAATCGCTATCTGGTTGAGAAAACCGGCGTTCTGTACACAAAAGAACCAACTGCAAGCTCCGCGTCTGGCATGGCCCACAGTCTTTTTGTTGTGTGCTCATTTTTTGTCCCTTTCCTTTTCCATCCCTCCCCCTCCTAGACTGGCTCCGCCAGACCCACCCCGCGTAACCAGCCTTCGCTTATCGACCCTTCCACCGTTTCCCACGACGAACACCCTTCAACTTGTACCCTGTTCCAATATAAATGTAATTGCCCTATGATAATTTATCGAAAGCTTACGTCTGCTCGCTAACTGCTCTTCCGAATATTTTACCAAAACTTATAGTGGTCGCTGCTGTCCGACGCACTCCTACCTCTTGACGCCACAGACAAGGTCACTCAGAGCATAAGGACCTTTGCGAGAAGGCAGTTTTCGGCGTGCCTCAGGCCAGACGCAAACTGGTGCGCGAGACACGAACCGCCAACGCCGGTGCGCTCTACTCGCCCGGTCCAACCAATCACCAGCAAGGCTGCCAAGACAACGAGACAATTCGGCGGCTGCCCGCAATTACTGCCGTTGGACCAGACACCTGGGATTCGGCCCCGAGCGGGCGGACGAAAAGACGCCGCGCTCTCACACGGCCCTCACGTTCTAACGCCATGCCAGACCAAGTGGCAACTCTCTCCTAACACTTGTGTACACAATACATTGTTCCTACAACTCTGGCCTTCCCAAGACTTCCCTCAACTCTCCTAAGGGACCGGGCCTGGAAGATCGAAGCAGTTAGGGTTAAGCCTCATTTGTCTTAACACCACGCGATCAACCTGAAAAGTCTGCCACTGAGTGTTCAGTCCCCGATATTGGAAGATTATGCCCCAAAAACTTAGCCACCAAGTAGTCAGATTACTCTATCAGGATTGGAGGATTCTATATTTTGCGGTAGGTGAGGCTGGTAAACTAACCCAAGTACGGTTAAACTCCGGGCTACCGGTGAGCCCTCGAAGCGCAGGTGGGTACAGCGTTTGTTACTTTTAATAATTCTTCCTACTGTCGTGATTTCGAATCCCACAGAGGCCGCCGGTCAAATGTATTTTAAGTAAACTTAATAAATTCTGCGTATCGTACTTTAAACTGAGTTTTGAGAATCTCTTTTAGGGTTTTGTTTACAGATTCGTACGCAACTTGATTTTTTAGTGTCTTTCTAGACGCTAATCTGGTGTGACCATGGCGGGTCACACACAGACAAACACAAAAACCTAAAAGTAAGTGAATAATTCTTTCACCTCTACTGGAAGATATGCCTTGAATTAATTCTGATCGCTGAAAACCGGCTTCTTCGTTCCGGCAAAATGCTCACCAACTTATTATCCACAAGGAAAATATGAAAACAGAGAGTGATATAGAAATAAATTAACGGTGCATAGTATGTGTTATTTCCGGCTGAACAAGTTTGGAATTCTCTTCCCCAGCGAAACTCCTGTCCGACCTGCAAAACGATTGTTTACCTCTTTCGAAGGCTGCCCCCTTCCCCCTGGAATGCTGACCGCCCATGGCTAACTCAAATGCACATGACTGAATACTGCACCCCCCTTCCCGGTCTCTGCCCTTTGGTCACACTTTCACATTGCAAAACGTCATATTTACATTGCAACCACCCAGACAGGGTACGGCGGTGTTGACCCAGATGTCTGTTCCCTCCTTTTGACCTAGTGCCCGCGGCTAATCCGAGAACCACTCGTCAAGTCACGCCATCACCACGGCCTGTCAAACGCTTACACCCCCCCGTCTTTGCCAGCACGACATTGTCTCTGTTCCCGTCCGTTCCTCCCCCCCTTTTGCCGACACAACATTGTCTCTGTTCCCGTCAGTCCGCCCCCCCTTTGACGTTGGTGTTTTCAGACCAATGGGAGGCCACAGGAACTGTCTCCTGGACTCCGATAAAACCGGATTCATGCCCCTTTGACCGACTCCTCTGCTCTTGACGTGGAGTATCGATTGTTAAGATTTGTGTATTCATTGTGTACTATTTTCTCTTAATAGTACCGTATCACCTTGATAGTTGTTATCACTGGTTTTGGCGTACGCGTAACTGCTGGATACAGTTGGAGAAGTAAAGGGACGAAACAGTGTGACTTGCATCCATCAACTTGTGGTGGTCTAAACTATATTTGTACTCAAAGCACTGTAATTATCCGCCAAATCCCAAGTTGTAGAAGACAGAAGACCCCCGTGGAAGGACTTTATTGTGCATAAAACTCCGAGTCGCAGTATCTGGCAGCAGTGGTCACTAGCGAAACCGGTTCTCCGGTGGACTTTGTCCACTCATGCCCAAAGGGTAACAGTGGTGTGACAGCTGCGTTAATAGTTTAATGGAGCAAGTTAATGTGTTTTCCGATTGGTGCGTGTTGAATTACCCGAGTGACCTACTCCACATCGGTCAATGGGTGGTGTGCTTAAGTAGCAGTTCGGCAATCACAATAATCTAAACGTATTTGTATATCTGAGCGGAAGCCAGTCAAGTGGCTGCTGGTCAAGGTGTCTGGAGCCGCTCACTACGAGATTGCATGATCTTAAGGCAGTGGGACTTGAACCAGGACGCCGAACAAACCAATATTGGCCACTGGTACCAAACTATGTTGGTGAAATCAAAAGAAAACTACAGAGCCGTCTGTAGCGACCTCTTATTCTAAGCCATGCTTTGCTTACGTGCCTGTGGGGCATGACCCGAGTATCTAGCTTTCTTGCCTACCGGTCCGTGCGCGCTAGACGGTCAAACCTCCGATTAAGGTCACGGACTTGTCTGGCCAACCACTTCCCGAGGCTAAGTTACAAAGAGACCTTAAGTATGGTGACTGCTTATTATCAGACACTCCCGGAACAGGCGACCTACTGTCTGTTGCAGACCTCCAGACCCGGCGACTGCACCGAGCGGAATGTGACTCTGGACTTCGGCCCACTCATGGCTGGAGTGCACTTGTCTGGGAGTCACTTACTCATTTCTTATAGTCTACTAATTCAAAACTACATTAAATTATCTATAACAGTCCGGCCTTCCATACCTCATCATACCTACCAGTTTATACATGTTGGGATACGGTCTATCATCTTCTATCCGGCTGGACCACATCATATCCTACACAGCCAACGTTCTCGCCGCCTGAGCTGCGGGGACCCCTGAGAACCCCGCGTCTAGTCACACTTGGCTTAAGTTGCGCATGAATTCCACCAATTCAGACACAGTAGGCCGATTGCGCAAACAAAATTTCCTACGCAATCAGTCTAGCATCCACCAAATTACTACCAGGTGAAAGAAAATGAATTATTCAAATCCGATAAACCCCTATTAACTGAGTTGTTTGTCAGCGTCTGAAAGAGGGTGGCATACAACATTATTTAACATAGGAAGGGGATAGATGGTTACGATTTGGGTCAACGCTTTACTGTAACAAAAAACTTTATCCGTCACTGTAACCAATGCCTCAATTTCCTCTAAAGCCTTGAGCACTATATGAAATTCTATTGACTATTATCCGGCCGGATTACATCGTATCTCACACGTCCATACGTTAATTGGAAGCTGGGAAGGTAGGCCCTAATTTCCAGCTTGCAACACATGTTGGAAAAACTAGCCGTAATAATTCTCTTTGGAGAACGACTATCTTTGGCCGGAACGATTGAAATTCGAGGCTTGATTTTCAGAAGCCAACTCCACCAATAGGTACTTTGGACTTTCTGCCTTGAGTTAATATGTGTACAACGGTCAGGACAAGATTGTCACCACAGCTTGACAAAACCGCACATACACAGTACATGGTGAAATCACCTGAAGAGGAAAAGAAACCACCCCAACGAACAACTGCTACAGAAGCTCCAATACCCTCCAACGAGGTGATGACTCATAACGCATGCAGGTGTCAGGCCCACTAAACATCCACGAAAATGCTAAAGGGAGAAATACTTGATTGCCCAAAGTCGACTATTTTTGTTACTGGTGACAGGTTGGTAGCATAATAAATCTGTTCTGTTGAGCGTTCCCTCTTAAGCTAGGGATTAACTACTGAATCCGAAAATAAGACTTCATTAAAAACCGCGCTGCATGGCTCCTTTTTTCCACTGCGGTGTCTGACATTAACCAGCTATACGTATCACTATTTACGAAGCAAACTGATTAATTTAGTCTTTCATTGAGAAATTGACTATCTATAAGGCGTTCAGTTACTTTTACTCCCAACATAGTTTACGTAACTAAGCGTGAAGTAGTAGCACTTTACGAAACCAAAACCTGATTATGTCTAGGAAAAGCAAAATAATGAGCCTAACTCAAAATAACGTAGCTTGTATATATCATACGTTGATGCGCTAATTTGTTTATTAATCTTTCGCGTATGTAAATGACCGGACATGTTTAGAACTCCCTAATACCTGCGTATAACTCTCAAACCTTTCGGATCCTAAATCGGAATGTTCAGTTTCAGTCTTTGTTTGGAGACGGAAAAAAATCCAAAATTGCTTCACTTTTGCAAAATTTAGAATCCCTGCTTATAGTTTATTGAAGCATTCACTTCCAGTCCTGTGAATTCTAAATCAGAAAACGATGGTCTTATCAACTATCGAAAATTTCCAGGTTCTGTAGTCGGCTCGCCGAATTATTCCGGCAATAAGAAACCTAGAGGATGACTTCCATACGACCTACGCAGACAGAGTATCAGGAAAGGTGCGAAGTTTCAAAAGTTTGTGATACCCAGCATTCGGCCCTCACTGCTCTAGCGTAACTCGAAGTTGGTTTTTTGCTCAAGGGAGCACTATCGAGGGGTGTTAGGGCTAAGGAGACTAACCCTAAGGGCTGCGATCTACCAGACACGGTTCCTTAGGAGGAGAGAGAAAGCACGAGAAGGCCAGAGTGATAGAAAGACTGTATTATGTAAAAATGGAAAGGAAAATAGTTAGGAAGAAGTCTTGAATGCCTGAGCGCACGTCCTTCTGCTAAAGTGGCGTGGCTCTAAGTGATGTCTAGTGACAGCCACCACATTGAGATGTGTGGCGGACGCCCACGTCCCCCCTTCGTTCTCCAAGGCTCGGCGTCCAATAGTCGTGTCGTCACAAGCAACTGCTCCAATGCTTTCTTTCACTGGCGCCCCCGTCCCCCGAGGCTTGACCTCGCAGCTGCTTCTGACTAACCGATAACAACTGTGTCAACATCCCCTGCTCTTCGGCGTGCCTACGGACCCGACAGTTGACCTCAGCTCAATAAGCGCGCCTGCTAAAGGGCCACTTGGCTAAGACACCCCTCAGACTATGCAGCAAAGACCTTTGCAGGCGACATCCCCTCGGGCTACTTGCAATACACCAATAGCAAACCACTTGAACTCGCTTTACAGCCATGTAAAAGCAACTGTCATCACCCCACAAAAAACACTGTCAACTCTCTCAGGCCTGGCTGGACGCAGTCAGGACCGGCCCTGGCTTCGCCAGTGGCCACTGACAACTGACACAGCAACTTAGAGTTATGTATGCAATAAACCCTTCATTCTGCCCTTTTCCTACAACCTGGGATTCGACCTGATGATTGTAGTGATCTAGGCACGACCATTACTAAGACTCCTACAGATCCGTCCAGACAGACTGATGCTAACCTACTAATTAGGCTAGTGTAGTAACGCATTGAGGTCACGACGGGAAGGCCAGGCGCGTGCGTTCGCTAGCAGTGAGTTTCACGTTGAGTTAGCATGCGGCGGACATTCACGTGCTGCTCTACCGAAGACGACGCCGTCACATCTTATCTCTTTCACATTCAAATGTGTTGGCTGAGAGTGAAAAGTAAATAAGTGGATACTGGTCCGATAGCATTTACGCAGATTAAAATTGATAGTGGTAGTAGTGAACGTTGGTTAACAGAACTTAGCCATCGCCATGGTATGTTCAGAGCTTCACCTATTAGCATCTGTACTAAATGACAACCGAACGTCCAAGGGAAGTAATTACCCAAAGTAGTCCTCGGAGTTCCATTAAGACTTGGTCCAAAAACGGGGGAAATATCTGAAGAACACATGATTCCCCAAGCCCTGTCTCCACGCCATTTAAGACACTGAAGGACTGTTCGACATGCATGACATGTGTCGTAATTTCGTCAGTAACATGAAACTGAGATGAAAAAACCGGTAATAAAGCTCAGCCATGACAGAATTCACTTGAGTGCATGTGCAGATCCTGGTCATAGCGTTACTGGACGAAAGACTATGCAGTAGTCGCTGCTGCCCGAGGCCCTCCCTACTTTTGACGCCACAGACGAGGTCACTCAGGGCATTGGACCTCACGACAAGGCAGTTTTCCCGCGTTCCTCGAACAATATGCAAAAGGACGCGTGACCATCACTGCTAGCGAACGCACGCACCGTGTCTCCCCCGTTCTGGCGTCAACCCACAGGGGCGTGACCTCTATCCGTCTGAACAGACCTCAAGGCCGTGGCTGTCGCTAGACATCACACGGACCTAGCTAGCCTCACGGCTAGACGTGCGCTCTGGTAGTCACGATTCCTTCCTAATTATTATCATTTCCATCTATACAGAATACACCATTCCTATCAATCTGGCCTTCCCATGACTCGTCTCACCTCTAAAGGAACGGGGCCTGGAGATTGCAGGTGCCAGGATCTAACTTACTAAACCCCCTGTGATAACTATAAATCGATAGGTGTTTCTTGGAATAAGGACACTGGGAAGAAGTTGAGCTGTTCTTTTGTGCGGTTAGTGGTTGCTGACGAATTTCGAGGATGAAACAAGGAGCAATCGCCTCAGAAATAGCAGGAAAAAGGTGCCAATGACGACATTCTGACTGTAGTTCCCGATGGCGTCCACCGCGTGTGCGACAGCAAGATGGGAGCACGAATGGTGACCTGCGCGTGAATTAGTTTATAGTGCGGGTGGACTTATGCAACATCTACCGCTCACCATCCTCACCCCACCTCCCCCTTTGTCACTTGCGTCCGGTGTAATATCTGATACAGATGTCTTCCTCATCGATAATTTTTTGCTCACCGGAATGTGTTTCTTTGTCCGCTGACGTTTTTGACAGCTGGGCCGGCTGTCCTTTAAGTCAACTCTTTTCGTACATATCTCACACGTCTGAAGGCGAGCTGAGGAACCAGTTTCGAAAATTTACCTAATAAACACTACTCTTTCCCAAAGAACTTTACAGCTCATAAAATATATCGCTTGGGATGCCAATATTTCAGCACATTTGTGCATCCACAATTTTGCTGTATTATTATTTATACACCATTTTCTACACTGTTGTTATTTTTTACGCATTGTTCTGACCGGTATCGAATTGTACCCTATGCTTAACATTTCCACATTTTGTTCCCATGAACATTTTTGAACTCCGTTCTCCTGGGAGGGGCAGCATTGCAGCGGCCTTGTATTCTAGCTCATGCTTTCCTCGGACGCCGAGGGGACAGGTCATTTCTTGCATGACCACCACGCGTGCGCAAGAGAGGATATTAAAACCCCCGTTCAAGGTCATCCTCTGTCTGGCTCCCTCGCCAACCAATCCTCAAGGACAGTCCACAAAGGCCCATGGTGCGGGAGTTGAATACGATCAGGCACTCCCGGAGCAGGATACCTACTGCCTGTTGCAGACCTCCAGACCCGTCGACTACACAGACCGGAATGTGACTCTGGACTCCGACTCACTCATGGTCAAATCCGGAGTGAAGAGAGCGTCGGGAATCGTTAGCACACGCTTTGTTACGGCAGCCAATCACGCGGCTATTGTCCAGACTAGCGATCGTGGCGCGACCTCAAGATGGACGAAGACTGGCGTAAACGCGCGGGCGCGGGGAGGCCTGACTCCAGGCGGCAGTGGGCACGCAGGCCTTGCAGACTAAAGGCGCCATGCGTCAGCGGCTGATCTTGGGTTCCAAGTGGCTGCTAGGGGCCACTAAAAGTGCTCCATACACAGACCATAATAAGTGTGATGAAAGAAGTCGAATGAAGGAAGAATAGTTTAATATAGGGGAGGTGGTACGCACCAAGGTAGACTTGCAAATAGCGAGGGCGGTTGTGGTTAAGGTAAATAAGCCACGTTGCAGGGGCGGCTGGAGAATATCGGTGGTTCAGTAAAACTTCAACAGCAAATCAGTATCCACGACCATTGGCAGTGGAAGTAGAACCAGTTGTTGAGAAGATCTGGGTGCTGGTATTCATGAACGGACATCTATGTTGGGTTGGGAAGGAACCATAGCCTGGACAGGATGGACTGTGGGCGGTTGAAGATCTGCACTTTGCTTCACGACAATATGTCGGTGCAGAAAGTCTCCATATCGCGGTCACACCAGATGACAGAGGAAAAGTACGATTGAAGGTGAGGGAGGTTTGAAAATGATAGAGCTCAAGCACATCAGAAATCACGTGTGCCGATCACCAAATTCGCAAGGACACGTCCAAAAGTCGCCAGATACGCAGGAACGTGTACCGATCCCCTTTCTTAGTCATGCTTTCCTCGGACGCCGCGCGGACTAGGTCATGTCTGGCGTGACAACCACGCGTCCGCAAGACACCATAGTCAAGGCCTCCATTCAAGGTCACTCCTGTCTGGCTTTCCCAAGGCCGTCTAGTTTCATTAGCCAACCACTTCTCAAGGTTTGACCAGCGCCCGAGATGCGGACGATTTGTTTACGCTAATTCACTTCCAGAGCCGACGACTCACTGTTCGGTTGCAGACCTCCAGACCCGGTGGTAGACTTGCCGGAATGCAACTCTGGACTGTACTCGTCTGGAAGTCACTTCTCGTATTGCTTACATACAACGCTTGTTCCTACCTTAGTCAATTCTCCCTGAAACTATGGCCTTCCACGCCTTATCCTATTCCACTAGCTCATGCATGTTGGGATACGTTAGATCGCCTATTATCTGGCCGTACCACATCGTATCCCACAAACACGTCGGAAAGTCAATAATTCGTAGGGACAGCAGGGCATATCAGAAAGTCACCAATATCGCAGTGGGTTGAGTTAAGCCCTAGCAACTGCGATCTTCAGATCATGGTTCCTTAGGAGAGAAGTCTTTGGAAGGCCAAAGTGTTAGGAATAGTTTATTCTGTGTGCAGACAGACGGGAAATAATCAGAAAGAATTTTGACCTCGGAGCGCACGTCATGCTACCGGAGCGGCGTGGTTCGAAGTGTTGTCTTAGCAGGATACATCCCAGCGGCCAGCGGTCATTGACAGGGTCTGCTTACGCATGCAGGCGTGTGATTCGTGGGCGGTCCAGGGATCAGCTAGGGGCCACTACAGAGCTAGTAGGTAAATGACAACCAAACGACCGCACAAACGCAAGCCAGCGGACGGTGTCTGAATTTAGGTCTGCTCGGCAGTCGTCAAACGAGGTCCTGTGTGAGTCAGCCTAAGATTGTAACAAGCAACTATGGCAGAATTTATTTGATCAAATAAATTTCGGGACTGCTCATCAGCTGCAGCCTGTCTTTGCATGGGATTTTTAACAAGTGGACAATAGCACAATTTGAATATCAACAAAATCAATAAAAGCAAGGTCAATTTACACGCAAGTGAACATCCATATTGTCAGTTTAACTTGAGAAGGGGCGGAAATTTGGGGAAGGAAATAACATACAAACAAACAAAAGGTGACTAAATGTAGGCCTATTGTCACCAAGGTAGCTGAAGGTTAGCCACATGTTCTAATTGCTTACATAGGTCGGGTTTCTCCCGCCGTATATAGGCTGCTTCCATGTAGCGCAATGTCCGGTTTGTTCGTGGTCGACCAAGACATCAGAGAAATGTTTTCGGAGTGACAGAGTGACCACTGTCCAAAATATGTTGTGTAATAGAGGACCGAGGTACTTTATCTTCCCTTTTAAAAAGCCAAGAAGGTAAATGTTCAGCTACCCTGGTCGCCAATTGCCTTTGCATTCACTCGATGTACTTGCATCCGCAAGTGCATGTGAATTCATAGACGCAGTTTGGGGTGGCGTGTAAAGGCAAGGTATTATTTGTCCCGTTAACGGGAAGTCCTTTAATGGGGCTGAGGAACACCAATGCAGCTGCATTGTACGTTCTCTCTATGGTGCATCGCAAACGTCGTTTGATTGTATTTAATACATTGTCACCCTTGAAGGGTAAAGATATAAAAGGGGCTTATTCGGAGCAGACTGTTCCGTAAGTTTCAGCCGTAAAGGTTTGCTGTATTTCTGAATGAAAAGTGAAGGATATCCACGCTTAAGTAGGGCTTCTTTGATGCGGGCAATTTCTGTTGGTAAGGTTTCATTGGTGCAAATTTTCTCAGCTTGCTGGAAGAGAGTTAGTACCAAGTTTCGTTTCGTTTGGCACAAAACTAGTAAAGTGTAGGTATTGGCCCTTCCAGGTAGTTTTGTGATAAACACTATGCCTTATTGAACCATCATCCTCTCTAAACAGGAGGACGTCAAGAAAAGGTAACTTGTTGTTTTGCTCCATTTCCATCGTGAACTTTATCTTTGAATGCAATTTATTCATGAATCGAAGAAGGTTTTCAGCTTCTTGTTTGGTTTTAACTATAGTGAAGATATCATCGACGTAACGTCTGTATAAAGTTGTCTTGTTTAGTTTTGATGACACGTTTTCTTCTAAATGACCCATCAATATGTCAACAAAAGTAGGCCCAAGTGGACTTCCCATTGCCACTCCATCGATTTGTCTATATCGATGCCCATTAAAGAGGAGTTGCACATTTTTCGTGCATAGTGTAAGCAATTCCCTTAGTGTATCAGGTGGTAGACGGGTATCGGATGCATGAGTACATGTGACGTCGATTGTCTCATCCAATGGTACGTTTGTAAATAAGGATTCACCGTCTTAAGAAATCATAAATTTGTTTGAAATATTTTTGAACTTGATATCTTCAACAAATTGAAAAACATCCTTTGTCACGTAAGTGGAGAACCGGTGCCTCATGGGCTTTAATTCCTTGACAAGCCATTGTGCTAGCTTGTGTTGAGGAAAATTAATCATAGACAAAATTGGCCGCAAAGGTATGTCCTTCTTATGTGTTTTGGGCAGACCATATAGTCTGGGGATGTGTGTTCCTTTAGGCTTTAAAGATCATGCAGTTGCAGTATCAATAAGGTTTTTGTTCCGCAACTTTTTAACAGCTTTCCATACTGAATCTTCTATTGCTTTGGTTTGATCTTTGCCTGACACCTCTAGACAAAATTTGCTTTGGTCACCCAAAATAGCTTCCATTTTTCTCACATAATCCTTCTGGTTTAGAATAACAACTCCATGGTCTTTGTCTGGTTTCGAAATTGTTATTTCCTCGTGGTGTTTCAAACTGGTGAGGGCAGCCATGAGTTCTTTAGTCAGAGGAGTTGTTTGTGTTACAGGAGCATTTCGATATTGGTGAGCAATGTCCACAAATTTTGCTTTAAGCCACCCCACATCATCAGTTGACCTAGGTATTAGATCTGCTAACTGAGAGTTTACGTATTCAAATTGGGCCTCAATTTCAACTGGGTTTATTCTTCTGTTTGGAACACAAAAGTCTATTTCCAGTGATAAAGCCTCTGATTGTAGCTTCATTAGTTAAAGATCTGATTAATTGAGAATAATTTTCTTTGCGTCTAGTGGAAAGTAGTCGTCAGTGGATCTCTTGCACAAGGACTTCCGGTATTTATTGCGGTATTATTCTCTTATCTTCTCTTGTATGCTGCATGAATGCTTCATAAACAATAGCCAACAGTAGGAGCTTATGTTGTCTAGAACATGTTTTGTCTGATCGAGGTTATTTTTGCTGGTGCAGACAGTCAACAATAAGTCTTCAATTCTAGATTCCGTAAGACGATCCAGATTTTTAATCGTCGGACGTAGCTTTCCACGACGAAAGATCTTGTAGAACTGTACAGGATACCCCTTTCTGATTATGCAATTCTGCAGAAATTCAATGTGTGCATTTTTCTTTGTTATTCTGCATCTTAGTTGTAATAGTCTATCCAGAGACTTTATTGTATCCTAGGGAAGGCGCCTTTTGAGAAATGTGAAACATATTTCCCAGGAAAAAAATTTGTAACAAGCAATTATGGCAGAATTTATTTGATCAAATAAATTTTCGAACCGCTCATCAGCTGCAGCCTGTCTTTGCATGGGATTACTAACAAGTGGACAATATCATAATTTGAATATCAACAAAATCGATAAAAGCAAGGTCAATTTACACGCAAAAGAACATCATATTGTCAACTAAACTTGAGAAGGGGCGGAGATATGGGGAAGGAAATAGCACAAAAACAAACAAAAGGTGACTAAATGTAGGCCTTTTGTCACCGAGGCAACTGTAGGTTAGCCACATGTTCTAACTGCAAGGAGCCCGAAAGCTCAGAACTGTTAAACAGTTGACATAACTATTGACCCCTTGCCACGTTGACACAACCTTGCTTTTATCGATTTTGTGCAAATTCAGATTGATGTGTTCTGTTAATATTTCGTTGTTCATGCACGGAGCGGAAGCAGCTGAAAAGCGCTCTCGAAATTTATTCGCGCGAATAAATTCTGCTATTCTGTCTTGCTTCAAATTATTACCGGGGAAAAAATGCTTTAAAATAAAATATTGATTGCGGTGATCGAAACGCCTTCATCTTCTATGCTATTAAACAGTGGTTAGAAGTCAACCCTCTTGAAGCTATGAGCTCTTTTGTCAATGAGTTATAAACTAGGATTTAAACCTCGGACGCACTAACATCTTCAGCTGCTTTAACATCGCCTGAAGACGTAAAATAAGCTGCATACGGCCATCTCAGTGTCGCCAGTCCAGTTTGACAAAAATAAAGGAGCAAAAGATATTATAAGTTTTGGTGACGTCTCGGAAATTTCTAATTTACGGCACCTCTAAGCGGGCAACTGGACAAAGGAAATACTGCTTTTGGTAATTTCAACGCGAGCTGGAACAATTTCCGGTTAGCCAGTTGTCTGTTTAAGGGCCGCTCGCACAGAATGCATTAATCATGCGGCCTGCGCGCCTGGGTAAGGACGGTAGACAGCGGCGTAGCGCCCTCGTAAAAGCGCGTCAGGGGAGGATGGGAGAACGCATGCACACCCTCGCGCCTCCGATTGGCGATCCAATAATCAAGGACGTGATTTTATTGGCTGTGCCGTTAGCTGTAGGCTGCCGTTGTCCGTTGGTGGCGAAATACCGCTAGAAGAAGTGCTCTTTGCGGCAGACTTGACACACGGTCCTCGGCAGAGTTACCACTCGGTAAGTCGTTTTCATGCTCAACCATATTGGCGGCGACTGTTGCTTCTTTGGACCGCCGCGTTTTGAAGTATGTTTTTAGACTTACAGGATAGGATGTCTAATTATTCTTGAAACAATAGTAATTCGGTCGCATCTGATCCTTTATTTGAAGTTTGTGTACTTCAAGTCCATTAGCGTCTGGGGAGGAAATTCTTCAATTTGTCCTGACACATTTTATTCCTCTACAGTTGCTGGAAGGAAAGGAAACGGAACTCCACCGAAGCATAGGCTTGCGGACTCTTTAAACGCTTACGAGTGCGTCTATCATTGGCCACGTAGACAAATTAGCCCTCTAAAGACAGCTTATAACAACTACAAATTAGTCTGGTCGTGCAGTTTTCGCACCAAGGATAGAGCCTTTTCTAAAATATACTAAGTAACGTCTGATTGGATTTTTTGAGGATAGTTCACAGTAAACAACAGCTTGCAACATTTACTGAAATAAAGTAAAGCAATCCACGATGCCGTTAGCCCGTACTGGAGGGGGTGTGTGGGTTTAGATATTGAATGCATAATGTCGATTGGCTTTGCATTTGTTGCCATTTTGATCAGTTAACACGGTTTTGAGATGATAACTGCATGTGGCAAAGTACCAAGCTTTTACAAGTCGCTGGTTAATATTGCGGTACAGGACTGAACTTTTGGTGGTCATCATGGGCTCTTGTAGGAAAAGTGAGAAGTTCTTTTGCTAACTGTTTTTATGTGATTTCGAGGTTCAGTCGCGAGGAGTTATGATCATTATGGGGCTCGTTAGTGTTCATGTAGCCTATCTGAGTACTCCAGTTTTCAAATATAACTAAACTAATACTAGCGAACATGCGTGTCCCAGGAAGCAACTGAGAAGAAGAAGACTCGATCGCTGGGACAATACGTTTATTCGTTTGATGTTTCGACATCCGTCGCGGATTCATCATCAGAGAAATGAGTAGCAGAAACAGGTAATGCATGCAAAGAAGTGATGAAAGTTCAACAGGTCAGAGCCCGTGTGCCGTCCAACAAGCAACCCACGTGCAAGAAGGCAATTAACGTTGATTGTCGCTGTATGTTTGCAGTAATGACTGCATCCTATAAATACTGCAAACTTCTGTGCATGCATTACCTGTTTCTGCTACTCATGTCTCTGCTGATGAATCCGCGACGGATGTCGAAACGTCAGGTGAATAAACGTAATGTCCCAGCGATCGAGTCTTCTTCGTCTCAGAGCTAAACCAGTTTCTTTACGAATGCTACTTCAAATTTCTTCAAAAATCTCAGACTTTATTTTACCGCGTTTAAGGTTTTCTACATCAACAACTGTATACCCATAAATAAAGGAATTCGTAAATGTTTGGAACCAGCGAGTAATCGTCGCAGATGGTAGTTTAAAGCGGACTTTCTGACTCAAGGTAAGTGTTCTTCGAGGTTGCTGCCGCCCCAATATTGTAAATTTAGTATAAAGCTCGACGTCTAGATGTTGGAGCTCAATGCCTCCATTCGCTCTGCAATGTCGATATTTCTAATTGATTGAGTATATTCATTCAGTTCACTTCAGTTTAGCGTATGTTCACGCATGTTCGAATTCCTATTTAGTTCAGTATAGTTCAGTATATTTAGGGTAGTAGGCAATGGCTTTGAAGACCCTATTGAAAACAGTGTGCATGAAATATCCAACATAAAATATGTCACTATAAACTGTGAGTAACATATATGCATGTACAAATTTTAGCGTGTGCGTGTGAGCAGTCAGAATAGTCTCTTGTGTACATAATATATCCAACATACAATGTGTTACTGGGAAATAGTGAGTAGCATATACAACTTTGAAGTTTTAACCATATGTATTTCCGGGGCGTAAATTATTCCTGCTTCCTTGTACATATGAACGGTAAGTTTTAAGTAGATGTTCATCCAGTTTCCTTTTAAACGCATCTGTGGAGTTCGCCATTCCGACCTCCTTGGGTAGTCCGTTCCAGACACCGATGACTTGTTGTGAGAACGACTGCTTGCGGACCTCTAGATGGGATAGGGTTCCCCGCAGTTTGAGGTAATTCTCAGGGAGGTTGGTTGAAGTGGCGAAGTCGAAGAAGTCATCAAACTTCAGCGCACACTCCCGATTCCTCATGAGGTTGCCGCAGAATTGTCTAAACTCAAAGGGGAAAGCGGTAAGTGCTTCTAGTCTACATTCGTAAGATGAAGACTTTAGGCCCTTCACAATTTTCGTTGCCCTTGGCTGAATTCTTTCCAGCATCTGGTTATCGTTGTGCATCCATGGTCGCCACGGCTGAACGCCATACTCCAGATGTGAGCGAATAAATGTTCCATAGATTTTGCCGAATATTTTTTTGTCAATGTCGACAAAAGTTCGCTTAATGGCAAACAGAACACTGTTCGCCCTCTTGGCAGCCCTAGCACACTGTAAAGACGGCTTCAAGGATGGCACAATAGCCATACTTAGATCATTTTATTCATTGACGTTCGACAGGCACCTTCCATCGAGTACGTAGTTGTGTGAGTCATCCGTCGCGCTCATTTTCTTCGTCTTGAGTCGCAATGTGAGACATTTCTCAAAGTTAAACCGCATTTACCATCTTTGGACCATTCACCTAGGTGGTCAAGTCCTTCTTGCAGAGTTTGTTCATCATAAGCGTTTCTGATGGGTTGCCACGTCTTAATATCATCTACACAGAAGACTCCATTACTGACCAGTCCATGCCTACAGTCTTTGACGTAGATTAGGAACAACAGTGGCCCAAGAGCGGAGCTCTGAGGCACTCCACTGCACTGAAAAGGATTTTGCGTTTCCGACGCCCACGGACTGTGATCGGCCTTTGAGAAAATCTCCTACCTAATTTAGTTAATTGCCCCTTATCCCTGATTCGCCAACCTTGTTGAGTAGCCGTTGGTGAGGGACACTATCGAAGGCTTTTTTAAAGTCTATGTAAACAACATCTACGGGGGTATTTTCGTCTAATGACTTGGACCACTGCTCCATAGAATAAAGCATATTGGTCGGGCAGGAGTGGCTTCCTCGAAACCCGTGTTGGGCGCCATCAAAGAAGTCTTTTTCTTCGAGGAACTTCACAGTGGCCTTTTTGATGATCCTTTCCATAACTTAACAACAGCTGCAAGTTAGGCTCACTGGTCGATATTTGTTCGCGCTGGTTCTGGATCCACCCTTGTGAATAGGGTATATGTTCGCAACTTTCCAATCGGATGGGAGGAGGCCTCGATCAAAGCACAACTGAAAAATGTGCGTAAGCGGTCTGGAAAGTTCCGAAGCCAGCTCTTGCAGTGCCTTTGCTGGTATTTTGCCTGGACCCGGAGACTTAGCTTCATTAAGCGCAAGAAGTTCATTCCTTACATCTTCTTCTGTGAAACGGAGGTCCTCCATGATTCTGCCATTACTCTGTGCATGGAAGTCTTTCGGATGAAAATATAGTTCCTCAGTGAAAACAGATGCAAAAAATTGCCAAGGTGTTCTGCTTTTTCGAGATTTTCTATAATTTCCTCATTATTTTCACCTTTTAGTACTGCAACAGTGCCTTTGTTTTTTAGCCTGCTGTAGATGTAACTGTAGAGCATCTTTGGCTTCGCTACGGCCCGCTGGATAATTTTCGCTTCGTAGTCATTCCGCGCTTTTCGAATGTTTGATCTAACCTCGTTCCGCTTTTGGCGGAATTCTTCGTAGTGTGAAGGCTGGCGTGTTGATGCGTACCTTCTCCAGAGTTTGTTCTTGCGGTTTATTTGGCTCTTCAGATCTTGCGTTAACCAGGGGGGCCTGCTCGCTTTTGTACCTTTTTCAGCGGACAGTTTCGATGCATTACTTTGCTCATAAGATCCCTGACAGTGTTCCAGTCGGCATCCGGACTACCGGTTAGAAGGAATTTATTGCTGCTAGTTTCTTTCTCATTACGGTGTAATTTCCGCGCCAGTAGTCTAACCGAACCTCCGTATTTCTCAGTCGATTGGAGTTTGAAGCATATTTCCACAGGATCATGACATGATTACTCTTTCCAAGAGGCGCGATTGACCTAATTTCGCTTGTATCAATCGGGTCTTTCGATAATACGAGGTCCAAACAGTTCGCTGTTTGTGTTTCTTTTATTCTCTTTGGGAATCCAACATTCTGCACGAGAGAGATGTCCCCCATCAGTTTTAAGAATCTGGAGCTAAAAGACTCATGAGAACCCTTAACTGATAGCTCATCCCAGTTAATCAGTTGGGCGTTAAAACCTCCAGTGATCAGCGCATTTTCATTTTGAGCCAGTTCACGCATTAGTCCAAACAAGGTCTCGCCACCCTCGGGAGATTGATTTGGCGGTCTATAGACAGTCATGAAATGTAAAGTGGGTGCACCACGCGTTTTCAGTTTAAGCCATGGCGCTTCACAATCATGAGAGGAACCAAATTTGCTTTCTGACACAATGATGCCCTTCTTGACAAACACTGTTATTCCTCCTCCCCTCCTATGTATCCGGTCCCGACGAAAAACTTGGTACTCTCCGGGTACAATTTCGGCATCCATTACGTCGGCCTGTAGCCAGGTCTCTGTAATGGATATGAGATCCGGCTGTAGGTCAGCTATACAAACTTTGAGCTCGTCAATCTTCTGAAGGAAACTCTGTGCGTTCGTATAAAGAAAGCGCAGCTTCCCCGGCATAGAGCTCTGAGCGATTTGTGGGTCGAGGGTCTCTGCGAATTAGCTACTTTATTGCCTGAGTTTTGTTCTGCTTTTTGTCTGTAAAACTCAGCGTTATTGGCTGTCTCCAGAGGAATGACCTCTGGGCGGTGATGATTTCCCCGTTCATTATTCGCAGGTTTCTCTCGCCCGCATTGGATCTCCTGTGGACTTCGGTTTTCAGTGCCCTCCACTTCTCGCTCTTGGCCTGCAAGTACTCCCGCTGAAAAAAAATCGTTGGGTATTTGTTCCGTAGTTGCTATTTCCTGTTCAACAGTAGCTTCGCTTGTTCTTCGTGCTTGAGTATAAATTTTATTGGTCTGGGTTGACCCGAGTCCGTATATGGACCCTTCTTCAGGCCCATCCTAAATGCTTTTAGGACGGGGACCACCATTTCTTCATTTTCATGAAGGAGAAGTTTGATGTATCCACGGAATAAATCCATATCATGGTCAATTCTATTCTTTGGGGTCTCCAAAGAAGATTCAGGCATGCCTTGTATGACGATGCACTGACTGCGATTAAATAACGAGCTATGAGGTTTATAAGTGGACACTACCGACGTGTGGGTATCCTTGACTTGGGCTGTGAGATCCCTAAGCTCCGGCATTTGATAATTAGGAGGACCCGACAGCTCTTCTTTTGTGCCAAGGCCACCTTTTTGTGTGGTAGTCGGTGGCATTTTGGGCTTTTCGGGAGACGCAACCAGACTAGTTCTTACTGGTATCTTAGACAATGCCTGCTTGGTTTTTGGGACTGTGTTAAACACGACACCCTTTGAGTTAGCAAAATGTTCAGTACCTTCATCGTGGTCTGCTAGTCTAGTGACGACACCATCTGCCTGTTGGCCCAACGTACAGGGTTCGACTCCCGGGTCTTCTACATTTTCGCGGATTTCCGACTCTTTGACTAGGTCGAGTTCCACTACTGGTTCTGCTGTAGTTTGCTTATGGAGTATGGAAACCTATGTTTTCTTCGTCTTGGCCTTTTCTCGGCTTTCAGTCGTCTCCGACATTGAGGCATGCGTTAGAATATGCAAAAGTGACTTCAGTTCCGCTAATTCAGTTTTAAGGCATACCATATCCTCCTGCATGACGTAAAATGCTTTAGAAAGTTCCATGTCTGATATGCCATCTCGGTCTTCGTACTTTGTATCTATTGAGCTCCAAGGACTTTTAGGCCTTTCAGCAGGGCGCGATTTCGTTGCGCCAACCATGTGGTTTCTACCCTCGAAATTGCGATTTGGGCTTATATACTGAATTAAATCAGTGGAAACCGTGCGCCCTCGTGGTCTAATGGTAACGACCGATGCCCGCGAACCACGAGTTTTGGGTTCAAATCCCACTCGCGGCAAAGTTTTTACACGTTGCGCTGTACGTTTAGTTTTGCTTCCCATCATAGATCGAAGTAAAGTTAAACGATATGAAAGCTCTGTCCAATATGTATAAAGCGATTAACTGTATGGAGAGGATATTGGAACGACTCAGCCGTTTGTAGGCAGCTGGAATCCCTGAGAATTGTTGATGGAAGGCGGTCACGGAGATGATGCTCGTTTCGACTAGTGCCTGCCGTGGCTTCTGAGGCTGGGGATGTTGTGAAAACGAATCCAATAGCTAATAACGAGTGTCCGCCAGAGTGCTAGCTAGTCAGAAATCCCGAAAATAGTATTTCCCACGGAGGACGAGAAATCTGAACCGCAATTTGAAGCGCGCGCGCAGGATTTGTCACAAAATCGGGCGAATTAGCAACAAGCGTCTACCGAAAGAACTCCACTGCAGAAATCACCCTTAACTACAGGAGTAACCACCCTGCGGCCCATAAAAGAAGCTGTGTTCGCACTCTTTTCCAACGGGCCCACCGTTGTTGCAGTAACGATGATTTGCTCAAGAGAGAACTAACGTACTTGTACAAATATTTCCGGGCCAATGGATATCCGACAAGCTTTGTCAAGAATTGCCTTAGACGTCGGGGTCAAGCACAAAACCTCCCTCCCAACGATGTTACATTGCCACGGAGGTTTTATTCTCTACCCTACATGAATGAAGTATCTGAAACCATCTCTCGGCAACTAAATCGCTTTGGCATCTCTGTTGCCCACAAGCTCGCAACCTCACTGCGCGCAAGCTTATGTCGAGTAAAGGACGCTCTACTCGTGGGACTACTAAGTAACGTCGTTTATCGTATACCATGTGCTGGTTGCCCTTGCGTTTATATTGGCCAAACAGGCCGACGCCTTGAGACTCGCATCAACGAACACAAATCAGCCGTTCGCCTACGGAACCATTTATCACTCGTATTTGCACACTCCATTGAGTGTGATCACCGCTTCAATTGGGATGTCACCGACGTGATCGCAATGGCTCATACGCGACAAGCGAGAGAATTTCTTGAAGCTTGGCACTCGAATCCGGCTAGTATAAACGGGCACGTAGAGCTTGACTCACACTATACCGGGTTTCGTGCATGGTCTACTAATCTGGACACAGCCTGAAACAACAACTGGCTCTCTGTGCCCGGTCAAGTGGAATTTCTCTGACTCTTAACCAGCCCCCCCTCCCCCAAACACGCGGCCCATAGTCCAAACGGTAACACCTTCCCTCCCCTCACTAGCACAACCTATCGCCGCGGGTGTCACGTCACCATAACCCTTCCACCCAATCCCCCCTTCCCTCCCCCGTCCGTTGTAACCTCTGCCTCCAAAACCTCTGGTGTGACATTCCTAGCCCTCACTTTTAATTTAGTCTGACGACGAACAAGTGATACTTGTTCGAAAATTCACGAGTACAACTCGATTTACCGAAGATCTTCTTTCTTTTCATCATATCATCTCGGAATGCAACTTCCTTCACTGATCCAATTGTCTTCATTTTCTATCGCATCGAGGATAAATCCGTTTTTGGACAAAAACTTTTAGTTTTTTGTAGAATTCATCTGATTTTGGGAAATGTTTTTTTTCTTTGGATGAAAACCGTGTCTTTCTTTGCTATCGTATATTATAATAGAAGGCTTCCTGTCACGATGCTCCTCATTAAATGAAAAAAATATTGCATTGAACCGTATTTCGAACGCTTTCGTTAGCCTGGGGGTGACATTTCAGATGTTCTTTTTGTCTCATTTGAACTTTGTCCCGCAGCTACCAACCTGGTATTTCCTCTTATCCTATTTAGAGTTAAAACTTGATTACAGACGTAAACGCTTTTTCCTGGGAGGCAAACGATCAATACAGTCTTCCACAAGTAGAATAGGCTTGTTTGCATGTTTTTACTTTACCACTACTATTACTAGTACTGAAACTACTACACCTACTATTACTACTACTGCTGCTGCTGCTACTACTACTACTACCACTACTACTACTGCTACTACTACAAGGTAAAGCTGACGAAATTTGCAGAATACATTGACTTCATAACACTTTGGAACCACTTATTCAGCTGCTAACGCTCATCAAAGAGGTTAATAGTTTTTATTTTACTGTCACCTGTGATCGCCCTAGACCGTCTTGTTTTTGAAAGGCAATCTTATTACCATTCAGTGGCCCTGAACAGTTAAATATGAAGTCAGTGAATTTTATGATGCTGTTGAATTTTGCATGTGTCCTCGTCTGCCCCTTGTTCCGAGATAAAGATTTTGCGTGGTAGCCTCTTTCTGGTTAGGAACAAGTGCCAACCAACTCTGCCATGCATTCCTGTGTACTTTGCCTTTTGTAATTTCTCCGTTTCATCGGTAATTTTGAGCTGGAGCATGTGCATAGAAGACTGATGGGATAATTTTGCGATCTAAAACAGGCAAATTAAGGCCCAGGGAACAGGGTCCTGCTGCCACTGGCCAGCCGTGGTGCGTTTGCCGAAGCCGACGAGGCCGACAATTGTCGAGGCGATGGAACCTTGCGTGTAATTGTGATGTAACAAAGGAAAGATTTACAAACCGTTGACTTTGTTATATTCTCCAACGTCCATCACGTGCCATTGGTAATAAAAGTTCAAGAAAATCAGAAATAGACTTGTAGTATTTCATCCCGCCGAAAGCGTTTGCTCACGGATGCCAGACACTGGTCGTTCTTTTAACCAAACTACCCAGACTTTACTATGATAGTACATTAGTAGTTGTTGTAAGGCGCTAGTATACAGGCGCCATTGCACCCCGGATTCCATTTCTGAGAATCACCCCGGCAGTTTGAAAATTTCGAAGCCACTGCTTTTACCGCACATTGATCGCTCGAAGTTTATCGGATGTATTCTAGTGGAAATTACCTCCAGAATGGTGTTCACCTCCTATTCCCTGATCACTCATGCTACAGGGACAACAATGATTCCGGATGCAGTGACCAATGAGGCAGAATATTGTGCTCTTTTGTGGGTCACGGTGCCGGCCGTTTTGGAACTAGGTGTCCTACGACGAAATTTCTGCAGGTTTCTTGAAGAGCACAGATGATAAAAAAGTAACAGTCTACCTTGATTATATTTCGAAGGACGGGGTAATGTGTACGTTTATATGATCTTCGCATGCAAATAGTTTTAACTACCCGCATGTATGTTACGAGCAAATGCCTAAATTAGGGTTTAATTTACTATCGTCGCCCGTGGTCCTTCTATGATTCATGGTTTTGTACATTTGCTGCAAAATGCGCAACTTCTTGAGGTAACAGAACCTTTTGCGATTTTTCTATTTTTTTTTCGTCTTAAATCCCTAGGGTTCCACCAGCGCTTGACTATGTTTGCACTAAGTGCTGCATATTTGCAACTAAAATGTTTCTGAGTAGTTTATTCTAGGCTAGCGTTCTAGCAGATTGCGATTCCTTTCAACATTAATCCATCAACAGAGAGGACAACATTTGTTTTTATTCAAATCAAAAATTCCTTCGTCAGCTAAAGTTTATACAAGGAAAGGTAGAACACGAGAATAACCATCTCGTATAATACGAAGCCTTGCGTCAAAGTGAAGGAAAATTAGGATTAGGGTTTAGATTCGAGTTGAGTTTTGAGTGAAATTTCACATTTGGGATATACATTTTGGAAGTTAGCGCAGAAGCACTTTTATTATGTAGGATTTCTATTCCTGTTTCTTACAGAAAGAGAACCAACTGCAAATGTCTAGCGAACTGAAAAAGCTGAGTTTTCTTAAACATAATTGGACTGCTCATCATTTCCTTTTAAGCTCAGCTAAATTATAAAAAGTATGAAAGGTTTCGCAGCAAATTACAGTGCAAACCAGTTGCGCGGTTTTTCAGCTTTAAACCCTTATTTTTTCAGTTCGCAAGGGTGAGAGTTTCGGGATCATCATCTGAGAAAGAGAAGGAATTGACCAGTGAGTGGGGTCAAACGTCAGTTATCCTTAACCCTGGTGTTGGATAAAGTTGGCTGACGACCACTAATACGCCGGAAACGGTAATCTTAGACCCCCTTGTTTTTGTCGGTAGTCTTACTCTGTATACATCCCTAGTCGCTATAAGACTGTTTATGAGGCCGAAGTCAGGTCAAAAAACGATGGGATGAGTGGGCCCCGTTAAATAATCGATGAACTCCGCCTACCACTACGAAATTATGTCCGATTCACATAAAAGGGTGGGTTAGCGAAAGCACAGGAGGCAGAAGCCGTGATTAATTATTTTGCTTGCTCGACCTTTCGGGTTTATTTAAAGACCAATGAGCAAACACGCCCACAGGCAAAGACGACGGACGAACAGAGAGTGTAATGATAGTGCTGAAAATTCGATTCCCGGGTGGTAGATCAGAAGAAAGAGAAGCGTTCACCGGGAGAGGTTTATTATAAGCCTGACGTTTCGGGTAGTGGTCTCATCTACCCATCTTCAGAGAAGGCGTACCCTGGCCCAAAGACCTCTTACTTATGCCGTCCTTTCTTTCGTGTGCCTGTTCGACCAATCACGTTTGAGCCACTCTGTGTGTCTCTGGCTGTGTCCTCAGTTTTCTCGTCACCTGATCCCCTGCCTGTCACCGTGTCGCCCTCTTCTGTGTTCGTCCCGTGGCCTTTTGTGACACCATGACTGGTGCTTATAATAAACCTCTCCCGGTGAACGCTCCTCTTTCTTCAGAGAGTGTAATATTTGTGAGGTTTTGTTTGAGTTGTAACCACCAACCGAACGCTGCTCACAGGGTTACTTAAAATCTTTATATAGTACGTTCAGCTGTGTAATTTCTGACAACTGGTGCAAGATGTGCTATTGTTGTGGATTTTGGAACATAAATATTACCTGTGCTGTTCTGTTTTAATGAAAGAGTCAATCATCTCTCTAAGATGCAAATGAGTGTGCAATGGAAAGTCTCCTCGTGTACATAATGCTGATGACTATTTTTTTATCTTAAAAATCTACTAGGGTTCGTATTTACCCGTTGTCGTCCAACCACTAAAGGGACTGGCAAGCAAAACCACTGCCTTGCGTGTAAAACTTATTTCTAGCTAGTGTATTGGTAAAACCTGCTAAAACCAACATCTTAGCCGGTCCACTGTTGGACTGCCTGTTACACTTGAATATATCCTGTCCTACACGATCGGCAGCGCGTAGCGGAAACATGGGCGATAAAGACTGTGACACCAATACGGGCTGCTAACTTCAGTGCGGCATGAGACTAAAGTCGGTCATAAATAGGGCACTTGCGTTTATCTTCGTGACTGTGTGTAGTAGATGTTTTTTTCATTTTGAGACAAAACGACGTCCACTGGTGTGCACTCTGTCGCCGACGTATTCCTGCTCTTCCACTGGACACTGGACGAAAGACGTGGATGACAAGGGACATGGTTTTAAACGACAACGAAAATGCGTTTGACCTGTTGGTGGGTCGAGTGCAAAGTTGGCGCTCCGATGAGCGAGTTAATATTACCCAGCGAGCAAAGTAAAGATGGAGACTAGACGACATTCCGAGCTCTTTGGTTTGTTCTTTGAGCTTTTGGTCTTGAGAGGGTGTCCATCGTCAGAGACAGTAGCGGCAGCACAACAGTAGACAGTTATAGGAACTAGGAGTCAGTCAAGGCCCAGTGCCGCGACCCTGAAGGTGATTGCGAAGGATTTTTTCTGCCGGTGTAAGATGAAAAAATCAATCGATGTCTAGACTTCTGCCAAAATCGCCTTTACACATCGTCAACCTGCGGAACCTTATTAAGGCTGCAACACGCTTAAAGGGGGGATTACAAGATGTGAGGTCATTATGCACAATCTGTGTCGCCACCTTCGCCTTTTTACTGTACTTCAGGCTCAGTATCTTTGTGAAGGATCTCCTTTACACACATGCGATAAACGGGTTGGGTGACACGCGCAAAGTAACTACCGTATATGTAGTATCTAAAGTAACCTTAACCGGCCTCCGTCATTTGAAGTCTACTATCGCAACATATTTTGACAGTACCCGGGCTTTGATACCTTTGTTCGTGGTTTATTAGAAGTACTTATTGATCGAGTGGCCCATATCTCTCGCTTTAGCTCCATGTGCTTCATATAGTAGTATTTGTTCTGTAGTATCTAACAAGCCTCCAGACTCCGGCAAAACACTGCTGTTAGTCTGATACTTTTTCGCGGCTATGTGGTAATAAGCACTGTCATACAGTACTCAGTCTTTAGTAGTTACCCCTCTCCAGCGTATAATGAAGCAACTCTCAACTATGGCACTTTTAATTACTGGCCATGCTGTACATTTAACCCTACATTCCACAACTTTATGTTCTATGCAATGAATGCACTCGTAAGTATCACTGATTTGTAACCCATCAGCTTCTTGCGGAAGGTATAAGGGCGATGGTAGCTTATAGATCCAGCTCGCCAATGTATACATTTTGAGAGGAAGATGGGACCAGAGGGTCAAGGCTCAGGCGGACTAAAGGAAACAAGGCTTCACGTAATTGGGCCGGTCTGTCTGCCCGGATCACTGAAGACTGTCACTCATACAATGCACTGACCTACCTCTTAGCGAGAGAATCCTAAAAAATGTTTATTAGAAGGTTACAGATACAGAAGCCCAATCCCCCCTGTCCTATTCCGCAATTTTGCGCAAATTTGCAGTGAGGTTGGCGTTGAAATTTGATTTAGCTTTATTGTTTGGGTTAGCACACCGAATAGTTTTCCTTCCCTGATCTTCGTGCCAAGCCACTTATTAATCGAAGGGTGTAGGGTTCATGTTTCCGTTATCGCTTAGACAGGTTGACCCATAATTCAATCTGCATAATTAAACGTTTTATAACCTTTCTGTCATTTATGTTTTGCGTTTTTTCTTCAATTCTTGCAGATGCTCCTCCTCAAAGTTAACTATAGAAAATACTGCACAAAAGCACGCATAAACGTCATTGACTGGATAATATAAATGCATCAATTAACGAATAATAACGTAAATATTACTAGTTATAACTTTTATGTTAGCCGCAACCTCTTTAGTTCACAACTCGGCACATTTTACTTTGCCCATAAAAGGGTCGACATTAAGATTGGAGTAGGGTTCAGAGAAAATGTGTAACTAAGCCAGCGTTCACTTTTATTTTCATGTTCGGCATGCACGGAATTTCTGGTCATGGACGGATTGCCCGTCCTTGTAGCCGAGCGACGCCTTTTATATGTTCTTCCTCGAATTAAGATAGCCTTGTTCTGATAGGTCTTACACAAAGTCATAACGTGCGGTTGACAGTACCACATCCATCGTACAATTAAATTGGGCTGGTGTGTCTCCATAACTATCTTAGAGTAGAAGCTCGATCTTTCCATAATGCGCCTCAGTCAAATCAATGAGTCCTTAGGACAAACCATTAGTCTGTGGCTCTAAAGTGAGAGGATTTCTGTCGAATGGTTCAGAGGATTTCACGAAAGCAACGGTCAAGACAATAACCTTTTTGGGTGTATCCTCCTGAGATTTGCCAGATAGTGGTTTTCCTACCTACAAAGCCGATATTAGACTGGAGGCGTACGTCTTCTCGCCGTCGGATCCCCTAGAGTATTGAAGACGGTCCAAAACGAACTTGCAAATACAGCTTTCTTCCATGCCTTTTTATGGGGGCAAAACGCAGAATGGTACCTGCTTAGTCCTGGGAACCAAACTGGATGTGCCACACCTGCTGCCAAATCTTAGCAAGCATTTCAAAGACAAATGCAAAGTAGATTTACTCACATCAGCTAGCTTTTTTACAGAAACGATGAATAGGTGCTCCAATTTCAAATGGAGGGTATCACGCATAATAAAGGTCATAAAGGGCTTAACAGAGGTGGCTACAGTGTGTGTATGTTCGACCATCGATTTCGATGAAGTCCATCAAGTGCACCAACAGGGTGACAGTCTCAGGGGTGCATTAAAGTGATAGCGGGCGTATTTAGTGTCAGCCACACTCTTAACCTTCGCCCGGGGTCAGGAAGACCAAACGGGATCTGGCCTAGGCTGCTTTCTCTAATACACGCCCAAACACCACCTAACTTAGTTTTAAGTGAGAGTAGACTTTGCGCGGGTACGAGTGCACTACGTACCCTCATTCAACCTTTGTAGGTGTTAAGACAGGCCGAGACTGATGCGGTTACTATTATTTCTACTACTGACTATCAATGTAGCCGAGTTTTAGTAATACTGGTAGTATTTTTGACGCTAACATTTATCAGAAGTTACGCTGATTTGAAATCAAGGCTGAGGCTCATACCTCTTTTGTTCTCAGCAACGACTGGGAAATCTGGGTCTACGTTATTTCGACTAAATATACATTTTGAGGCCCTGAGAACATCAGGGCTTGCCATGTTTTCCGCTCTCCCAACTCTATCTTTGCAGGCTGTGTCCATTTCAACTAGGAATTGCACTACACGGACTAAGATAATGCTGCTATAAGTGCTTGTGTATGCTAAAGTGCTAAGTTTAGTTACTAAGACCAGTGTGAGTCCGACCATCGAAAACGATACTGTCCACCATATGCCCGAGAGCAAGGACGGTGACTACAGTCAGGCGTGGTGAAAGAAGATGCGTTACTATCTATTCCACTCTAAACTCTCCTCCGCTTTATCGGTGACAAGACAGAGTCGAGGTGGCAGGGCAGGAATCGGCTGTAGGCCGCTTTCTCCAGGTGCAGCCAGCAACACCGCCTAACTTAGTCTCAAGTGACAGTAGCCTTTTGTGCTGATACTACCGTACTATTTTCCCTCACTCAGCCATAGTAGGTGCCCAGAAAGATTCAAGGCGCCCAAGTGTCGTATTTCTACTGCTGTAAATACTGTTTATACTACTACTACTAGCGGCGTATCTAAGTGATTGTAGTGCTGGTATATTTACTAACGCTTATATGTGGTCAGAAATCACCTTGATTGGAGTCAGGTCTGGGGCCGTGTTCCCTTGATCTAACATAAAAGTGTGGACCTGGATTTTTGCTATTATCAGAAGAATCGGTGTTTGGAGCTCGGAGAACATCAGTGCTTGTCCTGGTTGTCTCCTAAGTTAAAAGTAGTATGACTACGATGCTTCTGTCAGAAATGCTAGTTACAGTAATCCTTTTTGCTACAACCAGTAAGTGGTCTGTACGTGCATGTTGGGAATTTTAATTTTGTGCACAGTCTAAACCTATAAGGGGATATTAGTAAGCTCAATGTTATAGAAAGGTATATTTAATAACAGCTGAAGATCTATCATGCATTTAGGTCACAACAAAGTGTCATGTACTATTTTTCAGGCTACCTTTGCCTTTCCACAATACCTAACTCTATCCTAAATTTTACAGATCATCATCTTTCTACACAGTTGCGCTATAAGTTCGGGACTAGAGGACAACAGTACGAAAGAATATTGCTGCAGGAAAAGTGTAATATTAGTGATCTGTTGATACTATCGATTTTATTTCGTAAAGTGCACAGGAAACTGTTACCGTATTTGGTCTAAGGAGCACATAAATATACACGTTAGGAGTCAGCTTCAGATAGGGATTCATGTGGGATAAGCCTGACTTATTTCTAGCAGTATTCGGCGACTGAACTTAGCGTCGAGGAATCCCGATTACCTGACATGGCATCTAGGGGTTTGTCTGTCCGGACCATGAGGGAATCCTATCTTGTGGTCGTTGGGTGTAGCTTTCGATAGACAACACACATCTAGGACAACTAGGGCTTCGATACTCCTGTTTGAGGAATTCTGCCAATTAATAAGTTGGTTTGGCAGATTTGCTTAATTTGAGTTGACCCAAGTGTGAAAAACTCTAGGCGTTTCGCTGGCTTTGAACCCGCGCATCAGCGAAAGCCTTTGCCGGAGGCTAATGCTCTACCGCTAAACTACAAACGCCCGCTTCACGCCATGAGTTTAATCACACTTGGATCGATATTACCCGCTCAACTTTTCGCTCATATGGAATCCACCAATACGGGCGCAAGTTAACTGTCCAAGCAGGATTTCCTAAGCAATCATCTAGAATCCACCAGAATGACTACTAGGCTGACTTAATTATTAAGTTGGTTTGGCAGATTTGCTTAATTTGAGTTTACCCAAGTATGAAAAACTCTAGGCGTTTGGCGGGATTTGAACCCGCGCATCAGAGAAAGCCTTTGCCGCAAGTGTGATTAAACTCATGGCGTGAAGCGGGCGTTTGTAGCCTAGCGGTAGAGCATTAGCCTCCGGCAAAGGCTTTCTCTGATGCGCGGGTTCAAATCCCGCCAAAAGCCTAGAGTTTTTCACACTTGGATCAACTCAAATTCTGCCAATGCTAGGAGTGCTAGTTCTAGTAATCATATTACTAAAATCAGTATTTATTATGCTACAAAGCGGTCTGCGTTTGCGTATAAACATTCGGAACCTTGTATGCAGCTGCCATCTATATCGGCAATTATTTTGCCATTTGCCGTTAGAAGCTTACATTTTGACATTTGATGTACATAAATCTCTCTTGAGGTTTAGAGGACATCTCCTGTCTAATAGGAGATCAATCTGCTCCATAATCAACTAACATTGCTGTATCCTATAACTGTGTCAGTAGCTCCATAATAATGAGTAGGCAAATTAAATAGAAATACGACCTTACCACCTTTTGTTTTCATCTGGTGTTTGTGTGAGACACCTGGGGTTGTTTTGCGGGTATACCGTCTTTGTACGGAGTTGTAGATCAGCAGATACAGACAGGCAGATTTCGCCTGACGTTCCGGTAGATACGGGGTTCTTACGAGCGATGCAGCCATTTAGTTCTATGCATTTACCTTATAAAGTGTGGTTTCGGTTGAGCGTCCTGATTAAGTTTTGAGTAGCCAATGGTTACCGGTTTTGTGGGTGGGCAAGTACGCCCACTTAGAGGCCTCTAGACTCTTTCATACGTTTAACATGTTTTATGGGTTTTGCTTTTGTAAGGACGATGTGACTGCCCTCGTATCACATGTCTAGTTGGAATGTGTTTGACCTCCAGAGAGCTGCACTGTTAACCTTCCATTCCTTTCCCCTTCTAACGTCCAACTTCATCTGTATTCTTTGCTTTTTTATTCGTTATTTAGATCGAGTTTGATAGTCAAATTAGACATTTCGTAGCCTTGACAGTCCTGTTTCCTGCCATTTTCCATAATCAACTATCATCGCTGTATCCTATAACTGTGTCAGGGGCAGAGTAGTAAGCAATAAGCAGAGCAGATGTCTAGTTGGAATGTGTTTGACCTCGAGAGAGCTAGATGTGCCTATCTTCTGTTCACTAGGGTGCATCTTACTCTATTACTTAGTTTAGCTATGCAGGAAGTTATTTCCTATGCTGTATTAATACCTGGGTGAAGAGAACAAGCATTCAACATTTGCAATAAGCATATCAGGTGGGAATATGAGCTTACCATCGGCCCCCTTTCTGTCCGAGAAGACTGTGTAAGACCCCCGGGTATTTTCTGCCAGCGGTTTTGGTGAGTACGTCCTTACTCCCGTGCGGGGAGGCGCGTATCATCAGATGTGTGCGGATTTGCCATTTGATGCGGCTATCTCGCGTGGGGGGATATCCGGTTGCGGTTATTTCCGATCGACCACTATGATTGGTTTGTGAGCGACCAATGGCTATCCATTTTGCAGGTGAACCTGTGTCCGGTTTGATGCCTAGACTCCTTTATCCGATCGTAGGTACCAAGCCCCTTCAGTATACTGTTTTTCTGGGTAGGCAAGTTATTTGCTCACAGAATTCGTGCACTAAAGATGAGACCACAACCCCTCACCACGATTCCTGTCTTCGTCCCCTTTCAGCGCCAGCATACTGGCTGCTCTCACACCGCTCATCGTAGATCAAGACATCGGCTTTCGTGCAGCCGAAATTTCATCTAGACTGATTTGCAAGACACCCGGGCGACCGTTCACTTCCGGTAGTTAGGGGAACTACATAAGCTACTGTTGCCTGATATGCTCACCTTTCGCAGTGCTTGGTCTGCTCTCGGTTGCCAAAGCGTGTACTGCAGACAGTCGAGCAGAACCGAAAGTGGCGTGCCATAGCACGTTTGCGACCTCGAGCTAATCGATGTTTCCTGTCTCGGCCTTGTGGAGGATGTTTGGCGGGCAGTCTAGCCGCCTGTCCCCCGATAGGCGAGAGGTGGTTGGCAGTTGAGCCTCAATTAGTGTTGTTCGGTCTGGTTGCTCATTTTCTTCGTCGGGAGTTCGTTCTGGGTTTGTCTCTGTGCGGCTTTCTTGAACTCTGGGTGTTCAGAGAAACTTTGTAGGCTGCAGGAAGGTCTACATGACTAGTGAGTGCAGTTGTAGTTTAGAAAAGCCACCAATAATAAGCAAATACTGAACCGTTGCACAACAGTCACCGTCTGTCTTGCAAATGCAGCTATATCCACCGTATATTTAAACATATCGAGACCCATTGCCGCACGCCAGCAGAAAAAACAGCTGACAAACTATGCGTTCAAAATATCTTCAGGTCTACTGAATATCCCAGCAGTTTTATTGAGAGAAGCAGGTGCCAAGCGAACAGAGGACATTTTCTTGGAGGTGGATGAAGGCCGAGTGCGATGGAGGTTGCATCAGTCTGCCTGAACGTCAAGTTTATTCATGTGCAGGTCATCGATACTGTGTCGACAGCGTCGTTCGCGATCTAGTAATTGTCCGATGTGGCATCTTTGCCTTGGTAAGGTGCATTGAATGCTCAGTGTTGTTTTTTTGTCTTTGTATGTGATATGTAGTGTTGTATAATGACCAGTAATAGTCCAGCGATGTGTCTGTTTATGTTATTCACTTGACTGCTGGTAGTGACTGTAAGAATTTATTTGAACATGAACGAACAGGGAACGAAGATTAATGCTGCCGGACACCAGATGTATGTATGTACTTCCACAGAAGATCTTCCCAGTTTTCACTTTGATACTGAGCCTATTATTTAAATTATTTAACCAGTTTTTGTAGTCGATATAAATCTGCCAGTTACATGCAAGCTTGTTTTCATAAACATTTTGTAACACGAATATTCATCATAAAGTAGCACCTGCACACTGGAAAAGCCACGATTTCCTGAAATTAAAGGCTGAAATAGAGAGATCGGGGAGATTGAGGTTTCATACTAAACTGGTTTCTCCTTGGTATTAAGCGTCACCAATAAGAGCCGACCTATTTAACACCAGAGGAGACAAATTTGTGTCGCATGAACCTGTCTTCGGGGCCATGGGCTGTAATCCGGCCCTTTCAGGGTGGTGGGGTACACTTATCTTCCATATAGGCCCACGCACAGAAGGCCTGTGATCTTCGAATAAGAACTCGGCGCTAGACACGGAGCATGACTATCGTAGGTTAGTTAACGAAATCCAACTTTTACTATATCGGGGTACAAAATGGTACTTCAGGCACTGAAGATTACTTGAGAAAGGAGAGTCACATTGTTTTAAAAATTATATTCCAAACTATCTAACACAAAATTCCTCATTAAATGTGGATACAAATGGGTAGGCAAAATGTATACCACCAGAAGATTACAAACGGTAAATAATGACCGAAAACGTCTCTTGCGACAACTTCAAGAATTTTTAACGAATGTGTCGCAAGAGTTATGCGAGATATTATATCCTTCAAAATGCTGGCAGTTTCCTGTGCAGAGAACTTTCTCTTTGTAGTCCAAATAAATAAAGTAGGTTGAAAAACACTTCATAATGATCAAAACAGGCTAATTGATGTACATATACGGAGATTTCTATGTGAATAGAGAGCAGAAAATTGGCGGCCCGATTTCAAAAGTTCTGTATTTGATTAGCGCCTAGTGTACAGTATACACTTTTCTGTCACCGTTTAAGCCGTTTAAAACACCACCAATTACCATTATGTCTCAAGTATGCAGTGACCCGCCTCTACCACTTCAGGCATAACTTTGGGAATAATTGCAATCTGAATTTATGTGGTTAAACATTATTTTGGCAGCAGAGAGAGGCTTGTTGTGTAGTAATACGACACAGACTAGCACTGCTGTTGCCTGCGGGTTACCGCGCTCCTTTTATACGAAGAACTTATCAAGCATGTTTTCTATTTTACAAGAGGGTATCCTTTTAATTTACAAACAGCGATGCCACACATTCCATTGGCTCTCCTTCCGGCTGCTGTTCTCACTCCCCTCACCTCCGCAATGACGTTGCAAGAGGCCTTGGCCGAACCTGATCCTGCAAATTTCATTTTTTTTGAGCAAGGTCCTTTCAACCAGTTTATGCACGCGGGTATCGCCATTCTCCTAACTTACTTTATTCTGCTCGCGTTCACTGTCATTACTACACTCATTACGCGATCAAAGGGAATCAAGAGAAAGGTGCGCGAACCCATCCGGAAGAGTTCTTTTATGAAGTAAGTTCCTATCTTCAACCTTCCCCGGTCCTGTCCCTTCTTTGGGAAATAAAATTTACACAATGCAGTACCAAATTTTAGGCTTTTTATACGTTTCTTGTATTGTTCGCCCGAACCTTAAACGGCTTTCCACCGTCTACTCTCACTGGAACCGAAATATTCCAATGGTTTTCGCAAAAGAATTACCATTTTTGCGGCCCGATCTCATCCGTTCTTATTTTGATTCAATTATTTATTTCATAAAGTGACTCACAGATAGTTTGATATAGCGGAAAAAAACTGTGAGTCACTTGAGAAATATTAACGTTGCGCCATCTTTTAAGAGGTAGGTCATGACTAGTCTTCAGAGGTATACGCTTCTAATCCACTTTCCTCTGCTAGTGTAGGTCAACACCAACACACCCGTTGTCCACGCCGCCACAAGCCAGTTCGATTTGGGAACAAATCTCAACTGCACCTAAGTTTGCGAATCGGCCTTCTGCCAATACAAGCAAACATGCGGGTTCCAGGAAGTAACTGAAAAGAAGATGAGTCGATCGCTGGGACAATATTTTTATTCGTAAATAAAAGTATTGTCCCAGTGATTGAGTTGTCTTCTTCTTCTCAATCATACTTCTATAGTTACATTTCGAATGCAGCTGACTTCCAAATAATGCGGCAGCACTTCGCGTATGCTTGCCTTCATTCACGGACTCTAGTTGAAATCTGTTCGGGGGATGGTTAGTTGAATGAGACTGCAAAAAACGACAGCGTAGCGGAATGTCACCGCAAGGGGTCTCTTTCATCTTGAAAGTGCAACCGATATATCGTACGGCACTCTTATGGCCGTGCACCGACTTGCCCACACATTTCCCTGCTCATCTGATCTACCTTTTGATATATTATCCTGTTTCAGGCAATTGGAACCTATCATATCCAGTAAGAATTTCTAGCGTGAGGGTGTCGCTATAAAACATTCGAGGGATTGATGAATTTACAAAATCTAGTTATTTGTAGAACGATGGCATATTTGCGACATCAATTATCTGGGAGAGAGGGGGTTTTTAGTCAGTAAATCGGATATCATTAATACGTTAATGCTCGTGAAGAAAGGTTTTTACGAATTTTCAACTTTAATATCAGCCTTTTGATACAAAACAGTATAGGGCAATGCTTACTGTCCTTTAATGTACAGAACTATTTATATTACTCAATACAATGATGCCAAGATTTAGTTCGCCTCTGGAACGACTAATAATAAGAGTCCCCGCGTCCGCTTCACTTGATTTACATCTGCCTCCTTTGAGTAGTGCGCATCCAGTAAGCGTGAACAAATTCTGCATTTGGATATCTGAGTACGAGTGAATGGTATGTGTCCGTGTGGTTTGACTACAAAAATTGTATCCTTCGCCCATGCCTCCAACTCCAACAGCCTATAGGAATTTGTGTTTGTTCGGTTGGAATTTGGAATTAGCGCCTGTTTCGTTATTCTCTTCCTTCGCCGGGCCGACTTCCATGACAATTTACGTTAATTGAAAGTAGAATACGTCAGTAATGAAGTTTCTTAAGTGGACAGCCTGTGTAACTGAGTTCGTTCTGCTTAGCTTGCGCATGCCGTTTTTACACCTACCAAAGACGGCGTACAAGGGCCCCGTCGGCAGTGGTTCAACAACTAGCCTATTATAGGCAGAAATTGCTTGCCGGCGTAGCCAACACGGCCGTGTGTGTAAGTCACGGGGGTCGCTACGCTGGAGTTTAATATGGGGGATAATGACGGCAAATAAGCCAGAAATGGTTAATATAGTTTCCCTTGTCTCTGTCGGTAATGTCTTTCTGCGTTGGAGTTTTAATAGGACTTTCGTATAGGCGCCAAGCTACACTCTCAATTATCAGGACAACAGAGTAACTGCATCAACCGACAGAATGCATTCGACGGGACTCGTATCGTGTGGAGGAAATCATGAGAGTTGCTGACGCTGTGCTACGATCCATTGATGGCGTGATTTACGTGTCTGTATAACCACTTAGTAAGAGTATGTGCAGGCAATCCAATACGTGGCACTACAACTTTTAAAATCGCATCTGCTTTATGAACCTTTTGGGAGACAACAAGCACGTGCGGGGTTTATGAGCTTTTGCCTATTGAGTTAATTCACTTTTTATTTACAAATGCGGCCTGTCGTTGGATACTGAGCACTTTGGATGTGGACCCCCCTCTCATTAAAGTCTTGATTATTCGTATCAATGTAGTCAATCTTACACATGTTGAATGTTGCATCGCCTTTGTCGGTGGATACAATAACGATAATATGGAGAAGGATCCGATGCGATCGCTGTGACAAGAATTTTATTCGCCTGACGTTTTGAAATCCGTCACGGTTCCATCATCAGGGAAAATAGCAGCTACGTTTATATAATCAAAGGAAGTTGTTGTATTTGTGGGATGCAGTGGTGCGCTATTGTATACTTATGGTAATTAACGGCTCCCCCTATCAAGGATAGGGGCCCGCTTATGCGCTAATTGCTTGATGGCCGGACTGCGGGTCGGTTGCTGAACTTTCATCACGCACGATGGAATTGGGCATGATGATTGCTCGGCCATCTGGCTCCCTGGCGCTAGCGTGAGACGTGTGCTTTTCTCGATTGACGAATTGCTTAGGCCAAACTTAACCTCAGCAAAGAATATGGAGGAGGCAGGTCGTTGCACTTGTTCTTAGACTAGAGACCCGTAAACCATGACTTAAATAACTCGCAATTTATACGATTTTCACCCCTCGCGAGAATTTTTGAGCTCATCAAATTTCCATGTGTGGCCGGGTCTCATCAAATGTGCCGCAACTTGAAAGTTGGCCTCATTTCTCCGCACTGCTGCCACGTGTTCGGCATTTCGCGTCTTGAGAAGTCTTCCAGTTTTTACGATGTACTTTTTTTGCCCACAAATGCACCAAATCCTATAGACGACTTCAGATGCTTCTTGCCGTGGAAGTGGGTCGTTTAGTTTCATTATTTGAAGTCCTATGGCTGCCTCCGGCCTGTGTGCGACTTCAACTTTAAGTGGGACAATGAGGATAGATATGCAATGGATTCCGAAACGTCAGGCGAATAAATTATCGTTCCAGCAATCATATCGTCTTTTTCTCAATTATTTCCTTGGACTCGCATTTTAGCTTGTATTGGCAAGGATACTATCGTTCAACTCCAGGGAGCTTATTTTCCTTTCTTCTTTCATCGGCAAGGTTTGCTGATATTTTATTTTTCGACGAAGGCCGGTAGTGCAGCTGCGAATGTCTGCATGCTTGCCTTCAGGGTTGGATGAGGTTAGTACGACTAATTCGAGATCGGCTACGAAGCTCGTAGGCGCAGCATCGGTATGACTAAACCATATGCCCTTGGATAGCAGGCTGTTAGGCGGACGTGGAACGTCTTTACGGAAGATTTTCAACTTCCGTAAACATTTATCATTAATAGGACGAAGGTCAGCTTGGATCTTCTATTAGGCTTTGGTACGTTTTCGTTAATTTTTTCAGTAAGGGCTGAAACGTATCGGCTCTTGAGGTAAGAGATTATTGTCTCATCGATGAAGACGACTCTGGACGTCAGATATAATTGTTGATATTAACTGGAATCCGTATTCACGCGCAAGCTACTCCCCAGTCTTGTTCAGCAGTATTGACATGAAACGGACAGACTTTGGCATGATGCCATTGTCATGCTAGCGGTGAAAATAACGCTGCTGTTTTCACGGTGTTGCCTCTCCCCGCGAGAATTTCTTTCAACGTCTACTTGAAATCAATATTTGAAGCTCAAAAATATATTGCATGTATATGCGTGAAGATTCGATGTCAAGATATTTTATCATTTCCATCATCCCCCCAAGGAAAACGAAGATGAAGAGAAAAGTTCATGCGCCGGAGTGTATTAAGACAGAAGTAGATGCAATCACTGGAACAAGAATTCTATTTACCTGACTTTTCAGATTCTGTCGAGAATCCTTAATCATAGGTAACCTTAGGACATACGCAGATAGGGGTCTGGCCTATTACGACTGATGTTTCAGAAACATGCGCAGTTACCTCATCGGATTAACGTAGTTATTCTTCCTTCTTTCCGTGAGTGATTTAGCCTTGTCGCTTGCCTTGTATTATATCCGCGATCGACGCACGAAGTTTGACCTGCCTGTTGGCTGCCGCTTGAAAATGATATGGGCCGCTGGTGGGTTCGCATCATTTGCCCCTGTGTAGTCGCCGTAGGTATTTTGCTTACGGGCCTGCCCCTCGTCAGCCAAAGGAATGAGCAGCTGTTGGTGCCCGCGCTAGTTAATCAATCTCGTGGGTTATGTTCCACGCTGGTGACGTAGTTCCTGGTCTTTTTCTCTCTTATTTTCCTCTGATTCTAGTTGTCTTCCACATGTGGGTTGTCTTTACTGCCCTGTTGTCCTTGCTTAAACTGACTCGAGCCGTGTGCGTAGTCCCTGGTAGGCAAAATGCATTTCTTCAGTTCTGTCAAGTGCCTTCCGCGGGTGACTTGAATATGTGTGTCTATAACCAATGTATTACCGGCAAAGATTAGGACTGCGAGATACGCGTATTTCTGACTCGAGTTTCGAACCCGCGACCAGTGACCTAGAGACGAACGTCCTATCCACTGAGCCACCAGGTCGACGCCTTGCCGGTTGTCGATCGGAATGTATGTGTCTATGAAGAAAGAAGGCTCGTCGTAAAATTGAGTTTTACTCGTGAACTTTCGAGCTGGTGACATTAGCTCTTCGTCAGACTGAATGAAAGGTGAGGGCTGGGATTGCCGCACTAGAGGATTTGGAGGCAGAGGTTACAGAAGAAGAAGATGATGAAGAAGAAAAATGCAATATTAAGGATTTTGCAAACCTGAATTTTCAGCAAAAATGGCTCCATTCACGGAGAGCAGATGGTAAGGTAAATAAAGGGTCATGTTAAAAGGACAAAGGTAAAAGGTCATGTAATACTCACAAGTCATTTTTTTTCACGACATTCACATCAACTATGAAGACAGATGGGCTTTCAACTTCTCCATTTCCGCTTCTTCACACGCTTTTTTCTTCGTATTGTCATCCTACGGAGAATTGTCGATGTTGGTGTTGTTGGTGAATTGCATATGCGACAGATTGGCCGCATTTGACAAATATTGGGTTGGTGATATTTTGTAGATAAAATAACTTGTTTTCGTGCATTAAAAAAGGTAGCAGTGTTCTGTAGATATGACCTCATGATCACAAATGCAGACAAACAAAGCAAAGTATTAGAGAGGATGGTATAGGATAATAAATTCCCACGTGAACGGAGAGCAGAAAAAATGGGTGGCTCAAATTCGAAAGCCGCGAAGGGGGGTTAGGGTGACGCGTATTCTGCTGCGTCTTTGTGTCTATGGACCAATGTTTAGCACTTTGATTGGTAAAATAAATTCTTTTTAAAGTATCTTGTACTAAATAAAAGTGTGTTGTGGTTTTAACAACAGTCTCTTTACGTGCAAAGTAAAAAGTACAACTCAAATGTCTTGTTACATCCTTAGACTTCCAGAATTCATTATTTGTTTTTTCTCCGAAAGCAATTTCTTCTTAAAAAGTTGCCCCGGTGCTCAACGAGTACTCGAATATGCTGGATTTGCTTTACACTGCCTCACTTCTATTTTAGGCAATACGCAGTTAACAACTGAGCAGGCTTGAACTTCGGCTCACCTGAAACTGGATGGGCACTGCGGTTACTAGAACTCGTCCCTCGTGCTCCCGCCGATAGTAATCACCTTCGATAATTTAATCTTTCAACAGTAACTCTTGTAATCTAAATTTTACTTATTGGTTTAACCTGCTTTAGTGGTTTATAGAAAGCACTTAATGCATTTTCTGTCATATTGATCTTCATCCTGATGTTATAAAAATGAACTTCCGAGCTTTATGGTCCAGGTTCGAAAATATTGGATACGAGTTTCTTTTACGCCTCCACATGATTAAATCGCGGCAATTGGTGTTCAACGCATCGAGCACAGACGAGTTCTCTGTGTCCCGACGTCTGTCTCGCACTTGATCTGCGCTCACGGGTGGGTGAGCTTTTGCGCATCTAGTTCTGAGGACAGCCGAATACGGAACTTCGCAAAAACTAATCAAGCTGACGCTAATTGGCTATTCTTTGAGTCACACAATTTTTGCTAAGGCAATTATCACTTCGCAAAAGGAGGCGCAGATGTGGAGCCGTTCGCTTTTTGAGGGCTAATGTCAGACCATCATCAGCTTTCGGGGCAGCGTAGATGAAGTCTTTCTACGTTTCCCCCGTAAGTGGGACTCAGTTATGGAATCGTGGCGGTGAAGGCATATTCAATACCATGAACAATACATTATAGTTCATCGTTATGAAAAGAGGACTGTACTGCCACTATAGACTTGGTGGTCTCAGCACCGTGACAGTACTGAATGTTCCAGATATCTACCCATTCACTTCCTGGATTGTTATATCTACAGCATGTTCATGTCCGACGGGTAGAAGGCTAGTTCGTGGAGAAAACCCTTTATTCTCAAGCTGTGAGCACAAGGACTTTTTCAACTTATTGATTTCGGTTGTAACCCCAATTTGCAAGCACCAACTGGTGCATCGTATAATAAGGGGATGTTAGTAAGAGTCCTAGTGATTAGGATATTATGCGTCGAGCATACCGTCGGCCACCAACATGCTTGCACTCGTAGCTGATCCAGTCCGTCTGACCAATCATTTTAAGGCCTACTCAAAAAGGACCCCACTGCGATGAAAGCTTAGGCTTTCACGAAATAAGACCAACCCCCCCCCCTCGCGGCTGGACCTGCAGTCCGATAGTCAACTTCTTTCTACATATTCTCTATTCCCTCTGTACAGAGTAAAATATTACTATTATTCTGGTCTCCTGCTTTTTCCCATTCCCACAAGGAACCAAGCCTGAAGATCTTAGTAGCAAGGGTTTAATCTACTAGCTTAAGACTTTGTGATATGTCCTCGTAATCTTTTGGACAGATGCCGGCTCATGCGAACAATCTTTATTGTCCCACAGGAGCAGGTGAATGAATGGAAGCACACAGAGATTATCTGGGCTGGCAGCTTGTCCGTTATCTCTCCGTATAGGATGGGAGTAGTGAAGAACAGTTCATGGGTGTCGACTGCTGGAAAGGTTTTCGATACAGTTTGACTCGGTTAATTACCGTATAGATGTATTGGCTTGAAGAGAATTTATCGAAAGCAAACGTATGCTCGCCAATGTAAGTACAGTATGGCAAGGGTTGCAGGCAAAAGTCACGAAAGAAATTAGATTTGAAAGCTTAATATATATTTTGTACGTCCTTTTGATCCAATGAGTGGATTTAATCCAGAGGAAGCCTTTTAGTAAAACTGGATTTTAGGTCAGTTTATTGGGGTTAGTGAGCATTAATTTTGGCTAAATCGGGAGTTGCCCGACACCGAAGACATTTCATGTTATTAAGTACGACAGAACCAAACTCTATTAATATGCGTCATTCTGAGAAAACCCCCAAATAAGTAGAAACGCTCCAAAGATATTACGTCTGGATTTGATCAAATACAGGTAAAGCCAAGTTTCAAGAAACGCATTTATTTTCGGAAACCAGGAAAAGTTACAGTTTTAAAAATTATCGTTTGCTAATGTGCGAAGTTTTTTGCCACAAAATGAAGTAATACATTTGTGGGACACAAATTGTTTTACCATATCGAGAACTACGACCGTAAACTTGATATATAAACGGGAACGCACAAAATAATTTCACTTTTCTGTGCCCTGCCGTGCTCTTTAGATAATAAAGCCTCTTCTATCGGACGCAGACGTCGTACACATACGCAAATAGGCAACCGAAGGGCTGCGCGTAATTCATTGACTAACATGTTTGATATTAGCCAGGCCCCAGTGTAGAGCATTATTAACCATAATAAATTATTTCTACGGAAAATTTATCGGAAAAATGGTCAACAACCAAACAGGAAGACGACTTTATGCCTCGAGCAGTAAAAAGATACCATTATACATCTGTTTGGGCTATTCAAAGGGAATATTTATCAATTTTCCCTGGGTACCTAATTGCAGAAAAAATACACGAATGCGGCCCTCATCAGCAGATGGCTATGATGAAACCAAGTAGGAAACTAATGAAAGATCATTTTCTGTTAACTCAGGAATGTGTTAGTTACAGGCCTTCATAGTGGAACAGCACTTATTTTTGTGACGAAGTCCTATTCATAGACAGGCAACGAAGTCGGCACAGGCCATCATATGCGAAAAGTACTTCTTCAGGGTAAACACAGCATCGACACCAACTTTCAAGAACTGTCGACTCCCTATGGTTTGGATGGCCATCAAGTTCTGACGGCGACCGATCTGGCGATCGACAAAAAAACCATAAACAGTGAGTTCCTCGTCGACATCGTAAACGATGCCTTCGGTCACAACGGCATTCACAGACATCGAACGGCATTGTCATGCTGCAAGATAACGCCCCTGCTCACCGATCAATGGAGGTTTATTAATCATTTGCCTTACGACTAAAATAAAAAAAAGCTAGACGACAGCCAGCCTTTCCACCTGTGGCCTGCGAATCATATTCAGTCCTCCAAACTCTACGGACCTTAATCCCATTGAAAATTTCTATGCAACTTGGGTCAAGCCACATAAACTTATCAATGGAGGAGCAGTTGATGTTTGTGCTCAATAATTGTGTTAACCAGACCACTATTAAACGGTTCGTTGTCCCTATACCCTCCCGACTTACTGATGTTGTAAATGCTAAAGGACACTCAACAAAATATAAGTGCTTTACATATTTATTAATTTTCTAAATTGTTTCTTTTTATCTTTTTTTCCTACACCGTCGTTGTTTGTTTGGAAGTTTTCGATAAAACGGACTAGTTCTTTTGAAGATGTATTTTTCCTTTAAAGCGGTGTAGCATGCGGGTGCGTGGGGTAAACACTTTGCGAGCTACAAGTGTTTTCATGCAGAGTTGACGGTTTGGCATGCAACGATCGCCATACTGTGATAAACTTTTAACTTTCAAAAATAGAAAAATTAGGACAATTTACAAACTAGGATTGTATGAAGCAGTAAATTAGGTAATGTTTTGTTTTCCTAAACCACATGCGCTGACCACTAGTTACCACGCAAGTCAAACAGTAACCATTCGTTTTTCCAGCAAAAGCGGAGAAGATACCGCAAAAGACGAATTCAAATTAGAAAGTTAATAATTGGTAAGCCAGAAAACTGTGCCCCATTGTACTGACTAGCATATACTAACCCATACTGAGGCAGCAAGTCCCGAGATTACACCCAGATAGATATACCCTGGGAAATGCTTGATTTCGAACGAAAATTGCCCTTAGGATAAGTGTGAAGATATCGTTTGCATTAATAAGAGGAACGAGTGTTAAGGAATGTGAGATTGATGTCGGAGCATTCAACTCGACAATAGTTGGGTGCCATAGTATATGTTACAATGTATGCTCGGTCACCCTGATAAGACAAGCATAACATGTTGTCAGCTTGAGGTAAAAATGTAAATTGACGACAATGCAAGAAACCGTGGTCAATGTAGTTTCATCAAATGAAGAAGACGGATTTTTAAGCCTGATGCAAACGAACAGGCGAGATCTGAGAAGCATTCCAGAAGAAAAAAATGGAGCCACTAAAATACCAAATTTTTATAGCCTGAGGTCTCAGATTCTTGCTCAAACCTAGCAGCAGAGGCAGCCACAGATCAGGATAATAAAGGCCCCAGGTGCGCAGTATTTACAGGTTGCGGTGACCATTCAAACTACAATTAGCAGTTCTCATGACCACCACTGGACGCTCACAGTAGATGCGAGAGCGAGTTGCAAAGCATAGTACGTGGAGAATAATGAAAAACCGGACAATATCTTACGAACTCTATGCGAGTAGAGATATCAGGAAATCCAGCAGGTCGATTAAGTTAATACTGAAAAGTATGCAAGAGCCCCACTGTCGAGCACGCAAGCTTCGCGGCGGTGGACATGCAGAAGTGCGTCCATCATGTTAGAACAAACCGTTAAGAAAGGGAAACGTGACCATTTCGTCAAAGAGAACTAGTCTAGTAGCTCGGTATAAAACAACACCTGAAGATATGCACAAGTATAAAGGAAATGCATAACTAATTGATCAGGGAAGTGAACGTTACGTCCACTCAAAGGATATAAGCAGAACGTACAGCTGGCGATGACGGTGGAAGGTTAGGTTGTAGTTGGATGCTGTGGACCTTTAGGGAGAGGAAGTGTGCGAGGGAGAGGTGAACTGGCATAGGAAAGTTAGAAGAGCACGGGATGGACAAACGTGGGATAAAAGAGCAGCAGTTTTTCGTCCTTGTAGTGCAACTGAACGGCCCTTTTGTTTTACTCAGTTAAATATGCCTTGCATAGACTGACCCAACTTGGAAATAACCTTAAACAAGCACGTGCTTTTATCCACAAGCGACTTTGTTCTTATTTACTAGTTCGTAACCGTTGGGATAATCCTATCTCAGCTTCTTGGATAGACTATATCGTATCCCACATTGTTGACCCGACGCTTCTATCTTCAACACTCAACTCCGACGATTCTGCAACCTACAAAAACGACTCTGACGTTCAATTCACTCCACTTAACTCTACACTTTCGATTCCGACGTTCTCAACACTACCTTAATGGTGACCCGATTATCTTCATCGCGCCTTCAACTCCGCTTACCTGCAAACAATTCCAACACTCACTCAGTCCTACCATCGTTCTGACTCACTGGAATACGTTGACAGGATGTCCTTCCCTCATACCTACTTGTCGACTCACTGGTAAGGGTGATAGGATTATTCAAGGACATTCCGTTCTCCCAACAAAGCACCGACTTACTGGCTTTCATTGACGAGCTATACTCTCCTCCTACCAATCTGCCGATTCACTGGCATGTATTGCGAACATTACACGGTCGATTAACATCCTTTCATTCCAACCATATTGTGGGGGTATTCCTTCAACCACACAAACACTGGCTGTTATCTCTTTTCTCGGACGCTTTTTTTTTACCTTAACCGGCATCCTCATTCGTTATTTTTTTCCAAGAAGTTAAACCCCCTTATGTGCCTAACTCGATGAAACTCCACTGCATTTGATATGCTCCGAAATCTTTCCCATCTTCGAGCCTAGACGACAATGCAGCTTCTCGTTGACGGATTCGTCTGTCTCAACATTCACCGGGATGCACTATGCCGCACATACCCTTTCCTCTCACCTCAACGTGTCACTTCACCAGCGCACGTTGAGGAGATCACTAGAACACACCCTCTGACTGTCGCCTCAACCTGCATTGCTGCACAATGTTATAACGACGGGTTCAGCGTCGCTAGTGTTATAAAGACGACATATGACGTTTTTCACCGTCAAATTGCGCCCTGTTGAAATCCCCAAAGAAGAACACAATGAGAAGGTCATAATTCTGGAATCCACCCGGAGGAGGGTTTATTGTGTACAAAACCCGGAGGAGCTGTCTCGGGTGGCTGTTGCCGCTAGGTTGAATCTCCAGCGCGCTCCTTGTCCCGCCTCGGGGCAAGCCCGGCATTGGGAGCGGAATGGCGTTGCCACGCCTTCGCTGTTGCAACTCTCTCTGTCTGGGGTGACAGCAGCTTATAAGAGATTTTCTGCGCGTTCTCTTGTGGCCTGGTTGAACGCGACCAGTTGACCCTCGGGCCTTGTGCCTGGGGTACACTTGTGTGCGTGCGTGCGTTCTTAGGTCATCTCGCGTGGAAATTCATCGCCTGTTTTGCGGTCAGAGCTAACGTACAAAGACATTTGGTTAGGCTCGACGCCTTAGGAAAGCCTCCAAACATTGCTAGCATTTGGTCCGGCTAACATCCCAACATACAGATCACAGTGTAGCGACCCCCTGTCTTAGTCATGCTTTCCTCGGACGCCGCGCGGACTAGGTCATGTCTGGCGTGACCACCACGCGTCCGCAAGACAACAAAGTCAAGGCCTCCGTTCAAAGTCACTACTGTCTGGCTTTCTCAAGGCGATCTAGTCTCACTAGCCAACCACTTCTCAAGGTTTGACCAGTGCCCGAGATGCGGACGGTTCGTTTACGCTCATTCACTTCCAGAGCCGACGACTCACTGTTCGGTTGCAGACTATCTGGACTCTGGCTCATTCGTGGCTGATCTGCACTCGTCTGGAAGTCACTTCTCCTATTGCTTACATGCTACGCTTGTTCCTACCTCAGTTAATTCTCCCTGACACTATGGCCTTCCACGCCTTATCCTATTCCACTAGCTCATACATGTTGGGATACGTTCTCTCGTCTATTATCTGGCTGGACCACATCGTATCCCACATCCTTATGGCAGGTCCAGTAGCTACACTGTGACAACAGCGTTGACCAGATCGATACGGACAGTGCCCCCCTTTCATCCTAAGGATCTATAAAGTCTTGTCGTCGCGTGCGAGCACACGGAACGGTTTGCAGTGACATTAAATATCTGCCTATTTTACTGAGTCAAATATGCTTTTGACATAAGTTGACACAACTTAAAATTAGACGTTGAATAAGCACCTGCTTTATCTACAAACGACTTTGTTCTTATTAACTAGTTCGTATTAGTTGGGATACTCCTATCTTAGGTACCCGAATGGTCTGTTTCGTATCCCGCTGGTTCATCGTGTGGTGAGTCTATCGCGGGGGCTAAGTAAGTTAAACCCTATCAATTGCGATCTTCAGACCATGGTTACTTTGTATAGAAGTCGGTAGAGGCCAGAGTAGTAGAAAAAGTATATTGTGTGCACAGGGGAACGGAGAATAGATGGAAAGAGATTTGACTTGGAGAGCATACCACCAGCCAGGAGGCCGGGCGCGTCCAAGTGCTAGTTTGGCAGCCGTCAGGCCAGCAGTCAGAGCGAGCGATTCACGCGTGCAGTGTTGCTATTCGTTGCCTGGTCATAAAGCAGTTTTTGCGGCAACCGTGATTGGCTGATCCCGGCGTCAAGAGCCGCAGTCATTAGATTTTAGTGAAGTTCACTTCGATGCAAGCTAGTCGCAAAAAGTGTAGCACCTTGCTCACACCATCACACCGGACGAACATATGAGTGCAGACGACGAAAACTTTTTCGATATAAGATTTAGCATTTAGAGTTCGGGGTGGAACTGGAGAAAGCAAGAGCATATATTGCGGAAGAAGGTGCATAGGCTTGTCAGGTTGAGTTGAACACCTCGTTAGGCAGTCATAGAGTAATAGCGAAAACCCATTCAGCTGGTCTACAGTCCAGATCTACCTGCAATACCGCGCGAATTCCGAAGAGGACAAGGGCATGTAGTCTGACCAGTTTCTAGTAGTTCTGCAGCACACCTCCTTCAAACGCTTAACGCCACAGACGTGATCTGGCAGGGACAATCTTGGTTGCCCAGTCGCGCTCGATCCAGTCGCTCGACCTACTCGGCCCCTGTCCGCGTCCGAGGCGAAACCTTTGCCCTCGGGCGGCTTGGGCATACACACGCACTCGAGAATGGTCTGGCCAATCAGCTTCCTGAAGCGCTCTGCGGTCCTCGGTCAATTTCTGCACTGACGGACACTTGGGAATCCACTCTGTGTGGGACGCTCGCTCACGCGCCCTCACGGCTGAATGCCGTGCCGGACCGAGTGGTAACTTCTATCGCGAAAAGTTAAGGCTAAGTCGTTTAACCCTAACAGCTACGATCTTTCAGAACCGGTTCTTTGGGATAAGGAAAAAGACGGTGGGAAAGCCAGATTGTTAGGAATAGTGTATTCTGCAGAAGGATAGTAGAATAGAATGGGAATAGTGTTGACTCTCGGATGACCGTAGTCCGGCTGCTAAGACGTCAATTCCGGAGTGACGTGGGCATCACAAATCGCCGCAGTGTTGGTGCATGCTTTGTTCCAGTCGCCATTGGCAGAGCTGATGTCCAGACTAGCGTGAGCGTGCGACCTTGAGATGGCCGAGTAGCGTGAGCGCGTGGTCACGCTGAGGCGTATGTGCGCGTCGGTCAAGGACAGTTAGCGCCTAGCTCCAGGAGGCAGTGGGGCGCGTAGGCAGGCTAAAAGCGTCATGCGTCAGCGGCTGGTTTAAGGTTCCAAGTGGCTGCAAAAGGCCACTACACTTCCTTCTAACCCACCTGTACACAATATATTGTTCCTAACACTCTTGCCTTCCCAAGACTTTTCCCATCTCCCAAGGAACCGGGCCTGTAAGAGTGTAGCTATTAGGGTTAGCCGTCTTAGCCTTAACTCCTATAAGTTTCCTGGTTCTTCTGCAGCACGCAGGGCAGCCTTGAGCTGAAGACGGAAACCCTCAACCATACAATTGTAAGCTGGGTGGTAGTCTGTCGTCCGAATACGAAGCGTTGGAAAAAAATCAGACTCAAACTGGGCATCTTGCCCCGTTGTATCCACGAATAGCACACCGAAAATGACTACCCTATCACAGTTAGTTAATTTAATAGGACAAATCCTTACCAATGTAATCTTCGGCTCCGGAAACTTGTAGAAATAGAAGAAGTGGGAGGCCAGACTGCAAGGAATAGTTTATTATGTACAGAAGTTATGGAGATTAGCTTGGAGGCAGCTGACACACAGACAGGCGTGCGTGCAGCCGCCAGGCCGGCATCCGAAATGTGAGGGTGTTGGGTCGTTACAAGTGCCTGCAAAGCGGGAATCAGCTTAGGGGGGGGGGGGTGATTGTTCAGAACAGATTGCATAAGGCTTCCATGTGCGCATGTGCGTCCAGTCGCGAGAAGCCGATGGTTACAGTTTGCGGCTGTCCCAGAAGCGAGTTGAGACTTGTGATCAGGTGAAATCATGCTTGGCGTTTTGCCGGAGGTGGAGTCACTATAGGCCTCGTTTAAAGCGTCCGTGAGCAGCACTTAAAGCTGCGGTTTCTGGGAAACCAGCATAACTTGAGGTGTGGATCATGCATATAGCTGAGGGCCGCAACCTGAAGTCGAGATCTAACTTGCCTATCAGTGAGAACTGCGGTGTCCCTTGTGGTCACCGTTGTGATCAGTGTGGGTGTTGCGGCAGGGAGGCGTGGGCAAGAGGGCGACCGCAGCGGGACACCGGAAGTTTGAGCATCTGTACTAGGGGTGGTCGCCGTTGGTATTTTGAAAGCAGAAGGGAATGGTGGTTTATTTGCCGCAGTAGAACTGGTTTTGATCAGAAGGTTGTTGCATGGCATCCGGAGGCGTCCGATCAGGGTGGAAGGTGTGTTGATAGCGTGGACAGGTTGGGAGAGCTTGAACATTGGCGGTGTCGATCCGTTGCGCTTGTGACTTGGTTGCTGTCTCCTTGGCCTTGGTGGCGACGATCCGTTTGACTTCGTAGATTGCTGCGTCAGTTTACACTGCTCTTCTCAAGGCTGGTTGGCCCTGAGCGAGGTTCTTAGTTGACTAGACTAAATTATCATTCACAATCTTAGCACGTTTTCATGTCTGAGTTATTTTTTTATTGGGGCTTTACATTTGCGGCCGGCTTGTCTTCGATAATTTCACTGTTATTTACAACTATTATTTATTCACTTTTTCGCCTGGCTTCGTTCATAGTATGGCATATAATCTTTGAGATATACTTGGTTAGTTCGTATGGACGCCAGTTTCGTTAGTTCTATCAAGTCGTCGCGTTGGTTTGGAGGTGATTGAAACACCCAAATACCGCAAGATTTAACAACGCCACCGTAGAAGATTGCATCTGAACAGCATTATGATTTTGCCTCACCATAGTTGACCTTAATAATGCGTGGGTAGCATTCCTGATGCATATTGCAAAGACGCACCCGGTGCAACGGTATTCTGAACGCTGAACCAGAAGTACTTATTCCTGTTTGCCACCAATATTGATGTGTATTTATGCGCAGTAAGTCTATTGAACCGAGTTATCTAAAAAAATATGTAAAATCCGCAAGTGATCGTCGGAAAATTAGCTTGATAAATAAAAAATAATCATCACAGTAGGTAGCAGAAAACTGTAAAGAAGACTTTTAGCCTTTGACCACAGTAGTCGATGGATAACTTTAAAGAATAAGACAGGCATACATGTTTGATAAAACGGGGTGCAGGAAAGGAAGCACGAAGTAAAGATGGCTGGGCCAAAAACTGCAAACAACATGGAGGCGAGCAATCATTCACAGCAGACAAATCAGGTTACAAATGTGGTAGGAAAAATACGACGCCCTTTAGCTAAAGAAACCGCCATCAAAAAAGCTTACAAATCTAACAGCATTCGTTGTACTGACATACATCAGCAATAAAATGCTCTTTTTGTCAAAACTAAATAAATCAAGGCGTACAAATTTGGAAACAAAAGCCGATTCGGAATCGCGGCAGCCGGGGGCCAAACAATGTTAACGACCTCATGACGAGCAATTTAATACTGAAACGAGCATGTTCAAGTTAACAGGTAAATGCAGCAGGGACAATGATTAAGGCAAAACAGGATAGCCTACGAAAGGCACACCAAACGAGGGTGGCAAGCTTGCAACACTCCTTGTATATTGAGTAATGACATGACCCAAATTTGTAATGGGAAAAAGAATAAAATTAAGGCTTACCAATGATGAAATAAAATCAATTACGGATGTGGGATGCAAAGCCTGCAGGCAAACTCTCCATTAAAAGGTCATACCCGAGCAAATCTGTGAATTCAGTAATACTATAGGTAAGACGTAACAGGTGGCATCTTATAGGTCTGCATGTATGCACCAAACAAGCCCTACTGAAAATAATCTAGTAGTAATTTACGGATATAACAACTCCATGGGGTCACACTTCTTATTCTTGTCGAGGTTTTAAGCGTTTCAGTTTATTCGGTGATGATAATAGGCATAACCTCTGAAAACCCTATGTAGCACGTGTACAAGCACCTATAAAAATTTACCACTACTAACATAGCATTGGCAAACAATGAGTAGCATTGTTTTTACAATATATGTCTGGTTTTTAGAGTTCGGACTTAGAGAGGAGAGGGGACGCATGTAATTATCCAAGCGTTGTTTGTACATCTGAAGGTATGTGGCCTCCACGACTGACGGTGGAAGGCTGTTCCACTGTTGTATTACATGTTGCGTGAAGAATTCAGAGCGGAGGTTTAGCTTGGACATCTTCGTGCGCAGCTTCATTGTGTGCCCGCGGAGATGAGGCGAGAGTTGCCACTGAAACATGTCTTCAAAGCGTAATCCTTTCTCAAGACCGTTTATTATCTTGCAAACTAGGATAAGATCCCCTCTTTGTTGCCTGTAATGAAGAGGGAATAAATTTACGCATGCCAGTCTATCAATGTAAGTGTGGTTCTTTAGACCTCTTACTAGCTTTGGTGCCCGACGCTGCACTTTCTCCAGACATGCTGTATCCTTTGCTAGCCATGGCCGCCACGCCTGTATGCCATACTCTAGGTGTGGTCGAACAAATGTGCCGTACACTCTGCCAAAGAGATCTTCATCGAAGGCTAGAAACGCCCTTTTGATAGGGTGCAGCACTCCCGTGGCTTTATTTGCAGCTTTGACAGATTGTAATGAGGGCTTCAGATTACTCTGCATCCAAATGCCGAGGTCTTTTTGCGTAGATGCTACGGGAATTTTGATGTTTTTTAGGTGATATGTCCTGCTGCTTTGGGGGATAGGGTAGTTTGTTGGACACAGGTGGAGGACGGCACACTTTTGCACATTGAAATCCAGCAGCCATCTCTCGGACCACATCTGCAGTTTGCAAAGATTATTTTGCAGAGCATCTCGGTCGCTTGGGCGCTTAATGACCTGCCAGAGTTTAAAGTCATCGGCGAACATGATTTTACTGCAGTCCAGTTCTTGAAGGCTGTCATTAACATAGAGAATGAAGAGAAGAGGGCTGAGAACGGCGCCTTGAGGAACCCCACTAACTACGTCAACCCTGTCCGATTTATCCTCCCCGATGCAAACGCGCTGTTTTCGACCGACTAAAAATGACCTGATCCAGTCCAAAATTTTCCCCTGATGCCAAAACGCTCAGTTTATGTAAAAGGCGTTGATGGGGCACGCTGTCAAAGGCTTTGCGGAAATCGATGTACACTACGTCCACTTCGAAGCCCTCTTCTAAAGCACTTGTCCAGGCCTCAGTAAATTTGAAAGGCAGGAGCGCCCTCGCCAAAAGCCATGTCGGAAATTTTTTATGATGTCACTTTCATCGCAAAATCTTAGCATGGCCTGCTTGACAAGGACCTCCATCATTTGCAGGAAAGGCAAGTCAAGCTTATGGGTCGAAAGCTGTTTGCAGACATCTTGCTACCTCCCTTATATAACGGTACGATGTTGGCCGTCTTCCACTGCAAAGGCAAGTCTCCTGTTCTCATGGAAAGCTCAAACAGAATTGTAAGAGGCACCGATAGCTCGGTCGACAGTTCCTTAAGTATCAGTCCAGGGATCCCATCCGGTCCAGGAGACTTGTCTGGTTTGATCTGACTGAGGACATATCTTACGTCTGCGACAGACAAGGTAACAGTTTCAATAATGGCTGTACCTTCGCCCTCTTCTACTCCCGAATTGTCGTCGGGGGATTCCATCATAAACGCCGATCTGAAAAACTCTGACAGTAACTCTTCTTTCCGCGGTCCTTCCGTTACTACGTTCCGAGGTTATCCCTTAGAGCTGCAATGTCGTCCCGGTGCTTCCTTTGACTGCGCATGTATCCATTAAACTTCTTAGGACATATTGTGGCTTGTGTTGTAAGTTGACGCTCAAAGGCATTTCTAGAATTTCGTATTTCGTTACGGCATATGTTTCGTTGCACTTTATATTCGGCAAGTGATTTTGAATCTTGAAGATGCTCATACATTTTCTACAAAAGTTGTTTCTTCTTCAAGGCCCCTTTTATCGGCTGGTTGACATATGAATGTCTGGCACATGGTCTTATTACTTTCATTGGACAATGGACTTCAATTAAGCGCTCTACGGTCCCTTGGATATGCTGCCATAATTCATTTGTATCGTTCGAATTGGTTAACCATTTTTCTGCGGAAGCGGTACGTCTCATTTCTTCAAAATCGGCCTTCCAAATATGTCTGCATCTCTTTATTTGCGATTTTGGAGACAGTAGGTAACCCACGCAGGTAAAAGCAACGTGGTCACTTACCCAAAGTGGTGGTTGTTAGTTCACTTCCCTTATGATCCTCTCTTTACTAAAAACGAGATCGAGACAGTTTGATCGCTGGCCTTCTCGCAGTCGGGCTGTGAAGTCTATGTGTTGAATGAGATATTTTTCCAAAGAAAACTGAAGTTGTTGATAATTGAAAGGTGCTGCTGCGGCCTTTACTCCAGGCCTCATCCAATCGATGCCAGGGGCGTTGAAATCACCCAGGAGTAATAGGTTTTTCTGTTTACAGATAACTGTCAGTTAACTTAGCAGTTCTATTGTCTTTCTCTTTTTAATAATCATGCTCCAAAAATCAGGTTATTCAAATCGTTATAACTATATTTTTACTCTCCTACGCCCTCCGTTTTAATTATTTTTCTTTCCCCTGATATGACCCCCATTTATCCCCTTTTACCACTCGTCCGGTATTACACATATTGTTGTTGTTCTTTGAAACAATGAGCCCGAAAGGCAGTGTCTAATTTTTCCATGCGAATGCCTTTAACTCCTTGGACAAAAATCTGCGACCTTTGGTTCACGTTTATTCAGAATATTTCAAACGATGTGATCTTTTATTCGTTTCGTATAAATATTCGTCAAAAATCGCCGAACGAACATGGACCTAAGTCTCTACGAACAGAAATGTCAGCTTCGAGCTCATTAAAATGGATGGGGAATTCAAGTAATTTCCTAATTGTTCGTACTTGCTGTTAAACCACAAAAATATTGTCGAACTACGTTTCTGGACTGTCCATGAATAGGATATTCTGCAGTTATAATGAATTAATTTTCGAAAAATCGGAATTTTTCCCAAGGCGTTGGCAGGTTGTGTTTAGGGCGTATCCTGTGCTTAACGTGATTTCAACGTCTCTACTTTCAGACAAAAATGGAGAAATCGGGTCTTGATGAATTTATTTTACGATAGGACCTTGGCCGAAAGGGTGTCCAGCCTGCAATTAAGGTGAGCACTGAACTACAGTGAGCGAAATAGAGTTACGTTGAAAACCTTAGGCAATAATCTCGTGTCTTTATAAACGGCATTCTCGGCCTCAATTCCTAAAAAGTAATGTTTTTAAAGTTTGGCGTGCTTACTTCATTAAAATGAGACAGTTCGTATGGAGTGCATCGATCTTCAATACAGAATTAAGTTGCGATGCATTACAAACAATAACAAATGCCCCGGAAAGTGTCGATAGTTAAGTTAGGCAGACTCATCAGAAGGTCCGGCGTTGTCAGTGGTGTGCGAAAGAACAGTGCAAATGCTCCGCTGTATGAGGAGAAGGAAGAAGCATGTAATTCCCGTTATACGCTGTGTGCTAGGTAATTCAAAGCAAAAATGTCAATTCTAAAGGAATTTCACTAAAAACCGAGAATAGGAATCGTTTAATTACGTTCATTCATGTAGTGGACACCTACTAACAAGCAAAAAATACACCTGCTGTCCCTTCTGAATGCCGATTGCCGTCACAGACTTTCTAACGACAAACAGCGGCTATGGCGAGGACTGGGCCATTGCCACCAATTTTGAAAACAAATCTAGTACTGCCAACAGAACATGGTAGAGCAGTTTGTGTATCGTACACAATGATGCCCTCGGTGATGGCTAGGGCGTGATTTCGCCAAGACTTACGCGAACTTGCGCGACTTGTGCACGCTTTGCTTGCCGAAACTTTTGCTGCCTAACTCGAAGAACATATAGCAGTCTAGTGACCGTGCCTTGGGTAAAACTGTATGATATTCCGGTATCTTGGATAGTTTCACGCTGGTTCACATGTGGACAGATACAATATCCTGGTAAAGCAATAGAAGGCGGGGAAACGTTAAGCTTGGGAAGGTATTTACCAGTACTTCTCAGATACCGGAATCGGATATCCGGCTGCGGAAAGTGGTTTGCTCAATGTGCATTTGATTATCGTCAGCAGATCATCTTTTCTGGCTAAGGGGTTGCCCATGAGTCCCTATCGAATCTTAGGTGATGCATGTGACATTCCACGACTCATCTAGCCTTTGCTTGTCAGACCTTCCTTACTCCACCATGACAACCTCTCCCATACGCTCTTGGTCGATAGTTGCTTGGTGCACCCGTGTTCTCTTGCCCGCCTTAAATTCCCAGGGGGTTCGCTGCTAGAACCGCGCGTAAGTTCGGAGCCAAGCAGTGCGTGCCATTTATTTTATTAGCTGCAGGCGACAGAGAGCACTTACCGGAGCCAAGTTATCCTAAGAGTGGACACTGACGAACACAACTTGCCTGAAGACACAGCTAGCAGCTAACGTTTGAAAGAACCCTTTTTACAGCTCCTTTCTCGCAGTAAAAAGCTGGTCCAATCTACTCTGTCTTCCTTAAGTTCTGATTTGGGAAAAAATCACTTTGTCGAAACAACACCTTCGATATTGTAATCTTCTACTTGCAGTACCGCAATTGCTGCTACCCAGAGCGTGCGCCGTCGCTACTAGTGATCAATTATTGGGTGGCGGCTCCCTAAGTGCTATTTTCTTTGCATTTCGGCCAAATGGATCTGTCCCCCCAGACTAAGTGCGGCATCAAAGACTCGCACATGATTTACTTTATAGTGAGACAGAATTGCGCTGCACCTACCGCACGCTCTCTATCCAAACCTACTTTGCTTGTATGCTACGAGGTTCCGATACGGTGGTGAGTTCACCGGCCGCGACAACCAGCGTGGCCGAATTCACTCCGCCTAACGCTTCCTATCAATCGACTGTTTAAGCCACGTGCGACTTGACGTCAGTATAATGAGTACTCGAGGTCAATCAACGTCGCGTCCGTCGGTGATTGGCTCCAAGTTGACAAAACCCCAGAGGTTGCTTTATAAAGTCATTCACCGGACATTTCAGATTCGTGTTCAAAGTCACTATCACAGAGCGCTATCTACGGATTATTCACTCAGCAGACGTTTTAATTCATATAAGGTGCAATCGCTAGGCATTTGCATAGCTATGACAAAATGCACACCGGACGGAGGCGGTTACTGGGCTATGATGATTATTTCGAATTCCGACGTCCCGATGAACTAACGAATCGCTTAGCGTGTGTTATTCCAAAATAATAATGACATAATACGTAAAAGGGATAAAAGGGCATGCATGAAAAGGCGCAACCGTAATAATTGTCAGCAATTCCAGTTAAATTGGTGATGAAGTGTGTGTGTGTGCCCCACCTCAGGTGTCCAAAAAGCTCGGCGGTCACTATGTGGTGGCGAAGAGAGTGAAGTCGACCCTCGGCACGTTTCTCTCTCCTCACTATAATAAATCTGAATGCGCTTGAATCTACCACGGTGCGCTAACAGCCGTGGCTTGGAGGGTCTGCCAACTGACGGGAAAACTCGGGCCCCCTACGTAGCTGCTCCTACTGTACGCGTGTGTCTGCGTGTGCGTACGGGAGGAGAGGGAGGACTGAGAGTCAGACTGCAATGGCTCCCTCTTAATGTGGCCTTTATGGCGCTCCCGCGAAGGCGTGAGCATACCTAGCGAGTTGGCTGAGTCAAGTGTGCGCGTGTTGGTTGATTACCGCGCCAGCCATCTACACCCTCCCTCATCCTCGGTCTTATTGACTTTGTCTTAACACCGGATACGAAGGTGGGAGTGGCGAGTGAAAGGGTAGATACTGCGCGAGTCTGCCTAAACCCCTGTTTTACTCTCGCACTAGTTCTCTGCGTTGTTCCTGCTTGCTGTAGCCTTCGTATCGCTTGCCCAGCTCGCCTCAGTGTCTGTTGCGCCTTGCTTCAGCGTTTGCTGCGGCTGTTGGAGCGCGTGGTGCCCATCGTCGAAATCTACGGGGGAACTGTCGTCGTGTGTGTGTCTATGCGCGCGGGTTTAGTCCGGCCTGTCCAGTCCTCGACCAACCAGGCAAGGGTGCATTTGTTGGCATCAGAGCTCGCGCGGCATCGATTAGCCTTGGGCGTACACGCGTCAACAGCAAGGGTGCGTAAGAAAAAGAGCGCGCAGAAATCAGAGCATGAGTCAGTGCTGGGCGTGCGTGGTGACATAGGCTTGGAGAGTGAAAGCTAGTTTAATCAGTGCAGCAATACGGAATGCGGGCTACCAAAAGTATGCCTACCCGAACCCAGAAGGCAGAGCTGAGTGTCGGGGAAATCTGCAGTCCCTAGCAGATTCTCTGATTTGTTTGATAATACTTCCGGTGTACTACCTATAGGTGCTCTTATCCCATAGTCGTGGCTTCAGTACCGCGTGCGGTCGGTGTCACGTATGCTACACGTCTTGTATGTTAATTGCGGACGGTGAATCTGTGATAGGGGACAGTGTAAGTTTGTTTAACTTTCACAAAAACGATTTAGAGAGCCTGGTATGATCATTCTATTACAATCTGACTCCCTTTTGCAGCACCCTTTATACCCTGCGACGCCACAGGACATATAAGTCGTCCAGAAGACGTAGATGTGATAGCAGGAACAAGACGTTTATGAACTGGAATTTTCGGATTCTCACTGAAACCTCTTATCAAATACAGTTTGCTCATTGTTATTGACGAAGTTCGCCGAGTTTCTGTCACATGGGGGGCGTTCAGGCAGGTAGAATGCATGTGCACTCGTTTGTATTGGTAGTCGACCTACGCTGCATCTAGTACACTAACTTCCCGTTTACAAGACACAGACTATAAATACAGAGGCGGGGTCAGGCGTAGTTCCTGAAGAAGCTAAACAGCCCGTATACGCGTGTCAGATGCACACAATGGAACACACTTCCAAAAAACACAATAGGATGGGCAGATCGGAGCCAAGATGCTTGGAGCGACGTAAAGGCAATTTTAAGATGGAAATTTTGCAGCGTTGACTGTTCGTCCTGAAATTATCAATGAGTTATCCCTCCGGTTGGTAGCCTTTTGGGCCACGGTTTTTGGCATACCACGCTAGATTTGTAGTGGTTGCTGCCGGCCGACATCATTGTTTAAGGCCAGCTGCCTCAAGGTCATCCAATACCTCATTCAGCGCTTACAGTCGCGCTGACCTGCAGAGACTTGACTGCAGAGACTGCGTCTAGGTTCTCGCGGCTGCCGAAGCACCACTCAAATAAGTCCATTTTCCCCACTCTCGGCCACTAGACATCACTTTGGACGACGGCAATCCAACGGACTGACGTGCACTCCGAAGTCCAACTTCTTTCCATCTATTCTTCGTTTCTTTGTGAACACAATAAACTATCCCTTTTACTCTGGCCTTCCCAAGACTTCTCCCATCTCCTAAGGAACCGAGCATGAATGATTGTAGCTGTTAGGGTTAACCGTTTTAGCCTTAACACCTATAGGCTGACGGTACGTTTCTGAAGCAACTATACTACCAGTTCATGCTATCTACGTACGACCTGTCACTGAGATATCAACGGACGTAGGCTACGCAGACCTCGAAGGCTTCAGAGTGCATATAATGATTACGCCGAAGAGGGGAAGAACACGCTTTTGACTTACATAGGTGTTGCCGAATTCGTGCTTGTAAAGGGTGGTAGTAGACTGGCATGTGTGTGGTGAATGTGCTACTGGAGAAATGAGTGCTGATGGATTTTGGTCCTGGTGGTCTTCCGCATAACAGCATGGAAAAGGAAATTTCACTTAGTGATTGCGAAGGTTGAAGTACTTCTAGAATGCTACAAGCTACAAACCTCATGATTTACAATATGTGCTCGAAAAATGGAGTGACTGACGACCTATCAACCAATACAAGCGAACATGCGTGTCCCAGGAAGCAATTGAGAAGAAGAAGACTCGATCGCTGGGACAATATGCTTATTTGCCTGACGTTTCGATATCTAATAGAGGAGAATATACGAGTTCCAAACAGCAGTTCAGAGGAAGAATGTGCGATCACTGGAACAAGGACTTTATTTTCCTGATGTTTCGGATTCCCTTGGGAATCCTTAATCGTAGGTAATCGAAGAACAGTCTGAAAAATGGGCAGATATGCGCAGGATATGATTAAGGATTCTCGAGGGAATCCGAAACGTCAGGAAAATAAAGTCCTTGTTCCAGTGATCGCATATTCTTCTTCTGTTTCGATATCTGTCGCGGATTCATCTTCAGAGACATGAGTAGCAGAAACAACCTACTACCTAAAATACTTTCGGGTATTGCAGTGGGTGAATGTTGAAGACGGGCTCACGGAACCTATATTTGGCTATCTATACAACTTTTATTTGTACTTTTGAAATTTTCCACATCAATAATTGTGTTGAACCAAAAGGAGAGAAATACACTCTATTTAAAGTGAAGCATTGTTCCACAATTTTATAAAAAACCCTCTCCCTTCACAGTGAAAAACGATGGGTTCGCAAAAAAAGTTAACTTTGGGTACGAAGAAAAGCAAAATATTGTTCGCAATCTGCATCTGTCAACATTCTGAATTTGGGACACCATTTACGTCGGACATAATCACTTTCTAAACGGTGTCTTGTAATGTTTAAAAATACCGAGAGGATAAAAAATTAATATAGGCTGAGTAAAATGGCCCTTTCAGTGTATAATTAGGCCAAAAATCTCACCATTACGACCTCTTTTCAAATTTTGATAGTTGTGTGCTTTCGTGTGCGCATGAGCAGGTGTTTATGGAAAATTGTCCTGTGAATTTGTGCATTACTTTTGGTCTCTCACGTATGCAGACGAAAAAGGCATTTGCCGTAGACGATGGCATGGCTCTCGAACTTTTATTGCACGCCATCCCCTGTGATGCTATGTGCCAAACGGCAGCTTGCGAATCCCTGGACTGCTTGTTCCAGGGTCTGCTCACCGAGGTTTGTGTCAACGCAGTGCATGATGACACCCAAGCCTTAACCCTTGAAGCCTAGGCACTTAGCATGTCGGCACCGTGTCAATTAATGTACAAACTGATAGGGTACTCACAGAAATGGGCTAGGGACTTAGTTCAGACGGCTTAACACCGATACAATAATTAATGCCACAAAATACAGTAACTGCCGAAAACTACAACTGATGTCTTGCAATGCAAAAATATGTCTCTAAAGGGAAAAAGATAAATTCCTTTACATAGGCAACAATTATAACCACAAATGAGGCTTAGGTCAAACCAATAAAAATAAATAGCATTTAGAAATTCAATTATGTACTCCATGAAACGAAAGGCGGGGTTTATATATTAATCTAAAAACACAAATCGTTTTCACATGAAGACCCTTTTTACAGTCCTAGAAAAATAGGATGATTTGGGAAATGTACACACATCTACTTCCCACACTTATTGTCTCTGAACTTTCGGTGAAGAATCTTTATGATAACACATTCGTTCGTTCACCCGTTCCTGTGGAGCGGGCAATAGTGGCCGAACAACGCGACGTCTGGAGAAGAGAATGCGCGAGCACATACCAGCTTGGCTCAGCAGAGGGGAGAATAGACCGACCTCAAGCTCAATCCTCGCCCACCTAATTGATACAAACCACCAAGTGGACGCGAGTGAAGCCTTTCGGGTCATATACCGCACGCCAACGCACTACTCTAAAGGCCTGCGCAAACGGGTGTTAGCCACAGCAGAAGCAGTGGCAATCCGGCTAGCAAAACCCATTCTATGCTGTCAAAAGGCGCTGGTTCAAGCCATCGGCCTCCCTTGGCCGACTGCACGCGGAAATCCAACACCCACTGAAGCCAAAGAAGACGAAGCTACGGAGAATAGTCAAGCGCAAGCTGCGCGGCTGACATACAGAACTCAATTCGCGGACCGCGAAAACATCCCCCCCTGTCTCATCTGGGCACGGCAACCAGCCTCCTACCCGCGCAGGCGCCCGCGTTCAGGAGACGAGGTAAAACTCGGCTGCTTAATTACCCTCACCCTTTCCCCCCCTCCCCCCTCCCTAAATTTGACGATAATAAAATCGCTGTAATTAATGGACCAATTGTATGCCTGACGATGAATGACCGAAAACGATCGTTTGCCAACACGACTTTTCAAACATATAAAATAAATTGGAAAAAAAATAAGAAATGGTTATATGGTTTTCCAACTGATATTTCGTGAGTGGATAAATTTAGTTCTGCAAGGTTTTCACTGCCAATGTTACTCTTTAAGAAAATTGCATGTTCACATTCCGAAGCTGAAACTGCGACAGAGGAATTCGTTCACCGCAAAGTAAAAATAGCACTTACGCCATGGAGAGGGCGCAGTGATAACTTGCCTATGAATTCACTTCTAGCTCAACAGGCTTGTGCCGCTCTAGATGTGCCTTTTCACACAAATGACAATTGGAGGTGGAGATGTACGCAAAAAGAAGCGGAATTAAAAGTGCGGCCACGCATGCCATACAGCTACCACCCACCCAACTCATTCCCCTCACCTACAAAGGATCACCACAGGTGATCAAAAAGCCAGTCTCACTAACCATGATTAAGAATTTGGGCTGAAAATAATTCTTCCTTTTTCTTTTTACGAAAGCAGCGGAAACACGTAATTAACTAGTTTTGAGATGAAAAGTACGCTGCAGCAAATCTGATTAAAAAACCCATCCCAATATGTGTCACAGACCAATGTTTAAACATAGATAAAATATTTGCGTTTCCAGGACATGGGTAGCAGAACACTAAGGTGGGCAGCCAGTGACCAGGCGACCACCGGGGTGTTCACTAATGCGATAACGTCTACCGTCACTTATAACACAGTCGACTCGGTAAATAACACCGGATTTCTGATTGAAGGATATTGAGGCCTTAGGCTGCGTGAGCTGTTTACGGAGTGTTGCTTCCTGTCAGTGAGCAACGCCAATCCTTATCCTAATTCCCCTACCATAAATCCCCTATAACCAACGTTTCAGTAGGACAAAATGCTGGGACTAGGGGGTGTAAGAGATGCACTACTTAAACTAATGTTGCCAAAATTTTGATTCATATTGCGAAAATTCCCACTGGAATTGTCAGGAGAAAAATTTGTGAACAAACGTTTGTTTTCGATAATTTCTCGTCAGGCCTTTACATTTATAGGGTAATTAACTTTATAAACTATGCGAGTTGGTAGAAAAAATTGTAGGTTTGTCAGGGGAGGCGGAGGGTGGGTGCGGATCAAAAATCCGATCAGCGTTACGGGGTACTGTTGACCGAGAAAGGTAATAAGCTGAGTGCTGTTGATTAGGGACTTCCGGTCATGGTAACTGCGGCACCACGGTGAATTTCTTTTGTGCGCACAATACTCTTGCAAACGTACGATTTATGAAGCAAACGGAAGCTCATAAGAACCTTTCATAATCTTATGACTGTAAAATGCCTTTAGCCGAGATATTTCAATTCCGTTCAAAATAGAACCTTGTTTATGTGTCTATTATAGATTATTATACTATTCATCAAAGGACAGAATAATAATAACAATGATTTCACTGGAGTTTATTTTTCATGTTAAGCAGAGCTGCAGTCATGACTGGACTGTCATTTTTCGACGGGGCACCAGTATGATTTTGTTCCACCCATTCCACTGGTGGCCTTGAACTTAATTCAAGGAAGCTTAGGTTCTGACTTAGGGTTAAGAGGGCCAGGAGAGTTATTACATAAGGTGTGGGCTTGGAACTGGAGTTAAATTTAAGGCCCGGGAATGGCTTTTCCACTGGAAATTAGTGCAAGTTCACCTATCGGTAAAGGGACTAACACCTGCGCCCAACTTCTGTTTCAAGCAAGAAGCGTGGATTACATTTTTTGTGATGGTTTTTTCGGTTTGGCCAAAAGTTAACTAAGAGCAAAAACGAAATGACAGCTCCCGGCTTTCCAAAAGCCCCCAGAAGGGCTCGTCCAACGTCCCAATGTTATAAATTCAGCATATTCGACCTAAGCCTACAGTATATGGGGTAATTCGTGCAAAATGAACCCTACGAAAGATTAATAATCTCTTGCAAGCATGCACTTACACAGGTACGAAAATATTAAAATAACAATAAACAAGCTTAGCCAAATTCAAATAAAATAACAAAAGTGCAATTCATTTATGTAGAAGTACAAACTTTGGAGAAAACAACTAATCCCGAACCCGTACAAAACCAGCTGAAACCGTGACCAATAAATGCAACTATAATTTCGGAAGATAAAGTGACGAAAAAACGTTTGTTTTCGATAATTTCTTGTCAGGCCTTTACATTTATAGGGTTATTAACTTAATAAACTATGCGAGTTGGTGGAAAAAATAGTGCGGTTGTCAGGAGAGGTTGAGGGAGGGGTCTGGGTCAAAATTCTGACCAGCTTTAGGAGGAAGTGTTGAACCAGAAAGGTAATAAGCTGCGGGCTGTTGGATTAGCGACTTTCGGTCATGGTAACTGTGGCACCGCGGTGAATTTCTTTAGTGCGTACAGGACCGGTTGGCGCAGCCTGGTGGCAGCCGCTTCAGCCGTAGTCAACAGACGCTGTCCAAGGAATTTTGAATAGATTGAGGGCACATTGTAGATCACTCGGAAGGCATATCTGGCATCAATGCGATGGTCTGTGTCTACCAGGTGCACTAGAATGGAACTGTTTAGGACCTTTATTTGGCCCTTTACTAACCACGCTGGGATGGTTTTTCATATTCTTTAGGATAAACGCCGGCTCGTACGACCGATATAAACCCTGCCTCACAGGACCAGGTGAATGTGTCGTGTTTCTGCAGCCGGCCTTCTAACGCGAGACGCTACAGACGAGATCACGTAATGGCAATCTTAATCGCCCAGTTGCACTAGCTGCAGCGCAGTGGCCCATTTCGGTGTGCGAAGCTCAAACTTTGCCCTTGCACGATTGGAGCGCACACACGCATTCCAGACTGGTCGGGCCGATCATCGTCCTGAGGGTTACTCACACCAAGCTAAATCTGAGCCATTGTGACTATTCCCGCGCTGTCGAACACACCGGACTCTGCTCCGACAGGGAGCAGCCGTTGGCTGCTGTGACGACCCCACTCTTTCACACGGACCTCACGGTCGAACGCCATGCCAGACCGAGTGCCAGCTTCCTCCTAACTATTATTCAGCCCTTCTGTATAGAATAAATTGTCCCTACCACTCTGGCTTCCCACTTCTTCTCTCCACTCATAAGGAACCGGGTCTGGAAGGTCACAACCACTAGGGTTAACTTCATTTGCCTTAACACAGCGCAATAAATGAATAAATATATGTTGAGGTGGTCTAGGGTGTCAGCTTGCGTTGATGGAAGTGGTCGAGCACAGTTCATGGTCATTGACTGCTGGAAAGGTGCCTGCTACAGATTGATGCCAACACCGCAAGGCCAGATGGTCATGGCTGACGCGACGAATCAGAACACACTCAGCGCATTTATCGATTTTTCTGTACGTTTAAATTTTACGGCGGAACCCTCTACACACACAAACTGTTTCTGCTACTGTTCTGTGAGTATGCCTCTGAAAATGAATCCACGGCGGATTTTGAAACGTCAGGCAAATAAACATAGTGACCCAGCGATCAAGTTTTCTTCTACTTCTCAACATCCTTCTTTCCCATCATACACATTATTGCCGAATGATTATAGAGTGAGAGTTTTTGGTTGCAGCAAGTATCTATGCAATCAAATGAGCAGTCCATACGGTTCTATCAGAAGAAGTGTAGGAAATTTGAGCAGAAAAAGATTGCACGGAAGACGTAGAGGCACAACTAACTGACTACTCACAAACGCTTCACAGGGGGTGTTTCATAAACAGCAGTTACTTCGAACATCTACAATCAGCAGATGCGCGCCCCCTCGGTTAAATGGTCTTCCGAAGGTATAAAAGGTAAAACTTCCAGTTCGTCAGATTTCTGACAGGCATAATTCTTCGTATTATATGATAGCGAAATATGTAACACTGGCACTGAAACCTACACAGTATCAAATAGCATTGTGTAGCTATCGGAATACTTCCAAGTCCACTGATGAAATCAGAGACTCGAACTTACGCGGACTGGTGAGGTTTTAATAGAACTCTCATCACACTTTCAAAAAATCGCAGAGAAATTTCAGTATATCTGCGAAATCCAATCGCCCAATCAGCAGACAATAAGAATATAAGCGAACGCAGCTGATGAAATATTCATATAGTGCATATACAATGCATTGCACTTTCTTAACGATGAATTGCGATGGTCTACACTTATAAAAGAAGCACATTCTGGTACGTGAGTTGGCGCTATTGGGCTAGGCAAAACGCCTTCGACAGACAGCGTTGATGAAGAATTAAGAATAAGATAGTACCAGCTTCTTAAGAACAAATATTCTGTCAGATTTAGTACACATAAAAAGAAGAACAATATGTTTATTCGCCTGACGTTTCGATATCCGTCGCGGATTCGTCATCAGAGACATGAGTAGCAGAAACAGGTTTAGCATGCACAGAAGTTTGCAGCATTTATAGGACACAGTCATTGCTGCAAGCATATAGCGACAATTAACTTTAATTGCCTTCTTGAGCGTGGATCGTTTGTTGACTGTACGCGGGCTCTGACCTGTTGAACTTTCATCATTGGCGGTGAGCTCGGACGTGATGATTGCTCGGCCGTCTGACTCCCCGGTGTTGACGTACGATGAAATGGTGGCCTGCCCGTTCCTCAAGTGACGGCTTGCTTTGAGCAAATTGAATCTCAGGATTGAATATGGATTGGGCAAATCGTTGCACTTGTTTATGGATTGAGGGCCTGTGAACCATGACTCAAGCAGTTCTCGGCTCACCCGATTGTCACCTCTTGCGAGAATTTCGGCCTCATCAAATTTGAACGTGTGGCCGGGTCTCGTCGAATGAGCCGCAACTTGAGAATTGGCATCATTTCACCGCACTGCTGCCGCACGTTCGGCAATTCGCGTCCTGAGAAGTCTGCCAGTTTCTCCGACCTAGTTGTTTTGACCGCAACTGCACCAGATCCTGTAGACGACCCCAGATGTTTCTTGCCGTGGCAGTGGGTCTTTCGGCTTCATTATCTGACGCCTTATGGTTGCCTCCGGCCTGTGTGCGACGCCACCTCCAAGTGGTGCGAGAAGGCGGCCGACTGCTTCCGAACAGAATGACTGAGAATCACAGGACAATCTCAGAGTGAACAGTTAGGAAGAACTACGTTAAGGTGGAATAAATCTGCATTATAGAGGTGTTGGTCACATCTACTTGTGTGCAAGAGCTTCCAGCTTCGAAGGTTTGTTGTGGTGGAAGCAGGCGACATGAATTGCGGTCATATTACGCACGATGAAAACACTGCCTAAACTTAAGGTCATTTTCCTTCCAAATAGAATTTTTAATTCGCGGATAACTTCTGAGAGTAAATTATCAATAACTTGGAATGTCGAATGATGTGAAATTCTATCGTAGATCGAAAAATTGCTTTCTTACACTGGGAAGACCACTTTTAGCCATTATAACTAGATGTTCATAGGCACCGATCTGACAAACTGATATGCTAAAGTTGTTCCCCGATATTTTTATGGTGTCACGACGGACATAAAAGAAACACTTCCTCATCTTCTGCCTCCTTCACAGATGTAATGCTCTTAAAAATATTTCATACACTACAAACACCCCAGTCAAAATGCAATACAGAATACAGAAGAGATCACTTTAAGTACATTCAGGAAATCTCCAGATAACCTTAAATAGTTTGAACTTAAAATGCGCGCGGAACGTCGACCTCCAGGCAGCAGTTCAAAAGCGAACGATCAACAAAGTAAGAACATATTTTACACACAAAAAGCACAATCAGGGGCAATAATGCACGAAAAACCTCAATACCCAGAGATTGACTATTGCCATGCACACGTACCACCCAGGATCTGGCCCCAGCCTTTTTGACAAAAAGAGCTGCTCTAATCTAACAAGCGTGATGGTAGTCAAGAGGTCACGTTATAAAGAAACGATTGAGCCCAACAATAGCCACCAACAGCCTCCACCCACCATGAACGGATTATTGCTTCTGCGAACCGAGTTATGCCAGCGGGTGGCAGCCCTCCAAAACATGGCCTTTTTGCGCGTTTGATAATTCTAATGGTATCGCATTTATCAGAAGGGTGAATGTGCCGACGTGCAAAAATTAACGCCCTAGTCGAGCGTGGTTTCTCGTATCTGCGCAATGAAGAAGTCGGCAACCGAAAAGAGAAAACAGTCTGGTTATGGAAGTAGGTGCAGTGGTTTACAGCGCCACGATAGCCCATCTGAACGTGTCATACGTGACCTGGTGACCATGTCATATATCAGAAGTCAGAAAAAACATGCTTTTAACATACATGACTACTGCATATTCTGAATGCGCGCAATACACGAATCCGCTCGGATGGTTCTGCAGAAAACAACCTTGTATTTTTTTGTGTATCTTTATTTTATGAATGCATTCTAAAGGTCCCATTTCATTTCCGTTGCTGAATAATATGTTCGTCTGCTAAGTAGTTGATATGATTAGGTTGCGGAGGCGATGGTTTGGGGTTGATAATCTAAGGAACTGAAATAGCTCACTGAAACACAGCTTAGCCAGTCTTTTATGTTCATTTATACCCGCATACACGAGCACAAGCTGCCAACTTGGAAGTCGGACACAATTTTGCAGCTGGCCTTTCATATAAGAGTTAATTTTAATATTTCTGACATGCGAGGAGCAATAATCTTAGGTCTAGGCGTCTAATTACGCTTAAGGCTAACTCAGTCAGCAGGCATCTAGACTGTCCAGTAGCTTAAACAGTTCTCCATCTTTACATGTACAAAGACCAAGACCAGGATGTTACATGAAACATGAAAAAATTGAACGGACAAGTTTCCACAATGGAGAGTAAGGAGCATTCTCTATCTGGGTGATGTCGACGAATAATGCCAACGGTCAATACAAGCTGACAAACTTCTGTCGAACGGCGGAGACGGCGGCCAAGTAACTCAGTCATTCAGTCTTAATTTAATCGACTTTCGGTATGAAATGCTTTGAAAAAAGACCAGACCAAGCTCTTGAAACATCAGCATTCTGATCGCGGGAACAACCTCAATTTTTGCAGTCCTTACACTTCAAATCCAGCTTCCAGCTTTCGTGAAGCGCTACATGTAGTCAGTATGTTTGGAAAAGATAAATAAGCGACCGTAAATCTTGGTCTTCTTTTTAAAACATAAAATCATCTTTGTGTTCAGCGGAAAGCAGAATTTCTGAAAATGTTCCTAGACAGCCTATGAACCATTCTGGGTTCACACGACCAAAACGACTCCCTACGAACCATATTCCAACCTCACTTTTTCGCCATACCAAGACGCGCGTTAATCCGTTCGTAGAGCATATCCCCTGTTAGGCAGACTACATCTGGCTAAAATTTCAAACATCGCACCTTATGCAAGGAGTCAAAGGCATTTGAAGGATGCCTTGACAGGCCAGACAGCCGGGGAATCGTAATTCGGAAGAACTTTTAAACACTGTACCAAATTTTGGGAAACAAATTTGATTGAAATATGAATAGACCAGCCAGACAGCGGGCTATCATTATTTACTTCTGTTGTGAAACGAAAAGGAAAGAAGTAACAGTAAGTACTGTTATATTTCATCCCTGTATCAGCCGTTTACGCATGACTCATCTAGCCTGCCTGTGTGCCCACCGTCTCCTGGCGCTAGGCGCTAACTGTCATTCGCCCACGCTGTCATTGGCCCACGCTACTCTTGACACCATCCGCCTCATTGGCCGCCAGAACAAAGCATGCGCTGGCGACGCTCGATGTCCTCAACACTCTGGAGCCTACCTGAATAGGGAACAGACGCACTACTCCGCGAGTCACCATTCTCTCCATCTATTCCCCGTTCCATTGTGTACACAATAAACTCTTCCTTCTACTCTGCCTTCCCAAGACTTCGCCCATCTCCTAAGGAACCTGTGCCTGAATGATTGTAGCTGTTAGGGTTAATCGTATTAGCCTTAACTCCTAGAGATATAAGTGTGCCTGGTTCGGTTCGGGTAAAAATAGCTGATGTACTTTAACGAACGCCTTTTGTGACCACAATAGTGTCTGACTTACCGCATGTCTAGCGCTTCTCCTATCAGACGATTCAACTTTCTCAATGCACCCATAAAACGCGCGTACGCAAATGTTTTGGCGGCTGATTTAGTGATAATTGTTTGGGCTCGGTATATGAGGCAAATTGTAGCAGTGCGTATCAACACTCCCCCAAGGTAACTGCACTTGTGTCTGGCTACAAGAACTACGAGACACGAGTTGAGCACTAACAGCAGCAAACTAATCTGCCAGAAAAGCATTCATACAATGATCTTATATGGAAGCGGGCAGAGGGATGACAGAGGACTGGAGACGAGGTCGTTAACTCAGTATATGTTTTGACAGTTGCTTGGCGTTTTTGATTACTCCTACAACATTTTCAAGCAATAAACGCGCAAGCGAAGAACGAGACTAAACCTAACAGTTCCTAAGGTTTTGCAAGCGCTCCCATGCGGTGAGAACGCGTTGGAACTACCTATTTACTAGCATCACTTGTAGTTTTGCAGAGACAGGTTTGGGTTTATTATTTGTTTGTGCACCGATCTATTCCTCAGGATGCTCCCATCCTGGGATAATATACTCCCGATCTACAACCGGCTAGACATCGACCTCAATGGCTCAATGGTTAGGACGTCTGCCCCTGACCGGCGAGGTGCGAGTTTGAAACTCGGGTGCGGCGGCAATTTTAGCTGCTACACTAGAGTTGGCTAACCGTGGCTGATGAGGGCCAATAGCCCAAAATAGCTATATCACGGTGCGTTCTCTGAGCCAGAATACTCCTATGACAAAAAGGTTGGGATTTGTTAGTGAATTGCCATCAAAAAAATCTGGATCGCCGATTGGTTTATCAGTATAACCCATTATCTGCGTGTTTTCGTTATTCTCCAGCTATCTGAAAATCCCTCGATTTGGGATATTTTTGCAACTATTGCAGTCATTACCGACGACCTCTGTGTTTCAGTCAGCTAAAGGATTACTTCATCCAGGCATTTGGACAGGTCTCTTAGCGAATAAAGCAAAGTTCTTGGCTACTAGGTTTCTGATGGCCATCTGCAAAGCAATCCAAAACAAGCTAAGCGTTTCTTTTTGGCCCCAATCGCTCCCCAATACGTTTGACCTTAGCCCACTTTTGCTCTACGTTTCTGACTCATTAAGGGGGACTTAACTGAGCCACTACTTAGCAGTCATTGAAGGAGAAAATAGACACAAAGGAGTGAAAAGCTCAATATGTCAGTCGTTCAATTTACTACAGTGTAACGAGAGGATGAACCATTTTGCCCTCGGTGAATCGGGAGTTTGATGAAGAAAAAGAAATCACCACATGAAAAGTTTCGTGGCAAACAAGTGTTTAATTGTCTCGATTCGAAGCTCTTGGGTGTAATCTACGACGTGTTATCATTGCTATCTTTTTAGCTGATGAAGCTGTTTTCTGTTAACCCAAATAGTTTTATATAAGCGTGAGTACGGCATTTTATTCAAAGAAATTATTTGATTGTGCTTTTAATTAGGGCAGTTACATTTATTATAATGTTTCTGAACTTAAAATGTTGACAGAAGTGGTTTTCATACTGTGTTCGTCATTAGAGCTTAAACATATCGGGGAACAACTTCAGTATGTCAGCTTACCAGATTGCTGCCTATGAACATCTAGTTATAATGGTTAAAAGTTGTCTTCTCAGTGTAAGAAGGTAATAATTTGAGCGATGACAGGATTTCACATCATTCGACATTCCAAGTTAGTGATAATTTATTCGCAGAAGTAATCTGCGAATTGCAGCTTATAGGAAATATTTGGAAGAAAAATGACCTCAAGTCTAGGCAGTCTTTTCATCGTGCGTAATATGACCGCAATTCACGTCGCCTGCTTCACTCCTAACAAACCTTAGTGCAGATGTATTCCACCTTAACGTAGCTTTTCCTAACTGTTTACTCTGAGATTGTCCTGTGAACCTCAGTCATTCTGTGCGCCACATCTCCCCCTGGGAGCTTTTGTCACTTCCACGTTGGAACACTGCTGTGCGGTTAAGTGCGCCGTTATACCTGGTGTCATGTGCAGATATCAACGACGCAGCTCCACGGTCATTTCATTTTCGCCAACGGGGGTGGATGGACATGGAGCGACGTGACAAGCAGACCTGTAGAAGTTGTGCAGTCTTCAACACGACTACACAGTCACAATACATGGAACAGTAGTCGCCGGCTATTAAGCCCATGCTTAGTAAGCCCGCCGCTTATTAAGCCCAATTGGGTCTGGGCCCGAGGTGGGCTTAATAATCGGCGACTACTGTATTTGGATGTGGGTTATTGATAGGGCGCATTTACAATTGTCCCCGCATTACGGAGGATCTTGAACTGAAGTCGAGTTATGATTGGGACTAATATACGGGTTGAGGTAGGCTTGACCTCAGGACTATGATATTAAGGGTTGGTTTCAAGTAATTTAGTATAAGAGTTAGGTGTAATACGAGGACATTGGAATAGGCAACACCTCTCCATTTCACTGCCACCTATGGACTGGGAGTGAACTCACAAGCACGTCGAACCAGTTAATGTGAAATTTCTTGCTCAAACGTAGAATTTGAATTTTAGACTTATTATTTCGTGCTCGCAAAAGTCAAGCTTTTAACATGCATAAGGTAACATCTGTTGATTTGTGAAATTCAAACTGAATCGGCAAAGGATGAAGCCTAAATTATTCGGAAATTGAAACGGTTCAAAGTCAAACTTCTATCGAATTTATACCTACTCACTCCCCTGGGAGGTGTAACTCGCTTCTTTTACAAAACGCTATTTAGAAACACGAGACAGCAACTAAAAATAGCGCCTGTTTTTGGTTGTCATGTGGTTCAAAAACATCAGTGCCACGCAAAATTCCACGTATGCAAAGTAAGGTTCTAGTCATTTTCATCTGTTGCCAAGACTGCAGGTGACCGAGATTAAGAGGGAGGAGGGTGTGGCAAATCCAGTCACTCAATGGAATAGTTTCCTGCCCTCCTGGTGGCAGAGACTCGTGTCTGCGAAGGGCGGAGCAGCAGTAAAACCCTATTCTTGTCGCGAAAGCCCTAGGAGCTGCATGTACTTTACCTGTAGATGGTATATGATGACTCACTATAGCGAACCCAAATGGACTATAGCTCTGGTCGGGAGGTTATTAGGCATTCAATTTCGAAAAAAGGTTTAAGCCATAGCATTTTGTCTGAGTAATCAGCACGAGATGATCCCAGCTGAGAAGGCAATTGCAGCAACATATCGTTAATATAGATGAGAACGCAGTATTTATAGAATACAATCACTATCCTACTGCATGCATATGACAAGTAATGACTCCTCCCTATCGAGGATATTTTCCCACTTTAGTGCTAATTTCTTGATGACCGACATACGGGTTGCGGCTCCGGGAAGAGACTGTCAGGACGTCCTCCAACAGTTAACATCTGATCCCGTTTGATGACAACAAAGGTATCATCCAGATACCAAGCCCAGAATTTTGGTCAGAAGCCAATCACCAAGATGCGACCCTTTTGACGAGACACCGCCAACCGTTTAAATGTGATTAGGCCAAAATTCTCGCGAGGGGTTACAATCGTGTGAACCGGAGTTGCTTGAATCATGGTTCACGGACCCCTGTTATACAAACAAGTGCAATTACCCACCCAGCCTATACTAGGTGCTAAGGCTGAGTTTGGCCAAAGCAATTTGCCACTCGGCAAGTGCACAGACTAACGTGCCTTCTTAAGCCAGCGCCAGAGAGCCAGGTGGCCGAGCAATCATCCCGCCCAAGTCCAGCACAGGTGATGAACGCTCAGTAGGTCACGGCCCACACCTCGGCCATTAAACAATTAGCACGGAACCGAGCAAATATCCTAGATAGAGGATCCGTTAATAGTCAAAGGTATGCAGTAGCCTAGTGACTGCATGCTATAAATACTGCACCTCCCCATATATGAACTTCACGTTGCTGTCATTGTCCCTGGTGATAGATCCGCGACGGAATCAGATGCGTCAGACAAATAAAGTTCTTGTCCCAGAAATCACTGCTATTTCTCAATTACTTCCTGGGACTCGCATTCTAGCTTCTGTGCTCCTTACTGTTGGCATGGAACCTGAGATTTGCTCTGCATTTGAATGTAGACAATTAGAAAGGATCTCGAAGCCTAGGACTGATTCATAGCAATAGTAGCGAAAATTCGATTCCCAGGTGGTAAGTCAGAGGGAGAAAGGGCGTTCACCGGGAGAGGTTTATTTATGATCTGACGCTTCGAATAGTTATCTCGTCTATCCATCTTCAGAGAGTGGATACTCTGGCTCCTGGCTCTCGTTATATGCCGCGCCTTTCGTCCGCGGGCGTAGCTTGCCAATCAGGTTCAAGCCGCTTTGCGTAGGTCGCGTCTCTAGGTGGCAAATTTATGTGGCAGTTAACCGCACAGTCGGTTGACACCTAAGCTTCTTTAATCTGCCTTAAAGTGTGATCGTCACCTCGGCCCACAATTTCGACGGCGTCAAAATTGAAGACGTGCCCCATCTCTGCAGCATGGGTGGCTACCTGCGACTTTGGGTTCAGTCTTCTTACCGCCAGCTGATGCTCGTACATTCGCATTTGAAGCTGCCGGCCGGTTTCTCCAACGTAGTTGCACCTCCCGCAATTGCATTGAAGTCCGTAGATAATGCTCGATTTTTCTTGTTTCGGTATAAGCTCTTTTGGCCGCATTACTTGTTGCCGGATTGTGGCGGCGGGCCTGTGGGCTACTCCTATTCCAAGAGGCGCGAGGGATCTAGCCACGGTTTCAGAGACTCCTTTAATATACGGAATGCTCCGCCATGACTTCGGTGGGTAACGCTCCTCGGTCCGTGGTTTTGCTGGCATACGACTTCGTTCAGTGATCGCTCGGGATAGCCGTCAGTTCTGAAAAGCTCCCGCAAGTCTGCCCTCCACTTCTTCTTCCATCGTGAACTAAATATCGGGAAATATAGAGTTCAATCGGTCTTCGCAGCTGCTGCTACTATTCTCTTTTATGAAAACGAACGTGTCGTCCACCTTGCGTGCCCAACATTTGGGCTCGTACTCCTCGAACACCGTCTATCGGGTTTTTGTAGTACCACCTCTGCAATGAGCCCGGAGATCGGGGACCTCATTGGGGTGCCTTTACTTTGCTCATATGTTTACACGGCAGAACAATTTTTAGACAAAAGCAAGACGGTCACAAGTGAACAAGGTGAAATTATGGTGTCATTCGATTTCATACCATAGGTCCTTGCTGTCGAAACTCTCCGGGACCTTCTACGTCAGCCCACAACTCAAGACCTTGAGCGACCTCTTATTCTAATCTATGCTTTGCTTACATGCCTCTGGAAGATTGGGTTTATGCTTAGTTTTAAGGTTAGGGTTATGACTCGATAATACTTGCCTGCCTGGAATTTTATACAAAGCGGCTACGCTGCCGAAGACAAAGAGTTTCTTTTTTCTTTTATTAAAATAGGATGAAATCGTTTATCACTGGGGTTAGAATAAATTTATACTGGGCAAGTGCAAACACTTCAAAAAATCTAAGGTGAGTAGTATTCCAGGAAAAAGTTCATATTTCCACATAACAATTGCGCACTATCGTAGTGCGAACGCGACCAATGGCCACTATAACCCCGACGCCACCACCGCCCACTGACGAGACTGGCCTACATCCTCATGATAGTTGTTAGGAGGGCCCAACACGTGAGTCATAACTCGGGCTGCCATAAGGGCACTAGAACAAAGGAATCGGAGAGGTTACCCGCGTATGCAGAACGGGCGAAGAGAGCGACCTTCAAGGAACGACACGCGAGCACGCAAGGACAACCGCGGCTGGGTTCTGCCATCCGTGATGTCATGCCTGGCCAGGGGCAAAGCGCGCGCGCCAAGCGCCACGATGGCTGAGGCACGATGGCTCCTCGTATGGGCTACTAGCGGAGGAGCCCATAGGGAACGAAGGCTATCGGTCCTTAAATACGACGCTGCGGGCAGGAGGCGCACTCCGTTGCCGAGGCACACTACCGACGACCCGAAATTTTGCTGCTGGGTACACAGGACAAGCTGCCGAGACGAGACCGACGATAGAAGACACGTTGATGACGGACGCACAGAAGGCAACGGTGACGTACAAGCAGAACTAGCAGCAGTAAAGTACTATCTGCTATCCTGTGCTGCCTCCTCTTCCTACTATGTAACTGGGGGACATTACTAGTGTTAACACAGGAACACACAAGGTTCTAACAGTGTAGACGCAGGCACACCCAAATTTATAACAATAACAGCCGCCAAACCCGCAGTACAGTGTCAACAGGTGATCTCGCGTTCATCGGCATGGTTAACTAAAAGTTACCTTTAAGTACTGTGAAAGTTAGTGCGTAAAACACCTTTGCTAATGGAAGCCTGTATGATTCCGAAATGTCAGGACAATGCACTCCTGGTTCCCATGATCATCTTAATCATGTCCGGGAACACGCATTTTAATGTTTAGAATGTACAAACTGCACGAAGTCTGCGAACCTAGTTGCTTCACCTTGAATAAGCGACGTCGCATGTGAGTGCTTTCAAACACAGGCACTTGAGGGAATCCAATTTAACCGAATAAAACGCAAAAATTCAATGAAATGACCAGCAAGCAAAGCCTCGTCAACCAGAATAATGCATTAAGCGCACACTTTAACTGGGGTTCAGCTGACTGACACAGTGAAATAGCGCACCAAGTCATGTGACGATGAGTGCGCACATCCAGGGTGTGCAAATGGCGAGACAGATTGGAAAACTGTGTGTATGCTGCAAATGAGACATTGCTGAGATTCACTCCCGACAGAGTAGGTAAGTCGCCTTGCAAATTAGCGCGACGTAATTCGGCATGTGTATTTGTGGAGCCATAATGACGGTAAATACATTACCCTCCTGTCACGGCAGTAACCTGAGAGGGGCACTCGCAATACAGTGCATATATTTTACCAGCACGACTGTCCTAAGTCCAGCTCCAGATTTTAGAAATACCCTCCAGCCTGCACAGAAGCATGACTGGACTTGGAGTCGAGGAGCCAACGCGCAACGATCGTTGAAGCAAGTCCAGGGTGAAGAGGCTCGAATAACGCCACTTTAACCAGGCAGTTTGGAATGGAGGCGAATCTGCCGGGAGCTGCCCAGCATTGACGATTTAGTTAAGCATTATAATGTGGGAGCCAAACAAGCATGTTATTTGGCAGGTGTTTATTTGCGTTGCTAGACGAAAGAATCCTTTCCCATACTGCAACAACGTGCTAGGTAGATTCGAGAGTCCCGAGAGCTGAAGGTAAGTGACGTGGTCCTACTTTCTGGGGAGCACATACCTCGTGGGAAATGGCCACTAGCAGTGATTGAGAGGTGCGAAGAGAATCTTGATGGCATAGTTAGGACGGTGCAAGTGAGAACGGCGAGCGGCGTCTTGAAGAGAGATGTTCGTTATAGTTGCTTACTCGAGAGTAGGCAGTAACAGAGGAGTAGTGGACGTGGTGTTATTGACACGAGCCGATATAAAACTATTTTCAGTAGTGACTAGTTATGTACTTTGCATGAGCTGAGTGTAGGTGAATTAACAGAGCCGACGTGGACGGTACGGGGAGAATTGGTGTACAGTGTTATTTCCGGCTGCACAGGTTTGGAATTCTCCATATCCCTTCTCCAACAAAACTCCCGTTCAGCCTACCAAATGCTGGTTTACACTCTTTCGAAGGCTGTCCCCTTCCTCCCTCGATTGCACATGACTGAACCCCCCCCCCCCCAACCTACGGCTCTTTTTTCGATTTTCACATTTTCACCTGGAGACCACCGTGAAGTGAAATTTCGCTGTCGAGCCAGCTGTCATTTCTGCCCTCCCCCTTCTTGGCCCAGTTGCCGCGGCCACTCGGAGACCCACTCGTCCAGCCACCTCACCACGGCTGACTTCAAACGCTTTCACCTCCCCCCCCCCTCATGTCCACCCCCCTCTGGCGCTGGTGTTTTCAGACCAATGGGAGCCCACAGGAACTGCCTCCTGAAATCATATGCAAACGCCCCTTGACCGACTCCCTTCACTCCTGCCTTGGAGTATCCATTGTTGAGTTTTGTACACTTATCTGTTACCATTTTTGCTTAATAGTACCATACCACCTTGATAGTTATTATCACTGGTTTCGACGTACGTGTGGCTGCTGGATGCAGTCGGAGAAGTCAAGATGCTGTAATTTACCATACTAACAGCCTAGGTGCTGACTATAAGGCACAGACACGCGTTTCGCCGGTATTCTGCCGCTGCTTGCGAGGGGAAGGGTGACTCATTAATGAGTCCCCCCGCTTGTCATCAGAGTGTATTTTTGTGCTAGACATGTGTATGGACTTTTTTACACATTTTACACTACTCTGTAGTCGAGAATTGCCGCAAAGGGTGTGTAAGGTCACTGGTCTCAAGGACACTATAGCTGCTCTTGGAATTAATTTTCCAGTGACAAGAGAGTCTTCTAGTTTGCTAATTCAGACTTAAGACAACTTGCAGTTTGCGACAAGAGTCACCATCTCGAAAGCATCCCACTTTGAAGCAAACCTGCCAATTTTGGAATCAGAATGGCGAGCAATTCTGCATAGTAATTCTATTAAGTTGCGAACCTTGATATGTCCCTTCCGAACTTACAGGATGCTTGAATGGTCATGCAATGTGCTGATCGCATTCTGGATGATCACATAAGTTCCATTCAGTCTGAGTTAATTGCTACGAAGTTATTTCGCCCCATACATCTTTGTTTCCAGCAAATGTATTCCACACGTCAGCATATCAGCTTTTAGCAATTCCGTCTCCGGGTGAGTGCAAAGAACTACCGAAATGCATAGTCAGGGTGGATCAGTGCAAACCAGGCCCAAATAAATGTGCATCTGCTCTCTCCCCGTCAGCTGACAATAAACTGCCCCCACATCCCTGCTCAATTAATTTGTGTTTGGCCGAGATCTCAGGATTTCCGAGATGGCCTAAAATAATTTGGAGGGTAGACGTTGACACCTAAGGCGACAATAAACACTCTTCTTCCCTGTATACTTTGATAATAGTTGTTGAATTAGTTCGAATGTTGTTCCAATGTCGTGCAGTCCCTTGGTGCAAAACTCACTCTACAAAGTAAAAATGACACCAGTTATAAGACTTTGCTTTCGAACCTGGTATGTTTACAGAAAAGAAGCAAGTCTACGTACTAACAGCGATCTCTCCGAACTCGGGAAGACGAGTGGTCGTTTTAAATTCGTCAACGACACCACACGAACGAAAGCTCAGCAACTCATATACTTCAACCAAAATACTAATACTTTTATGCGTGACTAATCGTTCGTATTTATCCCGAAAAGTTTGCTTCTTAGACGTGGAAGCCATTAGGAACAAAGATGCTAACGAATAAATTACATTTCTACAGGGTTGCCATGCTTTGCTGGTATTTACCCAAGACAGTGACACGGAAGCTGAATGGATCTACATCGGGAGAGTGAGAAAGGCTCGGAGCTGCATATTCGGAGCTGCATATTCACCCAATCACACATAAGATAGTGAGATAGACTATCGAGGATTGTGAATAAAGTCATTAATCGAGTGACCTGTGTGTCAGTCACCGCCGGCTTACAATCAACCCTCTATCTTGGTGAATACCACTGAGTTCAATCCGAATAGTGCGAGGAAAATCAGGAAAATGTAGCAAGCAACCTTGCACAGTTGAGCTGCTTGTTCTGTTACTTTCTTTTTGGATTTTAGAATGAGTATCTAGTTACTTGCAATATTTCAGGGCATTAAGTATTTTCCTGGTCCCAACTCTGTCTTGCCTGTTCTCTTAAAGGTGAACATTTGTAAAGTTACAATGAATATCCAGCCGCCAGATGCCTGCAATCACGGAACTCTTAACAGTACGTACTCTTTATGGGGATTAGATATCCTCCTTCGTTACTCGTAGATATGATTTGACATCTGACTGCTTAGGTAAACTCTTAAAGTTCTTATGTCGTTATTCACTCTACTGGCAGCATATATACTAGCTAAAAGCACAGGCATTCGTGCTTTCCAATATTCTGCTGCATGGTGGCTTGTAAATATTACTGGATTATTCAATAGTGGCTGATGGACTTCAGCCCAAAAATTAAAATCAACTTTCGGTCTGCATATGTAGCTCTTTGCGCATATCGATATATTCCACGTTTGAAATTTATTTCTGGGGAAATTTTAAAAACTACAATATTATAGTACTTGCCACACGATGTAGATAATAATGGAAATATATGCCGGTATTGACAGTTAGAAAGGGCCCTAGAACCGTTGTTTGCGGGTCACTGTTCACACACCAAAAAAGGTAGACAATTTTGACCGCTGTTTTGACATAGTCTGATTCCACCATTCGTATTGCCCACTCGTTTGATTTTCACTCTTAACGTGGATTGAATTGTCACGTTTCTGTCATATCTTTAGTGTTCTCATTGATTTCGCGACTGACCTTCTGCCTACACACCTCAGAAAGCATGGTTTCATTTTCACGAGCTTTACCTACTTCTGTGAAAAAGCGGTGGCCGATCAACTACTTCACAACCGTTGCAAACAAAAGTTGTCGGGCCTGCAGGATGCTAATTTTGTCTGTTGTTCCTTGAGGCTGCACTGTTCAAACATTTACGATTGACCATTAACCGCAAACAAGAAACGGAGATGCAGGGATAACTCTGTTGTAATGGCCCTGATACAGGTACCTGCTACAATGCAGCTTCTCTTCTCTGTACTTGCACGTGCGCACCCAGTGCCAGTCTGTTTCTCGGCAGATCCTGTCGGTCAAACCGGCCAATCATCTTAAATCTCGTTGGGGTCGTTCTCTCGCCCAAGGGGCTCTGACAGCCCCAACTCTCACTCGGAAGGCCGGCTCTCACGTCGATGGACGTGTGTCCTCGTTGGACTGCCAACTTTTTCCATCTCTTTTTCCAATTATTATATACAGAATATAACATCCTCCTGACCATCGTCGTAGTTCTTTTCTGCCTATTTGGGATCGGGCGAGAAGGCCGTAGTGGCTAATGTGTCCCTATACGTTAAGCTTCTGCGACATTCCTGAGGCCGAAGTGTAATCCTGTTGCACTATAGACGCGCCGTATACAGCAGCGTTTGTAGGAGTGACAGTAATAGTTCCATGACAAAATTTAAATCGACTGTTCTAAAATTGCTAAATTCCCATCGCAGAACTCAGGAGAGATGTTGGTGAGCGTACGTAAGCTCTTGATAAATTCTCGTCGGGCCACTACATTTATATGGGAACGGGGTGCGAGGTAAAACGTGCTCGTCTTTTCATACACGTGAGTCGTTGGAATGGGGGGAAGGTTGGTTACGCAGGGAGGCTTTTGTGGAGCCAGTTTAGAGAAAGGGGAGGAGTAGGAGGAGGAGGAGGAGGAGGAGGAGGAGGAGACAAAGAGAGCACAGACAACTGCATGCAGATAGGTGACCGTGGGCCACGCCAGACGCGGAGCTTGCAGGAGGTTCTTTTGTGCACACAACACTGCTTGCCAAAACCTACTAGCAATCGCTTCTGTGTTTGCTGGCAAACGCTGTCCCAGAGACTGGATAGTTTGGTGGGATCTTATAAATCACTCGGAAGGTTTTTCTGGGGTCCCCACAATGTCCAGAATCAAGAACGTGGTCGAGAATGGCGCTGCTTGTGCTCCTGGCTTTATCTTAGCTCAGCCATGCTGAGAGGTGCTTCCATATTCTTTTAGATAAGCACGGACTCGTGCGACCGATATAACCTGCTCCACAGGAGCAAGTAAATGTGTGGATGCACACGGAAATGGTCTGAAATGGCCACCTTCCTTTCCCATGCAGGGTCGGGTTGGTTGGGAATAACACCCGAACTCTCGCTGTTGAGAAGGTTCGTTGTTCAGGGCATCTTCTTAGGAATTCGTTTACCGCATCCTCTTGGGAAGAAAATTTTATGAATAGCGTCTTCTTTTCCACAGTGGGCGTGGTGGGCGTTATTTCTCTCAACACCATATTCTTTGTGATTAACCTCTCAGAATACCTCACTTAAGAAGCCATCCCTTGTCGATTCCTCCCTCCCCCCTCACCCCAGCCGCACGACTCACTTGCACGAAAAGATGACCACGTTTTAACTTCCACCGCGTTCGCACTTAAATGTACTGGTCCGAGAAGAATGTATCGCTAACGTTCCGATTCAATTCTACATGGCATCAGAGAAATTCCAAATGTAGAGTTTCTGGCTATTTTATCGTCAGTATTCACGTGCTTCCAGCAAGATCACCTGGAACTGAATCCTGAGGATATGTCAGGTGACCTTTCTGAATTGGTCACCCAGATAGTGGCACACATTCGGCAACAGAATTCGACAATGTGTATTTCTCGTTAGGTAGTTTCCGCTGTGCATACACATTGATAAACCAAAGCGCAAAATATCTAGGGTTACAATCTGTTATATGGTCACGTGACTTGCAATACGAACACAACATTGATTTCTATAAAGCAATTCAATTTTGCGTTATTAGAACGTTAACCTCATGATACAGAGTGTGTTTATCCGTTATCGTTCATCTTCAGTCATTTAAGGGACAAAAAGAGTTTATATGCCCAAGCAATATCATATTTATCTACCCCTGTCCTGTCTTCAAGAAACTGTTTCCTTTTGAGCCTGTTCACTCATGGTGGCGAAGATTGCCAATATGTTGAGTTGCTTGCGCATATAATGGTGACTGAGAATGAGGTCAATGGCTCATCGCATTTTCCTCGCCATAACAACGTAAAGTGCTTGAAGTTTTTACGGGGCACTAGAAACCGGGACTTGAAAAGTTTCTAACTGACGGCATAACTCGGACCGCGTGGCCATTCCAGTGTGTGTGTGTGTGTTGTATTGCGTGAGGTAGCTGATTGGCTCCTTCTTAATATGGCCCTTATGGCACTCCCACTCTGTAGGATCCGTAGTAAGTGTAGCGCCACACTTAGGGCCGACTTTGTCTGCGCCAGCCACCTGCGAACTCTCCCAGCTCCGGTCTTCGTGATTTGGGAGGGGGATAAAGACTGTGTTATATGCAGCGCAAGTCTGTGCTCAATATTATCTTATTAAAGTGTAAGTATTCGCGCGCATTGAGCAATCAATAGTCCAGAAGTGAAACTCTAAGAAAGGTGGCATCAATTGTCACTTCAGAGATATATTCGGTCCGCAACCAACCAACCGCTGAAGATGGAATGGAAATGGAAAGCTCCTATCTCCTTGTCTAGACTAAGACCTGCACCTGCCTGTCATTTTCACTCTTCTCTCCCAGTTTCCAATTTTTGAGCGAAAAGTAAGGTGCCCTGAAAATCAAGTGCTAGTTAACTGGTCGACAGTAGCTGATTGTGAAGGAAATTACTGTTTTCCGTTTTTTCTACTTTATTTCGTTCCAAGTACCTGTACAATGTTCGGATATATCTGCAGTGTGTATGGGGCTCTGAAGGCAGCATATCTGTACACAACTGCATTTTAAGGATAATTGCAGATTTTGCAAATGTATGTGACAAGTAAGTCCATCGGTGTATGTGGGCAGAGACATTAGCAGCTCTCTGATAACGGTGAATCACAGTTACTTATTTTAATAGCATTTGGCCCTCATTACCTTTTTCTTCTTCATTTCTTAGCCTGAGTAAGTGATTTCCTTGAGTTAATACGGACGATTATTGAAGCATAAATATATCAATATTTGGATTGTATTTGTGAATTGATCATCTTTTTCGGTCGTAAGGCATCGCTGATGTATTAAATGAGTAATTGATTATCAGATATTAGTGTCTGCCAAAGCTTCCTTATATTCTCACGAGCTAGCTGTTTGTGGGTTCAATGTCCACTGCGTGATTTCCTAACTCGGTACCGTATGTGTAATGATGGTCTGAGTTATAAATTTAACATACTAACAGGCTAGGTACTTGCTAAAAGGCCCTGACACGTGTTTCGCCGGTATTCTGCCGCTGCTTGACACATCTGCGAGGGCTCCGGCTCATCAGTGGGTCGCCCAGCTTTCCCTATCTGCTTTCTGGTTGATATACTGGTTTAGAAGTATCCTACTTTAGACTGTCCTGCGGCAGCAGGTGTATATTTCATTGGGGTTGACGGGTTGCAACACACATATACACTTAGAATTTTGGTCTACGCCTATAGACCTTATATATACTGATATATACCGCGATCAGAAATTAATTTCTCTGGAGATTAAAAACCTGGTCTGAGTTATATGCATTCCGAAGCGTTACTGACTACTACTGCTACTGCTCACTACGATACTCACTCTACAGTTCTTTAAAATTCGCATAGCCTTGGATTGATAATGTTGAATCATGTTTACCCAATTAAAATCAAATTGGTCCATCCTAATATATTTATATTCGCTTTTACATCTGGAAAACCGAGTTTTTCGAGATGAATTCAGATGATGAGTCAGGCAGAAATGTGTCAGCATTCGGATCGCATTTGTGGCTAGCGCATTATTTTCTCATGTGGCGTCGCCGACGTATTATATGCGTTCTGGCTATCAAGAGTCCAGTGCGTTCCAAGGCATTATTTGACTCTCACAAGCTCGCCATTTGCCGGTAGTCGTGCTTGCATCCCGTAAGGACAGCATTTTCTCAAGCTGTGTAAACCGTGTTAGTCAGAATTTGTAGGATTATATTAGTATCGAGGGACAGCACGAAAATTTTCCTTACCCTCCATTTCAATAGAGTTCGTGAAAATTTGCGAATTGCAGTCAAACTAAGTGGAGGAAACGAAGTGGTCATTGTTTCCATGGACGTCAGTGAGATTGGACTCGCACGTTCACTTGCATTGACAAATCCAAATTCATTTGAGCGTAGTTTGCGTATATCCATCCTGATTATCTGTTCCGCTTGTTTTTAGCACGGTGCCCCAAAACCCTCGCAGGCGTCAAATCTAAGACGGGACCTCAGTAATCGATAAGTATTAGTAACAAACACGGGGTCGGATATCATGCATCGTTACGGCTTGATCGGGTAAAGGAGTACGTGTTGAACTCTTAGGACTCTCAGAGCTACAGTTGATTGGCCACTGACTGAAGAGAATTCGCTACTCCCGCCTTATTTTTGTGTGTAAAACGTTTAATTTATTGTGTTTTTTTCACGCAAGTAACGGTTAGGCTTTTGGAACTGTGTGCCAAGAATAAAAGGAAAACTCATATTAGTTTTTCTAGACAAGCCTGTTTATATTATGACCCCTGACTTCTAGGTTTTATGCGCGTACCCCGTGACTAGATCACTCTGCTTGCCAAAAACATGAATCAAATAGAGTGCACATACTAATGTCTCTACGATTACTCACCAAAGCCGTTTTAGAGGTGGCGTGAGGGCTTAAAAACCTGCGTTCTAAATCAAAAAGTTACTTTATAGCGAATTGTGTAGAAGGATGAAGTTTTACGTGGAAGCTTCAAGAATTTAATCCTCTCCAACAGTTCTAGGAAACTGGTGTGTGTTGCAAGCCGGATAAGTCTTTCTTCTTTTTATTGCTTTATGTAGAACATATACCTTTATCTTGATAGTTAATTAAATCAGATTTCAAATTGGTCGAGTCCCTTTTCCGGCTTCTCTCGCTACCCAAGAATTACGTAATGTCCGCTGTGATCCTTGTATATGCCAGACCTGTTAATGAGAACAGAATATTTTGAAAAAAAGCTTGTGAGAACCAGTTTATCCAAACAGTGATGAATGGCATTATGCAGAATTCACCAATTTTTTTATTGTATAATAAGACAATGAGGTACTTAATCATCAACTATAAGAAAGATTAGCTTACACCGTAATGTGTGGACCGATGGATCGTTACCTGAACACCTTCAGATCAACAGCTCTGTTCCTAGGCAAATGCACATCTAATCAGAAGAAAGAAGTGCGTTCACCGGGAGAGGTTTATTGTAAGCCTGATGTTTCAGGTTGTTGTTTCGTCTACCTACCTCCAGAGGATGAAAAATCCTGTTCATAGTTCTCGGTATATGTGCTCTTTTTTCCGTGTAAGTATTCTGCCAATCCCAGCTGAGCCGCTTTGTGTGGCTCGCATCTCGCCATCGCTTGTCTCTCCGCTGTCGATCTCGGTGCTGGCCTTTACTAGTTTCGTTGCGCTGGTGTTTATTTCGCCTCCACATATGTCGGCAATTTGTTGTTTCGCGTCATCCGAGACTTGGTTCGAACCTATATACTTTGGCAGCGGAGCTAGTTGGCAGCCCCGATTGTTCCATGCCGTGATTGTTTCCTCGTACGTTTCTTAAAACCACGTACGGGATAGGTACATTTATGTGGCGGATTACATCTAATCGTTTTCTTGACAGCCTGATACAGTGATAACTGCGGTCAGTAACCAAAGCAGAGTGCTCTGCAACAAGCCACCAAATCAGAGTTTTGAGCAGACGGGCCATCTTTTTGGCGTCTATTGTTGCCGAGCGTTAAAGACAAATGACAGACCTGGTAAAAACATCACAGTAGTAAATACTGGTCGAAGCAACTCCCTGTATACAGTGCGCATTATTTGCCGCTTGAATTGTCATACTTTAATATGAAAAAATATGCTATTTTTAGATCATTCGTCATTCAGTTGGCTTGGCAGATTTGCTTAATTTGAGTTGACCCAAGTGTGAAAAACTTGGGTCAACTCACATTCGTCATTCATTCAATTTGTATTTGTTTCTCTAAAAGTGAACTTTTTTTAACAAGTTCCTCATCCTGTTTCGCTATTTGCTATAGCACTCGAGGTTCATTTAGTTGCTTTAATGTAACCCTTTAGTAGGCTTTCTTCCGGCATCTAGGAAAAATTACATGGTTTCAATCAATTGAAACCGTCGCAGTTGATATGATTGTCACGAGTACTAAAGGCGCTTCGATTACGATGCTTAGGTTAGGATTGATGTAGTTCTCACATTTTTTCTCCATAGCATGGACATGGATTTGTGCCTGAACTACGCACATTCTAAGTGCTACGTCGACAGAGGGAAACATGAGCCAAAACCGAGATGGAATTCGGTCGAAGCAAGTCTATGGACTATGATATGTGTAGTCATCATTACAGTCAAGAGATGATGCTTGTAGGCGAGAGAGATGACAAGCATAAATGTATAAACCATAAAACTATCAGTGAAAAGATAGAATCGCATCATCTCCTTCCCAATTATGTCCTGAGACTCGCATATTTGCTTGTATTTGGAACCTGTCAGTATTCGGATTATATTTGATGTATGGCGTCACTAAAATGTCAAAAATGAGTACTTTCGTTCCAAATTACACTGCGAGCGAAAATACTTTTTGATTCTCACAAGCCCGATGTTAGTGAGTAGACTTGCTTCTATCTCGTAAGCATAACATTTTGAAAGCAAAGTTCTGTAAGAAGAGTTTTGTGCCGAGGGACTGTACAACATGGGAACAAAATTCGAATAAATCGGAGAACTATTATGGAAGTAAACAGGCGGAAAAGAGCGCTCATTGTCGCCTTAGATGTCAGAGTCTACCCACCATATTAATTTAATCGATACAAGAAATCCTTAAATTTCGGCCAAAGAAGACAATTTGAGTGGGGAGAAGTTGGTCCACTGATGGTGAGAGCGCATGTCAAAATTCATTTGGGTATCTTTTGCACCAATCCATTCTGCTTATGCGTTTCGTTCGTTCTTTGCACGCCCATCCAAAACCCTCCCAGGCTGTAAATCAATGATGGGAACACAATTATTGTGGAATATCAATAGCAAAGTCAGTGTCGAATACTGTGACCATTTGAGACTTGATCGGCCAGGGGATACGTGAGCGAACCCCAGGACTGCCGGAGCCACAGTTGAGTTTTGGCTAACTGGGAGAAGAGGAGACAGGTGGCTATGCTTCCTTTCAGATATTATTCCATAATTTTCGGCATATACGTCCTAACTTCTTTTTAAACCTCACACAACTTAGCCAAATCCTACATAATAAAGAGGTTTAAATCAAGTTGGAAAAATATCACAAGGCTAGTTCACTTGTTAGTTTCTGTATTTGATCTTATTTTTTGGAGGTTATCGAGCCAGAGAAGAAAATGCTCAAAGTTTATATGCTGATGCGTGGCAATGGATGCGCTCGAAACAACGGTTACTGTGGCTGCCAGTCTTCAAAACAATCGACTTCAAGTGAAATAGATGAACAGAATCGTTCAGCATGTGATCAGCAAATTGCATGAGCGTAGTGAAATGTGGTCCTCTCATGTCAAATACAAAAAACAATGATTTGGAGATTATTAATCTCTTTGGAAGCTGCTAACTATTCAAACTTTCAACATTAAATTGTTGTCATCTGAAAGATATAAGTAAAGTGTGCATAACGCACTAAACATTAGAAATATAAGTGGCTTTAAAGTTAACTGAGAAGTGACTGTGGCACAATGAGATGGTTTCCGGACTATATTAATTGCCGCGATTTCCTTGTCCGACAATTATGCTAGCTGTCCTCAGAGTAATTGCTTAGCCCGGCCTTTCCCACGTAACTAATTCTCTTGCTCGACAATGTCTCAGTGCGCAGTCTGGGAACGCCAAATCGTTGTGCTTCTTGATAGCCTGGGGCCTGAGAACCATGATTCGAGCCCCTCGCGGATCACATGGTTATCACCTCTTGCGAGGATTTCGGCCTCGAAAGTCGTGGCAATTAATCGGTCGAATGCGAAGTATCACCGCCATCAACGCACCAATTAAGATCATAGGGCTGTGACTACAGTTAACATACAGCCGAGATGAGCCTCAACGTTGACCTAAATCAGCATCAACCCTGACTTCTAACAACGGCACTCCGCTGAATTGCTAGTTAATGGCAATATAGGAAGACGGTACTCTGCAATTATGTTTTGTCTATGGCAAGCTAGATGTTGTAGTAGGCCCGCAGCTAGTCTATAGACGACAAATTGCATTATGCTACGACATGAAGCCATGGTACGCAGTTATTTAAGAACGCTTTCCCTTGGACCATAAACTATTAATGGTTACCTCCTACGGATTTAGAGTGTATACGTGGTTCCGATTTCCTAGAAGCACACACAGACCGTATTATAATATACTAGGTACTGGTCTTAGTAAGTATGATTACTAGAATTCGCATTTTAGCATAAGCACGTACTTATAGCGGCAGTAATCGTGTCCGCGTAGCCCAAACCTAGTAACAGTGGACACAGCCTGGCGATAGAGTTGAGAGGGCAGAAACCCAGGCAAGCTCTGGCGTGCTCAAGGCCTTAAGCATGTATTGACTGGAAATAGCATAAACCAAGGTTTCACATTCCTTGCTGAGATCAAGGGAATATGAACACCAGCGTTGATCTTAAATCAGCGTCACCTCTGATTAGTATAAGCATAAGAAATGCTATTACTACTACTACGACTCAGCTAGATTCCTGGTCATTAGATGTAGAAATATTAGAAGCCGTATCAATCTCGGCCACCTCGAGCCTGTTTTGAAACCTACTAAGGGCGGTGAGAGTAGTTAGTGCGGTAGTACCCGCGCAAAATCTACTGTCACTTAAAGCTAAGTTGGGCGGTGTTTGTGGCTTGCGTGGAGAACGCAGTCAATGCCGTGTCCCGTTTGGTCTTCTTGACCCCGGGCGAAGGTTACGAAGGTGGTTGGCGCCAATTGCTCCTGCAATCAGTAAAATCTACCCCCTGAGCTTCGTCACTTTCTGCACCAACCTGTTGGTGCATATAGTGGACTTCGTCAATAAAGGCGAATAGGCGAGTTACAGGAAGCAGTTCAGAAGAAGATGTGAACGCTGGAACACTTAATCAAAATCAATAGTCGAACAAACACACACACACATCTAAGGCCTTTAGGGCACTCCCACACTGTGGGGTTCGAGTCAGGGTTTACAACTCCGGCTGCCTTCGCCTGATTAAGTTTCCGGACTTCTTGACTTAGTCTTGGCACCGGGCTCAGTACGAAATTTACCGTCTCTACATCACCCTTCTCTGGAGTACACGGTGGACGTCGTCGAAACTGCCGGTCGAACTGTTGGGCACATGAATGACGTCGTCGTCCGCTAATTGCGAGATCAAGCAATCTCCACATGGAGTGCAATCAGCCTATTGTATAAAAATGACTTGTAAGAACAGGGAGAAAGGCCCAGCTCTCCGATATCGCGAGATCCATACCATTATTCATCGTGATTATTGGATATTTTTGACAATTAACAAATGTTTACTGAAGTTTACGTATTGGGTTTAAAATGAGCTGATATTTATCTGCAACTTAACTCCTAAGTCTCTATTATACGAAAACGTAAGCACATTAATCCATATGCATTGCATTTTTCTCTTACCATTTGGAGATTTCTTGAGGTTTAGGTTCATTAAGAGAGTGAGAGAGATAAACTTTATTTGGAAGATACAATTCCCAAATTTCAGTACGAACGTCTTCCTTTCACCACTAATAAAATTAGGCACACCAACAATATAAATCAGGAGATCATAAACAGTGCACAGTGGCGAATATTGCAATTGTCAACTTCATGATGAATCGACCTTGGATAAATCGCAACATTAAGGCAAAACTGGACTTCCTTAAAAACGGTGCTAGCATCCTACGCTAATGACCCCAGTATTGTCGTTTGAATAAACAAAGAGGGGCAAAATTTTTTTATCATGTGTGCAGTAGGCTAACCGATATATGTATAAGGAATTTGCATGGGAATGAAGATCAGTAAAATGGCAGCTCCGTTTCAAAAACGCACACTTTGCCGTGCGGTCGGCAGTGGGAGGTGGATGAGTCGTACGGACTCCCAAGCCAATCAAATTCCACTGACTCAGACCAAGGGCCCGAGGACTGTATCACTAGCGATGACATAATGTCAATCCAACCATGTACAATCACTATGCGACCTCGCACGTGCTTACTGTGATCTGCACTTACCCGTCGCGTGTGCACGCTGATACCTATTGGCTCAGGGCTAATATAAATAAACGCCCGGAGCTAGTAAGGCTTATGCTCAAGACCGAACAAACCTAGATTCGCTAAGCACAGCAGCTACGAAGACAGAGACACAAGCTTCAAATCAGTGTTGCCCTCGAAGACTAATTCCGTTCTGTATCCACTGTGAACTTGCCAAACAATGCTTGACCTGGCTGATGAATTCAATATGCGAGGTTTCACAAGGTTTGTGGATTCCTGCACCGTGCCCAGTTGGCTCGAATGCGATGACGAGGACGACAGTGAGGATGAAAAATTGGCTGAAGTTGAGCAGCGATAAAGGTTCCTCGACTTCTATGCCATTTCCCTCCCTCTTTCAAAAACTGTTCCGTCGTGCCTTTTACCCCGATTGTGGACTTCGCATTTAAAAAAAACGCCTTAAGGGCTCCTGTGTGATCAAAATGTAATCATTTATACATTCAAAAACGCTGCATTTTTATATACGTTTATAGTATTTGCAAACTTATTCTTGTATATTCATAATTTTATGATTTTGTTTCGTATACAATATATAATCAACTTCAGTGAAACTCCGAACTGTGGTCTTGTTTTTTCGAATTTTCAGTACGTTGCTGTGTTCCCTCAAATGGGCTTCGTAGGTAATCGCTCGTATCCCGGTTTTTATATGATGACTAACGCCCTCTAGTAAGGAAAACGCATTGTAAGCAGGTTGTGAACCGTCTCACAGCAATCGGATTAAAGGAGGCTTTAAATATCATCCCTTCAAATTGAGGAAGTAGTCCTTTTGTTTTTACGACAGAATGGTTACAAATTCAATCACTACGATACTTGGTAGGCAGGCAGGAGATAAGACGGGACCTACGTAATCAGATCTACTAAAATTCGGCCATTTCTTTAGTTTTAGTAGGTTTGCCAGGTGCTCTTCTTATTATTTAAGCGTGCATTGAAAGTTTCGTTTTATAAATGGTGGCGTTGAGTTTATAAATACGTCCGTACACGTTGACTACACTACAAAGTTTTTGAACCACGTATTAACTTGAACACGCTTTCAAAGGACTGCAAAACGCATCTCCTAAAGTCACGCAAGGACACACAGTTTTTCAAGCCCTGCGTTTTCAGAACAACCTTTTTGTATAGTGTAGGAGGCTGGAGTTACAGGGGAAATATAGTAAGTGTTTTGCGGGACGGGTCCAGTCAAGTCAAGCATATGAAGCAGAGGAAATCTCCCTATACTTTTTTGTTTAAAACCTCCATGTTGATGGTTAAAATTTCGCCTTAGGCGTATGCGGCAATGTTACACCAGGCGACTCGAGACGCGAGGGTGTGTCTATGAGAGGTTAACAACAGTCACGGCAAGCACATATCGCTTTGAGCGAGAGAGAGGGGGGGACAGAAGAGTACCACAAGAGGCTACCAGGCTCGCGGGTTTTCTGCAGTGCAGGTTTGGGCAGGCAACTCTCAGCTGCAGACATGCTCACGTCAATGCACAAATCGACAGTGCGTCGTTCAAACAGTGAGCCCGGTGTTGGTTTAAAGAACAAGCCAGGCATAAATACACCGAGGAAAATTATTTTGATGATTGCATGTGTTTTCAAATATGAAGATCTGAAAGGAATCAGCATCCGCATTGAAATCTTAACCATCGTCGCCATGATCATTAGGATCAGCAGCATGTTTTAAGGCCTCACTTAGTAGGATGGCAAGGGTTTCGAGGACGGAACCGAACGCTCTATGTGACCGCGAGATTAGTAACTCGATGAGACCCTGGTCAACTCTTGGCCCTCAGTTATGCGGAACGTAAAACGACAGCACAGGAATCCTCGTAGCGCGTTTGTGCCAGTTTTCTTGAAAATATCCGCCTCTTATCTGCATATAAAGTTCAGACAAGTATATTTGGGTTTTAAATGACCTTGTGTGTTGGACCTTGTCACCCTTTGGCAAATACTGCTGTGTCTCTGCACGCTGTTTTAAACTATATTATTGAGACGTACCCTGAGTTACTCATTAAATGGGTGGTTAGGTGGTCAAGTTTCATTCCAAATTCGAGCACTTTAGGCAGTTTTATCGCCACGTGTTTCTTCTCAGAAACAACATTTAAATCTCCCTAGTGAGCCACCTAGCCGTAGATTCAAGATAAGTCTTTTCGTCACTTTTCCCTTAATCACAATAAGGCTGGTTCAAGCAATGGTGTCCGTACCATACAGCAATGCTCGGACTTTTCACTCAGATAGTGTATGCTACTATTCGTCATTATACCACCAACTCTAGGAATTGAAGGTTACTTAGCCTTTTGCAGCATCACCATACTTGGAAATCCGCTCAGCATATTCGAGGGTTAGCGTCTGTTCGATCACATCGGTTGGGAAATATTTCTTAATAAAACGATTATCACTGCTCTGATAATTTTTCGTATCAATCAGTTCCGGTCTTTTTGCTTTGGAGGTCTCATAGCATTTCGCATGATTTTTAGCATTTACTTTGTTATTTCGTTTATAATTTCTCCCCTATCTCTGTACAACTCTTACTGACAAGAAGTATATCAATACTTGAAGAAAAGACATTCACCTTAGCTACCAAGTTGTCTTACTTTCATTAGTACATAGGCACGCACCAATTGGTGCCTGGACTCACTCATTCTCTTCTGCCTAGGGCTCCCTCTCTAGTCTCGCCAGCTTCCGTACAACGGTTATAAGTAAAAACAGGGGAACATTTATAATTAAACCGGCAAAAGTTCGAGCATCGGATGCCGCAATAGTTAGGATTGGGTATGACGGGCTAACTACGGTTTATATGCCGTAAATAGTCGCCTCTGGTGTTTGTGGATTGAGTCTTTTTTCTTATTCTTTTTCAGTCCTCGCTATTGGTTAATGTGACTTCTGCTGGGCTCCCAACTTCGCTGGTCGCACTCTGCACAACAGCCCATAGCTTAGTTCTGACGATAAATGTCATCTCGATTGACAGAAGTTTCGTGGTGCATTTTGTTGAAATCACCTGATCCACCGATCCACTTTCCTTCCCTCATATGTATTCTCACCTGTAAAAGCAAGAGCGACTTCATTAAAGCCACCTAAAGCATATTTGCTTTTGGCTTTTTAAAATTGTTCTGGTTTTGTTTTCTAAAAATTATATCGTGAGACTACACTAATTTTTCAAGTGATGTTTTGCACGTGGCTTGTGTTCTTCCATCTTGTAAAACCCCATTAGACATCGTAGGAAATCACAAAAACAGCGTCATCTCGTTTCGTTATGAATTTATTGCAAGTGTGCGGGTGTGACACCAGGAGTGCATTCGTCAGAGAAAAACTCACTAAAGTTATTACCCCAGCTCTCTCGTGTTTTCTGAGTTTTCACACACCTTCACGCTTAGTCCAGCCCTCTCTCGAGCCTGTACTTTTAGTCTCTGGATCAATTAGTGATGTATGTTATCAATGCAAGAAAAACGTGGGTAAAAGAAACCACACCTGTTTCATGTCAACTAGTTGCTAGTTGTGGACCGCAAAGTGAATTCATTCGTTAAGTTGTCTAAAGTTTACAAGATCTAATTGGCAGAATAACGATAATGACCGTAAGGATGGGCAAGAATCTGCTCAGAAAAGTTAAGTGAACTGTTGATGGTTCAAAAGCTTTGGTTTTTTCATCATAGTCGGAGCGTTAAATGCTGAAAATCAAACAGAAAAGCAAACAGCATGCTGAGCTAGATGACCTTTTGTTGATAATCACTTTAAACATCATTGTAATAACTCTAGATTATTGTTCATATACATTGCGGTTCTTACAGAATAAAATGTACGTTGAAGTATGAAGAGAAGTGAGGTGATTACCGAAATGAAGCCAGATATATCTTTACGGTCTGGGCATTTGACCTTCACGTTGCCGAAAACTCGAATTTTTGAGGATATAAGAATTGATAAGTAAATTGACTATAAATGGATGGACAACTGTCTGGAAAATATCTTTACAAATGAAGAACGGTTACTTACTGTTGAATAGAAGTTAACTCCATAACTAATTTTGCTGCAAGCTTTACTGGTTTTCATGCGTATCTTCAAACTATTGATTAAAACTCGTCTTAGGTACAAAGCTACTGATGCTGAAGTCTCAAAAGTAAAACAATTGTACAGTTGGCATTTTGCAGCAGTGCGCATAAGTATGTGTTCCTGTTTGTCGACTGTTCTCATCAAGAGAAAACAACGGAAATGTGCATTCACATTTAAACTGGTTGTATAAATAATCAGGTTACTAGCCATAGTAATTGGATCGTAGTCATCCCTCTAGGGCTTGAAGGGAGCTGGAACTATATTTCAAGGTAAACATGTTCGAAATGTAGAAAAGTCATAAGCCGGTTCATTACACTACACTGGCACCAAAAGTCGGTGGAAAAATCAGGAATAGGATGTTGAGACCGACCTGAGTAAGCGTAGTATAAGACTAAACGATTGGTATGACAATGTATATACAACTTGCCAATACAAGCGCACATCCGTGTCCCAGGAAGCAATTGGGAAGAAGAAGAAGAAAACGCGATCGCTGGGACAATATTTTTATTCGTCTGACGTTTCGATATCCGTCGCGGATTCGTCATCAGAGACATGAGGAGCAGAAAGGTTAAGTATGCACAGACGTTTGCAGTATTTAAAGGACACAGTCATTACTGCAAACATGCAGCGACATTTAACGTTAATTGCCTTCTTGCGCGTGGACTGCTTGTTGGACGGCACGCGGGCTCTGACCTGTTGAACTTTCGTCACGGGTGGTGAGCTCGGGCATGATGATTGCTCGGCCGTCTGGCTCCCCGGTGTTGGCGTACGATGAGGCGGTGGCCTGCCCGTTCCTCAAGTGACGGCTTGCTTTGGCCAAATTGAATCTCAGGATTGAATATGGATTGGGCAAATCGTTGCACTTGTTGATAGATTGGGGGCCCGTGAACCATGACTCAAGTAGTTCTCGGCTCACCCGATCGTCACGTCTTGCGAGAATTTCGGCCTCATCAAATTTGAAGGTGTGGCCGGGTCTCGTCGAATGAGCCACAACTTGAGAATTGGCATCATTTCGCCGCACTGCAGCTGCGTGTTCGGCAATTCGCTGTTGGTGGGGCCCTAGAGTGAGCCCTACGGTAGAACGGGACAAATGAGCCTCGTAACCGATCGGAAAGCTGCAATCCAGGTTCACCAATTGTATTTGTCAGCTACTCGTATACAAACAAGGACTTAAAGTAATCGTTCCGGGTCGACAAGGTGCCTACAATCACAGAAGTGCTTTGGACAGAAGAACGAAGACGTTGTTTTCATTTATCTGAAATTTACCTTTTCGTCCGCCTCATGCACTTGCATCAACGAGTACACATGAATTCACGAGCACTGTTTGAGGTGGGGTGCATAGGCAACACATCGTTATTCTACATATTTAGGGTG
>JAYGXS010000010.1:9568454-9596759 GCA_036362985.1 Ligula intestinalis
GGTGAGACATGCACAGATTGCACGGTATAGCGCTCTGACGCAGCTGCATTTTTGACTGATCGGATAATTGCTGTTAAATTAAGAACTTTCATAGTGTTGGTTGCTTTCCTTAACACTTTATTTTTTAGGCCACCTCCGTTTTGGCGGCAAACGAGGACATCCAGGAAAGCCAACTGCTTGTTTTCGTTTTCCTCCATCGTAAATTGAACGTCCAGGAAGACGGCGTTTAGACGTTCCTTGAATGTCAGCACCTGATCCCGCTCAATTCCGGCGGTGTCGTCCACATACCCAGCCTACAATTTCGGTGTGTGGTGTCGGACAATCAGTGACTTCAACCGTTGCAGGACCGCCTCTCCTATGAGTCCGGAAATGGGTTAACCCATGGGCGTGCGCATCACCTGCTCGTAGTCTCTCACGTCTTGAGACAATAATTTAGGAGCTGGAGGATTTGGGCGTGCCCGAGACGATTCTTCGTTTCATCATATTTCTATCATAGGGGTGATTGGATAGTCTCGACGGCCAGGTCCTGTGGAATAGTAGTAAAAAGCGACGTGACATAAAAAGATATCCTGATATCGTTTGGCAGGAGGTTTACCCCTTTAAGTTTCTCCAGAAATTGCGTTGATGACCTGTCTGTTGTGTCTAAATGAGCGTTCAGGAATTTGAGCCGTCGTAACAGCCACATTACCAGTCCGTAGGTATGAGTTCCTTTGAGCGATACAATTGGCCGGCGGGATGCGCCTACGTAGTGCACCTTCGGGAGACAATAGAAGCGGGCCAGGGCCGGTTCTTGCGCTCTTGCCATGCGCCGGTCAATTGGCGATATTGCACCTGAGTTCTCCATCGCCAACAGCCTTGTGTTGAGCTCGCGTGTCAGCGTTTTTATAAGGTTGGATTTGCATGTGACGTAGGACTGACGATCGTCTAACAGATTTTGAGCTTTGTGATTGTAGTCGGTCCTGTCCAATGACAGTGGACCACCCCTTGTCCGCCGGCACAATAACGAGGTCATTGTCGGCTCTGCGTTCTTTAAGTACCTTACGTTCGACCTTGGAGAGAGCGTCGCGTGGTCGATGTGCCATGAGGAGGGACGACACCTGGAGCCGTATAAGGTTCTTCGCTACGTCCGTCGCTTCTGTTTGGCTGAGAATCGATTCAACTGCAGCAACCATGTTAGCAGGTCCGGCATCAGTTGTGTTGAATGAGGCTCCATGCCTTAACACCCGCATGTGTTCATCTGTCAGCTCCTTGGATGACAGGTTTTGTACCAGCTTGTCATCTTTGAAGGACATTGACTGAAGCAGCTTGCGAAACTTAACTGCAAGTGGTGCTTCTCGCTTCGCTTTGTGTTCGTGGGCTCGTTTGGCCACCCTCTGCTGGAGCAGTTGTTTAGCATTCTCGCCTATGAACTCAAGGTATTTTGCCTTCTCTTCTTTGATCCTCTGACGGAACTTGCGAAGCCTCGCGTGACAGTCTTGAAGGATCACTCGGATCAGTGCTGAAATTATTTACGTCTCGCCAATTCTGTATTAACCGGATGTGTGTACGAAAGACATTTCGGTAACACATTATTGTCTAAACGCCTGTACCGGAATCGGATTTGCGCATAAGTACATAGCTAATTGTTACGACCCGCGCCTGGTACTTATAATCAAAACGAACTGTACGCTTGCCGACTATTGTCCCCAAGGCCCACACGGGAGAGGAAGAGAAGACAATCGGTTACGAGGGAAACTGTATTCCAAACAGCAAGTCATTCTCACTTGAAGGCTGCCTGTGTTGATAGCATCCCGTTCCAATTGGCTACGTTCTGTCTGATCTACTGGAATTGGAAACTCTAGAAGAGCTGAGTAACTTCTCGCATATCTGGACCAATCAGGTCTGCTGATAGCTCTGTTTCTACTGCCAAGGCGGGGAGCTGCCGAGTACTCTGTTGTGGCTGGCAGCGTGACGGCTTATGCGCGTGCTTTTTTGTGAGATTGCCTCATCGTAGAAATGGGAATATTCCCAAAAATAAGTCCCTGTCATTTTCCTTGTCTCCAGGGTTTTTGAAGCTCAGCTCAATACGTTTTTGTAAAAAAAACTGGCTTGTTAGTCCCCCTGCTAAAGTACACTATTTAGGCGGGGGTCACATGGCAACAGAGACAATTAAGCGTAATAATTAGATCAAGAGTGTAACTAGATTGGGAACTGACGTCATCGTTGAAGCAAAAGGTTTATTTACCGCAGTTTCGGATTCGTATTAGAATCTCACCCGAAAGAGGGGATTTTTGTCTTCTTCGAAGATGAGCTAGAATTTGAAGTAAGACCCCAAAACGAATTAAATTATTGCTCCGGCAATCCCGTCTCCTGATTCCTGTCCGGTTTCTAGAATTCGCGTTCTGGCTTCTGACGAGGACAATAACTGCAAATTGTCAGCCAAATTTGAACTTTGAAACCACCTTTGCCTCCGAGTCTGGCAGGGATTCTTATCTCGTGTTCACTCAAACGAGTTGTAAGACCAATATCAACTCGGGCAGAAAGCAATATGCCCTAGTGACTCTCTATAGATGTAATGCAGTGATGAGTTCGGGTCCAATGTGTTTGATAGAAAAGGTGGAGCCAGTTCTGAAAAAATCCCTTCATTCTAGGCCTGCTAAAACAGTTGCTCTCTGGCCTATCACCTCTCGCTTATTTATTGGAGTTAAGGCTGTTCTCCAATATTCCGGCCAGTGACATAGCAATCGCGGGGAACGTTCTGAAACTTTACGGCCGACGACAAGTCACACATTGATTGGTCATTCCACATTTTGAGGTCCCCACGCGGAAACTTCTCGAATATTTGGGCCACACGCGTGAGCGAAGGCTTCACGCGTACTCGATGCATCAGCGCACGCCGATGGCTATCTGGTTTCCCGATTGTATTTTCCAGCTGCCTTGGCCTGTTGCGGCAGGCACGATCGCGCGATCGTTCTACTTCAGACCGCGACTACACTGCTATCCCCACCTTTGTGATGGCTTGGCTGCTTTGGCAAACTGGAGTCATCTTGAGTTGTAAACGTGAATTGGAATGCAATTTGATCAACAGTACTTTCGTGTCCATATAAATCAGGCCTGATGTGCAATGAGAATTTACTCTATCCTTCCGGGTTGTAGCCTCTTAAATAATTAGCCATAAGTGTCCTTCATAGGCAAGTAAGATTTCATAAAGATTTACAGAAATCTGGCTTACGTTTGCTGAGACAGCTTATACAGTAGGTGCCTTTACTCAGACAAAGTCTTGATCGAAATTGCAGTTTGTATTTTAGCGTAATTTGTCTCGCTATTTTGATCAGATGGTTGGATTTAATCCGCAGAAAGCTTTTTAATAAGGTGAACTGTATGTTTAATTCAATTTATTTAAGACAGAAAAGCAGAAATTTGGCGAAATCGGAGTTTGCTATAGATCTTAAATATTTCCTATGCTATTCAGTAAGCAAGAACCCAACCCTCTGTCTTGTGCGTTATTCTATAGGAGAATAGCAATACACGCAAGAAATGTTTAAAATATATCCCTTGTTTTTGAAAAACCCGGAATAATTTTAGCTTTAAGCATTCTTTTTTGATAATGTCTGACGATTTTTGGCACAGAACGCAGTAAAATGGTTTTCACTGGATTCTGTTTCACCGCATCGAAGATTTGGGACCATAAACAAAACTGCGAACATAAATATAAAATAAAGAAAATAATGGCTAACCCAACCATCAAGCAACACCTTGGACCAAACCTTATGTTCGTCTTTCCAAGATGTAGCCGTGTGCCTAGTGGAAAATGCAAAAAGATTTGTTCACTGTGAAGTACTTGAAAGAAATATGATTATTTATGTACAACCAAACAGTCGACAGCCTCCTCGTCTGTGTGGAACAAATCAATAAATCGCACAAATCGTCCAAATTGTTTTATTATGCAGCATTACATGGCCAAACTGCAAGTAGCAATTTTCTCCAAAATTTCATTGAAGGGCTCGGTTGGGCAATTTATCGTATTCGTCATATTAGCTCAGAGTATCGTTCCATAACGACGTGGATCTTCATCATTGAACCAAGGGCTACTTTGTGTTCAGACGCGGAGATTACTTTAACAGTAAAAATAAAAACGATCTGGATGTTTGGAGACGGTTGTGATCGCCGAAAGAGAATATATAATTGATTACTGCTGTGAATATGGAACAAGTATCTATTTTTTATGTTGTATAATATCGGGATAAAATTTTGAATGATTGAAAACCCCACGAACTTATGAGAAAACCTATGCTTGCCGTTAAGCGAAATAAAACGGGCTGGTCCTTTTTGTAGAACATAACTTTCTTTTAGTTTCCCCAATTAAAATATTCATGGTTAATGGGAGAGGCAATGGACTTTTAGAGGCGGTATTTTACTACATTTAGACGTCATTTGGACGTGGAACCTCTCTTTTGGTTCGGAATAGTCCTCTTTTCAAAGCGATTTTAGTACTGCTGAAAATGTCCTGGTCGGTAAAGTATTTATTTTTATTCACTTTATTTGCTAGCTGATCTTTCTTTTTTAGATATATGTGACGTTTTCTAAACAAATAAAAGTAGAGTATGCATTAATGAGATCGTTTTCTAATGCGTCATTCACTTCTTTTTTCTTTTTTAAAGAACGATGGGCGAATATAAGGTACAACTCTCCCGCAGATTTAATTTGTTTTTTGCCTCGATGGTCTTGTCAAGTTTCATATTCCTATCGTTTCAGGTTATCTTCTCACTTCAACAAGTGGCAATTCAAAAGTTATTGTTAACCCGGTCCGTTTCGCCTTTGGAGTTCGTCAGCAGAATATGTGCGAAAAGGAACACCGGCGCCCGTCAATTTATTAATTATTGCGAAGAACACGACTCAATCGCTGGGACAATACGTTTATTCGCCTGACGTTTCGACATCCGCTGCGGATTCATCATCAGAGACATTAGCAGAAAACATTAACAGAAGCGGGTCTGCTACTGTTTTCTGCTAACATCTCTGATGATGAATCCGCGACGGATGTCGAAATGTCAGGCAAATAAACTTATTGTCCCAGCGATCGAGTCGTCTTCTTTGCAGTTTATTCCTGGGACTCCCATGTTCACTTCGATTGGCAATATTTATTATGAAGAACCAAATCCTCTGGGATATAATAATATTTAGTGTGCGAATGTTTGCGACCGGTCCCCCAGCTCATTGTCAGACAAATGAGAGTTTTGCGGGAAACAGTTAACTCAAAACGGTGACTAACACAGGATTCTGCGGTGGGTCAGAGTGTAGGAAGATAATCGTCACCCGCATTTAATTATGTGGTCAGTGGGGAAAAAAGTTGTCACCCGCATTTAATTACGCGGTCAGAGGGAAAAATTTGTCCCCCACATTTAATCACACGGTCAGTGGTGGCTGTCTTTGCTTCCATTTGATCGTGAGATATTTGTAGTTGACACCCAAATCGATATGTCTGTTGATGCATGCCTCGTCTGAGTGCATTGCCTCCAGGGCTTCGCGGCCCTTCTAGTTGGACAGGCGCCAAAATTTTGGCTTTGATCCCATGGAAATGCGTGTCCTGTGTCTAGTGTGTGCATGGCGACCTGTGATATCTGGTGCTGTCTTCTTACCACTAACTTGTGTTTATGTATGCGGGTGGATGGAGCCTTCTCAGTTTGACCACAATATACTGCACCACAACTGGTTCAAAATATTTTTAAACGACATGCTTTCTGAGAAGAAGAAGAAGAAGAAGAAGAAGAAGAAGAAGACTCGATCGCTGGGACAATATGTTTATTCGCCTGACGTTTCGATATCCGTCGTGGATTCGTCATCTGAGACAGTCATTACTGCAAGCATACAGCGACAATGAACGTTAATTGCCTTCTTGTGCGTGGATTGCTTGTTGGACGGCACGCGGGCTCTGACCTGTTGAACTTTCATCATTGGCGATGAGCTCAAGCGTGGTGATTGCTCGGCCATCTGCTCCCCGGTGTTGGCGTACGATGAGGCGGTGGCCTGTCCATCCTCAAGTGACGAATTGCTTTGGCCAAACTGAATCTCAGGATTGAATATGGATTGGGAAATCTTTGCAGTTGTTTATGGATTGGGAGCCCGTGAACCATGACTCAAGTAGTTCTCGCCTCACCCGATTGTCACCTCCTGCGAGAATTTTGGCCTCATCAAATTTGAACGTGTGGCCGGGTCTCATCAAATGAGCCGCAACTTGAGAATCGGCATCATTTTGCCGCACTGCTGCCGCGTGTTCAGCAATTCGCGTCCTGAGAAGTCTGCCAGTTTCTTCGACGTAGTTGCTTTGACCGCAACTGCACCAGATCCTGTAGACGACCCCAGGTGTTTCTTGCCGTAGCAGTGGGTCTTTCGGCTTCATTATCTGACGCCTTATGGTTACTTTCGGTCTGTGTGCAACTCCAACTCCAAGTGGTGCGAGAAGGCGACCGAACCTGTTTCTGGCATGCTTTCTGATAAACTCGCCAATCCTGTTCTGCAAATTAGTTGCCGGTTTGCGCGCAATCTGTATCTGGTGCATTTGTAGCTGTCTTTTGACCTACTCAGATTTATCCTTCACATATGGGAGTGTTCGCCAGTTCTTCGGCTTTGGTGCTTTAATGATCGCAGATGTGAGCATACCCTTTTCTTTGAACTGTTGTTGTCGTATGTATCGACGAATAAAGTTCGGAAGGTACCCATTTTGGAAAAAGAGTTTGAGAAGCTACTTCATATCTGTTCAGTATGCTTCTTCATCTGAACTGTGCTTTTTTTGCTCGACTGAGCAAGCTATTGATAGGGTTGCGTTTGTGGGACATTTGATGGTTACTCCCAAGATGTAACATAACCTCGGACTATGCATCTTCACGATACACTGAAATATGGAGTTTCTTATCGGTCTTCCTGTGTACAAGGACATCTAGGAATAGGAATTGTTCATTTGCCTTTAGAGTTTCGAAAATTCCCATAGTAGAATTCAGGAGTCCAGTTTGGCGACAAATTCTCGTGAGGTCTTACAGTTATATGGAAACTGGGTGCGAGTTTAACTATGTTCGTCTTTTCGGACAAGTGAGTAGTGGGAATGGGGGTGGGGGTCGATACGCAAAGGCTGGTTGTAAGGGTATGGTTTGATGGAGTAGTCTAGGGGGGACGTGGGGGCCGAGGAGAGGGAAACAGACATAGCGTGGATGACTGTCGGCCACGCCAGCTGTGGGGCTTGTAAGAAGTTCTTCTGTGCACACAAAGCTGGCTTCATCAGCCTGATATAAGTCGCTTCTGCTGTTGCTAGCAGGCGCTGACCCAGGGGCTTCGGATAGTTTGGTGGGACCCTGTTGATCACTCGGAAAGCTTCGTTGGGGTCCACCCGATGTCCGGAATCGACTCTCTGCGCCAGAGTAGAACTTTTTATGCTCCTGACTTCACCTTTTCTCAGCCATGCTGGGAGGTGTTCGTTTATTCTTTTCGATAGGCGCCGGCTCGTACGACCAATATAACTTGCTCCACAGGAACAAGTGAAAGAGTAGATGCACATTGAGGTGGTCTGAGCTGGTAACCTATCCTTACCTTCCCCATGTAAGATTGGGTTGGTTGAGAATAATACCTGAACTCTGGCTGCTGGGAAGGTTCTTGTAACGGCTTGGTCAAGGCGTCTTTTCAGCCGTTCACTTGCTGCGTCCCCTCGAAAGGGGACTTTGAGGAATAGTGTTTTCTTTTCTACAGTAAGTGCAGTGGTTCTTATTTGGTTCTCCGCCATATTCCTTGTAATAAATCTCTCAGGATACCCATTTTCACGCAGTAGATCCTCGATTTTCTTGAGCTCCTCCTCAATACTGTCTGCTAAGCAAATTTTCCTAGCCCTTTGCACTAAGCATCGAACTAGATCTCGCTTCTGTTGGAGGGGTATGAAAATGTTAAAATTCGTGTTCTGTCCAGACCAGGTTTTCTTTCAATACACGCTCCTTCGGACGCTACCGTCAGGTCTGCGACTTAGAAGGATGTCCAAGAACGGAAGTGAACCTGTCTTTTCCACCTCCAGTGTGAACTTGATGGATGGGTGTGCTTGGTTGACCGCATTAAAGACTGCATCTACGTCAGTTTCAACGTATCATCAGCGTACCGGCCATAGTGTTTTAACTTGTGGATCTACTCACTTAGTTGAAATTTCTCCAGCTTGCCCATGAATATGTCAGCTAGTAGAGGTCCAAGAGGCGAGCCCATGGCAACACCGTCTATTTGTCTGTATAGCTGGCTGTCAAAGAGGAACTATACGTTTAATGTGTATTTTAGTAATAGTTCCTTCAGTACATTTTTCGGTATTCCTATTTCCAGCTGATTTGTCACCAGGTATTCGCAAATATAATCTACTGTCTCGTTAACCGGGACGTTTGTAAACAGCAATGATAAGTCTAGAGAGAGCGTCCTCATACCGCTTAGATTCACGTCTTTGACGTCGTCGATAAATTTGAACGTGTCTCTATAGCTACGTGGTGCCAGCTGAAGCTGTATAGGTTTGCGTTTCTCTGCTAACCACTTCGCTACGGTGACTTACGCATGTCCATAATCGAACAAATTGGCAAGCCATGCTTATGGATTTTTGGTAGACCATACAAACGGGGGATGTGAGTGCCGACTGGTCGGAGGCTTTCGAGGTCACGGTCACTTATGTAATCTCCCGTGTGGACTCTTCTTAAGCCGTCAGTCAAATTGGTCTCTTCTTCGTCCGTGCACTCCTTTTCGCTGGCTTCTTTCTTGAAGTTCGTCTGGTCTGAAAGGATGGTTCGTATCTTGTTTATGTAGTCCGCTCTGTTCATTATAACGACACCGGTTCCTTTATCAGGTCTAGTAACCAGGATGTCCTTGTTCTGTCGCAGCTGCTTTAGCTTTTCTACATGTGCCTTTGTTTTGTCTTTGCCTTTGTTTCGAAGGTAAGCTGAATTCCCGGAAACGTGGCGTTGAGGGTTTGATGGAGCAATTTCGCTTGATTTTGTTTGACGATGTTAAATGTATCGTCTACGTGGCGCAGCAACAATACTGGATTAACCGCAGCCAAGGCTCTAGTTTCGAATTCCTGTATAACATACTCCACCAAAAAGCCGGATATAGGTGACTTTATAGAAACATCATTTTGTTGTCGGTAGTATTACCCAGTAAATGAAAAAACTTTTCGATGCAAAGGTCAAAAAGTTGCAGCAGGGCACCGGCGTATACGTTTGAACGCAAGTTTGTACGAGTTCCGCTGTACAAGTCCTTGCTAAGTCTGGGGGATGCAGGTGAAAAGGAAACAACGTAAAAAGACATGGTAATTTCGCCCTTTGCAATTTTAAAGTTGTTTATACTCTTTACAAATTGCAGCGAGTTTTAAATGGAGGCATCTGAGTTCATTTAAAGTGGATGGAGGTGATGAAATAACTACTTGGAAGTTTTGTAGTTAGGTGCGTCAATTAAGCAGACTATCGCAGGTTGCTATGCAAACAGTTGACACAGGACATGCATTTCCATGGGATCAAACCCAAATTGTTGGCGCCTGTCCAACAAGAAGGGCCGCGAAGCCCTGGAGACAATGCACTCAGACGAGGCGTGCATCAACAGACATATTGATTTGGGTGTCAACTACAAATATCGCAAAATCAAATGAAAGCAAAGACAGCCACCACTGACCGTGTGATTAAATGTGGGTGACAGCTATTTTCCCCAATGACCACATAATTAAATGCGGGTGCCGATTATCTTCCTACACTCTCACCCACCGCAGCATCCTGTGTTAGTCACCGTTCTGAGTTAACTTTTTTCCACATTACTCTCATTTGTCTGAGGACGAGCTGGGGAATCGGTCTCAAAAATTCAGGCAATAAATATTATTCTTCCCTAAAGGACTTTATTTTTAATAATTGGTATATAGCTTGGGATGCCGATATTCCAATACATATGGTAACTGACATAAATGCAATGAAAGGTCCACTTTGCTTGAAACTATCCCTCTCCTGTTCGATAAAATGCTTTCAAAACATAGTGTGCACATAAGAAATGTCTTCCACACAAAATACGAACTTAATTATCATGGTTTGTATGTGCTTATCTACCTAATAATGGTCCCGACATAGGCAAGGGAGGGTTAAATGTAAACTTCTGACCTATTATATATTAGCAGCAGCCACAAGTTTTTCTGTTCTAAGGCGCGAACACGTGGCCTCATGTTCAGACGTTCAACGCCTTAACTTTCGAGTCACAGTCAAGCGAAAGCTTTCACTTTATTAAAAAATTAAACATAAAAACATATCTGGAAAAAAGGATGGCATCTTCAGTCATCAAATCATGAATTGAGGGAAAAGGTTCACATCACAGGTATGTGTATAGATGGAGAAGAAGAGGCCGTATCGATCACCGGAATCATCGTTTTATTATTCCAGAGCATTGCTGCAGGACTAGGCTTCGGAATAGCACACCGTCCCAAGGCTACAATGCGCAGTTGGGTCATGAGAATCAAGGATCGATTAAATCCCAGTGAGCAGCTGGAAGTAGTTTATCGCATACCTTGTCTCAACTGTCCCATAACTTACATGGGACAGGCTGGACGCATGTTGGGTTTGCGTGTACACGAACATAAGGTGGCTGTTCGATGGGTGACGCACTATCGCAAGTGGCCACCCACACCTACGAGACGGGTTACGAGTTCAACTTCGCAGCGGCGAGGATAATTGCCCACGCCGGCAGCAAGACGGGCCGAGATCTGATTGAAGCCTGGGCATCGGACGACAACCCAGTTACCCGATGTATCAAGCTGGCGCCTGCCTATGTTGCCCTGTGCAGGTATCCCCAGCCTCACTGCACTGGCGGTTAATCGGTCCTCTCCCTACCCCATCCCCTGCTCAAATGATGGTTAATTGGCCCCTTCCCCCTGTAAATGTCGCTTGCTTTCGCTCTTACGATGGACTCCTGCAAGAATTCGAAAAATTCAGACTAATAAAACTATGATTCCGGTGATCGACACGCCTTCTTCTCAAGATAGAATCATTATTCAAAGATATGCCCACCCATCCGTCTTAAACCTGTTTGTCGTCCAAAATACCACGTAACTTGTTAAAAAATTTCATCAAAATGCTCTATTTCTGTTTAATTGGCAACTCTTCAGGCACAAAGATGAAATCGCGATGGGAAATCCGCTCGGGCCAACCTTCACCAGAATTTCTAAAAAAAGGTCTCATCAAAATAGGACGCGAAAACATCCTACAAAAGATATGCGATAATATGTTCCCAATCTTTAATAGAACTGAAGGTGATGAAGACCTACTTAAGTTTATGAATAGGTTGCGTCTGCAGGTTAAATATACAAAGGAAATAAAGCATCGTAATAAACTGTCTTTCCTGGACGCTCTCGGACGTAGAGAGAATTATAGTTCAACAAGGCACCCTGTTTTCTTCAAGAATGCATGGACCGGTTTATACCTATATTTGATGAGCTTTGCGTCAACACAATGGAAATAAAACCTGGTGCGGACCCTCTTTCAAAAACCTAGAATGTTTGCTTCATAAAGACAATAAATCCAGAATCTGACCGCCTCAAAGCAGCTTTAATTAACTGTGGCTATCCTGCGTGCTCTATCCAAAGTACAACAACCCTTTATGGTCATTTTCGACAGACCAGTCAGTTCCGAAAGAGCCCCTTATTATACTCCCATCTTTTAAATTACACAACATATCACATACCATCAAGTGCCGGTTGCATTGCGCCATACAAAGAACGTACATTTCAGCTGAACTCAGCTTCACCAGTCTTATTAAACCTTTTCCAATTAAGCCGGCAAAGGACTTCCTGCCGATGCACTTGCGAATTGCAGGTACAGTGAGCGCAAACTAAGGGCAAATGGTGGCCAGAGCCGTTGATAATTGACTTAAATGGCTCTTAAGATAGGAGAATAAAATACCATGGTCGGCGATTCAGAAAAATCGGCTAGATGGCGGTCATTCTGTTGACCCCGAAACAGTTTACCAAGTACTTGTTCGAGCAGAAACAACTCAAACCTCGTGTTACCTGGAAGCAACCTACATACGACGCGATAAAGCTAACCTGAACCATGTGATCAGTCTTCACTTGCCCTGGTCAAATCCGTGCCACAGTTTATTCACTACTTCGTTTTCTGTTAACATTTCCCGTTTTTATTTTCTATATTGAGGTTTTAGCGTAATATTTTACCGATTATTCTCTGCAGTAGACAATGACCCTACCGGAAATACCTTATATCCATAAAGTCTCGTGTGCATGATACAATACCTTATAGTAGACCACCATCAGGCAGAATTAAAAGCGTAAGCCTGCGGGATTGCATTCTGTTGCAAGCATATGTGACTGAAATGCACATCCCGATAATAAACTGGTGAGCTGGTTGAAAGAGTGGGAGTTTTTTTTTACTCTACTGACAATTTTTGTAGGCATTTTGTAGATACATTTTGAAACAAAAAGTTGACTGATTTCAAATATTTAACTTGCATGAAGGAGGTGAGTGAAAACTATTTTATTTAACTATATTTTAGACCGTAGAATATGACAATTAGAAGTTATGACAATGTTTGTGGGGTGTTGGCGTGCTAAAATGAACATGAAAGCATATCAGCAATGCCTATTCATGATAAACGAGTTAATTTTGTAGGTTTTATTCCAAATTTCACGAACATTTTTCGTCTGCTGTTTGAAGGATTTGAGTCGGGAGAAGAAGAGCTTATTAACAGTCCTGATTGAGAAGGTGGTGCTGCATGGAACTTTTGGAGTGGCCAGATAGTCAAAGAATTTAACGACGAAATTGATTTTTATGAAAAAAATATACTAGTAAAGCGTTTTACCTTGGATGATAGTATTGTATATTTTGTTGAGATAATCTGCTATAAGTGGAACAAAACTTCATGTTTAAATTCCTTTTATTACCTTGTGAATCAACATGCAAAAATAAAAGGTAAGAGCAGCACTGGAAATCCGACTTATATGAAAGGCATAGTGACGTCAGTGCTGAATGCACTTGGCCTCTAACGGCTTATCGTTACAATTTTAAAAATAAATGAAGAAAAGTGAACTTTGTTCTTACTCAGTAAGGCAAATGACTTTGGGAAATGTTATGCGGGACATTTTGGGAAAACAAAAGCATTCGAACATTTTTAAACTGAAAAAGCCAACCCTTTTAAGGCAAAGATTGACTGCAGGTGAGCCCTATCTATGAAAATATTTAGAACACTTTAGAGCAGGTAATATTTTCCAAAAATGAGATTGGCTCCCATAATACTTCCAAGTCCCAAACATAATATGTACTCGCTAGCGTACGGTGAATTCTTCTCAGACAATGCTAGCATAATGACGAAAAATAACGGCTCTTTCATAACTTAGATGCAGCCTTACGAAGTGTCCATATCTGGCCAGCTCTACAGTTCCCGTCGTCCAAAACTTTGCCCAAAACTGCTATTGTTATAATTTTTCCAAGAATTAACTCTTTCGGGCTCTGATGATGACGAATCTGTGATGGATCTCGAAAATTCAGGCGAATAAGAGTGTTGTCACAGCGATCGAGTCATTTGCTTTTCAATTAACTCTTTATTTAGCTCCACGAAAGTGTCATTTCCAGAAAAGGAATTTTTAATCTAATGTGAGAAAATTAGGTGAAAAAGCGAAGAACAGAGGTTGTGCGTATCAATAAAAAAATGCTGCTGCTAAACACCTATTTAAATTTCAGCAAATGAGGAAACAACCTATGTGAATGGGAGAAAGTTTTAGAATAGTAAAACCGTCCGCAAGTACTTAAGTAATTATCGGATATGAAGTGCCACTCGGAAAACCCAGGCAAGCAGTCCTCTTATGCGGAAACGGTATTAATAAAAAATTTATGGGTGAAGTGAACGAAACTAGTATCAGGTTGTTTACAGAAAGCAAAAAATACTGTAAAAATTTGTTTGATTATACCAATCGAGCGTCGAAAATGGAAGTGCGTGCGGATGGAAAATATGAAAACCGCGATCATTATTTCGATATTGTAGCGCAACTGATTCCGATCCGAGATGGCAAATCAAATTAACGGAGAAAGTAGGAAGAATAGATCGTTAAATTCCACTCTCTTGATCTTTACCACTGAAGATATCGCTGAAATTTAAAAAATCGATAGCCGAATACCTAAATCTAGCGCCTAAGGCCTAACTTCAGCCTTTAGGTCTAACGCTACTCTCTTAACTGACCACTGAAAAGCGACTTCGGATTATACATTGGTATTTGGCTATTCACTTCTTAATATTTTACACCCCACAGCTCCTACTGAGTTTTCCGTGACAGTTAACTCCACAGCGGCGTAATCATAGTGCATTACCAATCAGTGAAAATAATTCGTACTGTGCTTGTTGTCAAAGTCTTTAGCCGGAGTGCAATCACCCGCATGTTTACACTTCAATTCCTTACATCATCCCCGGATGAGGAAGAAGAGGAGACGATTTCTGAGACCAAAGTATATTCGGGCTGACGTTTCAAAAGCTCGCTCGCTTTCATCGTCAGAGCAAGGTGTCTGTATTCCTGTGTGCGTCAGATAGATGTGAACGTCCATTCGCCCATGCGTCAGTCGATTGCGCCGATCGATTTTCTTGGCTGTTTGAATTGCTCGCGCCGTCGTGAGCTATATCAAGTCGTTTTTGTGACTCGTGAGAGTTTCCACCCTCTTTGCTCGCGGCTACCGGCTGTCGGCCCTGTTTATCTCTGTCCGCCCAACCTATTGCTCCGTTTTGAGCCGATGTTAGCCTTTTGCAGAGCGCTTGGTAGGCGGGATGAAGGTCCATGGCTCTGTTTAGTGTGCCAGTCGAGGACCAACTTTCTAGCAGCAGTCTGGCCATCTTGTCGTTGGCCCATCCTATTACCCTTGCTTTTTCAAAGGCTGATTTGTGTTTCTTCTGCTTTACGTGGTCATAGACCAAAGACAGCTTATCCTCGCGGTTGATTGCGAGCTGATGCTTATGCAACCTTGTGCCAAGGCGTCTGCCCGTTTCACCGACATACCTTGCAGTGCAGTCTTGGCATGGTATGCTGTAGACCACACCTGATTGTTCTGTCAGAGGTAGCGAGTCTTTGGGCCTCATGTGTTGCTGTCTGATGGTTGATTCCGGCCTATGAGCCACACCAATCCCGAATGGTTTCAGGATTCTTGCAGTCGCCTCTGATAAATTCTTCACATAAGGGATTGCGAGCCAGAACTTAGGGTCATCTCCTTTCAACCGCTCATGGTGGGGCTTCTGAAGACACTTGCGTACAAAGGACTTCGGATAACCGTTGGCGTGAAATAGGGCATGCAAGTACTTAATCTCCTCCTTTTTCCCACTTTCGTCACTGCAGTGTGTCTGAACGCGTTGAAAAAGGGTCCTAACACAACTGCGTTTGTGACCAACGGGGTGGTTGCTTCTGAAGTGGAGAATGCGCATGGTATTGGTTGCCTTGCGGTAGACCGTTGTCCTTATCTTGCCGTCTTCCAGCTTCGTTACTTGTACGTCAAGGAAGGGTAATTGATTGTTGACCTCCGACGAAGAAGCCGAAAAGCATAAGTAATCAGAAAAATGAATTGACATGCCTGATGCTGACTGAGCACCGACGTAATGCTTGAGATTCATTTGCCCCAGGTTTAGCGAAATTGCTAGTATGCCTCAGAAGCTTTTAGATAACGATATGTTATCCATTGTCAGTGGGTGGGAGGTTAGGGTGATCATAGTTTATTGAGATATTTCGGCGATCGCGGATTTATTTGCTCTAATTTGAAAATTGCATTGTTTGGGCTTCAATTAATTTCGTGTAAAAATCTTAAAATAGGATGCATTCTAACAACAGCTGTTATGGGGGCGAGAAGTGTACGCTATCTGAGTCACGGCCGCAAGCCGTTTGCATGCGCCGAGAGCTCACGTGACGCGCGCCCCCGCGTGCACTGCATTGTTCCAGGCGTCCCGCAGTGTGGGGAAACCACGCCAGAACTACCCCTTGTCCGATAGGCCAGGAACAACCTAGAAGGACCAGCGTCTTATAAAAGGCTATACTGAACACGTAAATTCATTCCGTTGTCTCTGTACCGTCTGGAATAAGGCCTTCCTATCAGAACCGCTCTCGGCTTCTTCTGCCTATTAGTCGGGTCCGAATAAACTGGGCTATAACAACGGCCTTTGCGATTACACTTCATACTTATTTTTTTAGTTTGGCCCCTTTACTAAACGTTACAGAGAATTTGGCCAATTTCTCCGTATACACTACGAAACTTAATTAAAATGATGCTTGTATTCGCCGCCCTGCCTGCTTCGAGGGTTCCATTTGGTAGCGCGCCGTATCATTTATATCGAGATCGCTTATCTATTTTTAGGAAAAGAGACCCGCAGTCGGTGATTGCTTTCAGTGTTCTGGTGCAATCTGTGGCCCATGCATTGCTGAAGAAACCACTACTGGAAATACAGGAACACGCCCCTGCAGTCACGTGCGCACTTCAAACGGCTGAGGCCAAGATGCCAACTGACGTCTTGCGGGTTTGTGTGCAATTTGGATCACCTCGCTGCAGATCAATAAAGTCAGTTCACGCTTTGAAGAAGGATAGCCGGTCCAGCTCTCCAAAACGTCAGAGAACAATAAACTGGTACTGCTTATGATACTAAAACAAGCTCAGCGCGGTGAGCACCATATGATGTATAGTAGTTAAATGGTTAGTCTGCAAATCCTAACGTTAATCGTTTTAAGCGTATACATTGCAGCATATTATTGATACATAGCGACTTCTTAGGGTATAATTACTGCAGTGGATTTTTGGCTTTCAGGAAAGCTTCATCATCCGGAACTGACTGCTCTTCTGTTAATTTGTGAATATTCATCAGCTGCTGCTGAGTGGCTTTGTGTATTTCTTTTGTACTCCCGAGCATCCACTCATGTGTCGCGTCTAAGTCGTCTTTATGCTCAGAACACTATGGCCATTAGGCCAAATCCAAAGCTGTAAGTAAAAGGATAGAAGGCACCAGAGTGGGGATTTATTGTGCACGGAACTCCCAGTTGAGGTCTCGGGCAGCAGTATTTACTGGCGAAAATAGAGTTTTTGTCAATTGCGTGCAGTCATGTCTGACAGCGAGACCGCAAAAGATAAATATTAAGTGGTGGCAGTTGCTTTAATAGGTTTTATAAGCAGGTCGAAGTGTTTACTGTTGGTGTGTGTCGCATTAACCGAGGGGCGTTGTGTCTAGCGGTCCATACTGCATCGACCGAAGGGTGGCGTGTTTAAGGAGCATATGAGCGGCTGCGACTTTGTCGATGCAGGAGTTCTGTGTGGAATTAGGTCAAGTAGATGCGGGTTAGCGAGTCTGACATCGTTCACTGGGAGGTTCAATGATTTTGAGGTGGTGGGCTTTGCAAAAGTATGAAATCGTAATGTTGACTGTTGGCAACACATTCCACAGATGTGGTTTTGTTTTATTAAACACGTTGGCCCACTATAGTCTCTAGGGGAGGATGTTCAGACAGCTATTGTCTCCTGGAAACGTTAAATATTTGCCTGAGTCCAATTAACTAAATAGTCAAACTGAAATTTTCAAGACTTTCTAGGCCATCAACAAATTTCTGTCAAAACCGTTAAAATTTATCCACAACAAACATGTCCTTGGCCACAGACGAAGCGAACGACCAAAAGATCCCTATTAAGCAATCTGCATGTTTCTGCAGACCACAATCGAAAGGGCTCCATTTGCTGAAATGCACTCGGGTTGGTGGTCGCAATTGAATGCTACTTTTATCTGTTCGTGAGGTTCTTTTCTAAATTTGTGTCATTATGAACCGCTGAAACCAGAGTAAAGCTAAAAACTTGCCTTCGATTCACGGCTCTCCAACTAGTGCTTTACTCTTTACTATCACTGCATATATATATCGGAAAATGCATTTATTAATTTATCCCCTAAGTGAGCCACCTTTTCAAAATATAACAGTGACTTTTTGGAATAGCTACTCTTAGTTTGAGGTGATTACTCACAACGAGCAGGTAAAATTTTCATCCATTCTTCATGTTCATGATCAGTTCAAAGTAGTCAAGGTAAGGTACCACTTCTCGTCTATAAGGATAACTATTAACACACAAGAAGCAAAATAATACGCTTTTACATGCTATTCATAGCGTGCCTGTTTTTGTTGTTTGGTCTATCCTAAAAGCTAATAAGTATTACATTTGCTCACGAACCTGATAAGCACTTTCCAATCTGGATTTAAAGGAATGAAGGAAGGAAGGAATTCATTTCAGAACCACAGAAATGTAATCAAAGCAAACGAAAATGCACGTGCATTCTTATATCCTAGTACGCACATTAAGTTCGCTTACTTTTTTCGTCGACCTTACCTAGATGTCTGGCCCTGCACTTCACTTTTGAATGACTCGAAGTGTCTGATCGCTAGTACTGTGGTTGTATCATGTGATCGTTAAGGAGGAGGGTACAAGAGTGGATCAGATGTCGGCTAAACGTGTAGAGTGATGGAAACGGAAGACTAAGCTACAAGCTAGGTGCTCATGCTAGACGAAAAAAGCAGGACGATATACTTCGTCGTCAGTTAGCCTTTAGTAGTATATCAAAGACTCGTTAACGTACAGATACACCAGACGTATACTGGAGTTTCACGATAGTTACTGATAGGTGTGTAGTCTTTAGGCAGAGTGAGTGTTCTCGGAAAGCCAGAATAAGCAAGTTGCAGGAAAGGACAGAAAGCACCGCAATGCGTGTTTTTGCAGGAACTCCGAGTTGTTATCCCAGCTAGCTGTGGTTGCTGGCAAATATCAGAGCTAATGTTGACTGCACCCAGTCGTCTGAGAAACAGTGAGAAAGTGGTTGCGTTAGAGCTTTAAAATCGACAGAATCAAGGCTTCGCAAATCAGAATGTAGGGAAGGCTGATAAGGTTGGCCAAGCTTTACGGGGTGAAAGAGTTTACAAGGGGCTCGACAAGCAGTTGCCGCTAGATGCCGCCTCAGGCCTGTTGTGCCGCTGTCCACATTTGAGATGGCTTGATCCTAGGGCGTATCGTCTGCTGCCCGCAGCCAATCAGCAAAATGATGTACATTGATTGGTCAGCTCCCAGACACGGGTGGTTTCAGCATCTAATCGGCAAGGAGCCTGAGGTAGGCTGGTATGCATGAGTAAGCGTTTGCGCTGGCGATCACACGAGCAGAATGTCTTGACGTGAGGCGTGAGGCGGACAGCAAGGCGTGTTTAAGCGGGATGCGTAGGCACGGACTGCCGCAGTGGCATCTGCTTTAATAGACTTGTGGAGCAATTTCAAATGTCGTCCAATTGGTGTGTTGCAAGTGGCGCATGGGCAGCCACTGCTGCGTGGATGCAGGTGTGTTCCTATTCAGTCTTCTATCATAACTTCCGTTATTGCCAGTGGCCCAGCTTGCTGTCACCTGTCACCCGAATAAAATCCACACTAAAAGGCACTTATATTTGGCTTATTACAATTGAAAAGGAAAGGTATCTGTATAACTGACCGTAAATAAGTGGGTGGTTTTTTAAAAAAACTGACACAGCCCACAAATTCATTTTTTTCAGAATGCTGCAGCAACTCTGATATGAAGAACAGAGCAGTGGCGCCATCTAGAGTTCAGCAGGTTTACTGTCGCAAATGACTATGTCTACGGATTTTGGAAGAGGTCGGTCTAGCAACAGTAATTTACTATCCCTGAAGTAGACTTGCGTTACATCTACTGCACCCTCTCCTTCCCGGAAAAAAAGCTCAAGAAAATCGGGGATGAACGAGGAATTACTGAGTAACAAAACCAAGCAGTTCGTCTACAGGCGCTATACACGCGGTCTGCTCTTGATAGCATGCACCAAGTTACTTTAAGGGTGGGCCGGATCTCAAATGTAAAAAAATGTCATTAAGTCATATTTAGAAGGATTCGTTGCTGTCTGACCCCCAACACGAAGGTGGACTAAGTTATGCCGTCCATTGCCAAATTCCCGAGTTACGACTAATAGCTCGTCTTGTTAGGTTTAATCACATCAGGCTTATTATGAGTGGAGAACTAGCCCGGATAGTGATGGGGCATTCGTATATTAACAAACTTTTGGAGATCACTCGGGAAAAGTTTGGCAACAATGGTGAATCAACAATCCGCCGGTAGGCACTGTGTCCAAAAGACTCACTCTCTAACCAAATGGGTTCAATTGGTTGCTACTGAGTTCAGTGCAACTATATGAAGGATAGCTACTTCAGAGAAACCAGCCTACGGTTGTGAAAGCAAGTTGAACTTTTGAAAGTTATACTCAGTGTGAAAAATAGGAAACCACGCCATGCAAAAAGGGCATATAGTAACCTTTGACGCCGTTGGCACTGTTAATCAACGTAACGACGACATGGTAGGATAGGGGGGAAATACCTTACCAACAGTTGCGCGCTCATTCAAACTTCGCGTAAACCTGTCTTTATCTTATCTGTAAATGCCAACAAGAGGCCTTAGCAGTAAGCGGTTAAGACATGAGTTCATCGTGACCGCCAATGATTGCAACAGTCTAGAGGAATTGGATGATAAAGACCACGGCGAGGTGAAGGTTTTTTCCTTCTGCAGAGTTGACGCTGACAATATACGCATCAGGCACGGTCGATATGCAGCCCGTTGAACTATATGATGGAAACCATACATAGGACCTTCCATTTTCCAATGAAGGGTGGCGAATTCGCTATTTGAGTCAGTAGAATACAAATGCATTGCCCAACGAAAACGCACCTATTTCTTCAATGTGGTAACTGGACTTCACATTTTTATTACATAGTAATCTGCTTTACAAGACTTCCACGACTGCGAACGCGATGAAGCAGGCTCTCGCATAGCAGCATAGGCAACTCTCACCAGTTTATCTAATTAAATGCTAAAGTTCCGAGTACCATCGATCTACAAAATAATTAACTACACAACGATGACTGTTTATTCACTTAATATAGCCTCGCTTACCTACCGATTAAAATTTCAAAAGAATAAGCTAGAACCGGGCCTGAAATCAAGTTCGCAAAGGCGTGGTACAATGATAATACTAAAATTTTTATTTCAATCTTTTAATAGAATTTTGTATAGGATCTAACTTTGCTTCGTTGACCTCTAAAAGTTTTGCTTCACCCCCTAGCTTCCTCTCTTCAATACTCACAGGTAGCTGCTGGAAAATTTCAGTATGTTTCGACGCGGGAGCTGATCTGTAGAGAAAGTGCACGTTCTGTTATCTACGAGCAACTTTTTCCCAACCAAACTGTAATACCGTCCAAATTGGAATGTCTCCGAAGGCATAGGCTTCTTGCCATCAGACAGAAGTGGTTCGCGCCGACCCTGTAGAAAATGTATTAGCATCTTCCGATATGTTTTTCTGACGTTAGTACACACGTCATCGTTGTGATTGTTTTTTAAGGTACACAGGACTTGTTTTGGCCATAAACCTTTCGAAGCTGGTAACTGTGAGAAAGGAGGGGATATATAAATGCGTGATTCCTGTGAAAAATATATTCATCAATCTACGTTCGAACTATGATAGACATAAAAAATACTCCTATAGGTTCCCCTGCTAACTAGATAGCAGCATCTGTGCGATCGATGTCATAATAACACGATAATGCCCCGTACCGCGATAAGTGAGCATCCCTCTACCAAACGTATATTAAAAGTAGATGAAGTTATTCGTGGACGAAAGAACTGTTATTGCCTTGTATACACAGACTTCTGGCGGGTAATCCCGAGAGTAATTACGTGCGCGTATTCGTTAGATGAGAGTCTACTCTTGTAGGGATGACGCCTCTGCAAATGAAAATACACGGATTTTTTGAGATATCAGGTGAAGCCTTAATATATGCTGAAGTTTTTCGGCGCGCTAATAAGATAATCCCTCAAACTGTCAACAAGTGGTAAAATTTGGCTTTTGGAGTGAAGTTCATCCGAAGATTCAGACGTTACAGTGTAAAATGTGCAAAGTTGAATGGTGTTATCGACGAGGTTCCGATGTTTCGGATTCACCGAGAGGTTGAAAATGTGGAGGAATGGACGATTTAACTTCATTTGAGTCGATCCAAGTGTGAAAAACTCTAGGCGTTTGGCGGGATTTGAACCCGCGCATCAGAGGAAGCCTTTTCCGGAGGCTAATGCTCTACCGCAGAGCTACAATTGTGTTTGTACAAACGGGCGTTTGTAGCTCTGCGGTAGAGCATTAGCCTCCGGCAAAGGCTTTCTCTGATGCGCGGGTTCAAATTCCGCCAAATGCCTAGAGTTTTTCACACTTGGGTCAACTCAAATTAGGCAAATCTGCCAAACCAACTTAGTGATTGAACTTCACTTTCAAATAATGGTTACTGAAAGCATACCCGGAGTCCGACTTTAATAGTGAGCACTCACTGTCAAGCATTTTGTTATTGATGAAGTTGGAAGCTCGTGATGTGAGCGAGGCAGGCTAAAGATATTTCTGTTTGGGGATGAGATGAGGCTCACCTCTAAGCCTGCATCAATAAGGAAACAGAAGCAACCATTTTTGTCAGGGGCAGAATAATCGGACTTGTTCTTGAATGGCAAAAGTACTTATTGCTGTTATTAGTTGACTTCGCCGTGTGACTTGTTCGGTTTTTGATGAAATGCACATAGCGACGTGCACTTTTATGAGATCTGACCGAAAGTACGCTGCTTTCATCACCAAAATTTCAGACGTCTCTGATGAGACCGAAAACTTCGGTTTCGCTGACATAAATTTCTTTTCGAACGAAAATTATTTCTAGCGAAGCATATGTAGGTTACATGGGCGCAGGAAAATCGTACTGCGTCTTTCAAGTCGTCTAGGCCACCACAGTGTGATTTATGTTTTGCTGTTGCGAGGCTGAATAACTGTTTTGCGCCTTGAGAGCCACAACAGCAAAGTGAAGACGGTGGATGAGGTGAAACATGTCCTGTTTGAAAATTATTTTGATAACTAGTGATTGAATTAACGTCGGATGCTCGGAAAAGCCTGTGTAGACAGAAAGACGAACCAGGATACAGCAGTACAATAGCCTTTAGTCGAGAATGTTGGCTTCGAACACGAGTAAACCTTGCTGCTGGGGTGTGGACAAACTGTCGAATTAGATCTCACGAAAACTACGTAATCCATGACAGTCTGTAGGCAAGGAATAAAAACATAGGACGAGGTTTGATCGGAGATGCAGGCTATGGTCACGCTGATATAGTGCAGAGTTCTAAAAATGATAATAGCGTATTAAAGGCCCAGGGGCTCCGTCATTACAAACTTAGTGCTGTAGTAAAAATAAATACAAAGTTGGTAGTTCCAGCTGTATGTGAGCAACTGCATGGAAAAGAAAAATGAGCAGTATAGTATACATATTAATTCACATGCGATTTAAAAATTTTCCAGCATGGAAAATTCCTCCCAGATTTCTTCCAACTACCCCTATCTGCGCGTGAATCAGACTGGCCTACCATCACCTAGGATAAAAGTGTAGCGACCTCGTATTCTAAGTCATGCTTTCCTCGCACGCCGCTGGGGCAGGCTGCAAGTCTGGCTCTCGTGCGCACCAGCGTGTGCGCACCCGAGGGTGTCAAACCTCCGGTCAAGGTCACTCTCTGTTTGTCTTAACTTGCCGATTACGTTCCAATGCCGGTTCACAAAGGATCCTAGTGTGGTGACTGCTTACGCTCAGACGCTTTCGGAGTCAGCGACCTCACGACTGGTTGCAGATATCCAGAGCCGGCGACTACACCTGCCGGAATGTGACTCTGGACTCGCCCCGCTCGTGGCTGGACTGTACTCGTCTGGGAGTCACTTACTTATTACTCATATTCTACTTCTTCTGCATTTAATTAAATTTCCCATAGCACTCTGGCCTTCCACGCCTTATCTTGTTTACTAGCTTATAACCATTGTGATAAGTTCATCTTCTATTATCCGGCTGGATTACTTCGTATCCTACAAAGGATTCCCGACGGAATCTGACACGTCAGGAATATAAAATGCTTGTTCCAGTGGTCGCATCTTCTTCGGAACTACCTTTATACCTAACATATATTTAGTACTGAAGCTGATTTTTGAGGATGATGTCCCAGAGTTCTGCACCATGTGCGCTTATATCTGAGCTTGAGGGTCAAGAACCTTCCTCTTTTTCAGCAATATGTCTTCCTCCAGCCACCCCAGTTCTCAGTTAGCATATCATTCCCCAAATATTCTTTGGCACTAACGGCTCCCAATCGGGTAGGTACTTGTTGGGTTGCCCTGCCTGCCATTCAGCCAGCAACCCTCCTTCAAAGGTTTCTGGAAACCAATACAGTTGCCGGCTAGGGTTATTGCACTTCGAATGGCAGGCCTGAAATTCAAACGCGTTTCTAAAGTCTTTCTTTGAAATTATGTAATTGTTTGCCTTTTTGCAAAAGTAACATAAATCTTAACTCATTTGGCCCCAAAATATTGCATATAAATAAATACATTTTATATTTTAGGCCCAAAGGGCCTCGTCATTGGAAACTTAGTGCTGTGGAAAAATAAATACAAAGTAGATAAAAGCTGCTCTCCGTGAACAAGCACATCGGCAGCGGGAGCATTTTGTTCTGTTGGCAGGTAAAATTAATACCCACCAACATATCGTCATTTTAAAATAGTAGTCAACATTATTTAAAAACGCATGGTGAACTAAGGAGGAAGCAGTGAAAAAAAAACTCCTACCATTAAAATGGGGGCAGAGTTCAGCGGACCCCCGCTTAAAAAGAAAACAAAATGTAGGAGAAAAAAACTGTTTCTGCAAAATTAAGGAGGTTGGTTGATAGGATTGATTGTAGTGCAATGAGACAGGACTGCTGATGAGAACGTATGAGGGTTGAAAATGCTTCTTGTCAATTGGAGAAATCATATAGCAGCAGAGGCTGTCGTTCACCACTGTAACACCGCCCGACTGGCTTCATGCTCAACCATCAAGGAGGTGAGACCGGAGGAGGCCATCGCGGGCAACAGGGTCGACAAGATGAGGGAACGGCAGAGGTCACGTGATCATCACCGAAACGCCGGAGATGCAACCTTGTGGACTGCGGAGTCCAGCGACGAGCTGGCGAAAATAGCAGAACCGGCGTGATCATGATTAAAGACCATGAAGTCCATCTTTAGGGTTGTAAAACGCGGAACGAAGAACGGCAATGATGACTAGACAGAGACGGGGATGAAAATCGTTGCAAATATCACTTGAAACGCCGGAGATGTGACCTTGTAAACTGCAGAGTCCAGCGACGAGCTGGCGAAAATAGCAAAACCGCCGTGAGCATGATTAGAGACCATAAAGCCCATCGTCAGGGTTGTAAAACGGAGAATGGAGAAACGGCAATGATGACTGGACAGAGAAGTGGACGAAACATCGTTGCAAATATCACTCAAAAGAGGAAGAAAAAGACATATATGGAAAACAATGTTACATAAACATCCCCACCTCAGATACCAAGGGGACCCTTTTCAAAGTGCAAAAGTTGTGTGTTTGGGAAGGAGACGGATAACAAGGACTTTATATCTTCCGAAGTTAAGTGTTTACGTAATTTGACTTTAAAAACTGCTAAGTTAGACGACAGCCTAATTTCGAGGGGAATATTATTCCAGAGGAAGGCATATTTGGAGGCAAAGTAGTGAGAATGGTTCGAAGTGGAGCTAAAGGGGGATCAATAATTCTGGAGGAATTACGAGTGGCATAAGTTCTATCTGCGGGAATGAGAGCGTTGATTCGTGGAAGGTTAGGGGTGGAGTTAACGCGAAAGAGGAAACAGAGGCCCGCTTCGAGTCTTCTGACCCAAAGAAATGTCATGTTCGCTAACTGACATCTCTCCGTATAAGAAAAAGTGGATCAAGGAAGAGCAAATATTTTTCGAGTAAATACCCTCTGTATATTTTCAACCTTACCGCGGTCAGAAGCATTCATTTGACCAAAGAGAGACAGCAGTATTCTAGGATGGGTAGAACATACATGCGATAAAGTTTTGAATTTATTTCCAGCTGGAAGAAATTGTGTGATATAAAAGCACATATATGTGCAGCCTTGGCAGATATTCGATCGCATGAGGCGACAATGCTAGTTTATTTGTATAGCTTAGACCTAAGTCTTTTATAGTGGATCGTTCTAAAAATGGAGTATTTTGAAACACTAGGGGACATGGAAGCTTGGCGGGACCGGAGCACATGAAACTACACTTGGATGGAGAGAATTCCATCTGCCAGGTAGCACTCCAACGTGAGAGTGTAAGTAAATCCGCATTTATTTTATCAACGCATATACTTGCCGTGTCCTTGGAAAATAAGTATATGCATTTGAGGCTAACTGCATAAATGAGATTGTGTGAATTTTTTAGAACAGTCGAAATTTCGTTTATGTATAGAATGAAGAGTAATAACCCAAGACAGTGCCTTGAAAAACGCCACTCGTGATCAGCTGAGCAGTGGAGTAACTATCACCTACTAGGTCCTTCTGGCTGCGGTTAGACAAGTAGGAACCGATGAAGTCGAGGAGAGGGGGACGGATGCCAGTGGCTTCCAATTTTACCAGGAGCCGTCTGTGCGGTACCTTGTCGAAGGCTTTGCTCAGGTCAAAGTAGATAACAACCACGGATTGCCGCTCGTTACTGAGGGAAGTGACGTGGTTAAGAAAAGCTAAGTGACACGTCTCGCATGATCTTCCGGGTAGAAAACCATGCTGTGAGTCGCTTAAAAGCTTATTTTTTAGGCAAAAATCGAGAATTCGATTTAAAATTATCTTCTCCAGAAGTTTAGCTAGGGCCGGGGTTTATGAACACCGCGGTAGTTATTTATGTCCGAACGAGATCCTGATTTAAAGACTGGAAGAATAATAGATGTCTTCCAACTTTAAGGAAAGAAACCATTTGAGAGATAGACTGAAAATATATGGCTAAGTAAGTTGGGAAAGGTCGAAACTCTTTTGATAACTGAATTGGGGATACCATTAGTTCCCGAAGAGCGCGAGTCTTTTAGACGAATTATATGTTTACGAATTAATTCTATGGAGAAATCAATGTTCCCGGAGAGTATTGTGTGAGTATGGTTAAAACGACGGGATCGGTTCGGATTCTGTCGTAAAGTGCTTTGTAAAGAAAGTATTGAACAATTCAGCCTTATCAGCCTCATCTAGTACATTTTTTTATTTTCATTAAGCAATGGGGGTATTTCAGTTCCCGTTTTGCGGAGGACCTACGACGAAACAGTTGTGCAACCGATTTCGCAGAGTTTAACTCACTCAGGACGCAAGATTTCCTGTGATGGTCACGCGCAAGACGAATCTTTGGCGCTAATTCGAAGATCTCTGCGGTCCTTAGATGCACAGACAGTGAACTAGTAGATCGATCTTCCAGCTGCCTCCTTAATTTCTTAAGTCTGGGCAAAAGAAAATGATGGACGGTCGATTCTGATGTGTAGGGTTTCGCAATTTTAGTGGGCACAAATTCCAGCATTTTATTAGAAATGACCGACATGAGTACAGAAAGATATGCAGCGTCGTTAATGGAGGAGAGGCTCTGCCAATCTAATGAGTCAAGAAAATTGTTGATTGAGCTAATATCTGCGAGGTCATACGCATGATAGTTACGACTAGCACTAGCCTTTTCCATAAAAGGAAGCGGAAGGCAACAGCGAATTAATGTGTGATCACTTTGGAAGATGTCCTGCTTAAAATCAACGAAGAGAGGGGCAATACCGTTTGTGAAAATCAAATCAAGGAGATGATTCTGTCTTGTTGGGGAACTAACCAGTTGAGACCAGTTAGAAAAATTAATGGTATCTAGGAAAGGCTGAAATCTAGGTGAACAATAGTTTGAAAGCCAGTCGATTTCAGGAAAATTAAAATCTCCAGCAATAATTTTAACTTCAAAAGAGGATTCTAAAATAAACTTGAATATTTCACACAAATGTGCATCGGCAAGCATGATTATAGAGGCCAAAAACTCCCTTCGAATTATAATAAAAATCTACTTTCATATGCTCGGTAGCTTAACTTTAAATTTTTTCGTTACATTCCACCTATAGGAGGACTAATTTCCATTTTATTTTTAATTCTGCCTGCGTAAGATCAAATATCCCTCGCCTAAATTTCGTATTCTGTGCAATAGAGGTTAATGTTGGTTGAATTTAATTCTCTTAGTTTACATAAACAAGCATAATCTTATTGAATTGAAATTTTTTGATGAATTCCGCCACAATTACATAGTAATTTACGTTTCCTAGCCAAGAAGTAAATGTTTAACCACTTAATACTTTAAGGAGTTGGGCGGGGGAATAGATATAGCCTTGGCCTCACTTATCATTCTCGC
>JAYGXS010000010.1:9600545-9637154 GCA_036362985.1 Ligula intestinalis
TTTTTTTTTTTTTTCCCCCCCCCCCCCCCACTATAAACATGACAGAGGTGGCCACACAGCAACGTTTCAGTTACGAAAGGAAACTAATCTGGATGTCAACTGGGAGGATATTTTTAACTGCCCCAAGAAGGGTCCTCAGAAGACATGATTGCTAGTTGAAGAAGGAACTTAACCGCACAAACCAGGGTTCATCCTTCCTCTCTCAAAGACTCGTTCGACAGTGAAACGCCTTGCCAGAGTCTGTTGTGCATTCACTCAATGTGAACGTGTTCAAGTGACGTCTGGGTGATCACTTGTTAAATGCCAATGCAAACTTTCAAGCACTTACATAAGAGAAATTATGAGAAACATACTACTCGCTTGATTTCAATAGAGCTTTCATTTACACGAAACGTGGTCAAGACAAATATTTCATAGTGGATATACAGTGAACGTTTTGTACACTGCTATTCCACAAACGCATAATTTTGTCAACCATTCATGTTTCCTAAATACTATTATGCACTTTTGCATAACAAAAGTGATCTGTAACCATTTTTGCATATTACACTACACTTTATGCATTCCTGTACCGTTTCAATGGAGTTTTTAAGGGCTCCTGTTATTTACTACAAATATACTGTGAGCCGCGTAGCTCTTCTTTCATTTATTTTAACTGTTTAGTCTACGTTTACGGCCACCTTTTCATCAAAGAGTATGTAAAACACCCTCCTGACGAATTCATCCGTATTGCGTCCACCAAGTCATGCCAAAAGTGTATGAAAATGGCCCTCAATAATTATTTATACCTTGCCAATCCACTACAGCTGTCAGAATTTTTACGGCTTTGACTGACCTCATTAAAGTTTAAGTAGGTCGTGTAACCATATTGGATCGCAGGGTGACGGGGACGTCAGCAAATGTGGACTGCGGTTTTTTCTATCAGCAAACCTGATAACATGCAATTTGTGGTTGCACTTTATCAGCCAAGCTCACTGTTTTAGCATGACATGGTTGATCTTCCGCTGTATCCACAAATCTTTGCTCATTATAGTGAATTCTCCGTGTACTACCGGATCCGCAATCTGACTTCGCGCCAAAAGTGGCGACCTTGGCGTACTTAAACAATCTTTCTGTCTCTCGGATTGTTACATTATCTACCATCATACAGGAGACAAGGGGGTAAGTAGTGGTGAAAAAGTGGCTTGTCCTGCTATTACGCCCACTTCATCCCATGGTGCTCGTAAACCACTAGCTTGTTGTATGGTTCACGGGCACCGTCCACAATGAAGACAAGATTGATGGAGGGGAACCTTGGCAATAAAAATAAAGCCATTTTTATTATTTCTTTTAAAACGTACAAGTTGTCCTAATGGAAGCAAAAAAGGATTATGGTAGGCTTTCACAGGTGGTGGCACTTGAAATCTCGGTTGAAGGTTTCGTAGGGTTAAGGAAATAATTCGAGACAGTTTCGAGTTCACTATATGTTATCTAAAAAACTTCAGGCACCGTGAAAAGTATTCTTTAACGCATACTATTTTACCATCAAGGCTAATACATAGATTGCTTGTTAAATTTTCCACTCAGAATATTGCACCGATTCTGCAAGTAAACTGCTTACGTACACATAGACCTTTGGAAGTGGGCCCCAATTGTGCATACGAAAAAGCTCAACTTTGCGGCCATTATGTTCGCTGCTTACTTGAGTGTCAATCTCACTTCGTCGTCTAGCTACTTGCTGCAATAATTTGAATGGACTCCGTAATAAGTCCTAATGTGCATGTAAGTAAACCTAGGGGTGAGAAGAGAAAGCGTCCGAGCCTCCATGAAGTTCGGTATACTTAGCATGAAGTTTTGAACATTAAAGCCTACATTTTCCTCCTATATAGCATAGAAAACTGACGTGTAAACGTTTCCGTAAGTGTCCCTTAGCCCGAAAACCTGCTAGTCGTAAAAAGGAGAGGTTCAGGCTAAAACAAACTTGTAGGGAAAATGTCCTTAAGGACAACTATCTCGGCAAAAGGTCCAAGTTTTATATACTCAGAACTCTTCTTAGAGTCCAGTCCGTTTAGACTTTTGCATTTCCGGTAGACTTTGTTGGTATGAGCGTGCTTAAACCATGCATCCCACAATTGACCAGTCAAACGTGGCGTACCTTAAGAATGGACGAGTACGTCACAATGGTAAAACTAGACCGGGGGCTTGAAACGCAAAGAACTATTAAAGTCCTCATCACGCATAAGTAGAAAATGGGAAGGACACCTAATTTTTTTGTTTCTTTCCCGAGGACGCACCCGCTACCTATGTGGTTGCTTACGGAGAGCAGCATTTATCAACTTTTTATTAATGTTCCTACAGCACTTAATTTGCAATGACGAGGCCCTCCGGGCCTACAATATAAAATTTATTGATTTAAGTGTACGCCAATCTTAGTTTACAATGGCAAATTGTAGACTGGTGGGGGGTTCATTAGAAGACGTTTTAAAGGCCATTAATAACTTCTCACTTAGAACAGATCTGTTTATCGTCGCCGTGGTCTAGCGCCTTATCGTGACTTTTTGTGTTTGCTTCTATAGCAACAAAATGGAAAAACACGCCATACCTGTTCTGGTTTTTCCAAAGATATCCGCTGTCAGCGCTATGTGGAGTTGCTTTAAGGATTAATTTTGCTAAAGAAGATAAATAAAGAAGGCAAACTCATCCAAAGGATGATAAATGGTCAGCTGAAGGAAAAATATTTGGCTTTACGAAACCTACAGATATTCGAAAGTAATCTCACGGCGCTTCGCAACATAAGACTTCCAGACTCTATTATGTACCAAGTAGAGTAAAACATATCTTTTTTCGCTGCTTGTGTAAATATGGTTGGCTGCAGGAGAACAGATCCAACGGAAAGGCTGAATACTTCTGTTCAACCGAACAGCGTCATACTGTTCAATTTGTTGTGTGAGAGTTTGAGGCATACGGCCTGTGGGAGTAATTTAAATGCAGCAGGACGAATATATGGTGGTATGCATACCCACAGAGTTGCGGAAGAGACGTTTAACAACAGGATTTGCCGGTCTTAACTCGTGTATATATGACAGTAATCACATGCGTGGACCAACGGAAATGTAGGAAAAGCGACTAAAGATCTGCATTAATAGAAGCGGGTAAGACGTGCTTTTTTTTTTTTTTCTTGAAACCTAGCCTTCTCTTTACACCATTATTTTTGGATAGTACCCATTCTCAATACCGTGTAACTGGTTTAAATTCTTTCGGTTTATTTTAGTCTTTTTGGCGACCTCTGGTTATTGGTTTTTTTCCGGCTGCTTTGAAGGGGCTTTGGTCAAGGTGCTGACTGTATATGGTGTAAATAGTTAGTCCCAAGCCTTCGACAACGAGATCCAGACCTCCAAATCCATTAGTTTGTAAAGGTCTTTATGTGCAGTAAAGAAGCGCATATTTAGATTTATTTAATCTTTTAGGAACTATTTTTAATTGCTGAGAAGCCAAATAATGCCTATTACAATCACTGCTGCTATCCTCAATGACCCCTCGGCCGGGGCTGCAGATTTTTCTCCGGAAAGCAAGGACGTATTTCGTGATATTGTTGTCCCGGGAGAAGTCATATTCATGTCGGGATCAAATTTAATTACCGGTCATGGGACTTACCGCCCTCTCACTGACTCCGCTGACCCTTCGGCTGAGCGTACCGAATCTCTTTTGCCGCAGGTTTTGGGTGCCAAACCTATTGTTGAATCCTCTTCATCCTTGCCCATGTACGCATCTCTGGCTGGCAATTTGAAATCCGTCAACAAACTTATGTATGTTGAACCGCCGAACGCACGATATGCGGGAAATGTCGGAGATACTGTTGTTGGTAGGATAACAGAAGTGAGTCACCGAATTCGCTAATTCATAAGCTTTATTTGTGGCTTTTTCCAAGTGTGACCCTAACTGTGGTATAGTAACTCCTCGGAATGATTTTTCGTTTTGGTTTCTCTGTACCCTTGACGAAGGCCTTCGGTATTGTCGGTATCTTGAGTTTCTTAATCTCCTCTATCTTTCGGCTTCTAACTACTATGAAAATTACGTGACATACCACAGGCCATAGGTGCGTGCTTCTGTGTTGCCGAAACATTATCTAGCATAGCTGAAAACGATTGTGTATTTTCGAAAGTTGACTGAGCCCTTTTAAATGTTTTCTATAGCTCAGGCATTCCGGATTATAAAACCTTGGGCTATTAACTGGATTTTTAGTTTTACGGTACACATCATTTATAGGTCCTGTCAGTATGATCACCTGCGACGTCGGAAGGTCTACCTTATAATGCAGTATAGTCAATATTTATCTCCTTGTTGTCAAATCAATGAAGCGTAATCTTCACGTGACTGGCTATTTTTGCCCATAGGTAATGGCGTGAACCGCGGCTCGAACAACAAAACGTTTGGCATATACACGGCCGAATATTGTATCGAGTACCATTTTCAGTCCTTTCAAAATTGAGTTGCGTCATGGTTGATCGATGATCGCAAATAAACCAGAAATAGCCTCATTTATTTCCCCACCTTTGTCAGTATTCCCTCCGTGCTTTCTTTAATTCTTGACTTTTCGTCTCCAAAAATGTACTCTACCTCATTTGACGTATAGCTTCCAGTTTTCTTTCCATTTTTGTGTTAGGTAGAACAACGGCGTTGGAAGGTTGACGTAAATTCGTACCAGCTTGCAAATCTGTCGCTTGCCAACGTTAAACTTCCAACTGGTGAGCTGCGTCGAAAATCCGAGGATGATGAAAGGGCTATGCGGTCTTTTATGCGCGTGAGTCTTCGGTATTTATTATGTCGGTTCAGTTAACTTAATCGCCAGGTCATGTGCACCCTGTTGTCGCGACCGAGAGCGGCCGGCCCAGAACCGAGAGCTTCCAGCCATTATGGGCCTTATGAAACTTTCTGTCTGCATCGCGTAACGAAAATTGCCCTCAGTTGCTGCTACAGCAATTGCAGATGCTTGTGGTGGTCGGAGAAGACTTTATCAAAGAGAAGAATGTAAATATAGAGTAGCATGCGCAACCGGCCTCTTTGGAGCTTCTAGGCAGTATTGGTAAATTGGCCTAATCCTGTTGCTCATGGTCCCGCCCAGCGTTTGCAGTCGTAGTCAGCTAACCTCGTCTCTTTTGTGTGAGGCCTTTCTGCAGTGTTCGTTAAGTTGTTTTGAGTATTTACTTCCCATAGCCAGCCGATTCCTGCATCGTCGTGAATTACCTATCTATACTATCTTATATAACTATTTTAATGGCAAGAAGATGTCTAATTGTATATAATTGCCTTAGTCCAATATCAGAACACATTGGGTGGTTGTCGATGTATATTGGCCAGACTGACTGATTTGAAACAAACTTTGCTTCCTTTTTTTCAAACACTTATATTCAAAAGAAGCTAACTCCATATCATCAAAGCCGCACTTTAGTTTTACTTTTACTGGCTTTTAAAAGAGTATAGGTTATACTTGCCTGAGGCATTTTGAGTGATATCTTTCAGGTAGATAATAAATAATTACGCCTTGTTTGTTATGTCGATCTTGACTCGACAGCATCGATGCGGTCAGGCCAATGTTAGAGAGTTAAGCACCTGCCTATAAGTGCGACTATCCTCACTGTAGTTATAAAACAGTTCCACAGTCCTCCTAGCTAACTATTTGTGTTCTTCCGTATGTCGCTAGTGCAATTAATGTCAAGAGTGAGTACTCTCTGGCCGACCGCACTCGTTGAATTCACATGGCACAACTGAGTCGAAGCAACGTATTTTGCGACGCTTAGATAAATACAATATAACTCTCGCACTCCTAGGCGCTTAATACTAATAAAGTAGAGCCACCGAGTCGCACGTTGCATAACGTGATGCACGCTAGTAGTCCCTTATATTTTTTGTCTGCCCAGATGTTAGCCAACCCATTTAGTTATGGCTTATTCGCCTGAGGTCCGCAGGAAAGTTGCGAATTTAATAAATTATTATATTTTATTGTTATTCACTGGGGTCAAGAGGCAACACACGCATGCTTATTTGAGATGCTGTATATACTAGATTTGAATCTAACCTGCCGAAGGATCCTGTAAATTCGAGTAGATGATAGATTGGATGTAGCTACAACTGAAGTGACTTCCTGCCGTAAAAGCCGGAGACGGAAATAATAGTGGATCCTGCTTACTAAGTTGTCAGTTGTTTATCAATACTAACGTCAAAAATAAGGTTTAGTTGCGAACCATTCCAACTTGCACACTCACTGGTATGTAACGCGAAAGCCTCACCGCAGCCAGTATCTTACGTCACCAACACCGAAAATTCCCTTTCCGCCAAAACTGCGGGTTGACGCACCATTTGAGGTATGTACAAGTAGAGTTTGTAGGCGGCATCGTCTTCATCGCATATGAATATGTCGGTGGCAGATGCAAGAGGTTTGTAGATGAATAGCTTATTGAACACTTGTACGCCTATGACATCCGTCCCCCTCCCCGAGGTTGTCTCATTCTACTTTGTGTTCTCAAAGTCATCGTTGGACGTCGCTGACCTGTAATTGCTAAACTTTCCTGACCTAAACACGTTTCTCCGTTCACTGTTTCAGTTGATATCGATCGCCAAGTGTGACGGGCCCATTAATGCAAGTACTTATATACATGTCGCATAAGATTGTCGAAAAAGATGGGAGGGAATGAATTGACCATTTCTCGTTTATTATTCGTCATCAGCCAGGCATACACAACCATAAATTGTGCACCAACCCGCATTTATGCGCGTGTGCCTCTGGTCGTTATTTCTTGTTGCTTATCGAGTGTGACCTTTATAAATTTCTAATAAACCCTTTACCCTGTCTCTTCCTTTACGTCTAGGAAGGGGATCTCATTGTAGCTGAGGTGCGTGAGGTCTTCCGGGATGGTAGCTTGCAGCTTCATATGCCTGGCAAGCGTACCGGACGTCTAGGTGAAGGTTGCGTCGTGCATGTGCCACCCAGTCTCATCCGACGCCAGAAGATCCATCGGCATAACTTGGCTGTGCCAAGAGGCACTGGTGCCAGCGCCAGTGATCACCAACTTATGCCTAGCACCGTTTCCGTGGGTCTTATCCTCGGTTGCAATGGAAACGTCTGGGTGGGCCCCTCTCGAGGCATGGAGTTGGGTCTCCAACTTGGCGCAACCATCTCCGCAGTGGGCCGTACCCAGCAGCCTGAGGAACTCCTAGCGGAGCGCATTGCCGTCAGTCGGGTGCGCAACGTGATTGCCAGCCTGGCGGTGGAGGGTGTGTCGATTTGGGAAACCAGCGTACTGGCCGGCTGTGAAGCCAGTTGGCTGGATGAATATCACCACCATGGAGATGATGCAGAGATGGAGCAGGGAGAGGGTGAGAGCCAACGGTTGACGCGTCTCCTCCAGCCTGAACACCGCAAGCATCTGGCTTCTCTGGTTCTGACCAAGATCAGTGCTTCCTAGCACTGTCCATTTATATTTGATGAAAAAAAACGAAAAAGACAGCACCTTTTTCTTCAAACTTTGCCGATGACCGCGGGTTTTTTTCTGTTAGCCACTGCTTTATTTTCGGAGACGTGGGGGTTGATCCATAACCTTAATGAAAAATTCTCGAAGATTGGGAAGGTTACTTCTAGGATCTCTGCTATTATCGGTTAGTTATGCCCCAAACTTAGACTGGACGGTTATGGAGTTCTAACCTATCGGTCTTTTAAGCTATCATGTCGTTAGTTATATTTGCTGTCCCGCTTCCCTTACCTATTAGCGTGAAATCCGGGACTCCGGAATTAGCCTACTAAGAGTGGAGTTGAAAACTACATCATGCATGGTAAACGTAGACGGACTGCTAGGTCTTATCAGGCATTTCATGTATGCCACCTTTCAGTTGTCATTGCTTTATCGAAATGCGGTGTATATTAAAAGAGTGTGGTGGGGGTATCAAGACTAATTTACTATCATCGAATTCGTGCGAAAGTCTCAGTCGCACCCATTTCATCGTCTGATGGTCGAAATATCGTGAGCGTAGGGACACAGGCCGATCTAGTACACTTCGTTTAACATTCAAGAACAAGGAAAAGTTCCTATTTAAAGACGCGAGACCTATTTTCTCCACTAAATGACAATATTTGACGCTCTTCCAAAGTTTTTAAAACTTCAGTTTTCAAGAAGGGTAAGGGATTCTTAGCACTTTTTGCAAAAGTGTGCAGGTTTTCGATTAGGTATGTCCTGATGTTAGTTTGGATATAACAGTAAGATTGCATTAGAATACGTCTGACCAAATTTTGGAGAGTTCGGTGGCGTCCTGACCCACAATAGCAGGTGCTAGGCTTGGGTAGATCTAATTATCTGACCACCTGACCTATGAACACCCGACCATGGGCCATAACTTTAATCACATTCGGATCTGGTTGCAGCGCCTGAAGTCCACCAATCCTATTATAATGAGCGGACTACCCAAATGGGTTCTCCTAAGCAATCAGTCTACAATCCGCCCGTTTTATACTATGCTCATTTAATTAATACGTGGTTTGGTATGTTTGAATGATTTATTTTAATCGAACTCGGTGGGAATTGAACCTACGACAGCAACAATAACACTCGAGTATCGTCAACGCTCTAACCGCCTGAGCTACGAGGCCCCATCGGGGCCGCGTGTTTAGTCACATTTGGGTCAAATTACCCACTCAGTCTACTGCAAAGTTGGGAATCTGCCAATTTTTATATAGTAAGCTGACTGCCCAAGCGGGATTTATGGGATGTATTGCTGTAGGCGTCTTTTGTCCATTCGGCAATCATTGAGTATAGAAGTTAAGTTGACGATATTCGGAGAGACTCTGTAGTGTGTGGTGGCTTTTAGATTGCCGCTTGGGTCCGCCTATCTTTTATTCTTAAATACCTCAAAATAAAGCAGTCCTTTAATTTTGTTACGCGCTTTATCGCAACAAACGTCTTCACAAATTGGGCTTGTCTAAACGAGTAACAGGGTCCTCAAAACAAAGTCGCGTGGTTACTAGGTATTTGCAAAAAACTGTGTCTAAATGTGACGGGTTGTCGCGTACGACAGCTGTCACAGGCCCATCTTTACTTTGTTATCGATGATTATAACTGTTTTAGGGCCGCAATTGTTGTAATGGGGCAAACGATCTTTGGTAACTGCCTCGGGTTTGTCGCCGTTCCCATAGTTGGACCATCTACGCGTGCCACGACACAGCTGGCCTCATATACAACCCGGCTTCGAATCCTAATTTTTTAGGCTGCCCTCAGTACAGTCTCCCGGACCAACCTTTGACGTCTTTTTGACAGATTGCTTCACCGTGGGATAATCACCTTTGCAATTAAATATTAAGTGGATTTTGCACAGCCAACGCTGTACCAATTGAGCTACGAAGGTACGCTGAGAGCGATGAATTAAATCACACTTAGGTTGATTAAACCGTCCAGCCTACTGCTCGTAGGTACCCCACCGAATCCACGAATTTTTAAAAATTGCGTCAAGTGAATTGGATTATTCAATTATTATTGAATTGGGTCAATTGACTTCAATTGAATTGAGTTTGTAGTTTGTGCCCTGGCAAACTCGTCAACTCGTGCCAAATAACGTTTTTATGCTTCTTAGTAGCCAGAGGTGGAAGACGTCTTTGACAAAAGCTATGACACACTGCCCACTGGCGACGATCATGGGAAGTCGCCAGTGGCAGTCCAGAGGCTGGCAATAATGATCGCGGTTTACTCATCTTGTGTCGACAGCTGTCGGACTACACGGAAGAGGTCAGGCGCAATCACGGGGATCTTACAGATCGCCTGAATCAGTTAGAAGTTATGATCGGCCGGGATCTAGCCCGCCAGCAGCAGCTCGAGGCGCTGATCCGTCAGCAGCCGACAGCGACAGCTGTGGCTACTACCTATATAAAAACAAACCCCCTTGCCCAGTCCCTCAGAACAGCTGCCGATTTCTGGCAACTGAATGTGAGGTTAATGGATGAGACCTTCAGGAGAGACCTTGTAAGCTGCACATTTGGGGATTAATACTTGCATTATATAGCTGATCTCAGTGGTCTAGGTAGAAACACCCTTCACGACTATATTAAGCGCATATTCGCCGCCGTCTTCGAGGATGAGTGAGCTTATGCATTAAATTCACTGAAAAGAAATCCGAACAAAGCCTTAAGGACTCAAAATTTAACGAAGTACTATTGGGTAAGTTTCCAAATATCAACGGGGTTGTTAATAGTTCAGTATATTTAGGGTAATAGGCAATGCCTTTGAAGACCCTATCGAAAACAGTATGCATAAAACATCCAACATAAAATATGTTCCCGAATGACTGCAAAAGTTCGTGATCCAGGTACTTGCATGGATGAGGAAGAAGGCAGGTCGAGCACCAGATCAATTGATCTTCTTTGTTTGCTGTTTCTAATCCCTTGACAACCTGATGATTTGTGACATTTGACTGGCCTTTGGCCACTATAATTATCCCCTTTTTGGTTGCTTCATCATCTCTGAAGATGGACACCTGTAAGTGTTCGAAAGCTCAGAACAATAAATCAATTAATCTGGTGTTTGACCTGCCTTCTTCCTAATCCATATAAAATATGTTACTATAAAATAGTGAGTAACATATACACATGTACTAATTTTCGCTGTAGGTTTGGATAATGTGTCAGTGAGAGCATTCAATGCTTCCTTGTATGCATAATATATCCAGCATAAAAGATGTTACTATAAAATAGTGAATAACATATACATATGTACAAGTTTTATCTGTTGGTTTTACCAATGCGTAGGTGACTACTGGCAGTGCTTTCTTGTGCATATGAACGGTATCTGTTAAGTAAATGTCCATCCAGTTTGCATTTGAATGCACCTGTGGATCCTTTTCGCTGGATGGAATCAAGAGGGGTAATGAAAGGTATCAAATTTGGAGGCTTCCATTAAGCGTCGCATAAGAGTTATGCCGGATACCCACAAACAACGGGAGGCAAGAAGACTACATGGACTGGTAGGTAGACTTATAACTTCTCAATGTACTTATGACTTGTAGAGGCCATCGCTGGAACATCGGCGGGTCCCGAACAGGACAGTCAACATTACTTGTTGAAGAGTGGGCAGAACAAAAAGAGCCCCTGTACAGATTGGTTTTTTTATTTTTTACTATGATTAAATTTTATCATCATAATAATAAAGGAGAAGATGCGATCACTGGAACAAGAGTTTTATTTGCCTGACGTATCAGATTCCCTCGGGAATCCTTAATCATAGGTGATGATAACATGTTCATGGTCATGCGCACAGGCTGCACGGTATTTATAGCTCCTAGTGGTTATCCGTGTGTGTGTGATTATTGTTTATTTCTGTAGCTACCGCTTGGGTCTTAATTGATACGGTACTGGCTTGACGCTTCGCTGTCGACTCACTAATCGTCACAATTGCCATGTCAGCGTCAGGTGCGGGCCTGATCGCTGTGTGACAATTATGCCCGCTGTCGCCAGAGTTGTTGTTGTTACGTCCAGCCTTTCCCACGTAACTGATTATCTTGCTCAGGAAACTTCTCAGTACACCGTATGGGAACGCCAAGTCGTTGCGCTTGCTGATGGACTGGGGGCCTGAGAACCATGACTCTAGCAGCTCGCGACTCACGTGGTTGTCACCTCTTGCGAGGATTTCGGCCTCGTCAAACTTGTAAATATAGCCGGGTTCCGTCGAGTGAGCTGGAACCTGGGAGTTGGCGTCTTTCTTTCTCACCGCCGCTGCATGCTGGGCCATTCACGTCTGGAGTAATCTTCCGGTTTCTCCGACATAGTGGCTTTGTCCACAACTGCCCCAGATCCGGTAAACGACCCCAGCCGTTTCCTGCCGTGGCAGTGGGTCTTTCGGTCTCACGAGCCGGCGCCTGATGGCTGCTTCTGGCCTGTGCGCAACTCCAACTCCAATTGGGGTGAATAGGCGGCTGACCGCTTTCGATGCATTCTTCACGTATGGAGGAGCTCGCCAAACTTTTGGGCCAGTTGGATTTGGCTTCTTCTCTTGTCTGCGTATGAATTGGTTGACAAAATTTCGCGGGCAACCATTCGCTCTCCGTACCCGTCGAAGGTGTTGTAATTCAGCAATTTTGTCTTTCACTTCGCTGCAATGCGTCTCAACGCACCGGTAAAGCGCTCTTACGCAGCTGCGTTTGTGACCAATGGGGTGGTTTCTCTTGTAGTTCAGAACTTGCATTGTGTTGTTCGCTTTCCTAAACACTTTAGTTTTTAGAACACCACCGTCTTTGCGGCAAACGAGGACATCTAGGAAGGCCAGCTGGTTGTTCCCTTTTTCCTCCAGCTTAAATTGAATGTTCTGGAAGACGGCATTTAGACATTCCTTGAATGTCAGCACCTGATCCCGCTCCGTTACGACGAAGTTGTCGTCCACATACCGAGCCCAGAATTTCGGTCTGTGGTGTTGGAATGCCCGTGACTCCAACCGTTGCAGGACCGCCTCTACTATGAGTCCGGAAGTGGGCGAACCCATTGGCGTGCTCTTCACCTGCTCGTAGATAGTTCCGTTGAAGGTAAAGTATGTCTCGACGCAGATTTTCAGGAGCTGGAGGATTTTAGCGCGCCAGAGGCGATAGAGGATAGCCTCGACAGTCTGGGATAGAAGTAAAAAGGGATGTGACATCAAAGGAAACCATGATATCATTTGACTGGAGGCTTACTCCTTAAAGTTTCTCCAAAAATTGTGGTGACGACCTGACTGCTGTGTCTGAATAAGTGGTCAAGAATTTGAGCCGTTGGAACAGCCACTTTGCCAGTCCGTATGTTGGAGTTCCTTTGAGAGATACGATTGGCACAAGAGAGAGAGAGAGAGCGCAAGAAACGTCCCTGGCCCGATTCTATGGTCTCTCGAGGGTGCACAAAGAGGGCGCACCCCTACGGCCAATCGTATCTCTCCAAGGAACTCCAACATACGGACTGGCAAGGTGGCTGTTCCGACGGCTCAAATTCTTGACCACTGATTCAGACACAACAGTCAGGTCGTCAACACAATTTGAAATCGTTTGCGAATTTCAAGTTTTTCGAGCTTACGTGTTTTTAGTCTCTATCTCAGTATAGAAGATACGCTTCTTGAAAATTATTCAAGAATTGACTAACCAACGACGTTCCAGATTGTTTTCAGTATGATAGACCCTCCATGTACGCTGATGATTTAAAAGTCGCTTATCGATATTAACCAACAGATCGCAACATCGTGCTCGAGCTGATAAAAAGGATCTTCAGGCCTTCGCCCAGTGGTGGTGCACATGGCGCCTCACCCTTTCATGGCACAAATGTTCCGTTATGGTTGTTGGCGACGATCATCAACCGGAATTAAGCATAGATGGCCATGAACTAAATGTCCCAGGAGTTATAAAAGATTTGGGCACATCCTACTCTAAAAGTCTCAATTTGTCAGAGCACTGTGCCCTGATAGTCTCGAAAGCGCGCCGAACCACCAGATTTATCCTTCGAAATTTTAAGACCATTAAGGTTAGAACTAGCCTTTATAATATGTACGTGAGACCTAGTCTTGAATACTGTTCGCCCCTATTCAGTCTGCTGCACACTAGTGAACTGGAGAAAATAGAATCGGTGCAGCACTTCTTCACTAGAAGAGTTTCACTACAGAACACCGTAACTTCGCCTACCAACAAAGGTGTGAACTTATAAAGCTGGATCCTCTGTGGCTTCGTGGATTACAGAAGGGTCTATTTTTACTGTTTAAACTTTTGAATGGCCATATTTTTAATCCTTTCGGCACAATAAGGCAGTTCGAGCACTCTCGGCGTGCCAGTCATCGAGATGTGTTTTTATTCCTTCCTATGGCACGCACAGTTAAGTACCGGCAATTCTTTTAGGTAAACGCCATATCAATCTGGAATAAGCTGCCAAAAAGTTTAAAACCCAGCAAACCTACCCTATGTTTAAGAGAGCTATAACTAGTTTTCTACATTCAGAACAACATTCACGAATTTTGGGTGCTGACTCGGTGTAATCTCTCTTTCACTATGATGGCGTTCGTGGACTTTGAACCCTGCCAGGCTTCATGCTGAAGATAATGCTGCTGAAGCTACAGCCCGCAATCTGCTAATCCTTCAGCCGACAGCGCGCAACTTTTGCCGACAAATATTAAAGGAAGACTGAGAACATTGTGTTCTTGTGCCAACCCTCCCCATCCCGAACTAATGTCCCGAAATAATATGCAACTTTTCTCTTGCTGATGTGTCAAGTCAGTTTACAACGGTACATATATTCCGTTTGTATCATACCTTTGAAGTCAGGTTTTTTCACTTGAAACAAATTCCCTATCTCGCCCAGTATTGACAAAACCCAAAATTGAAACAAACCAATACTGGCTGCAACATAAAGAGTTTGTTTTAGGTTTTTTCCTGCCTTCGAGGTTTTGGAAGGCACCCAAGAGGTGCTTTACCAGCGCTTTAAAATTGCCTGTAAACTGCCATAATAAACAGATTATGGATGATAGATGATAGATAGATAGATAGATAGATGATAGATAGATAGATAAAGAACTATATTTGGATGATAATATCAAAATTTTCAGCAAAAAAGTGGCTCCATTCACGGAGAGCAAAAATAAGGTAAATTATGGGGTCCAAAAAACTCAAGAGCAAACGGTCAAAGATAAGAAAATACTCAAAGTAAGAAGTCGACACGGTTACCACATCTGTTATGGAGGCAAGTCTGCCTTCAGCTTCTCAATTTCCGCTTCTTCACACGTGAGGAATCGTGCTAAGAATGGGAGTACCGAGTACTGGTAGGCCGATGTACGGCAGGTCATATGACGGAAGCTTCGGCGCCTGGTACGAGAAGACTTCGCAGCCATTCATTCAGAGTGGAAAGGGTGAGCGACCTCACAAAGAATGCGGTCCACAAAACTCTTGACCGAATTGAAGTGCCGCTGTATTATGAGGTCAGCTAAACAAACACAGGAATAACCGGCAGCTGAAGAGAGCATGCTGAGAATAAGTTTAATAATAAGCAAGTTTATCTTTAGAAGTGCTGGAAAAGTAACTGAAGAGCAATAAAGAAGAAGAGGAAAGATAAATATAATGGAGTGGATCCGACAAAGACCAGGGAGACCGGAATGGCCATTTCTGGCTTGTTAGCCGTCATCAGCCATTCATGCCCAATCTCAGGGGTCGGAACTCCCGAGATTCGACCCCGGGGCCTTTCGTCATTGGGTTTAACACCCTACCTCGGCAACATGGGCTCGTTGCTTTGTCGGTTGTGATCGGGGATATGATGGAACTAAGGTGCTCATCCGATCTATCTGGTTAGGGCACATACTTGTCCCGGAAGTGCTTTGAGGCTCGTACTTGAGCGATATCAGGCTTATCGCTTAGCGACCTCAGAATATGATAAAGTGGATCCGACAAAGACAAGGCAGACTGAAATGGCCATTTCTGGCTTGTTAGCCGTAATCAGCCTTCGTGATCCAAATGCAGATAACGTCGTAACGGTCACCTAGTTAATACAGGGTGTCCCAGAAGTAACTGACCCTTTTGATTTGCCAATAAAACGAAAACTATTAACGCTAGGATATTGAAGCTTGTTTTATTTGAAAGAAAACCCATTTTATGCTTTATGAGAACTAGGTTTTGAATATAATGTCTTTTAAATGATGGCCATGGTTGTTTTAACAACGTATGGTTCGTTTCTTTGTCGTTTCCATAACGCTCCTTAGTGTATCAGGCGATAGTTGTCTTATTTCATAACAAATGTTGTTTTTAAGTTGTTGTAGATTTGTTGGATTTGTTACATAAACGCTTGACTTCAAGTAACCCCATAAGAAGAAATCGCATGGGGTCAAATCTGGAGATCGAGGGGGCCAAGGAATGTTACCAAATCGGGAAATCAAATGATTTGAAAAGCACTCATTTAACAATGGCATCGTTTCTCTTGCTGTATGGGCCGTGACTCTATCCTGTTGAAACCAAGTATTGCGTAGGCCATGTCTCTCAATTTCAGGAATCAGAAATTCGCTAATCATAGTTCGGTATCTTTAACCATTAACTGTTACTGTTGCGCCATCATTATATTCAAAAAAGTATGGGCCAATCACATTGGAAGCAGTTGTTCCGCACCACCCCGTCACATGAAGAGAATGCAGCGGCCTTTATTGAATTTTTCTTGGATTTTCATCGCACCAAATTCTAAAATTATGTCTTTCGAATAAAACATGTTTCAAGATCCTAGCGTTAATAGTTTTCGTTTTATTAGCAAATCAAAAGGGTCAGTTACTTCTGGGACACCTTGTATTATCTGCGACACACCTGCATGCGCTTACATGCGATAAATTACACCTCACAATGGCTTTTACGCATGTGAAAGGTATATAGGAGTTAAGGTCAAGATGGTTAACCTTAACAACTACAATCTTCGAGGCCCGGTTCCTTAGGAGATGGTAGAAGTCTTGGGAAGGCAGAGTAAACGGAACAGTGTATTGTTTACAGAAAGGTTAAGGGGAAGTTGCCAAAAGATCTTGCAGGGCTTCCGACCGTGGGGCCCGTGAGACAGGGCGGCGTCGCCGACTGTGACGCGTCTGAGCGGAATTCCAAGTGTCTTCTGACGACAGTCACCCCGGGCCGCCGCCGAATGCTCACTTTGTGTCTGTAGACTGGTGATGATTGGTTGCACAGCGCAAGGTGGGCACAGGCGAGACTGGGTGTGCTCGTAAGTGGCTCAGACCACTGAGCCCGAACGGACAGGGTGCCAGCAATTAGCGCCTGACCGCAGGCGGCATTAGGCGCGCAGGCCAAAGGCGTCATGCGTCAGATCTTGGGTTCCAAGTGGCTGCTAGGACCAGTACAGGTATGCTGTATTGTAGATCTAATTTCAACCACTACAGGTGTTGTCATAAGGGCAGACATCGTGACATTTCCATTGTACAGTGGGCGTCTGCGAAACGACAGATCGTTTCGATGACGAAAGCAGCAGCAGCAGTATGACATGGGCATATCTCCGTCCTTGGATTTGCCCATCGACATGATTGCCATATTTCCACTCGACTATATGCATCTCTTCTGCCTGGAAGTTATGCGTAGACTACTACATTCGTGGGAACTGGGACAAACTGAGTATGCGGTGTCCTTCAACGCCTGTATTAAAACATGCAGTAACTGCATGCCAGCCGAATTTTCACGCAAGCGTAGAACACTTGAGTTTCTGTCATTATGGAAAGCTGTTGAATACAGACAGTTTTTACTAAATATCTGCCCTCCCATTGTGTCATCCTCACTTGATGACCCCCAGTGCAAACATTTTTTAACCTTTTTCCTCGCGGTGTACATATTTTCGAATCCAACTTTGCAGTCCTCCTGTGGCGAGTATGCCCGTCTCCTTTGTAACCATTTTATTTCGCATTACCCCACTTTATATCACCTTTGTGATGCTGTCTATAATGTACGTTGTCGACTTCATCTGCCTGAGGATGTTACTCACTTTGGAGTGCAGGACCTTTATTCAGCATTTCCATTCGAGACTTTTTACGATATGCTCGCAACAGCATCAGGGGACCCACCAACGTAGCCTAACAGGTTTTCAGCACTTTTCCGAAAGACGGTTCGTTGAGTTACCAACATCTTTACTATTTTTAGAGGACGGTGAGGGAGTCGCACGGCTTTTTAAACTGCCCCGGCGATCCACTGCGATTTTTCACAAGGTGTATGTTCTGTTACTCAGACTATGAAGACCATTTACGCTCATTCACCTTCACTCTGTACATTTTTAAAGCTTTCGTTTTATCAGCCATGCCCCTAGCTGGTACAGTAGGCGACATCATTTGTAAATACGTTGCCTTTAACATTGACGGCCAATTTTCTCTTATTCCTCTAATACATACTGCCAATTTTTAGTGATTGCTTTTTCGCCATGTCAATTTTGACAAACACTTACTCACGGAATGTACGACTATGAGCATGTACTCCGTTGTGGAATTTCCTCACGACAAAAGTGTCGAAGCGGTGGCTGCGCCCTGGTTTTACAACGCTGGCAGCGTACTGTGGCCCAAAAATCACAGACAACGGGTTAGATTGTTGGCCAACAACCAGCGACCACCAGATGGTACGAAAGTGTACACAGTTAAGGTGCTGAAAAGCAGGCTTAGACTGCAGCAGGCCCGAGACGGTGCACGAAATGGTGAAACACATGAGAACATCTCTAGCTCCGAGCCGCACGAATTGGGTAGGGGCAGAAGAACCAGGTATGCATCTGTGGCGAACACCCACGTCCCCCCTTCGTTCTTCAAGGCTCGCTGCCCCAAAGTTATGTCGTCACAAACAACTGTTACAATAGTTTATTTCACTGGTACCTCCGTCCCCGGAGGTTTGACCTCGCAGCTGCTTCTGGCTAATCGATAACAGTTGTGTCAGCGTTTCCCGTCCTTCGGCGTTCCTGCGGTCCCGAAAGTTGACCTCAACTTATTCACTTACGCATATACTTGCGCACACACCCGCGTATACACGTGCAACATCCCCTCGGGCAATTGCAACACACCAATGACAAAACACTTGAACTCGCTTCACAGTCATTGAAAAGCAACTGTCATCATCACACAACAGACACTAGACCCTCTCAGGCCCGGCTGGACGCAGTCAAGACCAGCCCTGGCTTCGCCAGTGGCCACTGCCACCTGAGACAGCAACTCAAAGTTATTTACACACTAAAACCCTCATTCTGGGGACTCTTGCCTTTTAACCTTCAACCTGGGGATTTCGACCTGATGATTGTAGGGATGCGAGCACAACCATGGCTTCGACCCCTATACATCCTTTATGATTTATACCGTTAGTTTTATTTTGTAGACGTAAACGCAGACTTATGTCCGACTCAGAAGACGATGATTATCCGCAGCATAGCCCAGTGCAGCCACCCGATTCGCCAACTCCACCCGGAATACCACAGTAAGGCTAATTGTCATCTATATTTTGTAGGCCTAGTACAGAGGCCAATGTGCCACATTTTTCAAGTCCATTTCGATTAGACCAAAGCAACATACACCACCAGCCTCTATTTAGTAGCCAACTTTAACTATTTATTACTTAAGGCTGTCTATGGAAATGCCGGTGCCCGCTTGCTTGTCATCTGTGGAATCCTTGTGTTGCCAGCAGATGTCAAGGGGCATAGGCGAGATGAAGGATGCAATGACGGCAATGACCGTTCAGCTATCAAACATGAATGGACGGTTAGCGTTGCTCAAATAAGTCCATCCACTACCCTTCTGGCAATTCGATAGAAAAAGATCAATTGGTTGCTTCCAATAGCAAAATGCAACACGTGCAGGCAACCCTGGCAAATGACGCTAGCACATTGGTTAGAAATAGAGCCATTGCCAATGTCCGGTCTTCATCCCCGAACATCCCAAGATGCACGGTGGAAGCATACGACGATTTTATTTGCCGAATATGTACAGAAGGTTTAGTAGACGAGGAAGTGTGTTCATATTTATTTCACTATTTTCAGATCAAGCATCTCGCCTTGGTCGGCGGCCGATCTGAGGCAGAATTTATCCGAAATCTGCTGAATTTCCTACTAAGCCCGCCGCTTTGCCATACCTTCTGCTGGTCTGGAGGTCAAAAGACATTGATTTTCCTTTGTGTCCCATCCTTAAGGGTAGGTTTTATTTATAGTTATTGACCCGCACAGATTGCATGAGATTGAATGGCCAGTATGGCGACTGCAGTACAGCTGTAGTACGGCAAACGGCCCTTAATGTATTTTATGGATCGCAGGACCGGTATGGCGAGCGGTCGAAACGCCGGCGTGGCATCGATGAAATACCAAATGGGTCCTTGAATTATCGTTCGCACGCATTTAGTTTACAAGTATCGCCACCGACAAGTCTGGACGCCCACAATTATCGCGGCCAAGGAAGCAGTAAGTTAACTTCTTAAACTACTGTATACCCTGCTAGCATACGTCCAAAAATGGACGGGGGTGACAACGGGGGATGCGGGTATACCCGGGATTGATGTTTAAGGAATATGTATTAATCCGCAACCCGAAATTTACAGAATGCTGTAGACGGACCTAAGAGGCAACCTAACTCATTTTTTGACTATTTTGAACTTAAAGTGCGTTTTGGGTGACATCTGATATTATTTTTACGGATAATTTGATCATATGTATAACTTTCCGGAATTTCGACGGGGGATACAGGGGTGAGGACGGGGTTTTCAACCCGGATATTCCCGTCCTCCCTGCCAGCATATGCCAAAAACTGGGTTGGGTGGCGACAGGGGATCCGTGTGTTTCTAAAGTTGACGGTCCGTCTGTATTATTCCGCAACCCGAAATCTCCAGAATGCTGTAGATGGACCTAAGAGGAAATCTAAATCATTTTTTTGAATATTTTTGAATCCGGGGATTTGGCTGGCAAGGTATATTAACCTTGTATGTTTATTTCTAAACGGGTGACAGTTTTTCTCCTTAAATCTCTCAAATGGCATTCAAAACCCTAGACTTTCTGATTAATGCCTAAAGAGTTTTTTCACTGTCGGCCCTCTCTTACCCAATTCAAATTACTGGCAACACCACTGTTCTGAAATGTTCTGCTGATCAAATGCACTGAAAAACTGTCCTGTATCAATAAGGAGTTCATAGGTATTTGCCTATATTTCCCTCAATAAAACCTGAACCTGACCTGAACTACTATTTAGCATTAGCTATTTATTTTTTTCTTCTTTCAGTACGTTTGCCTTGCAAGGTTTTCTTCCTCTGTAGCTACTACCAGTTGTAGTGTAGCGAGCCCTCTTCTTTCATTCGGAAACGATATGGATCCGGATCGAGGTTTATACAAGTTTTTCAAAAAACTTTTAATTGCATCCGCTCAATAAACGTTTGATTTTTTAAAAGTTCCCTTCACTTCCTTTTCATGCCTGGCTGAAGTTGTAGTTATTCACCTACGAGTCACCGGAATTAACGTTATTCGTTTATGCTTGGCTTCAGTTAACCCTATTTGCTTATGCATCGCGGCAGTTGACGATAAGGGGGTTCGATACGTTACACAGACTGCGATGACGCAGCAAGGACTACCCGCGGCCATGAAACCTTAATATGGCACAGCCCTATAAAACATTTTTAACCATTGTGTGGCCAAACGGCGCGATCGATCACAATGCCACGTCATAGCCACACCAGTTTGCCACGCCATCACGCCTTTCGCCACGCATGGCTAGGTATGGTCCGAAGTGGCTGGTACTGGCAGAGCAGGTTAACATCAGTCAGAATTGAGAATTATGAAATATGGTGGAGAGGCAATATAAGATGTACATGCGTGTACATGCCTTCGATGAAGATCTCTTTGGCAGAGTGTACGGCACATTTTATCGACCACACCTAGAGTATGGCATACAGGCGTGGCGGCCATGGCTAGCAAAGGACACAGCATGTCTGGAGAAAGTGCAGCGTCGGGCAACAAAGCTAGTTAGAGGGCTAAAGAACCACACTTACATAGATAGACTGGCATGCCTAAATTTATTCCCTCTGCATTACAGGCAACAAAGAGGAGATCTTATCCTAGTTTACAAGATAATAAACGGTCTTGAGAAAGGATTACGCCTTGAAGACATGTTTCAGTGGCACCTCTCGCCCCATCTCCGTGGGCACACAATGAAGCTGCGCATGAAGATGTCCAAGCTTAACCTCCGCTCTGAATTCTTCACGCAACGTGTCATACAACAGTGGAACAACCTTCCACAGTCAGTCGTGGAGGCCACTTCCCTTCAGATGTACAAACAACGCTTGGATAATTACATGCGTCCCCTCTCCTCTCTCCAAATCTGAACTCTAAAAACCAGACATAAATTGTAAAAAACAATACTGCTCTCCTCCCTCCAATTCTGACCTCTAAAAACCAGACATATATTGTTAAAAAAAACAATGCTACTCACTGTTTGCCAATACTATGTTAGTAGTGGAAAAATTTTATAGGTGCTTGTACACGTCCTAAATAAGGTTTTCAAAGGCATTGCCTATTATCCTCACCAACTAAACTGAAACTAATGATAACTGAAGTAAATTAACGCTAAATATATAATAGTTTATCAATATAGTTGTATTTTGGGGCAAATTGATTAAAGTTATTAAATGACTTTGTTTAAATGCGCTGAGCCCGCGTTGGTCGGTGTGAGTGCCATTACCCTCAAAGGTCGGACGACGTTGATATTCTGGTACGTAAACCAAGCCACTTTGATGTTTTTACGAATGACTTATTTTAGTTACTTTTGATGAAATTAACTATACCAGAGAAAAAATAACTTTTGTGGGGTTTTAAAGCTGCGTTTATGACGCCGAATTAATGGAACGAATGATAGACCCTAATAGCAATGTTCCGGTACTAAAGGATAGAATGATTGCAGTCGGACCAAAGGATAGAGAGGAATAGGCCCCTGTAGCCTTTGGTACTATTGCGCCGTGATTGCGTATATGGGCGGTATTCCGTGCGTTGACTGGGGGAGGTTACAAGCCGTCATCGAAATCGATGGTTGAACACACACACAAACACAAGCCTTCCACCCAAAAAATGCGGCGCCTGGATCGATGTCTTGTTTTGGCAACTTTTGCCGGCATATGCCTAGGGCGAATAACACGTGTTCAGGTCACACTAAATGCGTTCTAATAGGGTGGGGGTAGAGGATAGAGGGGTAGGGGGCGACTACGTGCATAGAGTACACTCTGAGCAGGCTCGTTCAAGCCAAATGTGTAGACTTAGTTTTTTACTTGCTGTCTGACTACCTTCTCAAACGGCCTGGAGAGTAAAGCCCTCACGGCATTAGGAGAAAGCTGGCTGCTATAAACATTTGGCTAAAACAAGCCTGCTCAGAGTGTACTCTATGCACGTAGTCGCCCCCTGCCCCCTCCCTCCCCCCTATTAGAACGCATTAAGTGTGATCTGAACACGGATTTTTCGCCCAAGGCATATGCCGGCAAAGGTTGCCAAAAGAAGACATCGATCCAGGCGCCGCATTTTTTTTGGGAGGGAAGAGGAGGAGCAAACGTAGGAGGAGTGCGTGCGCGTAGGTATTGCTTAGGTTGGGTGGGGGCTTGTGTGTGTGTTCGACCATCGATTTCGATGACGGCTTGTAACCTCCCCCCAGTCAACGCACGGAATACCGCCCATATGCGCAATCACGGCGCACTAGTAACAAAGGCTACAGGGGCCTATTCGTCTCTATCCTTTGGTCCGACTGGAATCATTCTATCCTTTGGTACCGGAACATTGCTATAAGCGGAAGTCCAAATTCATTGCTTTCTGGCGGGAGGTACGCGACAGCCCGCACTCGCTATGACAGTATAACGAGGATATCTCAGGCATCGCATGTCATTTGGGTACAACTGATGGCAATTGAATTTCTGTCAGGCCGCGCATTGATGGAATTAACCAGTGTCGCGTACGTTCTGTGCTGTGAATACAAAGGTAATTGCATTTGACTTGAACGTAGTACCATTGTTATTTTAAGTCATTGATATTTATACTTATAAATAAATAAATAAATTTTATATTTTAGGCCCGGAGAGCCTCGTCAATAAGATTCTCCCAATAAGATTCTGAATGGACCCCCAAACTGTTTTTCTTAATCGATTTTGAAGTAATATTTGCTTTAAATAGCTTTTTGAATTAAATCATGAGCCTTTCTATCAGATTGTGCAATAGATCATGGATAGCTTAGGCTATGACCAATTGGATCACTAATCACATACATGCACTCCAGAGACTATGTTCCTTTATTTTATATGGGAGTAAGTTTACGTTAAACACAAATGTACTTGCTCTTCTTTTTAATACCGCTAAACTGCAGTTAAGATAAATGAATAACTTCGTACTTTTTATTACTTATGTATTAGTTCAAACTGCACCAGTTTACTTCTAATCAACCCAATCCTTCTTTTCTAGAAACTAACTGCATATGGTGAAAGCTATGCTTCGTGTTCTTACGTTCGAAGAATCGAGAACCCATCACAGGGGAAATGTGACTACGGAAGTAGTCTAAGTCCCCACCTATATGTATTCTTCTATATGGACTTGAACATAAATGTTTGAACATCTCGTATCTATATCTACATACAGTAGTCGCCGGTTATTAAGCCCACGGTTAATAGGCCCAGACGCGTATTAAGCCCAAGTCAGCTTTAAACGGAATTTTGCATAGCAAAATCGCCGGCTAATAAGCCCAGTCGCCGGCTACAAAGCCCAGTTTGCCAACAGGATAGAGTTAAATTTGCATCTCTCTGCGTGCGCAACTGGTTACGTGTCACAAATATTTTTTGTTTTTGTTATTACGTAAAATACAGACAAACAACATTCTTTTCTTGTACATTACCAAGCTCTACACATAATACAGTACCTATGTAATGTGTGGTGCCTATACTGTGTTTGCTAATCAAAAACTAGGACTCTCCGGTTAATGCGCACGCCGCTTAGTAAGCCCAACTTGGTCTGGGCCCGAGGTAGGCTTAATAACCGGTGACTACTGTATTACCAAAGTAAAGGTTTTTGACACCAGTTTGTACTTTACTGACCAACAGATTTCTAATATTGTAGCTGTGGAGAGCAAAAGCGATAGTTCCCATGAACTGTGATATCAGGGGATGAACGATATTATTAACTGTCCACATTTACAAAATTACTTTTTCGTTCAACTAATTATCCGCCACCCTTAATCAGCGTATTGTGTTCTACTTTATGCATCAGTAGGTAAAGCGAAGGATTCCTACAGCCGGGCTACCATTATTGCGAAAATAAACGTCCCCTGTAGATTTTTCTCAGTGCAGTGGCACGAGGGGGCCACATTAATGAACTGCCCCACAATATCCCCGCCTATGTCTCTCCTATCCCCGCCAAATCCCCCTCGTACCCCGCGGACATGAAGAAAATGGGAGGAGCTGGTGCTGACAGGGGGGGGTGATTGTTTCGAGAAACGCGCTTTTCCTTCTTGTCCATCACGCCCATTGAGATAGAATTGATCTGTGAGTTGGAAGAAGTGTACCTCAATCTGGGCTTCATGGCCGTTACTATTTACTTTCTTCTGCCTGTACTCCACGTTGGAAACACAAACGCCGAAGGTTTGGGGCGGGGGAGCCGGCTCAGTCTGCTCTTTTGAGGGTCGAATTTTGTAAGCTGAGGTCACACAACCTCCGAACTTTGAGCGTGGTAGTCAACACTAGTTTATGGCGTCCAGCTCAAAGGATATAAATTAGATATAAACGTGTTATAATATATCATTTGCGAATTCCCTTGCCTTAGGGTTGATGCTGCCGCGTCCAAATTGCAATCATCCTTAAAAATACATAGAGGCCCTGAATGTGCTTTGGTGGTCAGAAAGATTTGGAAGGGTTGTCTTGGTTTGTGTGCTTTTTGGTTTTCGCTCGTCCTCTGTGTTCAAGTAGCTTCAAGGACTGCGGCTTTAGTTCCTCGGTAAATCACCGTGTACGCTGATATTGTGCGGGGCATCCCCGAAAAATAACTAGAGTAGAGTCCTTAGACAAAATGGAACGCTAGCTTTCTATTCAAACCGTTAATCGGCTTCATAACGTGTGCCTCAAATTGGCTGTACCTAATGTAGGAAACGCACAGGAATCCAATGAACCCATTGGCTCAATGGCTACGAAAAAGTTTTTATTTTATACACCAAACTCTCGTCTTCTCTGAGAATCCATGTCTACCATGTCTCCTCAAATATACTTACTGACCGTACTGTCTGGTTGTGAATCTCCCATTTTAACTTCCTCAACCGCTTCGGACATTCAATGTAGAGGGATTATAATTATCTATGTGATAGTTGTCCCTAAGATGGACTTAAATTATCCAACTGTGATGCAAATGTCAACCTGTTGCATAATGAATCATTCAGAAAATATAGGCAGTAAGATCGATAACAACAGCAATCAAATTTATTCTTTCAAGTTGCAAACAATTTTCAGCATGTCTAAGGCATTATTGGATAACAACCACCCTATTAGATCTCCTCGCTTTTATGGGTTCCTTTGTACCTGGTTGTCAATATAAAGTGTTCGTCGTTCGATTGTAGATCCTAAGCATTTGCAGACGAAGTCATGTGTGACAGCCTAAGGGTGCGTATGCGCTAACAGTCACGGAGCGAGATCTTGAGCGTTGCATGCGAAGTTGGGTCGCTACTGTCTAACAGGAGATTCCCTAGTAGTTGCCTGTGGGAAAGAGAAAATAAGCTAGGGATTGACAGTTTGTTTTTATTGGGCATTCTACTTCCACTGTTGAATAAAACAGCGATGGTTTCTGCATTACTGGATGGAAAGTACCTCATAGTAAATGACGCCTGGACAAGTAAGACCAGCAGCTTGGGATATATACAAGCAGGTGGTGATCGTTATTTACGTAAACACATGTATACCACCAATCAAAGGCTTTATTCTCCAAGTAATGGCCCAGATGCTACGCGACCTCAAATTACGCTTATTTTTCGTGTTGCGCATGTTTCTGTACAAAGATTGATGACAACCTTGCTTTACAAAAGCGATTTTCAAGTAAATAAAGATCCTATGTCAAGAGAACCTTCAAACAGTCAGTCAGAATGACGTTGCTAAACTCGTCGATATAATTTTGCTGTAAACATTCATACCCGTAAGCAAAACATTTACTTGAAGTTGACTCAATGGAACAAAAGATTGATTGTTTTGGCTCACTTTGGATCGTTCATCTTGCTCCTTTATTTTAGCCCGAATTCGTACGATTTCTCTTCAGCAATATAATTTTGCATGCTATACCCTTTATTGATAAAACATGAAACATGACTACTGCACGATTGCGACTGACCTCTTTTCCTTGTTTCATTAACCTTTCCTGCGATGAACACCTATTACTTATAAGATTTGTTCATTTTTACTGTTGATGATTAATTCCAGGTTTCATTTCCTATGGTATATGTAAATATATACACTTCTTAGAATATGCTAAATGTTTTCTAACTCGAGCATTGTATTCTAGTGGGCCTAACGAAGAGAGGGAATTCGGAATTTGAATTAGGCTTCCTGCTTGGGTGCGTTTTACATGCTCAACTTTTTGGTCAGGTTTGCCGCGGTTGATCGAAACCGTGAAATGATTTCATATTTTATAAATTTTTTTGCAGTTGCAATCTAAATAGACCAAATTGCTGTCAAGGCAGTTCAACTAGTTACATGCAGATAGTTTTTCTTTTTCCTGAATCGTGAATACATGCTTCAGTGAAGAGGGGATTGATTTCAATATTTGCAAAATATTTCGTCGCTCCTGTCATTGATGCTTGCGCTTTAGCCCAATTTTATGCACGTCCGCGGGGACCCGCGTTTTGATTGACGTCACAGGTGGTTGCGAAGACCTCGGTCAGTTGTCTATCACGTTACTTCTCTTCAGGATTTTGGCATCTTGAGGAGCGAACTTGTCATATGAAGGTGTGCTGTGTTCTGTCAACAGACAATGGCCCTGTATTCACTACTGTCGTTCAGCAGTCCTTTCGACCTTGTACAGCTCGCGAGTAAGCCGCAAGTTACCCCTGGATTGTCGCAACTTTCCTGGTGTGTCATTCTTATTCTGTTAGCGGTGACGAGTGACCACCTCTGATTCCGTTTTTCCAAACTAACAGTCACAGGGGCTGTTAAGTGCGCTCAACGTTGGCACGAGTTCCTGTCACATGCATTTTTTAGAAGTACTGCTTTTCAATTCCTTTATTGTGTCTTTAAGGGCAAGCTTTGTGAAGTCAAATGTAATTTTGAACTGCCATCCAAACACTAATTTGCGGTGTACCCAGTAAGAAAGTGGCCAATTGGCCGTGGTAACAGAGCCTTCTGTGATGAAGCTCACACGTTTTGAACAGAAAATAGCCAACTTCGAAGTAAATGCGTTAGGTAGTGCGCCGGGAACGTAACAACCGTATGTACCCTGTGTAATCGTATTCATTGGCTTGAGGAGCAGGCTTACCGTTTGCTGTCATCCATCACATGTGGATGTGCTTATCGTCGCTCTTCCTAACAGTTGTTAGAGGTACCTTTCTCTTGGCAGATGCAGTTGTTGAACTTTTGTCCCCTATGATTATCCATTCTGGACAGCGAACGTTTTCTTTTTAGTTACTAGTTGTACGTTTCTGTCACCAAATTCTATATAAACGATTTGTTCCTGATAGTCCATTTTCAACTGTCAAGTGAGCAAGCTTCCGCAATTGCTGTTAGAACTAGACTATAACTAGAAAAACTTGAATGTCCAAAGAGCATCAGTTTCGAGCTTTCGTCCTTCTATCCGTTAATAGATGGCATCATTAAATGACGCGAACTGAGAATTTTCCCGTGCCACTTGAAAATATTATTTACCGTGAGCGATAACCAAATCAAACCGCCTCATTTTGTGTACTGTTGCGCATTCACAATTCTAAATCTGCAATTCTCACATAGAGGTTTATATTTTCTCTGTAGTTATTATTCTGCTTCGATATCCAAACAAGTTCAGTGTTCGGCTTTCTTCAACTTGAAACTAATAACGCTGATTATAGTTACGAACTTCCCTTTGTTTCAAAATATCGATCATCAACTAGAACGTGTGTTATGTGATTTGCAAACCTGTTGAATGTTGAAGTTGTAATCTCTAGTAAACCGCATTTGTTTCGATCATGCACTACTTACCTCTCTCGCATCTTTGTTTGCCCCGTGGGCTATCGATTTTTTTGCTTGCAGAGTGTAATTATGTTCTCATCACTAGGTGGTTTAAAATGGCTGTCCGGTGTGATCCAATTCCCCGCCCATTGCAACAGCAACCCGTACTGCACTTCTCGAAACTTAGCGAAAATGCAACCACACCGACACGTGGCTCCGAATTGGCAGCTGGTTACGATCTATACAGCGCGCATGACTGCTCTATCCCATCAAAAGGACGGGCTCTCGTGAAGACGGACATTCAGGCAAGTTTTCCGCTTGTCGTGTATACATGTGGGTCGCCTATTCTCAGCCCAATTGCTGATTTCACTTTATCTCAATATAAACTCCTAGATTGCCCTCCCGGATGGATGTTATGGCCGCGTTGCTCCTCGCAGTGGATTGGCCCTCAAGCACGGCATTGATGTTGGTGCGGGAGTCGTTGACCAAGACTATCGCGGCAACCTTGGCGTCGTCGTCTTCAATTTTGGTGACGAGGAGTTCCAAGTATGCGATTACGTTTATACAAGACTTTATCGGTTAGAAAACGTGTACAGTTGAAACTTTTACTATTGCTTATCCGTTCATCGAGTTTACTTTGTAAGATGACCCATCTGCCATTTCTGTAGGTCAAAAAAGGGGATCGGATAGCTCAGCTCGTTTGCGAAAAAATATTCCTTCCGACGCTGGTAGAACAAGATCGACTGGAAGAAACTGTTCGCGGAGCTAAGGGCTACGGTTCGACAGGGTTATAGTTATGCATTTTTGCTATTCCACGCCTTGCATTTACTAACATCCAATTCTATTGATGGTGTACGCAGATTGCTATTATCATTTTTCACGTTGTTTTGGATTACAATATCAGCATGATTCTTCGTTCTTATCCAGCTGTAACTAATCAGCAGGTCGTCTACGATAAAGGGATCCGTCCTTATGCAGGTGGGATGTTCTAACTCGCAACTTTATTAGCATCTCTCAGAAACCTTATTATAGTCTGTGGGGTCGTCTCTCTCAACAGGCCCGTCTTAGTGACGTCCCTGTGGTGCGTCTACATAGTAAATTGGAAAGTGACGAGTATGCATGACTAGCACCAATTTTCACTGATATCGGGTCTGATTTATTTTATTACGCCTAGTTTTTAACAGGTAATACATGGTATTGCTGGACCACGTTGGCGTTTCTTTCATTTACGTTGTTGAAAAATGGTCTAATTAAGCACGCGAACAGTGTACGAATGCATCACTACCTTAACCGATGATGCTTGAATTATTTTGTCAGTTGTCACATTCGTATCACTGCCAAATATTTGTTCGGTAAGTCCTAAGTTATTATGAGCACTCATATGCGCGTGGAAGGCAAGTGTAGGCTAGAGGTTATCAGTCGCCGAAAAACGATGAATATATTTAGACTGCATCTGGGGCGGAGCGATAATCATCGTCAGGATATCTCAGGTCCTCAAAGGAAGGCGACTGGGGCGGATTTGGCACGGCATATCGCTATTCGCCACGAGTTTACTACCGTTATCCTAAATAAGATGTCTGTGTAAGTGGAACCGGTGAAAAATCGGTCTGAAATCCGAATCTATGTGGTTTGCTTTTGGAAGTCCGCTTTTAGTCGTTGGAGAACAGAGTCCGTCCTGTACTTCGAACGGCAGCACTATTTTATTTGCAAAGAACTTACGCTACCAATAAAGGTTGCTAGGTGGACCAGAACTGCAGTCCTAGAAGGTTCAGATCACGAGTTGTTGGAATGCCTAGATGTTGGTCTACTGCGGAAATTTCGGCTTCAAACTATTTTGATCGATACAACACAACGGTCTTTAATCGCTAACCTATCGAGTAGCCACCACAACTCATTCGTGTGATTGGCTGGGGAGCCACATGGCCCTGCGTAACCATGGTTAGTTGGTTGGTAGCCCTTGTTGGATCAGGGGTCCCCGCCGGAGTCCAAACTGCGTGCAGTTGGGAGACGGAGAAAAGCTGCGACCTCAGCCGGCTTGAGCCAAAGATCCACGGGGGTGAGTTGGGTGCCTGGCCCGGAACTGCATGCGAAGAGATGACGGCAGTTATGCGGCGAGACACCGCAGTCGGGTATGGACGTGCCGAGCCGGTGTTGATACTGGCGAAGGAGCATGCAGTAGCCACTGCGTAGCTGCGCCGGGTTACAGCGAGTCACCCTTGGGAGATTTCGTTCCGAGGCCACAATCGGAGGTGCGTAGCCATTCTAATCTCCGGCAAGAACTTACTTACTTGTACTTGTAACGGCATTCACTTCGGGCGGGTTGTGCCGGCATCAGTTTTGACATTGACTGCATCACGAATCACAACTGGGCAAGAACTTAGCAAATGTTTGTCAGCGCTCACCCATTACTAGCTGGCCTCGCTTGTCTCGTTCTATGGGCTCACTCAAGCCCATCGGCAGCTAAGTGATGCCTAGTATTATAAACAGATGGGCACTGTTGACAGAGACAAGGGGAACTGAGATGACTGTTTGAGGCTCATTAATGGTCATCAGCAGTCATACCCATGCCCAGGTGGCGCACCGTCCGGTGCTCGAACCCACGACCTGTTAATCACAAGTCCAACACTACCCATTAAGTCACGGGTTCCTTGTCTTGCTGGTTTTCGGTTGGGCATGATTGGCTAATGAGTCATAAATGGCCATTCCGGTCTTCTTCGTGTTTACCGACAATGTTTAAATGAATAAATCATCGACCGAACATCTGTTAATTCTAACGTTTGTGAGTTGCCGCCGTCGCCGCACTGGCAGGTGGTGGCTGGAGAGCTGTGATAGAGGCTTTGATACTTTCGGCCTGACACACCCAATCGGGTATTTAATTCGTTTCGCCTCAGAAAATACTTTTTTTGCTCCATTTCCTAGGATGAGTCCTATTCCGTCTGCATTGGAATCATGCGTTTATGCGGTAAAGGCTTATCCATCGATATCAGAGTTCTCGATACGATAATAGTTAGTCTTCTTAAGGCGAGTGTTAGCTAAGTGGCAGCCATCCACATTTAAATGCGGGACCATGCGCAGCAGCATTCTCTTGTGCCATGGAGGTCTCCATCACTTTCGCGCTGCTTCCAGTAGGCGGTGTGAGCTAGTTTGCTATCCGTCCGCACCCATCAAATTGGACGAGACGTTACCCAGGTCCAACAGACGCCGAGCAGGGGATGCAAAACCATAATGAATATGTCTCATGAGGCGACGATATTTTACTTTAAGACTTTTTAATCAAAGCGCCGGTGCCTGCTCATCGATTCGACTGCTTCGTATGCTTAGAACCAATGTCTCCTTATATTTTCGACGTAGTCCGAAGACTGGACAGCATTATGACCTGCCTATTATCGTACAAAGCCTCTCCTTATATAACCAAACTCATCCGATTTAGCGATCGCACTGTCCCAGGTCAATTCAACTAAAATATTCAGTTACCTGAAAATGTGTCCACCTTGGTGCATTACCGACTACCTCAGCAAAATGTACGAACAGGGTTCTTACTGTGGCCCTGGTAACCGTCCTGGACTTTTATTATACCCGTAACCGGACTTCGCATGCTAAATGAGCCAACAGCTGTCACTAGGACTACTTTTCACTCCATTCTAAGTAACTGGTTCCCGTCCCACGTGCCGGAAGTCGTGCGTGAATGTTTGAATTTAGCTGTTTTATATGCTCCGCTCGATTAAAGTACTCCAAAAATCACATTCAAGGCCTTGGATACCCTGGCACTGCGGTCCTTCAGTTGGTAGGGTAAGATTACTGCAAGCAAACCAAGAGGACTTGATGAAGTATTTGGAAGACATTTGGGGATACTGAGATTCCAATATACGTTTGTTTCTTTCGTTTCGGTCACCAATATTTGTTGTCCCTAGGCTAGAGACCAGAAAATATAGGAAAAATTGTTGCCACTGCGTACTCATTCCGAAGTGTTTTAATGCTAACAAATTGGTTGTGATTGTAACTGAATGTGTGTATTGCAAGCGATACGGTCAGCCCTCTTTCGAATGTTATTTATGGCGTTGTAATCAGACCAAAAATGCCGAATTTAATTACCGCAGCTGATCAGCAGAGTGAAGCAATCATTGGATTTAGGGTAAATGAGAAAAGTCCTTAAAAATTCCAGTTAAATGGTACAAGTATGCCTGAAAAGTAGTTAAGTTACAATTTTTTACAAGATGTCTCAGTAGCCAGAATGAACAAAACTAATAATGAAACATACATTTTAAAAAAGGTGCGGCATTTGTGAAATAGCAGCGAATAACATGTTCCCTGCAGTTGCGCTATGAAATGTTATCAGAATCAAATTAATGTGAACAAAACAATCTATTGAAATCAGAAGAGTAGAGTGTTTATCGGTATGTCAGTAAGCTGTTAGACAGTCCGTTGGGAGTTCGGGTTGACAGGTGCTTATCCACACGCTGGGGGTATGAAGTGTTTAGTTAGGAGTTCTGTGTGAAGTTCTTAGTAGATCGCATCATCTACCTCGTGCAGATCGTGACTGCCCCTTGCATCCTTATCCGGAACGCAGCTTTCACTTGTGGCTCATCGGAACTAGGCTCTGCCTAGCGGCCACGCTCCGGTAACCGTTTCGACCAGCGGGCGAAACCATCTAAGGGTCTCCTGTGTGTGTTCTCCCCAAACCCCGGTATGCCCCTGTAGTAGCAGTTATCGCAGCAATACTATGAGTATAAATTAAGAAGAAGTGGTAGCTATCACAGTATTGTCAGTGATAGAAATAGTAGTAGTAGCCTCTGCAGTTCTATTATTCATATAAAAGAACCTCGGTTAACGAGTTTACTCTGCTTCGGCACCGAGTTCGTCATGTGAAACGCCCATCTTGCAAACCGTGGCCAATTAAATTGTATCAGTTCACTGATTGGCTGCAGGTAACTGAGGACCTACACCCTGGGAGCAAGACTCAACGGCGGACACAGACACACACACACACACGCATTGACAGCTTTTTAACTGAGCGGAAGCTTGACAGGCGAAACACATTTTCTGCTAGTGGCCCGTTCGTTACCTGAAACGTTCGCTCGTCATCCGAGGCTCCGCTGTAGTAGGATTATAGGAAATAGAGGTAGCCGTACTGCTACCACTACTACTGTTACTCCTGCTATTACATTTATAACTACTAATTATACTATGTTACCTACTACTACTACTTATAATACTTGAACTGCTACCACTACTTATGCCGCTTCTACTACTATTACTAGTACCACGACAGTCACTAATCCTACTAATTATACTACTATTACTGATACTTCTACTACCCCAACAATCACATCATACTCTGCTACTCTCCAAACGCCTCTCTACCCTCACGATCGCGACGTCTTACGGCGAGGGCGATATGCAATCACGTAGGCGGCCCAGTTCATAGGGTCGTCCTCTCGCTAACTCCATAACTGTGACGCATAGCGGAGTTCGGCAGCTGCTTGGGACAACTAAGCAGCCCTTTTCAGTGCCAGCACTGCTTATTCCCTCGTGGGGGAGGGGGTTAGGAATGTTGTCCATAACAACTGCTGGATTCACGACTTCTGCCAGCGGACCATGGCTCACAGACTGTTATACTTGCGGTCGAAACAGTGGCAGGACTGCCGTTTAGCGTGTGTAGGCATATCGATAACGGGGCTCGTCAAATGTTCACCGCATCGCATGGCACGCACCTTAATACGATATAGGCATGCATGTAAGTAAATGTGTAAGCTAAGTCTATAAGTGTGCTCCTCTGCTATATGAGTGATGAGAGCCTGAGACGATCATGGCTTGGAAGGCTGCCAGCTGCCGCTTTATACCAGACCACGCCATCAGCTGAGTGTGTTTAAGTGGAATGGGAGTCAGACGGCGATAGCTCTTTCTCATTTCCGGGTTGTGTTATTCCTGGTGTGTGTTTGTATATCATGGGAGCTAGGTCGTACTGTGGCACGCGCAAGCGAGTTTAGCAGCCCTATCAGTCACTGCGCCCGCCCCGCATCAGACAACTAACCGACTCAGACAGTGGCCTGATTCTGGAGGTAGGGAAGATAATGAATTCGACGGTCCAGGGCTTCGTCCTCGTTATAAACAATCTAATGCACTGGAAGCTATCACGGTATGCTAAAAACCGTGGCTTTGAAGGTTTAAAAATGATAGGACAACGCGGACCGCGCAGTCTGTCCAGTGTGTGCTGCGCTGTATGAAGTTGCTGACCGTTGGACTGAGAGTCAGGCTGTAATTTTATCCTCTGAATGTGGCACGCTCACTTAGCTGGGACCCGGCCCACCTCCTACATTTTTATGGTTTTCTGGTCGTTATGGCTCACAGTGCATGCACCTGTGCACCCTTCCAACTCCGATCGCATTGACTTTGTCTTGACACCGCGCCCAGGTGGAGACTAATGTGAATGCGAGGTAGATTCCGTGAAAATAAAATATCAACACAGTTCAGCGCAAATAACCGTCCCTTGCAACACCCTGCTCTGGAGTACTTAGTGGACTTTGTCAAAATCTACGGTCGAACTGTCAGTCATCGAGACGCCTTTTGAACACACTCACAGTGGAGGATGTACAAGATATGTCGGTAAAGAGTTCCAGCAACAACTGACTGTGGTAGAAAAAGGAGGAGCGTTGATTGATGCGACACAGTCCCTTTCTAAGCTGTCAATCCCGTCTTCTGATATTCTTTTTTGGTGTCACTTCAAAGAGATCTTCTCAGTTGACATCCAGATCAATTCCCTTAGCAACTGAAACGTTACTATAACGTCGCATCTGCCCTGTCTAAAATGGAGGAGATAGAGATTAAAGACCTTCTCTCGAGCTCTTAGTAAAGGGATGCGATTAATCTTTAAATGGAATAACAGATATTACTTGACTTCCTCTGAATCAAACGTGCCCGCTGATACCTTCCTGTTTTGCCTTCAAACTTCCAAAGTAAGTTTTGGATGCTATCGATCTCTAGCAAAAATAAGTTTCCTGCAAACAGCCCATATTGGCTGGTTCTCACATGTCCTTTCCGTCGTACCACGAAACGCATAACACAGTCAACGCGTGATCGTAGCTTCAGACCTTACTCATCTGTCCATACTGTAAAAGGCTGGCATCTCTGTGGTGACTCACTCAATCACGCCCACCACTGCCAACAATCGAACACTGATTGGCCACCTACGCCAATCCCTCTGGCCAATCACCTTTGTCAATCGACTCACACAAAAACCGCGCTTGCGACAATACGCGCTCACTTCCCTTTAGACTGGCTCCCCTTCGCGGTCAGATGTGCACTGATCCGACAGTCAATTTTCTTTTACCTCTTCTCCACTTGTTGTGTACAGAATAAGCTATTTCTTTTACTCTGAAATCCCACCTTTTCTCTTGCCGCAAGGAACCGGGCCTGAAGATCGCACTTGCTAGGGTTTAACTTACTTACCCTCCTGCGATATTTTTGTCAGCACATCATTATATTCGAAGTTTATGTCACCGCTTCAGTGTACAGTTCTGCTCAACCTTTGGGCAGTGTAACTTAATGGTTTTTGTTGGGTTGGTCCCGCAGCTGTTGAAAAATGTGCAGTACAACACATGGTGTAATCATTGCTTACTTATTGTTAATAAGTAAAGTAGTTTTATGAAATAAATGGCTTATTTGTCTGGAGAGGACTATCTAGTTTCCGATGCGTCTTTTGGAAATCGCATTTTCCTACAATACAACTTTTCTTCATTTGTTGGTCTACCTGGACTCAAATATACCCTAAATGCTGTCGAAATAGGAGAAATGCTTTGGTCTTCTGTTCAGTGTAAGTTTCAAACTAAAATTCAGAAGATAAGCAAAGCTTCCCATAACGGAAAGTGGGCAGAAGTATGGTTGGTAGTGGTCTTGTATCCAAGATACCTCAGGTTTCTGTCTTACGGGAACCGTGAGGATGAAGGTTTTATGGGTGAGAAAACGGATGGATGAGAAAAGAACTTTATAAAAATGAGTACAAAA
>JAYGXS010000010.1:9637254-9712645 GCA_036362985.1 Ligula intestinalis
TTTTTTCTTTATTTAGGAATTTCAATAGTCCAGCTCATGTATGTTGCTGTCTATTTTCTTGCGTAAAGGTGTTTTCCTTCTGTTAACCCGCAACTGCGATCATCAGCGATGTATCTTAGGCAAAAGGCTAATCGCGGTTCTGTAAAGGTAACGAATGGCCACTGTGGGGGTCTGACGTTAAGTCGAAGGCTATGGCACTTCTATAGAAGCGATCCTATGGTTAGGAAAATAGGAAAGGAAATTCAAGAGAAAACCTGAAACTGCGCGATTGCGTGGTGCAAACAAGGATATCGTAGCAGTCTTGCCAAGCCACTCAGGTTCAAAATTAATAGCACTACTGCACTGAGTCGAGTCGAAAAAGGTTGAGCAAATAAAAACCACGCCTACTTATGTTCATATAATTATCTAGTAAAATTTGAGCGCTACCAATGAAACTTCCGCCGGAAAGTGCATAATACATAAAAATAGTTGCAAGATGCACCTATATTACAGAATAAACGGACTTTTGAGGCAATACGAGGTAACTAAGTTTTGAGTCATGTTTCAGATTCTAGCTGTTGGTATTTAATTTATGTCTGGAAATCGTAATAACATCGGTCTATCTGTTAAACATAGACCACTGTAGGCAGACAATTTTGTACCGTTTTCAAACATAATCTGAACTGTTTATTTTTTTCGTACCGTGAGTCAGCTTTACCCATTCAATTTCAAACGAACAAATATATAAACAATTATCTCGGCGATTCCAGTCAAAAAAGACGAGTAAAGGTCTCTTCTGAGTTCTTTAACATCTAAAAATCGTATAAATGACTACTTCAACCAAAAGTACAACTCTTTTTATCTATGAAATGTATCGCTGAACGCGTACTTTCCGCCTCAGATACTCATCGATTGTGAAAGCTTATTTAGCGATGTTCGGAGAAACCTTGAAATAGGTGGTGTCCTTTGTAGATTGCCTCCTGGGTCCACCCGTTCTTGATTGTCATCAAAGTAAAACAGTCCTTTAATTTTGTTATCAACTGTATTGTTACAAAGGGCGCCACAAGGTGAGCTTATATAGATGAGTAATCGGACCCTCAGAACAAACACGCGTAGGTACTATGCGTGCATAGAAATTGTAAAATTCGTTAACACTTTAGTCCTACATAACCGCCTGGGTTAAGGCACTGCATACATAAATACCGACCTTCTGCATCATCATTTTTCAACTGAAAACGACTGTCTTGCATATGTATACTACTAAAATAATCGAAATCTCTATTTGCTCAGAAGCTACTCCTTCAGTATTCAAATTCATTATGCGCTGGAAATAAACAGCAGGCTGACATATGGCAAAACAAAGTTAAACGACACCCATGCCTAGGTCTTCATTTAAACAGTAACCTGATTAAGTTTATTTGGGAGTCACAGTATTTAAAGGATAAAGTTGGTAGGCTACTACAAGCCTATCATAATTCGGATCTCCCGAGTGCACCGTGGATAGTTGAACGTTCTGTAATAATTCTTTTGTCGGCCAGATGTTGCAGTATAATGATGACTGTTCGACCATCAAATTCAATGAAGTCCACCGTATGCTTCAAACGAGTTGGTGCAGGGAAGGTGACTGTAGACAGGGGTTAGAGTTAAGCTATTTTAGACGTTGCAAACGTTTACCGCACTCTCCACCTTCACCCAGAGTCAAGGAAACTATCACGGGATCCAGTGTTGGCCGCTTTATCCAACGCAGGCCAAAACACCACGTGATTTTGTCTTAAGTGACATCATACTTTAGCGCTGGTACTACCGCACTACTTACCCTTACTCATTTTCGCCCGTTGTCAAGACACATAATGACCGAGACTCCTGTTGCTGCTACTACGGTTTATACTAATAACCAGTACTTCTACTTAATAGGGTGTCCACAAAGTCTGGGTACGTAGAAATTTTAATATTTTATTTATTTATGTTATTTTTATTGGGACGGCAGAGTACCATGATTAGTCAAAAACGCTTAGGCTCTCAGCGCAGCTGCAGCGCAAAGCCCCACGCCATGGCTTGACAACGCATCAATAATTATCGATTTTTCGTCCTTTCTGATTGGACCGTGAATACTGACGCCTCCCAGATCGAATGATGGCTCTGTCTAAAGAAGAAAGAATCGAGTTGGTACTCTTAAGAGGACGAGAAAGATGGTCTGATCATAAAATCGAATTATGCATTGCAAATAATGGAAATCATATTGAAAGTATACTTTCTTAACATTATAATTAAATAAAATTGTTTTGTTCTTAAGGTATGTATTTGTCCCCTATGTACCCAGACTTCGTGAACACCCTGTAGTATTGACACTAATATTAGTCAGCTGTGACGCTGATCCAAGTTAACGCTGGGTTCATGTCCCCTAGATCTCAACTAGGAGTGTAAGCTTGAACTTATGCTGTTCCGAGTACATACACGTTTGAGATCCGGAGCACATCAAGGCTTCTATTGATTTCTGCCCCCTCATCTCTATCCATCTTAAACTGTGTTAATTGCTCCTAAGTTTTAACTACGAAGACTAGGATGCGGCTGCTAGAAGTAATATTCCAATGCTAGGAGGGTTAATTCTAGTAATCATGATAAGACGAGTAGATAGTATACTTTAATACAGCGTGCACGTGAATGTAGGAAATCGGCACCTAGTATGCAGTCCCAACCTATATAGTGCAAATAATAAACTTAAGGGTTAAAGAAACGTTATTGAATAATACCTTCAGGTCTACCATGTCTTTACGTCGCAGAGTAGTTCTATTTGCAGTTTTCAGGCTGACTTTTTGACTTACTACAGTGTCTAGCTCTAATTTGTTCTTTACAGAACATCTCCTGTCTAATAGGAAGCTATCTGCTCCAGAATCAAATAAACAGGGAAATTAAGTATTTCCTATAACTGTATCAGTAGCTGAGTAATAAGACATGCATCCTATTCTTGCAATTAGCATAAAAGAGAGGACTATGAGATACCAGCTTCCTGGTCTTCATTTGAAGTGATAATGCAGGCACCCGAATTATAATGGGGGTGGTTTTGGCGCAGGACGCGGACCGGCAGATACAGGTAAATTACGCCGGACTAACCCTTTCTGCCGACGAGTGGTGGACATGCAACAGTTAACCAATCAAAGTCCTTCAAAGATCAATTGCTAGGAGCACACAAGGAAAGGATTGAATGGCAGCGCCACTCGTTTGAAATGTTCTGCTGAACCAATGCATTTCATAGCTGTTCTGTACCAATAGGTAGTTCAAAGGCATTTATCTTAATAAACCTCACCTGACCCATAGAATGGGCTTGGGATGCAAATAAAGCCCACAAATAGAAAGAAAACGTAGCAAAGCACTTCTAGGCGTTAATGTGACTGAGAAGGCGGGGAAAATATCATTCGAACGTATTAACAGAGTACAGCACGTCCATTCCGGGAGACAGATTAATCTGTTTGAGCTCTCTAACTGCTGGGAGGGAGTCCTAACAGAATGGGCTGATTGATGCATTGTTTAATGTGAATATATTAGGCCGAGTTTGAACTTTTTAAAACTCGTACACGATGTAAAATAAGAGAGGCTCAATTTCACATTTTGGTATATTATCTCAAGTTTCCTAACAGCAACTGTCGAATTATGCTTACGAATTGAAGACAATCTCGGGTTGAAATAATGAGGATGTCTGAAGGCAAACTATCCTTACTGAGAAGCAAGCAAAATGACAGTTTAAACGCCAGATTAAAAAAGCGTATTTCCTAAGATATGTTGACTTATCCAGAGGATCCGAATAATCTCATTTTAGTCGCGCATAACGCTGAAGGTAAGGCAAAAATCAAATATGAGTGGTATTAACCGGCTGCGAATCGAGAAGTAGGTGACGTTATTTATGTAAACTTTAATATTTCAGATCCAGATCAAGGGGTCGCATTTCCGTTGCGCAGTGTCAGAAAATGTGACCGCTGACCCCGTATTCAAGCCCCTTTTGTTGAGTCAACATCGGCTGGTGCCCCCAATGGAGCCAACAGGCTTCTTTCCAATCTTTGCAAATAAAGATAATGACACAGTTCACCGGAATGATAGTTTATTCTCAGAAGCATTCGAACATTTCCTTGAAGTAACTTAAAAGAAACGATACGATTGGTGGCCACTATCGGAACCGCTGGTACCCTTTTATCCAGCTTTTTGACAGGCTAAATATGCCGGGTAATCCAATTCTGACTGAATTACCGGAATTCGGTCAACTCTACCGCGAGCTCACTTCTATGCTTGAGGAGGGCTAAAGATCTCAAAAGAAATTCCTAGTACCACGGCCTGAGTCTTCGTCAGAGATTTTGTTAGGCCCGAGTATAGTTAGACACCGACTTGGTAAGGCACGCTATGACATCGGTGTGTTCATTCCAGCTAGGGAACTAATGACTGCTGTGGTGGACAGACAAGTCTCAGGTCCTAAAAACGTTTGTGTACATACCCGATCGCAGTTGACATGACGACTAGCCCGGGGCTGCTGTTGGATTAAAAAGCAAAAGAGTGCAGGTTCCAATCGAAGTGGGACGAAGATATAGGGTGACGGATATTAGGCCAAAGATAGCCATCCTAATCACTTTCGCCATTGTTATCGATGTCATTCTGCCTATACTAATAGCCACTGTGCAAATTTCCCCAGGACTCTAGACCGTACCCTAAGGCACAGCGGAACGAGTGTGTCCCTTATCGCTATCGATGAAGGGCTTTCTATCGTAGTTAATTAGCCGTTCGCAGCCGACAGGACGACGAGCCCATAGTTCCATGGCTAGGGCGTTGGACTTCTAACAAACATCAGTAGTTTGAAAAGGGTATGTCAGAAGGGTAAGCAAGTTAAATCAATGGTTTCATTTGCAACCGAGAGCGAAGTGACCCCTCTGGTTCTCGTTTGGCTGCCAGTCTGCTGCACCACGCAATGGGCATTTGGCTTCCGTCTTTTATCTTGCGATGCACAGAATCAGACCAATGCACAAAAGCTAGTTCCCCAGCGGCTGAAACTTTAAGTATTCGCAGTGAAAGAGGCTCCTCCTAACTGGCCTGATTTCCTTCTTCGTAATGGGTGCGTTGAAGAAGACTGCGATGAAACAAAGGATAAGAAACAGTAGAGGATGCAGAAAAGACAAATATGTCATGCAACTCTCCATGCAGATTCATGAGACTTGATAAAAGGAACACGAAATAAGGGTCAATGCGGTAAGCAGGAGAGGAGAGGCATAACAAAACAAAACGGCAAGCGTTTGTCTATGTATGAATCAACAGATGACAACAGGTTTGCCTTGGTCCACTAACATTTTGTAAGTAGCCATTGCCTGATAACTCCATTCCACAAATACTGTGTAGCCTGCCTTCTGTAGCACATCCACCAGAGCCTGTGAAACGGAGAGGAGCCCTAATCGTCTGCGGCTCACAACGGTTGTGTAAACTTGATTCCTCCGCAACTTCTCCACATCACCAACAGTGATTGCAGTATACAGATGTCAGTTCTGACGGGCTTAACAACTACATACTATAAATACAGCAAAACCTGGACAATCCAATACGCTTAGCTGACTCCGTCACTGATGATGGATTCGAACGAGGATCCGAAACGTCAGTCGCCTCTTCGCTCCCCTTGGCAACTAGGGGTAGTGGAATGTGGTCCTTTTAGTCAAGTGCACTGATCTTTATACCCCGGCCCAGCCAGCCTTGGAGGTCAGGGAGGGGGGGGGGGGGGGGGGGTAGCGGCAAAGACATCTGCAAAGGGGTGCTTCATGTGTAGACACACACTTGCCACCTTGTACTTACCGTCTTGGCGCTGACTGATACAACACCGAAAGGATCCAGAGAGTTTTCGGCGTTTGTAGCTGCGCAGACGCATGCCTCGTTCTTAGACAACCAATATGTAAAATTTATTCTCAATCATAACCAGGGAAACCACCTTACGCAGTAAAACAAAGAAGCAGCAAAATTCTGGCCACCACTACAAGGTGCCTGAGGTGACAGGCGCGCTAGGACCTTCAGTTGCACACATGCTACAACAGTAAGATTTTATCTCGTTTCTTTCGAAAAAGAGGGAAAAGAGAGAAAATCCAACAGAGGGAAACGACAAAAGAATAAGGAAGTCAGGTTAAGCGAACGAACGTTTTCGATTAATTCATCATCAGGCAATACAGTAATATAAGGGAGGGTAAAGTTAACGAAAGTTTAAGACAAACCAATCAGTAGTAACAAGGGGGAGAGAGGTGTAAAAGGATCAAGGGGGGATCAAGGGGATCAGATTCTAGTCTTAATTGGGGACCGGAGAAATGGGGGGTAGGGGGAGAGGGGAAGGGGAATGAGTCAGACAATTAGTTAATGCCATCCAGTGGTCCTCGTCTCATCGTTTTTTTTTCCCAGTTGCTCTTCCGGGGAACATGCCACATCAACCCTTTCATACATCGACGACAGTTTTGTCTTACAAGTATTTGATAATGCCTGTTAAACAGAGTAGACGCCACCACTACTGAGTCTTATTCCTCAATTTAGGGAAAAAATTAGATAGGACTCCTAGCAGTGAAAATGTGTCACTCATGCATCACCTCGGAAAAAGAGATGATTAAAGATTGATTAAAGACTACTGGTGGGAGCGAATATGCCAGTTCCAGACGGCGGTTCAGAAGAAGATCAAAGCCATAGACTTGAGACTTCATAAATGTTGAGAGTATTCTTTTTTCTAAGTTCAGCAATGATACCCATGTAAGCATTAAGGAAATCAGGTTAAGCGAACGAACGTTTTCGATTAATTCATCATCAGGCAATACAGTAATATAAGGGAGGGTAGAGTTAACGAAAGTTTAAGACAAACCAACCAGTAGTAACAAGGGGGAGAGAGGTGTAAAAGGATCAAGAGGATCAGATTCTAGTCTTAATTGGGGACAGAGAAATGGGGGTTGGTGGGGAGAGGGGAAGGGGAATGAGTCAGACAATTAGTTAATGTCATCCAGTGGTCCTCGTCTCGGGTTTTGTTGGGTTGTGTGAGGACGCAAGGTGTCAACGTCTTGAGACTGCGTCGGTGGCCTTTGGATGCTTGATGCCGCTGTCTCATCATTGTTTCGCGACGTAGTAAGATGCGTGAGGGTGGATGTTGAAAAGGCTTTTGGCCACGGGAGCCTTAGGGCCGCTACAAATGATTTCTGTGCACATAAAATTGGGTTTGTGAGGCTAATGGCGACAAACCAAGCAGTAGTAACAAGGGGGAGAGAGGGGGGAGAGGTGTAAAAGGATCAAAGGGGGGATCAAGGGGATCAGATTCTCGTCTCGAGTTTCAACACCTGCCTTGTCGAAGTGAATGCAGTTTCTGATTTCATCACAAACTGCACAGTCAAATGTGAATATCCTCACGATTACTGGAGGTCTCTTCGAAGTATTCGGACGATAATCTCGAACACAACTTTAAAGAGATATGCCGAGAATCGACTGGAAGGTGTCGCAATGAAGATCAATGAGCTAAACCGAAATTTATATCAACGAATGGCAGTCCTGGATGACTTAAACGATGAAGAAAGAATGAACTTCAGCAGCTACGAACAGACTGTGAATCAAAGACGTATGGAAGTAAAACGGACAAAACTCATCCGCAGTATCAATCTGACGAAGGCTCAATCCTCATTCCCAAATGATCCGGAGCGGTACGTACATAATTTCACCAACATGATGCTTGACAAACACCTGCTTGAAATACCATCCCTAGGCCACAAATTTTGTTTTCCTAATAGAAGGCTGAATAGATTAGGACAGAAGTGCAATTTGAAAATCTTTTGAGTCAGACACATGACTTAGTACCTGCAACGCCAGAGGAGGCAGAGTATTTCAAATCTACACTCGTTAATTGTTGCTATAAATATCTTAGAACTAAACCTTTAAGTATTGGACACATCGTGAAAGAGCATTTGAGGAAGCTCAAAGTTTTGCGCCAAAATACTGATATATTTATAACAAAACCTTACAAAGGTTCTGGTCTCGTTCTTATGAGTAAAAGTATTTACGTCTCAAAGATTGAATCAATCCTGGCTGACAAAAATAAGTTCAAAAGGGAAAGACAGAATAAGGATCAAACGGAGAACATAGAAACTTAACTCACTCCTTGTTATCGGAAACTGAAAGACCAAGGTTTTCTTAGTGAACAAGAGTAAGAAGCGCTGAAACCCACAGGCACAGCTCCCCCAAGGCTATATGGTTTGCCAAAGATTCACAAACCAGACGTTCAAATGCGACCAATAATGGATATGTGCAACTCACCATATCATGAAATTGCAAAGTGGCTGGCAGAAAAGTTGAAAGAGATTCGGCACCAAATAGCACCGCGTAGCCTACGGGACACGTTTGAATTCGTCGAATCCATAAGAATCACTAATATTAACGGTAAAACGATGTTATCTTTAGATGTCGCTGCACTGTTCACCAACATTCCCCTCACAGAAACCATAGAATTTTTGTGTGACGAGATTGTTAAAAAAGAGTTCCCAATCGGCATGCCGATCGGAGACATGAAGCAATTACTCTTAAGCTGCACTTTAAACGTGCAATTCAGCTTTAATGGCCAATTTTACCGCCAAATCGATGGGGTAGCGATGGGATCACCGCTTGGACCTCTTTTAGCCGATATTTTCATGGGCAAAATTGAGAGCAACAAACTTTCTCCTATTATAAAAGACCTTCCAGCCTATGTTCGCTATGTGGATGATATATTTATAATAGCAGAAGGACGACTTGAGCTTGACACATTCTTAGATAAAGTGAATCAGGTGCACTCAGCGTTAACCTTCACTTTGGAAAAAGAGGACAGACAGTGTCTCCCCTTTCTGGACGTCCTCCTTAGTAGAAGATCTGATGGATCAATAATTAGAAGTGTATTTCGTAAGAAGACCTGGACAGGGCAATACACTAACTTCTACAGTTTTGTGCCACTAAGTCAGAAACGAGGCCTAGTCCGCTGCCTCACGAATCGAGATAGGAGAATATGTTCGCCAGAGACACTGGAGGACGAACTCGCACTGCTTGAAAATAGCTTACAAGAAAATGGGTTCCCCGATAAGTTCATCGATAATTTTATGGAGGAACGTCCACCAACACCGGAGGTACCGACGGCTGAGAATAAAACCGTATTTCTTACATTGCCTTTTCAAGGTGATCCAGCAAGCGAACTTCTACAGCTTCGTCTGAACGCTGCAATCGCGCGTACATATCCAGCAGCAAAGTTAAGATTATTGTTCTCAAGCACTCCACTTCTTCGCCTTGAAGGCAAGGATAGACTGCCGTTCCAGACTACATCAATGTGTATCTACAACTTTACATGCTCCTGTGGGGCAAGTTACATTGCTCGAACGATTAGACGTCTATCCAAGCGCATGCAAGAGCATCACCCTGCGTGGCTAAACAGAGGCGAAACTAAGTCGATATCAAGCGCAATTCTGTCTCACTTGGTAGACAGCGGTCATCGGGTAGACGTCAACCATGCATTTAGAGTCGTCTATGAAGTTCCGGCTAAAGACTCTAAGTTCCTGCGTCAGCGGATACTTGCGACGGCAGAATCAGTCACCATTCGCCTCACGAACCCAATTTTATGTGCGCGGAAAGCATTTGTAGCGGCCCTAAGGCTTCCGTGGCCAAACGCCTTTTCAACATCCGCCCTCACGCCTCTTACTACGCCGCGAAACAATGATAAGACAGCGGCATCAAACATCCAAAGGCCACCGACACAGTCTCAAGACGTTGACATCTTGCGTCCTCACACAACCCAACAAAACCCGAGACGAGGACCACTGGATGACATTAACTAATTGTCTAACTCATTCCCCTTCCCCTCTCCCCCCAACCCCCATTTCTCTGTCCCCAATTAAGACTAGAATCTGATCCTCTTGATCCTTTTACACCTCTCTCCCCCTTGTTACTACTGATTGGTTTGCCTAAAACTTTCGTTAACTCTACCCTCCCTTATATTACTGTATTGCCTGATGATGAATTAATCGAAAACGTTCGTTTGCTTAACTTGACTTCCTTAAACTGAATTCGTTACTAGAAATATGAGGTCGCGAGAGCATCTGGGACAAGAATTTTATTCGCCTGACGTTTTGGAATCCGTCGCGGATCCGTCGTCATAGACAATAGCAGAAATGGGTAACTTATACACAGGAAAATGCAGTAATTATAGGATGCAGCCAATACGCAACTGCATACTTATGACAGTTAATGGCTCCTCTATGGAGGATAATTGACTGATTGCGCAATAATTGCTTTATGAGCAGCATGCGGGTCCTAACCTGCTGAATTTTCATCACTCGTGATGATTGCTCGATTATCTAACTCCCTGGCGCTGGCGTTAATCGATGGGTTAGCCTGTGAGTTTCTCAAGTGACAAACTGCTTTGGCTGGACTGAGCCGTATCACCGAATATGGATTGGGCAGGTTTATAGACTGGAGGCTCATGAATCATGACTTAAGTAACTCGCGACTCTCATGGTTGTCACCTTTCGTGATAATTTCGGCATCAAAATTTGAATGTATCGCCTGGCCTCGTCGAATGAACCACAAGTTGAGAATTGACATAATTTCGCCGCATTGCCGCCGCGTGTTCGGCAATTCGCGTCTTGAGACGTCTTCCAGTTTTGACGACGTAGTTACCTTGTCTGCAACTGCACCAAATCCTATAGGCGACTCCAGATGTTTCTTACCGTGTTAGCGGGTCTTTTGGTTTCATTATATGACGCCTTGCGGTTTCCTCTATGTGCGACTCCAATTCCAAGCGGTCCGAGAAGGCAGCTGACGGCTTCCGAGACATTTATGGTGTACGGGATCGTTCGCCAAAATGTAGGATCGGTACGATGTTTTTGCCCATCTCGTTTGCGCATACATCGGTTATCGAAGTTGCGCGGGAAACCATTTTCTCTGAACACCCGTCGAAGATGTTGTATTTCGGCAACGTTGTCTTCTGGTTAACTGCAGTGCGTCTCAACACCCCGGTAAGGCACCTTTACGCAACTGCGTTTGTGGCTACTTTGGTGGTTGCCATTGAAGTTCAGTACTTGCATCGTGTTTGTCGCTGTCCTGAACACTTTAGTCTTTAGGCCACGGCAACCTTGGCGGCAGACGAGGACATCAAGGAAGGCCAGCTGGTTGTTTTCTTCCTCCTCCATCGTAAATTATATTTCCAGGAAGACGCTGCTGAGACGTTCTTTGAACGTCAATACCTGATCCCGTTCGCTGACGACGAAAGTATCATCCGCATACCCGCCCACTCTACTTGTTGTAGGACCGCCTCGGCTATAAGTCCCTTCAACTGCTCGTAGATTGTTCCGACAAAAGTGACGTACGTGCTGAAACAGAACTCCAGGAGATTAAGGCTTTGTGCATATCGGGGACGACTCTTCACCCCATCATATTTACTTTGTAGGAATAGTTCGACAGTCCCGACTGTCAGGCCCTGGGAATAGAAGTAAAAAGTGACATCAAATCAAAAGATGGTATGATGTCACTTGACAGGAGACTTACCCCTCGAAGTTTCTCCAAGAACTGTGTTGACGAGCGGACCGTGGTTTCCGAACAGTGGTCAGAAACTTGAGACACTGAAACAGTCACTTTGCCAGTGCGCACGTTGGAGTGCGATTCCGTGGTACGATGGGTTGGAGAGGAACGGCCTCCTTGTGCACTTTGGGGAGGCCATAGAAACGGGCCAAGGCCGTTTCTTGCGTTCTCGCTATGCATCGGTCAGACGGCGTTATTACACCTGAGTTTTCTAATGCTAACAAAGACTAGTAAATTTCTTGTTTCGGCTTTCACATGGAACATAAAAGTGACCATCCTCCAATAAGTTTTGGCTTTTCGACTGCAGTCTGTTCTGTATAATACGACGATGGGACGTTCCTTGTTGGCTGGCCCGATCATGATGTCTCGGTCGGCCTTGAGTACCCTTAGTGCATCGTGTTCGACCTTGGTGAGTATTTCGCGCGGTCGATGAGGCATAAGGAGGGACGATACCTGATCTCGGATAAGGTTCTTCGTTTCCTCTGATCAATGGTCGACCCCACAGCTGCAATCATGCTAGCAGGTTTGGCCTAAACCGTGTTGAATGATGCTTCGTACTTTAGAACCTGCATTTGCTCTTTCATAAGTCCCTTCGAAGACAGATTATATAAAAGTATGTCGTTTCTATATGACGTTGGATTATGAAGCCTGCGAAATTTGTTCTCCAGTGCTGTTTCACCTATCGCTTTCTTTTTGTGGGTTCGTTCAATCACTTTCTGTTGAAGCAGTTTGGTGCTGCCGTCGTCCATAAGCTCCCAGCATTTGGTCTTATCGTGGTCAATTATCCGATGGCCTTCGCACAGTCTCACGTAGTAATCTTAAAAGAGCACACGGATTAGAGAGAATACTCGTATTCCGGGAATTTCTATTTGTAAAGGAGACATATGGTCGGTCACTGGAACGAAATTTATTTTTTCCTGAGCTTTCGAGCTCTTGCAAGAGCCCATCTTTAGATGTGGAGAAAATGCAACAAATGTGGAAGCTACTTGGGGCGTGTGTACAATAACTAAAATTTTGAAAGTGCAGAAAATCAATAATTGTGTATGCTGCCGACTTGCCACTGAGGGCTGTGCTAGCCTGTGCCAGTAGGCAAGATCGACAAGTTGGTTGGAAATATTTACAGAAATAGAATCGTCAACAAAACAAATAATAGTTATGGTGGGAGGGATGGGCAGTTAAAAAGTCATAGGAGAAGGGAAGGAGGGTGAGAAGCGTGGGATTATGTAGGCTTGAGCGCCAAATGACCACGTCTGCATCGAAAGTGAGATGATTATGGAGGATTTTGGGCCAATTGATTACGGCGAGCGTCTGGATGTGATCGTTTGCAATAGCGTAAGGCCCTGTACGCTGGCGCCAATTCGGCACATCTGTTGACCGAATTCTCATCCGTGGACCAGGCTTCGATAAATTCTCTGCTCGCCTTGTTTCCCGCGTGGGCGAGTAACTTGACGGCAGCGAAGTTGAACTCATGGCCTGTTTCATAGGTGTGAGTTGCAACTTGTGATGATTCGTCGCCTAGTCGCACGGCCTGCTTGTGTTCACGTATACGCGATCCGAGCATGCGTTCCGTTTGACCTGTATAATAACAGGGACAGTTTAGGCATGGGATGCGATATACTACACCAGATTGTTCATTCTGCGTAAGTCGGTCTTTTATTTTCATCACTATGCTGCGCATTGTAGCTTTGGGTCTGTGTGCAATTCTTACACCTAGTCCCGCAGCGATGCGCTCAGTGGCTTCTGAGACGTTTTTTATGTATGGCAGAGCGTGCCATATCTTCGGTTTGGGTCCTCCGGGGCCGAGCGCGTAGGCATCGGTTTATAAATGCTTTTGGATAACCGTTCCGCATGAACCGGTCACGGAGATATCTGGCCTCGCGTGCCTTTTTCTCTGGTTTACTGCAGTGGGTCTGGATCCGTTTGAAGAGTGTTTTTACACAGCTCCGTTTGTGAGCAACTGGATGGTTACTGTGAAAACTTAGGAGTTGTGTTGTGTTCGTCGACTTCCTGTAAACCATCGTCTCGAATTCACCATTGGGTATTCTCTTGACGAGGACATCAAGGAAAGGCAGCTGCTGCTCTTTTTCTTCTTCCCGTGTAAATTGTATGTCAGGAAATATTCCATTGAGCAAGTCATGGAAGTTTTGCAGCATATTTCTCTTGATAATGACAAACGTGTCGTCGACGTAGCGGCGCCAGAAGACAGCCTCATGTTAGGCGAAGGCGATGTTTTCTAGTTCCTGTAGAACCAGTTCTGCCACTAAGCCAGAGATCGGGGAGCCCATTGGAGTTCCTTTGATCTGTTCGTACGTTTCTCCAGCAAAGGTAAAGTAAGTTTTCTGGCAGAATTTGAATAACCTCATAAGGTGTTCAATTTTTAATGGGCTTTGGGCCTCATCATATGCCTCTTCAAGTCTCTTCTGTAAAACATTGTGCGCCAGTTTTGGCGGTATGGATGCGAACAATGAAGTCACGTCGAAAGAGACCACGATTTCGTCTGATTGAATCGTCCGACCTCGGAGGTCCTCGAGGAATCGAGAGGCTGGTTGAACTGAGATAATCGAGTTGCCTTGGAGGAATTTAAGTTTTCTATACATCCACTTTGCCAAGTTATAGGTTGGGCTGCCTTTAAGGGCAACGATTGGCCAAAGTGGGACATTCGGTTTGTGGATTTTCGGTAGTCCATAAAATCGCGCCAGAGCTGTATCCGTTACTTTCATTTGGTGTCACTCATTCATAGTGATCACATTCTTGCGACGGTATTCTCTGAGAAGTTTAGTCAATCGGTTGGATAATGCTTTGGCTTGCCAATTGGGTGTTGGTCGGTAAAATGCTCTGTCGTCAAGAAGAGTCTTAGCTTTGTCGTTATAATCTTGTCGGTTCATCATGACAGTCGACCGTCCCTTATCAGCAGGTAAGATGATAATACTATCATCTTTCTTCAGTTCTCTCAAGGCTTTTGACTCACTTTGCGAGATGTAGCTGGCTGGTTTATGAGCCATAAGCAAGGAGGTCACACGTTGTCATATTGAATGCCTAGTGTCGTCAGTTGCCTCCATTCTCACCAACATCGCTTCCACTGTAGCAATGAAGTCAATTGGGTCGGTATCTGCAGTATTAAAACAGGCTTCGTGCCGTAGCACATGTAATTGCTGCTCTGTTAATTTTTTCGACGAAAAATTGCGGACTAAGTCAGAATTCATAGTGTCCGCACACGGATTATTGTTCTTCCACGTCGAAACATTGCGAGTCTCGCCATCTTCTTTGTATGAATTAACCGTTTCTGCTATTTTCTCTGATGATGTGTCCGGGACGGATTTCGAAACGTCAGACGAATAAAATTATTGTCCCAGCGATCACGTCTGCATCCTCTCAATAACTTCCTAGAACTCACATGTTCGCTTGTATTGGCAGTCTTTAATCAATTGCCATCCAGCGTAACTGAATGGGGACATTTGCCAGTAGAGCACTGCCGGAAATCACATCAAAGACTCTGACTGAAAACTGCGTCGTACCCAGTTAAACACCGCAGCTGATTATATTAAACTGGACGCATACTGCAAAATGTGAAAAAGATACGATAAAAAGACAGTGCTAAGAACACACGAGCCGAACACGAAAAATAAGATGTTAATGTTGATAACAACTGCAATGTTGGTGAGACTGGACTATTTTAGGTTGGTGTCCTAAAATAAAAACGTGTAACGCTTTTGGTTTTAAGATGCCCTCAACTGCTTGACTGTTCTGTTAGAAGAAGTAGAACGAATCCGAGTAGGAACGACTTGATTAATCACAAGGTTACTTTTATAACTGCCTGAGAAGACAATACACTGCTCTAAGAAGAAAGGTAGGGCTGATTTGTTACTTCTAGCTAATTTCGCGGCACACTCTCTTTTGGATGTGCATAAAATGTATTGAATTAGAAGTTTTACCCCAAATGCTATAGTATTTCAATGGCCAGTGGACTTGGGAAACACAAAAGCCGTAGACAATTCATCTTGGGTGTTTAGTAAATCCTTCAAGAAAGCGAATAAAAAGATACTACTGCCGTTTTCAGTTCCTTAAACAGTAAGTGTAGGAATGGCTGTTTCAATACAGTAGTCACCGGCTATTAAGCCCATGGCTAATAAGCCCAGCCGCGTATTAAGCCCACATCAGCTTGGGACGGAATTTTACATAGCAAAATCCGCCGGCTAATAAGCCCAGTCGCCGGCTACAAAGCCCAATTTGCCGGGTGTGATTTGTTTTCATTTTTCAAGTTAAATTTGGCAACACCCTTTTCGGACAGCAGCAGACATGAGGGGTGAAATGGACAAATCCCTAACACGAGAAAGCCGCAGGCGCAAAAGGCTAACGCACCCGAACCACGGCGCTGAGGACGCACACACACACAAAAAGGGAACAACGCGTTTAGGCTCACGCTAGACGATGCCGACAGGCGTGACCCCAAAGCATACCAAGGTCGTCTGGCTAACCTCCCTAGGTCTCGAAAACACAGATAAAAACCATTCTTTTCTTGTACATAACCAAGCTCTACACATAATACAGTATTTATGTAATGTATAGTGCCTATCCTGCGTTTGCTAATCAAGAACTAGGACTCTACGGTTATTGCGCCCGCCGCTTATTAAGCCCAATTTGGTCTGGGCCCGAGGTGGGCTTAATAACCGGCGACTACTGTGGTAATACACTTTTTCGTCAATCGATGGCGAGAACTAAGATCGGAGTCTTTTCCAAATGGCTTGGCTCATTGGTATTTCAGGACTTTTGTCATGGATACAAAGAAAATACGGGGAAATTGGACACCAGTAGTTGAGCTTGTGTACTCATTCATTCGTCGATGAACGTTCACAGATCATTAATAGACCTCACTCATCCAGCTTTACCTAGGGTCTCATTTTTCGGGCCCTGACAGCAGACGTGGCGACTAGTAGTCTAGGTAGATAGGATTGCCGGCAAAGAAAACAGAGACCGGAATGCCCACTTCTGGCTTATTAACCGTCGTTTGTGTAGGAAGTCGCGTGCCAGGTCCGGAGGGATAGATGTAAATAGTGAAACCACATCAAAAGATACCATGGCTTGATCCAGTTGAACCATTCTACCCCGAACAGCGGCTAGAAATTGGGAGGCCGAATTGATTGAGGTCGTTGAGCCCTCTCGGAGAAAGTTTAGTTTTCGTGACATCCATGTATATAGGTTGTAAGTAGGGCTGCCTTTCAATGCCACGATTGGCTGGAGTGGAACGTTGGGCTTGTGGATTTTTGGCAAGCCGTAAAATCTAGCCAGTGCCGTGTCAGTTGGTTTGGTTTGTCGCAATTCATCTTGCAATATCACGTTGCTGCGTTGGAGCCGGCTCAGGAAACTAGTAAGCTGGCTGATCAGTGATTTGGCCTGTGAGGAATGCGTGGGTTTGTAGGCCTGTTGGTCATCGAGGAGAGCTTGAGCTTTCACGCTGTAATCGCTACGGTTCATCACGACCGTTGCTCTTCCCTTGTCGGCCGGGAGCACTATTATGTCCTTGTTCATTTTTAACTTTCTCATCGCCTCTTCTTCCGCTGTTGACATCTTATGAGTGGGCCTATTCGTCATTACTAGGGAGGTGACTTTCTGGCGTACCGTATGCTTCGCTTCATTTGTTGCGTTGGTTCGTACAAGCATGACTTCCAGTGCCGCGATAAATTCGGCTGGCTTAGCATCTGCCGTATTGAATTTGGCTTCATGGCTCAGCACGCTTATTTCTGTTTCTGTCAACTGCCTAGACGATAGGTTGTGTACCACGTGTTCGTTTGTTTTCGATTCCAGTTTCAATTTTCCGAACTGCTGGTCTAAACTCTTGTGCTTTTGTTCCTGTCGCGCTTTTGCTAGAGTCGATATTGTTCTTTCGAGGGAATTGGCAACAGGTCCACCAAATCGTGTAATGCACTCTTCCTTCCTTTATTCAATCACAGACCGGTACCTGCGAAGGCGTAGGTGGCAGTCGTTGATGAATACACGTGTCATTTGCCTGCGAAAGCGTTGCATCACGTTTCTGGCAAATCCAGTATTCACCGGTGTTCTGTACCGTAGGCTCTTCGGCGCCACTCCCTCATGAACGCATCAGTGCAGGAATCGTAGCTGCTCATAGGTTGCTGCTTCACGGGTTGAGAAAACTTCTCAGCTTCGAGCTGTACGAAGCGTATCACGCCCGAAATTCTCACGAATAGAAGTGAATACGCGTGCCCCAGGTTCTTGTTGCAAAGAAGACGAAGACGCAATCTCTGGAACGATAAGTTTATTCTGAGCTTTCGGCTCCACACGAGAAGCTATCCTCAGAGTAAATGAGAACAGCAAACGTCAGCTACGCATAAATAGGGTTGGGAGGGGTGGTGGTGGCAATTATTGATTGGTCTTTTTCCACACCAAGTCCATTCTCACGCTATCTTATCGCGTCTCCGAGGCACGTCCCTGGAGTAACGGCATGTGACCTTGAGGTGGTGGTCGGCGTGCTTGTAGAGGAACTGGGCCCTGGTTTCTGGTCATGGGCATGGATGGCAAAATAACAGGGCGGTATATCCACATGCCTGTTTATGGAGTTAGGATCTGACACCCAGGCCTCCAGCAGTTCGCGTCCCGTCCTATTACTGGCCCGTGCCATTATCCATTGTTCGAGAAGTCAAATGCATGGCCTTCCTCCAGAGTGTGGGTAGCGATCTGGGACTGTGGGTCGCCTTTCCGCACTGCCCGTTTGTGCTCCGTTATTCGTGAGCTAAGTCGCCGACCGGTCTGTCCCGTATAATGGCAAGAACAGTCGCGACATGGCACCTGATAAATGACGCCAGACTGCTAACCTACATCCAACGGGTCTTTGATTTGCTTGACTCGTGCACGCATGGTAGCTGTCGGGCGATGAGCAATACCTACGCCGAGCTCTGCGGCGATACGCTCGGTTGCTTCTGACAAGTTTTTAATGTACGGTAGAGCGTGCCAGAGCGTTGGTGGTCCCCTTTCGTTTGTTCCCCGTGGACGCGTTCGGAGGCATCGGTGGATGAAGCTGTTGGGGTATCTATTCCTGGCAAGTTGGTCCCGAAGATGTCAGAATTCTTGCGCTCGTCCTTCCGGTTCATTGCAGTGTGTTTTAACCCTCTGCAATAGTGCTCGAATACAGCCACGTTTATGCGTCAGTGGGTGGTTGCTATGGAAGCTGAGCACCTGGGTTGTGTTAGTTGCCTTTCTATAAACTGTGGTGCTGAGTTCCCCGTTGGGTCTGCGCGTGACGAGGACATCCAGGAACGGTAGTTGTCCGGCACTCTCTTCCTCCTTTGTGAATTGGATGTCGGGGAAGATACCGTTAAGCAGGTTTTGGAAGTCTGATAGCCTGCTCCGTTCAATTATAAAAAAAGTGCAGGCTAAAATTGGTCCAAGGCAAGTTGTCACTTGTTGATGTACGTTCACCGATTGCTAACAGAACTCACTGGTCTAGCTCTACCTTGGGTCTGAATTCTCGATTTATTCTATGTATGTGATAAATGAACTATTGATAGTTGGGCGAGTTAAAATGTAAAAGTAACCTGTATGTTTGCCTAAACAGAACGCTCGAATAGGAACCACTTGCAATACATGTGACTTTGTGCCGAATTCCGGGGAGATAAGGTGGAGAATAAGGGTGAGGATTAGGGTTCAGTTTAGGATTCTCTGTATTCCTAAGGTCAGATCTGGAGTTAGGATGAAGGTTATAGTAATTTTGAGAAAAAAGAAAGCTCACAAAGGCAAAAACAAATTGGAGCGAAAAGTGGATACTCGAAAACGAAAAAAAGTAGTACGTAGAAAGGAGTCCAATTAAATACCATGCGGATTACGAAGAGAATCGGAAAGAGAAGAAGTAATAAATACTAAAGTTGTACAGTCTAATAAAACTTCCTGACATCAGATAGATTATGTTACGTAGGAAGACTGACAGAGACCATAAAGGGAGGGTTGGACCTCAACACTCGATGTCCAAAATGACTATCTTCCTAAACTGGACGCCTCACAAATCTTACCCTTAGCATGAATGTTGTTATTTTGACAAAGTAAGCTTAGTAGAAAATGAAAATTGACACCTTCCATTAGTATGATACCATAATTTGTGCATGTTTCCAGACTTATACGATAATATACGGTCTCCTGGTGTTTCAAAATTGAAAGCATGAATATTTATGTTGTTTATTTATTCATCTCGTATCTCAGAGTCCTGTTGCTTAAGGCGAGATTACGGTTGATGTTAATAAAACCCCAGAAAGACTATTTTTCAACCATTCCGGTATTATAAGTTAACCCAGCTGCTGTAGTTCCACTGGCACTGCACAAACAGTCCTTTTCGTAATGATGCCAAGGTCCGGAGCTGCAGTTGTGAAGGGATGACGTTTGAGGGGACTCTCCGCAGCGAATTCGGGCAGCAAGATTGTTGAATAACAAAATGTTGACGGTCACTCAGGCCACGGTGCAACTCTATCCACGAACACAAAGATGGCAAGGGAGACTGAACCGCACCGGAACCAAACTTTTTCTCGACGGCGAACACATTTCGGAAGCCGTCAACCGCCTTCTCACATCGCTTGGAGTTGAAGCTAAGCTCAAATCCGAGGCAACCGTTAGCTGCCAAGTGTTGGGGTCAAATATGCGGTGCCAAGTCAAGAAACGTCTAGATCGTTCTTACTAGATTGAACGCAGTTCCGGGCAGGGTAAATACTCAGGAGAATCCTGAAAAAGCATCAGTGATGAGAAAGAATAATGTCAAACCGCTTGTCCGCACCCAGCCAACTTCAAACTCGACGAGACTGAGATTCGTGTGGGAGATGACAGTTGCAAAAATCATGAGCTGCTTCAATCCTAGTCCCGCGGCCAGCACAGTGACCCCTCCGGTCATAGCTACTACGCAGACGACGTTTGTAGGGTAACTAGCCTCAAGGGGAGCGCGCTGGTAGGCACAGCTTTCGCTAAGAGCATGCGTGAACTAAACAGTTGATACTAACTTCCAATAAAGATGATGAACTTGCACTGACTGACTACTCGGACGCAGGCGATCCAACCAGCATCGCATTAAGGCCCAAAATCTGTCATGAGCGTAAGAGTTGATGGTTTAAGTAGGTATGTAGTCGCATAATATGTAAGTGTATGCTGTTAATATTGCATGCTTTATGCGACTGCTACCTTCATGCGTTACGGGCTGTGGCAAAGGTAGTTTGAGTAGTGCACCTCGTGTACCCCTAGTCCCAACATTTTGTCCTACGGAAACGGTGATTATAGGGATTTTTAGGGCGGGGAATTAGGATAGGCGGTGAAGGAAATTTGTAGAAGTGTAAAGGGAAAAACATATATTTGAATTTGTTTCCCGCAGCCGCAGGAAGTAAGTTCTTCCGCATGTGACTTGAATGTGTGCACGGCGTTTCGCGCCGCAGACTTTACTAGTTTAACTCCAGAATGGTAAGTTGGACCACAGGTAAGTTGAAGTAGACGACCTCCTAACCACCATTTATATTTTTCGAGAGCCCTGCATTTCGATAATTGGGTCTTTCCGCAATACGTTAAATGAAAAAGTAGATTAGAAAAGTCTACAGATATCAATCAACAGCATTTCTAAATATAATAAAATAAAAATGCATAAAGCAGTTATTAAAGTATATTCCGCTGTCTATCCTAATGCTTTACACATAAAACCGCTATAACCACCGTTTCCATAAGACAAAATGCTGAAACAAGGGGTATATGAGGTGCACTATTTAAAATACTGTTAACCGGGTTGCGATTTTGGGTGCGTGGATGAAATCGAAACGCCAGAGTAAAATGTTTGTTATGCTGATCGAGTTTCCCCGTAATCATTCAGTTCCAAAACTCGCCTTTGGACTTGTGCATACATCTCAAGGCGCAATGGATGGTTTTCTTAAAACAAAACCCTTGAGTTTGATAGAATGAGGCATGCTGATGCGGAATTGTTGACACGCCTTCGCTTCCAAGAATACACAGGAACGGTAACTGCCCGTAATACAGATTAGCTGTTTGCTAAGCTTAATGTAACTTACTATTAGGACACAGGAATATTCTTTCTGGAATTATGCGCAACGTCATCTGTATAACCCATGCCCTACCGGGCGGGGAGGCATATAAGCACTTCGGGGGGATGGGTTGCATATCTTGGCGTTCCGCTTAGTACACCGCTTTGAAGCCGTTTTTTCGATAAATCAGTATAAGCTAATCTAGTTAAAAAAATAATTGACCATGAAGGAGTCCGCTTCTCAATAAACAGTCGATGCGCGTTCATCAACTCCCGAAGAACACACAGAAGAGGGGGCGATTTCGTGAACCAAACTGTATTTGTACTGATGTTCTGAAAACAATTTTGCTTCCATCATCGGAGTATTGTGGTTGATGCATCTGGTGGTCGTGAGTTAGTCTGTGTTGCCGCTTGCTTCGCAGTATAGCCGTATTGCACACATGAACTTTGATCTGCCCGTTAGCTGCTGACTACATTTGACCTCTTGTGTATCATTGCAACCTTTGTGCTGCCGGCTTAGCACGAAACTCAATGTATTATAGTTATTTCGGGCACTTCAGCCAATTGCGGTAGTCGCTTATTCGGGTCACTGTGTCCTGATTAGTCCAGCTACACTTAACGTGCAAGATCTGATGTCCGGGATCTGGACGTCAGTCGTTGAATCATGTGTTAAATGTTCAAGTCTTATCGGATATCAACCAGCACAATGTGTGGGATGCAAAGAAAATAAAGATGGCAAAGGTGGTATGTGGGATGTGGGATGTGTGCATTAAAATGCGGTTTCCTATATCAGCCACTAAGTATTGCTGAATCCTCTCAAACCTCTCTATTAGACCAAAATTAAATTAAACCGATTGCCGATAAAAGCGAAAATGAAAGTCACAAGAAGTAATTAAAAGAAAGTAGACGTGATCGATGGGACAATTTCTTTTGACACTTTATCTTTCGGAAGTCGTTTCTTTTTATAGATATGCAGAATCGAAGCGATTGTATCCTAAAATACTGTAGGTCCTTGTGCATGAATTACCCTGATTTGATGCTGTCTCTGATGATAGGTGCGAGCTGGAGTCCGAAACGTCAGGCTACGAAAGTCCTTCCCCGACGATGACGCCTTCTTCTTCTTCTTCTTCTTCTTCTTCTTCTTCTTCTTCTTCTTCTCAAAAACCAAGTGTTCTTACCCAACCCTTTCTAGAGCACGAGGTAAACAGAACATTCAAAAAAGAAATGTAGCATATAGATAGAGTAGGATCAGGACGGACTGTTGTGCTCCTGACCAATTCCGCTGTTTTAAAAAGTTGATCCCAATCTTCTGCTGATTCTGTGTTCGTCAGGAGGCTTTCTCCCTTTTAAGTCCACTCAGTAATCAAAGAGTTTCGTTTCGTCGGAGGATCATTGTTTAGTCGATTAAGGAGCTAATTCTTTCAGCTGTCCTGCATAGGTGAATGCCTTTGTGGAAAAAGGGGCTTAACACATCGGGCACTAATTTCATTTTTCCCGCCAATACCAAACTGCTATGTTCAGTAGGTCCATAGTACTCAGGCTTAAAAATGCTTGCGGCCGTTAGATAAAGCAGGCGGTCTTACATTTTCAAAATATAATTATTCAGCTCCTTTTATACGAAATTTGCTACCATACTTCCGGAAAAAGATAGTTTTTAAGCTAAAAATAGCCTGGAATTATGTTTATAAAAAAGTTCATTCCTATCATTCGCAAAACAAAATGGCCAGGGCGTCTGAAAAACCATATAAGTACTTAGTGATTCGATCTTCTTCTGGTACCTTCGTCTTTTCCCTGGTCTGCGGCAGAAGAACTATCAAATGTCATGTGATGAATTGAAACAATCCAGTAGATTACGTAGTAAATTAAAATTTAAATTTATAGTCTTTTCTGAAACTCCACAAGGAAACTCAATTACCCTGAAGCCTCAGAAGCGATGTTCAAATGTAGCCGTGGGATCCTCTCGTCCAAGTAAAATGCCCTCCAGTTTATAATGCTTCAATACTAAATATTGTTTAATCTGTGTGGATGTAGGTTGTTTGAGAAAATTTATCGGGCTATCCAGGAGGCTTATAATCTAGGTACAGTCCATGCCTGACAGATATGAAACAATTTCGAAGATTCATGCCATAAACTTCCAGAAAATGAAGTAGAGGTAGGAAACCCACCCAGCGGGGTGCTGAACTGCTCCTTTTAATCTCCTAGGCGTCTCCCTTAATTTAGAGCATGCTCAATATCTGTCGATGAAAGTGGTGTGATTTGTCGTTTGTGTAATCAGTGGATAACCTTAATGTCAAAAAATAACCTCCCGGAAATCATGGGCTTAAATGATCACTTCACTTGCTCTAAATTGGTGTCCTACCATTACTACTGCATTGCACGCAGGACAGTGTTTGTTTGACTCTGAAGATACGTTAATCAGTCATATATTGGAGGCATAACGAAGACAAACGCCTGAACTCTGCTACCAGAAAAACGCCATACAAAACTCCTCCAGGTGTTCAGGGGGGGGGGGGGAATTTGCGATCACTGGATTAAGAACTTCTTTGGCCTGACGTTTCGGATTCTCAATCCAACCATTAAAGGCAGTCGCAGAAAAAGTTGATAGAGGAACACGGTGCGTAGTATTTATAGGACTTAGTCACCTTGTGACCACACACAGACTCTAGTTATCAGTTATTACGATTACCGCACGGGGTCGTAATTGATGCGAATATGTCTTAGCCATCCACCTCCGAGTCGCTAATTGCCTTGATTTCATTGCCCGTGTTCGGTTTTGGCGTAATAGTTATTCAGCAATTTGGCTCACTGTCATGCCCCATGTAGCTGATTCCCCTGCTTAGGCAGCTTCCCCAGAGAATTGGAAACGGAGTGTCATTGCGCTTGTTGCTGGACTCCGTGTTATGAACCATGATTCGAGTAGATTGCAGCTGAGGTGGTATCACTTCTTTCATGCTGCGTGTTTGGGCATTCGCCTTCAGAGTAATTCTTCATTTTTTCCACTCTTTTGCCGGGCCTACAAATCCAATAAACGACGGAAAATTGTTTTCTAACATGGCGATGGATCTTTCAGTCCAGTGACCTGGCGCTTGACGATTGCCTCCGGCCTGTGTGTAATCCCAACTCCAAGTGGCAGTTGACGGCTTCCGATACAAATTTCACGTACAGAATATAGGGCTGGTTGGATTAACTCTCTCTTGTCAATTGCGTACGAACTTGTTAAAAACTTTCGCGGGTAACCATTCGCTCTCAGTAACCACCAATGCTATTATAATTCAGCGACCTTACCTTTTGTCGCAGTGCAATGCGTCTCAACCTGCCGGTAAAGCGTTTTTAAACAACTGCTTTTGTGACTGACCGGGTAGTTGCTGCCACTGTATGCAATGATGAGATAAAGTGAAAATCCGAAACGTCAAGTCAAAAACCTTCTTTTCCCTGTGAACAACTTCCTTGAACTAATATATTCACTTCTGTCAGCAGTCTTCCATGTGTTTCAATAAGCTCTCACCACCTTCTTCGAATCAGACATCATAAAAGCTCGCCGTAGCTCCTAGTTTATTTAACCGTTTAACGCCTTAATCATATTTCATATTGAAATTTTTGACGATAGTGACATCCAACTTATCTTACTGACCGACGGCAGATCGATGAATGTTCAGAGACTTTCAGTTTTGCTTTGTTAAAGGGTTGCCCAGTGGCCTTGGGTACCTTAGGCTGCGCTAGTAGAGTCCTTCGTGTGAGAACCGACGAAGAAAATACCGGCTTAACTAAGCACTTTCAATGATCTTTACTTCGCGCTATCAGATTGGTTATCGATAATAACATAAACAAAGAGCTATTCTGGGCCACCAACATATTTACACCTTATTCATTAATCTGCAGATGGTGCTATCGGTTGGGTCTTCTTTAGCGCAATCGCCGAAAGCCGATTGTGATTATTCTACGCGGACGTCTAAATTATAATATAAACGGCCGGAGTTCAAAGGTGTTCACCTATCTTTCTGTCAATAAACTGATACTGAGTACTAGTCGGAAACGTTCACGTTGTTTAGCTTAGCGGTTGACGTAATCTACTGGCCTGTAGCCATCGTCGTGGAAACGACCCTGTTTGAAGCGACTAGCGGATGCTGAGGGTTAGGCACGTATGTGTGAACTGTCAAGGAGGAGACATAAAGGCACCCGTCAGCAATGGCATTAGTCGCTGTGGATACAATTTATAGAAAGTAAGCAGAGTTTGATAGATCATTGCAGTCCTGGTTGGTTGGTCGTACATTTTGCTAGGTTTTGCTGAACATAATTTATTAACAACGGCCCAACAGGACTTAAAAGTAGTAACATACTATTTTCGCTTTTGTATATTATAACAAAGAACCAATGTTACCGCTCAAGGTCTGAGAATATTGAAAACTTTACAGTTTGACATCTGCTGAAAGCGAAGAAAAACGATCCGGAAAATTAGGATGATGTTGAACAAGTATTCCTGTTAGGGATTTTAGGACGGAATGCATCAAGTGGCGAAGATACTATCGCTGAACCAAGAAGTCTATAGGCTTCATGTTTTGGATGCCCACTCGAACCTATCATTAGAGACAATCGTACGTAGGGGTGAAAGAAGCAAAAGTTGCACATTAATTGTAATCCGTGGTGGCCACACAATCACGCGTGAACTACAATTAGCAGTTCTCATGATCACTGTTTGGGGTTGTGATTGATGCGATGATGGCTTTGGAGTCCGCGTCTGGGTCGTTAATTGCTGCAATTCCATCATCCGTATTGGATGCTGGCGTGATAATTACGCGACAATTTGGCTCACTATCATTAGACTTGTTTTTCGTCGGCACCTTCCACCCCTACGCATGCAAAGCCTTAGCACAGATTATGGAGGCGGGAGGTCATTGCGTTTGCTGATGGACTGCGGGCCTGAGAACAATGAATTAAGCAGTTTGTGGCTCACGCGGTTGTGAAACTTGAAGATATGACCGGGTCCCGTCAAGTGAGCTGCTCCTGTTCCTCCTCTTTCCCTTTCTCACTACTAATGTGTGCACCGTCATTCGCATCCAGAGTCATTTTCGGTTTCCTCGAAGTATTTGTTTTGAACACAACTACGTTGTATCCATTAAGAGATTCCAGACTACATAACAGTAGGTCTTTAGATCTCATGAAGATGGGTTTGGATAAGAATCCGTAACATCAGGCCGACGGAATTCTTGTTCCAGCTATCGAATTTTTGCCTTCCTTGCTGTTACTTGGGGCTTACCTGTTTGCTTCTATCAGCAAAACGATGGGCGTTATCCCTGTTTTCCTCCACCATAACTCTGCTGTAGCCCGTATTTGACTGGACCCCGTAGGACAAACTTTACTCCGGATATTTTTCTTAGTTGACTTTCGACATTTTTATAAACGAACATACGGGAGTAGCGTTTGCAGATATGGCCTGAATGTATGTAAGGAAATAAACGAGCTTTTTGCAGAAGGGAGCCTTTGGATGCAGTCATATCCCACTCGCCCATCAGAATATAGCAGTGGACGCAACTCCTATGCGACTATGAGTAGGCTCAAACGCATAGGAGCGAACTTAAATCCGTGATTGAATGTTAGATCTTAGTCTGAGTAAACCGGGATCCAAGTCCTAAATCGACCCCATCGCTGGTTGCGTATGATTGAATTTTTCGCTGCATCTCCAAATTGTATCAATAGTTTAGGCAGGAAACTCAAGTGGACCCTAATGTGAAGTGTTAGAGACGTTAACTGTCAAATTGCTCACGCAAGGAGCGTTCTAAGTGCATGTTGTTTCCGCCTTTGGTCACTAGCACCCGCAAAATATCGCAAAGGTACCTGGTATGACACCATTTTCAAAGCCATCGCCCGGCCGTCAGCCACAATACACATCACTTGTATTCGCACTTGCTACAAATGACTAAGAGGTGACTAACGATGGCAGGAAAAACGAGGACTGCCTTGGTTTGAGTAATGCTTGTAGCACAGAAAGTTAGACTCCCAAGCCTTGCATTTAAAATAATGTGACGGATAGAGAGAGAGAGAGAGAGATTCGGACGCCTATCCTAATGTTCAGACAACTGTTCAATAAGGAATACGGTAAATTTGGTTTGAACAGTTGACCTTATATACCCCAGGCCCCAGCATTCTGTTGTACGGGACCGATGGTAATATAGGTTCTGTGGGTGGACACACAAGAAAAGCATCGGAGAATTGTCGTAGGAGTAACTGTAGAGTGGTAAAATTTAGTTGAATGTGTTTACAGCGGTCGCTATATAGCAATTGATTAGAGAGCGGAAATAGAAGAAATAAGCTAAATATTGCATGCAATAAATGAGAGGTATTTGAATAAACAATCAGGCGTTAATTTGTGAAAGGTCAGGAACCAATAGGATTAATAGTAAGAACGTAAATTATAGTTAGTAAAGTATATTCCAGCATTCTAGTGTTTCGGGATAAAACTGTACCGCGTCGTCGATGCCGCACTGGTTAAGGCAACAAAATGTATGTGTTTTACCATTATACTATTACGTTTCCAACTCTCCTCCATTGTCTATCTTATTTCTCCACTCACCAAACCCCTATTATGACCGGTCCCGTAAGACGGAAGCTTGGGGCTAGGGGTATATGTGGTCCACTACTCAAAATACATTCACCTATTTTTATTCATAAAGTATTACATATTGCCTAAGAACTAATTTATTGCATCGAAAACAGTCATATTAAAAATTAATGTACGATAAGTTAATTATTTAAGGTCTAATATAACTGACAAAGCTGCTAGAAAATAAAATGCAAGGGCAATATAATAAAAGTTTGTTAGAAACAAGGAACACATTCAGTCTGAAGAAATAATTTATGACAATTTGTGAAGTTTTGTCATAGAACGCAGCAATAAATTTGCCTGTCCATAGTTCCTTCTGAGGCATTTAAGACTTAGGATCGAAAACAAAAAAATGCTTAGATGTCAACGTGTATATGGACAATGAAAACACTCTTTTTACATGTTAAGCATGTGGTAAGGCGCTTTTCTGTACAATACAGTTTCCGTTAATACATTATTTTAGAAACGGAGCGTGCAGAGGAGTAAGTTTTAGCAAAATCTCCGTATACTTTTGGCCGCTTTTTGGTGCATTTTCAATTTTTGAGCAGGTCCTAAAAGTAATCAAGTATGGTGAAAAACACTTTGAAATAAATAAAACCGTGAGCTCTCTCATTTCCTGCCAAAATACATCATTTATTTTCAGATAAGTCAAACAATCGGTCAGTATTCTCTATTTTCACTTTGAAGTTACCTTGGAAAAAGGTAACATGCACAGTTATTTATCAGTTGCTTTTCTTATTAAAGTGCTTTTTGAAGAGATTGTGAAGCAGACATAATAAAATCTCACGGTCGGTCTTTAAAGGGTGACCTGAAACATTGTTATCCAATAGCAGAAATAGCTATAAAGAAATTTGAAAAGTCTTCGTTCATGCGTTAATACCGTTTGTGAGTTATTATCAATCCTTCGAAAATGTCGGTATTTTTCACCAGTTAGATCCCATACAACTTTTGATTGTTGATTATCTTTTGACGTATAAAACTGCTGTAAGATGGGAGAGCAAAGAGATGTATAGCAGTTTGTGTTCAGCTGGAAAATATTATAATAAAATTTACACGGGTTGAAATTTATGGTGATAGGTTTGACGACAAAAGGAAAAACGAAGGTTCCCTAAAACACATCATTCACAATCATGGGAAGCTGAGCAAACAAGACCCAGCAGTGTATCTTTTTACGACTGCTACAACCTGACATTTGCGATGCAGTTGGAAGTATATGACTCACACCAATATTCCTGTCAAGCCTTCAGATGTAGATGTCCGGAAAATTACCCAGAAAAAAGGATTGACTGAAATCATGGATACTAGTACGAAATCTTAAGTTAAACTTATTTAACCCCTTTTAGCTGTTAATTTCTGAGGAAATTAACAATCCACAATAATAAACACTGCCTTAATGAGTTCTTTAAGTAATAGAGCTGGAATCGATATTCTTTGGGCGTCAATCACACAACCACTAAAAATTATCGCTCTGGTCTCTTGTTTTGATTAGTAACACTCCTGCTTTCGTAATTTTTCACCCCCCGGTAACTGCTTATTGAAGGTTAAGACCGTCTATATATCAGGAATTGTCTGTGGGCATTACTCACATGCACATGCAAATATGCATGAAGCCAGACGGACATATTTTGGTGTGCTGTAAATCACCTACAATCGATGTTAAAAAAATTGTATGTAGTAGTTGGGCAAGTGGAGAACTTGTGTTCCAATATACGTACGAAAAAGGTGTTGTAGCGTACTCCCGATATAAGTACGAGTTATAAGTCTATATATGTGTTTTGTCGAGGTTTCTGTTGCTACATGACGCAGCTTTAAGGGTTGAGCTCGTTGGTGGCTCCCCCCAACATTCTAAATACGTGTTTGGTAAGATTAACTTCTGAGGATAAGGTAATACTTTCGGAAGTTATTCAGTACAGAACATGGAAATAAGTAACCAAGACATGACGTTTTACAGTCAGACGTGAACTTTAAATAAACATCGGAGCCGAGCATAATTGGCCACTGTGAAATAACCACGTAATGTCCATCCTACAAATAGATAATACACCACCTAGTATAGAGTCCATACGGCAAAAGCGTTATACTGTACTATCGTCGAAAGGACTAGGTAACACTCTTTAAGAAAACATTATTCACAATCCTTGGCATTTCTTGCATAAGAGAAGTGCACACTGCCTAGGTACCACCCATAGGCTTGTTTAGGATTTCCTTCCACATAGGGATGGGCTGGGCGAGCCCTTTAGATTTTTGGAACGATACCAATCTTACGAGACACAGAGCAGTAAGTTACTTCAAATGCACGACTAAGTATCTATATCGACATATGGCATGTCGAATATTTGAACTCCGTAAGATGGCTTAGCCAACGCAATTACTAAAACCTGCAAGTACCACACCCAAAGAAGTGAGACACTTTGTTTCCGAATGCAGTCGACCTGCCCAGTATTGGCGGGGGTAGAATTCGCACCTTTCCATGAATAGCTGAAATCTGCTAATATGCGAGGCCTCTATAAAAGCGCCTAAAACTGCCTATCAGAAGGTTAAAATACCTAATATATCTTAAAGTAGTATCTGAAACACCTTAATATTATCTCAAAGTCATCTCATAACTTTACTATTAAAGATATATGGCTTAACACTGAACATCTATAACTGTAACTCCTGTCAGGAAGAAAACTATCTAAGTTCCTCTCACTGATAGGAACAATCCGGCTCCGGGGCAGTCTCGCTTTGCGTGCCTCCTTTGTCTTGACCTAATGTCCACTCATTGAAGGTCGCTTGTAACTGCATGAACAGGCCGTCAGTCAGGTTCTTTTGTTCTAGTACTCTTGGGATTGCCCGAGTGATAACTCGCGTCCGGGCCATTCCAACAGTTTCGATCGGGAATATTAACCTTGTTGCATAGACCCTCACCGATCGGTTACGGGACCCACTCGTACCGTTTCCCCTTCACGCTTACGCTCGAGCTTGGTGCACTCTTTGGGGGTTGGGCATGACGGGCTGGTGACGGCTAATAAACCATAAATGGCTATTCCAGTCTTCCCTGTCTTTGTCGGTGATGTGCGGCAATTAGTGGGGCTCTAGATTGAGCCCTGAGGCAAAACGGGAAGAAAAATTCCCGAAGCCGATTGATGAACGTCCAGCCACCAAAGATAAGCGATAGTTTGACAGACATTTCTGGCTTATTAGCTATTGTCAGTCATCATCACACAGCTCCATGTTTGTAGCATCTGTGCTGTGTAACAAGAATCATTGACATTTATCCTTGCAAGTTTTACGAGACACCTTTTATTTATTGGTTAATTTACAAACTAAAACACGCATAAGATCATCGAAGTGCTGAAAGATGAGTCTTAATTCGTGGAATAAGCATGTTTTATTGCTTAGATTGTTTAGTGCATTGCTGGATTGCAAAATGGTATGAAAATAAATAATAAACGCGTGTATTCGACTAATCGCATGGCACCTGTGTGTCAAGTTTTGTAGACATGCCTGAATCGAAATGTATCTGAAAATCTAGTAGTCACAGTAGGAATTAAAAGAGGCTAAACGATTTCCGGAGTACGCTTCATATCTGTAGGTCCCTGTTGACAATCAACAACAGTGAACATTGCACGCAACTAGTTGACAACACACCGAAAAGTGCGCAAAATATTACTTGGTCTACCATTGCTAGTATGCAGAACTTGTCCTGGATTACTCTGCTCACCTCGTGTATAACGTTTCTCGTCTGTTCCTATAGCTTTCGGTCTTTTTGAACATCCTACCGGAGGTTACTTGATGACATATTTTTGCATTTGCAATTCCCATTAGAATAAAGTAATACTTTACCTAAATAGACGAGTTACTAGGGTTTAGCTTGCAGTGAATTTCAAACTATTATTTTTTTAAGTTTACCTTCTCTTCTAATAGAAACGGCAAGGCTGACATATATGACCCCTTAAAGAAGACACGGGAATACGAACCGTCCGCAATACATATGGCTTTGCGCTAAACTCAAGGGCAGTTAGGGTTAACTTCAAGGTTGGGGTTAAGCTTCGCGTTATAGTAAGTTATCGTTGGCTTTATTTTGGGGTTTATGTTCAGGGTATAGTGAAGGTGAAACTTAGGTCTAAATTGAGGGTCAGTGATAGCGCAAGGTCGCTTTTATTATTTGGACGGGCCTTCCAATTTCGGTATCCTATGCCCATATAAGTAAGCATTACCGTACAAACAACTTCTAGGCATTTTTGAACATCTGTCCAGTTCTTGTAAAACATGCACGTCCTCGGTTTTCTAATGCATTCCGTGTTTAAACCATTTATTGTGTTGCAATACATATGAGCAGTAGGCTAAAATGTACGTATTCACATAAAGCACACGATAAGGTAAGTGATGGCTAACTTAGAGCATATCAGCCTTAGTTGGTTGCGGGCATATTTGGAACTTCGTGCGAAAAGTCTCTTGTAAGTCTTGGTAAACAAAGGAAACTCAAAAATACTCGCAAAATCTGTTTCGTAACGAACAAAGGGTTAACGTTGGCTATTTATAATATTGTTGTCGGTGGGCACCGTTGGCAACAAAAATGCCTCAGTCCCCATTATGAAATTATGTTGTTTTTCTGCTCTCGGACCAATAGTTTTGCATAACATATATGAGTAGAACAATTATATAGCCCAGCTATCTTATTTAAGACGTGGACCTTCTACTTCCGTTTGACAGTTCAGTTATTATGTTTTGACACGAAAACACCCCTAAATAAGTCTTCCGGTCAGATGGAACCGACATTGCGCAGATGTATGCTGTCGACTGCAGAATTGGGTGATTACGCATTGAACAGCATCAGTCAAGAACTCACAAAGCAGTGAATTGCATGGTTAGTTTTTAAAAGAAAAAAGTGTTTTTAGTAGCTCTCATAAAATAACCACTAACAACTTCTATAAAATATCTGTCCAGTTCGATACAAAATACCGAACTTCGCACGAAAACCCTTGTAGCACTCAAAACGCCCATCTCGCATTCCTCACCTGTTAAAAAACTACCGATCTTAAAAAGAGAGCAGCGTTTGGTTTATGAGATATTATCTATTAGCAAAGAACACACTTATTTCATCGATAATCATCAAATCGAAAACAACTTTGCAAAGGAACATTCATAAAGTCGAATTCGTTTCTTGGTTACTGAGAAGAAATTGATTTCCCACACTTGCCTTCGCCTGATTATTTTGAGTTGATATCAGAGTTTCCGGTTCCAGAAAGTATTTTTTGAAAATTTTATTGCTTATATGAATGCTGTTTTTATATCCTAACGCACCAAAACAATAGGTTTCGTTTTGTGATATTAAATAACATGGGAAATTTCGTGGATATCTGTGGACTTCAGATTTTGCCCAGATTCTGACTGTTTTCTTGCAATCAACAGTTTTCTTTAATAAAAAGCTTTTTGAGCGTAAAATCCATTCAAAAGATCAAAATAACAAGAACAAGTTTGCGCTAAACTACCAATTCCAATTAAGATCATGACTTTACATGAATTAGGTTATCTACTGTACTTCTAAAGACTTTCCGCAATTTAACCGATTGGATTTGCCCTCACGCATTTGGTCCATTGATCCTTTTTATTGCTTATCGGTGTAATATGTTAACAACTCAGCTGTCTCATATTTTCCAGCATATTTTCTCTTATTTCTCTGCTGGTTTATCCTATGCTTTTTTAGTTACACTCATACAAAAACATTTTTTATCAGCTGATCTTTAGTCTTAAATCACTTTCTGCGAGGGCTAATCACTGAGCTAACTGGACACTGTCCTCTAAATTCCTTTCATTGAGGCTTTACAAAGGCCCAAATTTTTGTTCAAGTAAGCTACGCATTCGGAAATTGAGATTTAAATCCATTTAGTTTTTCGCCATCATAATCTGCATGCTTTTGTTCACAAGTAGTATTGTTCTTGTTATAAATCCAATGTTTGCATTATTCTAGATTGTCCTTTACTACCTACATTCGTCGTTACTGATATTTCCTACGGTTGCACACTCCTTATCTTTACTGGTGTATCCGAAGAATTCACTCGACTGGTCAGCGAATTTGGGATTGGTGTCGCTCATCGCCCGGAAGCGACAATCCGCAGGCAACTCATGCAACCTAAGGACCCATTACCCGTCAACCACAAATCGAGTGTTATTTACCGAATCGACTGTCTTTGCGATCAAGCCAATTATGCTGGCGAAAGCGGCAGACGGGTGGCCACGAGTCTGCACGAGCATGGCATTCGCACGCGGACTCTATTAATAGGCATATCGATCTCCCAGATGCCTATATCACGTTGCGCGAGCACTTGCAAGGCTCAAGGCCACTCAAGGTCACTCCCGGCAGAGCTGATTTAATCACGCAGTGAATTGTACGTTTTCATCCCTTGACAATGGTCTCGAGTGAGAGTCCGAAACGTCGGGCAAATAAAATATTGGTCTCAGAGAACGTCCTTCCGCCTTCTACTCCTTATCTTTGTTTTCAGACTTGAAAGGAAGAGGATTATGAGTTCCTCTTGTTCATAATTTCTCTCCCACCCTAATAGCATTGCGCGCGTAAGCGTAATACGCAAACGCGCGCTTCACACGTGCTTGGTTGTCGTTGGCTGGGATAATGACGTAATCGATAGGTGATTGGCTTATCGATTTCTTGCATGCTCCACGAGCGGCGGCCGCGTGCCCGCACCTGGTGAGTGCATGCAGGTATGACAGTGTCGCCATTGTGAGGTGGCGCAATCTGCTGATAACACCTGCAAGCGAGCTCTCTTTGCTGCGGCTGCAAATCCGGTATATCTGTTGTTTTTTGCCGTTTTCTTAAGCATGTGGAAACCACCATCAAAGCGAACTTTAAGAAGACGTGCATTGCACGGATATCTTAACGATTTACGTAAAATTGAGCAAGAAGCAAGGGGAATGACTAGGTTGTCAGACTTTCTTGAATCTTCTTGCAGTTATTCATCTGAAGAATCCGACTGTAGCACATCATCGTGGAAGGAAGATAGTACCTGGAACTATTTGTCAGCGGAAAAAGTAACAGAACCATCAACAAGCAACGTGACTGGACACCCGGCGATGAAGCAGGAGGAAACTCTGAAAAGTGCTTTGCGGTTTTGGGCAATAGACTGCAACACGCCGATTAAACACCTGACGAAACTTCTCAAAATTTTGAAACTTGTGGCCCCTGACCTACCAAGTGATGGACGTACGCCTCTGTGGAGAAAAGGTACTCGGACAAAGGTGGCGGCAATGGGTAGCGGTGAGTATGTCCACATGGGACTTGTTACAAAATTAACCAAGCAGATAAGTCAATATTCCATGCCTATTGTAGGAAACGAGATTGTAATATATTTAGCTATAGATGGTTTGCCCTTATATCGTAAAAATAATTTTGACGAGTGGCCAATCCTTGGCCGCGTTATGGACCCCTTCATAAGTGAAGTGTTTGTCATCGGAATTTATTCCGGCAAAGGCAAACCTTCAGATGTCCACGCATACTGTAAGCCTTTAGTGAAGGAACTGTTATGGTTATCTAGGCATGGCGTTCCTGTGGACAGTCTGCAGAGAACGTTTGAGTTTAGAGTGGGAGCTGTCGTTTGCGATGCTCCTGCTACTGCTTTTATTGAACAAATTAAGAACGTGAATGCGTAATATGGTTGCGAGCGGTGTTTCGTCGAAGGTGAGCATAAAACCTTCAACCGTGCCCACGATCGGCATCAGTGGCACAGTGGGTGGTGTCGACAAGCTACAAGCCGAACTGATGAGTCAAATTATCCACTTAACCTTCTCAGTGTCTGTTATGTTACGTTTCCCTGCGTCTAAATTTCCTACTTTCCTCCTTTCACACGTACGACGCAACAATGACGACGATGATGCGCCAGGAGCTTACGGGCTACTAGCTTCCATGAAATCCACAGTGTTGCGTTCGGGTAGCCAAGAATTCTGAAAAAGCGCCCAAAGGAACCTTTTTTTGATTTTTGTACCATACTATTTTTAGGCCCGCTTTTTTATATTACTAAACATTCCTAAACAAACAGTCTTTAAAAAAGTAATATTTTACTGCGTTTTGAAAAAATGGGGGCTTTTTGCAGGAAAGGAGGTAACCCCAGTCCGTCTGAGACATGAAATTAGATTTTTCAAGCTTCAAGCGCAAAAATGCGAGCTCGCTTGGAGCTCGTTTTTTTGAGCTCGTTTCGAGCTCGAACAGGTGGCCAAATCGAGCTCAATTTTACGAGTTAGCGAGCTCGAAACGAGCTTGATGCGAGCTCGTTTTGCTATAAGGGCATGCACGTGTAGCTTTCATGAAGTTTTTTTATTCAGAAACATATAATTTAGTCCTAAAATAACTAAATGGTAAGTATAGCTGATTCTGCATGTTTGAGGCATTTCAACCCTTTTCCAATTACTAGCATTCAACTTTGCTGCTTTCCTGCAAGTAATGATATTGTACATGCCCGCTAAGGAATACTCGAAAACGTACGCTCGCCAGATTTTACTTCTGCTATGTTTGCATAGGGGTTCATGTAAAAATGCTTCAAAATCGTTATGCTCTTCAATGAACGATTGATGCCAGTAAACTGCTAAACCCTTGCTCCGCTGGCTCGTGTTCTATTGAATACGATCAGTAAGTCACATGGGAGTCCTGTACTATCAGTTCACTGGTAAAGGGATCACTTCAATTTAGAAGGACCAAATATACTTACACTGAGGTCCGGTTTTTAAAGTTGTTGGTTAAGGTATAACTGGTTTCTGGCCGCAAAAAATTTCAGCAATAGGGGCTTCCTCTGCGCCCAATCTTGGATATGAGAAACCCGCCCCAGCACACTATTGCAAAAGGACTAAAAGACAAGTTTAAGCCTCTCGAAAGTTGCATATAGGCTCAAAGTTTGAAAGGTACCTGTGAGTTTGTGGACAGCGGATGGTCTCATTAGATGTATTAGCACTACTTACCAGCGTAATCGTGGTGTTAACAATAAACTACCTCTGTGACGTTATCCAGGACACGAACTAACGCAGTGCATACAAAATTTTCTGCCGCTCTGCAATGGCGAGCTACAAAGGTAGATAGACGGCGTGCTGACGGATTCCTACTTGGACCGTTTATCGCAAATTATTTAATGAAAAACCGAGAAAAGGAATGTAAGAGGCAGCATCAATGATCTCGATTTTTACGGTCGGTATGTTGATGATGCCTTTTGTCTGTCAGATCATAACACCGATGACCTGGCCCGGATGTTTAACAGTGCGCATCTATAAGTCTGGGTTTTTGCTGAGTCTGAGCTGAATAGTGAAATAACCTTTCGCGACGTCCTTTTATCCAAGCAAAAGAACGGATCTATTCAGTGTAAATTATTCCGAAAAAAAAATTTGGACGGAATTATACATCAATTTTCACGGTTTATGCCCCTAAATATCAAACGAAATTTAATCCAGGAATTGGCAGCTAAAGTGCGGTGTGTCTATTCTCCTGAAACTGTTGATGCAGAATTTCAACAGTTGCAGAACACAGTTCTTGAAAATTAATGCCCAGAGAAATACAACCTCAGGAATATATGCGATCAGGTGGTGATCACCTGTCGCTCTCACCAGTTGTTCACTCCGTGCACTTGACATTTATGTTCAATCCGCCTACGTGACCTATGAAAATTGCTCACATCCTACCTTACTTCCCTCTCTATCCCAGTTCCAGTGACCTCAACGTGCTGATCTGCTCATGTGGGTGGTGTTACAATGATGAGTATTACCCGCACGCCATTTATAAACCCTGTCCAATTTTCATATTTTTTATCAGCGCAATTGTATAGGCCCGATGGCTAATTGCTGAAAACATATGTTGACCGAATTGACTTTTCAAGTTTAACACGAGAGTATTCACAGAACAAACCAGAAATAGTCCGTAGAAGCTAAAAGGCAAGAAAGAAAGCAGTTCAGAAAAAGCTGTGGTCGCCAGAACAAGAAGCTTACTGGTTTTACATTTTGAATCCTTCATCAGAGACAATAGCAGATGCATTCAAGTGCGGATCCGAGACATCCGGTGTCATCATCATCATCATCATCATCTTCTTCTTCTTCTTCTTCTTCTTTTTCTTCTTCTTTTTCTTCTTCTTCTTCAGAAGCCGGAAGTAGTCATTTCAGTCGGCCTCGACTTTGTCAACACTCCCGCCACATTGGGGCATGTTTTTTGTCATACGACGGATCATAGAGATGACAGATTTGAACTTTATACAAAATCAGAGCTCCTTGCCGCAGTCATACGCTAACCTCGCGTTAACCTACTTCCCTATATTTTGACAGACAAAAGCTGCGAAAGATAAGAAAGGGACTTTGCGAATCAAGGACCGCTTAAATCCCAGTGAGCAGTCAGGCATCGTGTATCGCATACCATGTCAAAATTGTCCCCGAAACTACACAGGACAGACAGGGCGTATGCTTTGTTCGCGCATACGCGAACATAAGCGAGTGGTACGACTGGGTGACGCATCATCGCAAGTGGCCGCCCATACCTACGAGACCGGTCACGAGTTTAATTTCGCAGCGGCAAGAGTAATCGCACACGCTGGCAACAAAACAGGCCGCGAATTGACTGAAACCTGGGCCTCGGATGAGAACTCAATCAATCGATTTATCGATCTGGCGCCGGCGTACATCGCGCCGCGCAGGCAGCTCCAGAATGATGGCACTATCGGTTGACTGTTCCATCTCCCCCCCTCGCTCCCGCCCCCTTCCCTTTCCCTCGTAACGGTTGATTGGTCCTTGCGTCCTATAACTGTTACTTGTCTTTCCTGTACGTCTTTTATCTCTGACGAAGGACTCTAGAAGGAGCCCGAAAGCTCAGACAAGTAACATTATGATCCGGTGATCGCAATGCCTTCTTCTTCTCTATCTACACCTGGGATGCGAACATTTGCTTCAATTCGTGACTTTTTTCTTGTACTTTTTTTCTTGTAATCTGGCTTTTTATCCCAACTCTTACAGGTTATTCACAACCAAAAATTTATTCCACGTTCCTTCACAAATGTTAGCAATAGGAACCTCCTAGATCTTGTGTGTAAGCAGTCTTCATTTTTTCTATGTTTTAGATGGCTATCCTTCCGCAGCGGCGACACCGAATCCGGATACTGGTGGAAAAATATATCCATAGTGGACGTGGTATAACAACCTAATGCACGCAGCATCTGTCACATCGGCAGATGTGCATAACCACCACAACTAGGCCAGTCGCTGGATGCACAAAATGTCGTTACATAATATCAACTAGAGAAGATCAGAGTCGGTCTGGTCGGGTCTCTCATGTGCATGCTCCGGTGTGCAATGTAGCAACAGCGTCAGGACAGAAGAACTCCTATGCAAATACGGAATCGTGGTGGCACACTACGCTGGCAGAACACTAACGGCCAAAAACTGTCGTAACTATGACCTTCCCACTAATCTATATACATTTTCGATCACAGTATATATGGGAACGCATAAAGGAATGGCGGAGGCAATCCATCTATCTATTACCAGAAAGGTGACAGAGAACATCACATGAGTATACTGGAGGTGTTTGCCACAGGTCAGCAAAGCATAGCGGAACAATAGCCCAGATACCTTTTGTTCACCCTCTCAGGGATGGCACCCGATATTCTGCAAGTGTCTGTCGTCAACTTTCACTCCATATTATTAGTTCATTACTTTATTGGTCGGCGGATTTAGATAAATTGCACCTTAACCTATCATAGCGATCATTGCTGTTAAAACAATCCCTACAACAGACTCTTCGTCCGCATACTTCTTCAGTGACTGATCTCACCCCTGAAACAAGAGCTGCCGTTGAAGATACAGTTATGATTTCGTAAAGATCACGGAAACCCTGTCATCAAATACAACGTTGAATTATTGTAAAAGAAACATCAGGAATTATGGACCGATATCTTCACAAACTTCATAAAGCTGACAGAAACCTTTGACTCAGCTCATATAAATTACATTGGGATGGTTACTAAGAGGTCCTGTTGATCTGAAAAGAGGTTACCCCATAGTGAGGTGGAGGTTAATGTGGTGGGCTGAAACAGGGCTCCTTACTTGTTTTAGCCATCCTTGAGTGCTATAATATTCTATATTAATCTCTGACCTTACTGGACTCCTTCCAACAAAGGCGATTGAAATGGCCATTTTGGCTTATTAGCCGTTGTCAGCCAGTCATATCCAACCCCACGTGGTGAACCACCATACCCTTCTCACGTTCACTGCGTCTCGATGGCAAGGCAAGTCCAAGACAACTGGAGGATAGTTAGTGCAGTTGCTATGGTGTTTCTGGTTCAGGTCAAAAATTACAATAATGTTGTTTGAAGTTATTTTCGACTTTGAATTGATATGGACGAAAGCGGGCCTGATAGATTAGGCCCTTAACCTCATGTAACAATTCAAGTTAACTCAGCCAAACTAACTATTAGTCCTTCGCAATTGAAGAGAACCACTGCTGTCCCGGAGGATAAGGAGGAAAAGAGGAAGTAAATACGGCATATAGTAAGGTGGGCTTGCGCTGCATTTGCCTCACCACACCTTTCCTACACCAACTGCGTCCTGATGGCAGGGAAAATTCACGAGGCCGGATGCTCGCTAATAGAGTATTTTGATAACATCGTCTGTGCCCGTCATACGCGTGTGAGCTCGAATTAATCACGGTGCATATGGAACACATGCTATGTTCCTTGCCTCAGTAAAATTTGAGCACCTTGCATCATTTGAATATTGTTAGAGCCGAGCATTAATATCCAGACATTACTTAGGGTCCATGAGGAGGCGGAATGATTTCCAGCATTTCAACTTGATTTTCAAACTCGTTCTCTTTGATGGGAAATCACTGCTTCCCTGAATAAGGGTAATGGGACAGGCCGGATTGCTGCGAAGTCCACTGTGGATCAGAGCAAGGATTTAGCGGGAAAAGTAACCAAAGGAGCTTGAACGCCTATGGGAGCGAAAGCCGTCATTTCGGCCATATTTTTACAGTTTGGATGACGGATAAAGACTGGCATTTGTGGCTAAGTTAGCATACGAACTCTTTCTGCACATGGTAACACACGCCTGATTCCTCTCTGTTGATTGGATCATACTTTCTCCACTGTGCTTCGCCCAGTATGGAAAATGCCACCACTGTCCTAATCTAGTTTGGCCTGTGGTTAGGAAGAATTGTATCACCTAAACACGGCAAGGGAATAGGAACGCCAGCCCACTTAACATTGGTGGCCATACGATAAATATCAGGAAAGTTAAATACTTCCGTGTCTTAATCTTAACACCAAACTAAACTGTGACCCCTTATCTGCGCATGTCTCCGACTTGTTTACGATTACCTATGACTAAGGATTCCCGACGGAATCCTAAACGTCAGGCAAATAAAACTCTTTTTCCAGTGATCGCACCCTAACCCTAATCTAAGCCTAAACTTCAGACACTGTTAAGACAATCTCGGACTGTGAGCATCCGTTAATATTCGTTGACGATGAAATTATATGCAGTTGATCGGCTCGGATAATCAACTGAACACGGGAGAAGGAACATTATGTGAGGTTGAATCTGGGGACTTTATCCTCACGATTGATAGAAGCAAACGGGCGAGTTCCGGGAAACAGCTTAGAAAAAGAAGATGCGGTTGCTGGAACAAGGCGGTTATTAGCCTGACGTTTTGGATCCACGTTCAAACCCATTTTATTCGTCAGCACCATCATAATCTGCGACTGTTTTTGAGGGTGCGTTCCAGGAAGAATCCGAAACAGCAGGCCAACAAACGTCACGTTCCGACGATTGCATTTTCTTCGCCTGAACTCAAGGTCAGCCAAGTTTATCACAAAGGCTCTTACAGAAAGGCAGCTACAGCATACACCGCCTGTGCCGTTCCGCAGACACTCAGCCAACTTCTGCTAGGGCAGATGTGCGTCCACAGACCCACAATCGTCTATGTCCCACTTGAAGACACTGCCCACCGGCTAACGCAACCGACAGAACTGCAACTCGTTACCTCTTGGGTACTGCATCACGGAACATTTCGATGTTATCCTTCGGGTGTTACAACACGCAACACTAGACACCGGCAGTCTGAAAGAAAGTCTGACGCACAAACAAATGGCGGCTGACACCAAATACACTCTCAGGCATGACTTACCGCCGGCAACGCACACTTAGGAACTCACCATCGGCTACTGCAGTCCGAGACGGCAACGCAAGATTCTGCATGCAAAAAATCTCTCAATCTGGTGTTTCCGCCCTTTAATGCTAATCGGAACTTGACTTTATTATACTGCTGCAAGTACACTCCCGTTACACAGGACTGCAGCCGGCGCTTCGATACCGGTCGTGACTAATACGAAGGCAAGCTGATAAGTAGGCCGACCTGAAAAGTCGCAAACGAGCGCTGTTAAATTCGGAACGCTATAAGTGCGTCTCCTTCAACAGCGTTTGTGTGCGTGGACTCCATCTGTGACGCATGCACACTAAATAGGCAACTTCTCTTCATTTCAATGAGCAAAAAAAGTGCCGGCCAGCTCTACTGACGTAAGTTACTGACAGTTACGAGGAGAAAAAATGCTTCGGTCGGTGCAGCACAGGTCAAACGCTTAGCCTACAAACCGTTTTTTGAAAGCGCCACAACTGGCCATAGTCATTGTGGCTTGAACTGTCGCTAGCAAACAATTTAGCTCGACCCTTCTCAGGGCTGACGACCAAGCTGCAATAACTTTTTATTAAAGGGGCTTCTATGACAGTTGAAAGGTCAGTTTCAACTATGTTCACTGCGTGCTTCATCAGGCCGAAGAAAAACGCGGCGACTTCTGCGGGAGTTAGTTTTCGGTGATAGTAGATTTGTGCTGCATCTACCACACCTTGCTTTACCCAACCCGCCTGTGCCCGGTGTCGAAACAGAGTCAAGAAGACCGGAGCCGATATCAGGTGGTCGGCACAGTAGACTCCGCGCTTAAGGGTTACACCATGAAACTTAGTCCGCAAAAACACCTGATTAGGGTTTTAACACGACAACAAAATGGTGAAATCGACCACACGGATTCCAAGTTACACAGCCTGGGCCTGCGTGCCACAAACCCCATTATACATATCCTGGTCACAGCCTAGACTTGACGAGCGAATTTGCACATCAACAACCTGACTCGGATCGCATGAGGTGGGAGTGCCATAAGGGCCGCACTAAGAAGGCATCAGTAGAGCCTTTGGCATCCGATTGGTCTGAAACATTGCGCGAAAAGGAGGGGGGTCGTGTATAGAGGCAATATAATATGTCAGCAAGGTGAGGGAGGATGTTCTATTGGTCATCGGAGCAGCCACATCTAACTGGGCCAAGAGGAGGAGGGGCGAACAGCTGGCTCTCCTCCACAAAGTCCCGTCACAGGTCTTAATCTCGGCGAGTCGAAACAACTGTCTCTTGACGTGATAAGAAACAAGGGAGCCGAACGGGAGAGGGGAAAGTATTCAAGTGGCATTTGCTGGGGGCCGTTTGTGCCTCCCGTGTGCATTCGAGTGGAAAAGGGCCAATAAGGAGGGCGAAAACAGTCTTGGACGAAGAAGAAGAAGAAGAAGAAGAAGAAGAAGAAGAAGAAGAAGACAGCTTTTGCAGAAGGAAAACGATCTATGTAGGTCAGACAGGATTTTACTGGAGATAGACGTGGAGAAGTGCAAACTTGTTCAGCCGGAAATAACGCTCACTGTAATCTAATTCACGCGCACGCCACCGACCCAGTGTCCACCTTGGTGTGGTGCACACGGTGGACCTCGATGGACTCGGTGGTCGAACTGTCGGTTATCGTAGACTCCACCGCTGGCAAAGATACGTCTTATCGTCTTATTTACGAGTTTATGACTGTTGGGGTACTTCTATCTTAGATTGCCTGGCCGGCCTACTTCGTATTTTACAAGAATATAACTTTTTGTCATCGAATAATATGCCCAACATCTTTCTACGGGGTCAGTGTATGCGGACGATGACTTTAAACAGACTGCACTGAGAGCTATATACAGGATCGGGTAATGAAGGTATCATTTAAGTGAAAGAAGTAGTTGCTTATGAGGGGTTGGTATAAAAGAGGAAAGAGTGGTATGATGGAATAGAAGGGCCAAGAAGGAGGCTGTGTGAGTTGCTGAGAGGCAGATGGGGGTCAGTGCCCGCGTGTTAAGATGGTTGGCTGGTCCACTTAAGCAACACACCCCTACAAAATAATATTTAAGCAATTATATATGCTTGCTGATGATTTGTTGAAAGTCATCTGTTTACAGAATTGAGACAGTCTTCGTCATGCTGCCACAGGAGCAACAAAAAGCCCTCTTACTGGAGCAAGTACACCACAGTCCATCACGAAGGGTCGAACTGTAATTCTCGAAGCCAATCGATTAGAACATACCAGGGAGAAATAGCGAAAATATCAAGCCTATACTATCGAAATACGGACTCGTCGGCACCAATCCCTCCCTGAATCTTTTCATTGGGAAGGCCCTTTCAGGAACCGTATTGGTCTTTTTTACTGCTGAAGGTACTTTAAAATTGAGAACGGCAATAATTATGGCGGTAAGATCTACAGAAGCACTGTTGATTGGACGGAATAAGGTAGATCGCTGAAACAACAGTTTTATATGTCTAAATTTCCAATCGACATAAATATGCGAATTCCAGCAAGCAGTTCAGAAGAAGAGGACGGGTTTACTTTTTCTGTACCACCGCATATGTACGAAAGACTGGCAGCTCTCATATACATCGCAGATTGTGTGATAATGATTAGGTTGCCTGCATGGTATTGGACCAGTTGTCTTCGGGACAAAAATACTAGGATCAAACTTCGTCCGCACTCTTCTCGGCCTTGCTAATTACTCTGTCTGCGCAAGGCCTCAACACAGAAATGGAGAGCGAAATAATTGCGCTGCTCAATCGAAAACCATGTCTCAAGCAGTTGACGGTTCAAGTGGTTGTCACCTCGCACGAGAACTTCGGTCTCATTGAACTTCTTTAAGCCGTGCGATGTGGCAGCTGCTGCCATTCCATTGCATAACCTTTGCAAGCTCGACCGTTAATTCGAGTGTGAATCTGAAATTTCAGGCGAATAAAACTCTTGTTTTGGCGATCGCGGCTCCTTATGTCAGACTGCTTCTGGAACTCGTATCTGCCCTCCTATCGCCAACCTCTAGCAGTGTTAACGAAAACACTTCTGACGATGGATTCCGGTAAGTTTGAAAGCTCAGACGAATCAAGCAATAATTCCGGCGAAAGACGAGCCTTTTTTGCGTGTTTTGTTGCCACTTTTATTTCTGACGATAGAACCCCCCCCCCCACAGCTTTCCGGTGATCGGCAGGCCCCTACGTTCCGAATCAGAGCACATACATTTAATCGGTAGATGATATTCCAAAATAAACAGGTACTTATCTTGAGGTAGAAAGTAATATTTTATAGACGGGCAGGTACTATTTACACATCATACTTTCTAGAATAACTCTTATTGCCCATATCGTTAGCGTCATCGGGTTGTAAATTTGCAGCAACCTACAGCTCACAATTACCCTCAGGCACTTGACCGGACTCACTAGGAACCCTGATAATGTTGAACTGCGCCGGAATTTGGTTTTCTTAGAATTGCCCCAGTTGGTAACCACCTCTTGCTTTTTTACAAATATAAATAGGGCAAACTTTGCAAATTAGGTTCTTTCCCCTTCGAAAACGGGAAAAAGGGAAGCGAGCCTGAAAATTTTCTCTTCTTTGCAAACTAATGAGATAAAGAAGTGCAAACAAAATAAAACTATGATCATAGGAAAAGTAGGTTTGCCGATACAATTAAAAATGTGAGTCCCAGGAAGTGCTTTAGAAGTAGACACGATTGTTGGGGCGAGGAATTTATTCGCTTGATGCTTTGGATCCAAACCCGAACCCACCATCAGAGACAGCAACAGATACGTATACTTCGTACACAGGGAGTTACATTATTCAAAGGACACAGTCGCTATAATACTGCGTGCGTCGTGCGTCTTTAGTCGGGGAGTGGACCTCGCAAACTGACTGCGTGAGTGGTATCTCGACGCGCCTGTTAGTGCCAGCCGCTTCCGCCTCCATAAGGTTCTGCCCCGCCTCGTGCTAGTATCCGTGTTCTCGCGAAGCCGAAACCACGGCCTTTCTCCAGCGTGTGAGTAGCGAATTGAGACAGTGACTCGCCGCTCCGAACGGCCTGTCTGTGTTCAAGTATTCACAAAACTAGTCGTCGTCCTGTCTGGGCTCTATAATGGTACGGATAGTGCGACACCCAGGTTATATTAATCCTGACGTGTGTGTCAAGCGAGCCAGGTCGTGCCGTGGCGCAAGTAAACTGGTTTACCGGTCCTGTCAACCACTGCGTCAACTCTGCATCAGACAACGGACCGGTCTGATGCTGGGGTGGGGTCGACAGTGAGGTCGACGGCTCGGCGCACTTTCCCCGCTGTGAAAAATCTGACGCGCTTGAGACTATGCTGGTGCGCTTAAGGCATGGCTTGGAAAGTTTTCAACTGACGAAATAACTCAGATCGCGCGGTCAACCCAGCGTGTGTTGCGTGAAGTGGTTGGCTGACTGGCTGTCGGACTGAGAGTCAAGCTGCAGTGCCTCCTTAACGCAGCCTTGATAGCACTCCCACTCAGCTGGAAATCGAGACAGGTATAGTGGCACACTTAGGGGACGGCTCCGGCCGCAGCAGCAACCTGTAACCTTATCGCAGCGGATTAAGTGAATATAACCGTGCAACTGCGATCTTCAGACCATGGTTACTTAGTGCTGAGGAGAAGTCTTTAAAGGCCAGAGTAGATGGAAGAGTTTATTGTGTACACAACGGAAGAGGAGAATAGATTGACTTGGGAGAGATACGTCCGATCAGTAGGTTGACCGGGCCCAAGTGAGGTCTTAGAGTAGTCGGGCCAGAGGATAGATAGAGGGAGATCTTTCATTGGGTAGGTCGGCCTGGAGATTTTGGGCAGAGAGGCAACTTGCGTCGGGCACGCGTCCAAGCTCCTCATTCGTCGCCTCATAGATGTGAGAACTATGATTGGCTGATCGAGACGTCGAGAAAGCACATCGGTGAGCGTTTGGGAAAGTGCACTTTGACGCGAGCTAGTCAGGCAGGCACGACCTGCTGCAACCTCTCCTACCTCCAGTCAACTTGATTTTGTTTTGACACGGTAGCCAGGTTCGGGAGGCGGAGAGAACGTGATAGATGCAACATAAGTCTATTGCCTTATAAACTAATGTGCGCGTTTGTCACCGTCCCTGCCTTATCGTGTTGTGGAGTACACAGTAAACACCGACGGTCAAACTGTCGTCATGCGGTCTGCTCGTGACGAGAATGTCGAGGAGGGGTAACTGCTCGTCTTTATCTTCTTTGTCAAGTTAAGGATGCACGCCATCACCACGCCGTAGTGCCATTGACGGCAGTGCGAAATTGGCTCAGTCGCGGGCCTCACTCTTTCACCGCCTTTTACTGTTTGACTACAAAACTTCTTAATTGTTCTTGATGCGCTCACACAGTTACTGATGCCGGACACTTGTACGAACTCTAAACCTACTGTTCCAGTTCTCACACCTTTATCGCAGGGGGTTAAGTGAGTCTAACCGTGCAACTGCGATCTTCAGACCATGGCTACTTAGTGCAGAGGTGAAGTCCGTAAAGGCCAGAGTAATAGAAAGAATGTATTGTGTACAAAAGGGAGAGGAGAATAGATGAGCGTTGATTGACTCGGGATAGCTCTCGACCAGCAGGAGAGCCAGCTGCGATCCAAGTGCGGTTTTCAGCAGCAGCAGCAACGAGAACGGGCATTGTCTGGTTGCCTCAAAGGTTATTGGCCGGAAAGACTGCATCGACCACGGCGTGCATGCGTCCTATTCGCCACTGAGAAAGGTTAGCCTTTGAGGAACCTGATTGGCTGTTGCCGAGGTCGCCTAAGTGCAGAAGTACTCGTTAGCGGCAGCGAGGCTTCGAACATGCTCGCCTATGTGGAGTGAGTCACCACACCTTCAAATTCTTTGCACAAAGAATTCGACACTCGCATATTCGCCTCCATATTACTGGGTATTATCGACATGTATCAGGGAGACTATTTTGAGCATTCCCAGCTTACTTGACCTCGTCAGTTAGTCATGTTCCAACCGTGGGCGGGCATCTGGGATTTTAAATTCTAGACAGTTATCAGTCATGCAGGCCTAAGTGGAACGCTCCGCCACAAAACCTACAGGCCTGCGATCGGCAATATTCAAAGTTCTACTGGAGTGGTTTCAGCGGGTTATCTTGATTGGCCGATGGCAAGGATTGTGCCCGTATACTCCTTCAAATCTGCGTATGAATCCCTCGGCGGTGATTGCTAGTGATTAGTGCTAAATAATCTGAAAGTAAGGAAAACTAAAATGACCACCGTTATGCCAATGCCAATGAGGAACCTAACCTTGGGAATTGAAAGTAAAATTGAAAACCTGGACAGGGCAATGCATAAAATTTCATAATTTGGTTCCCTTTAAAATAAGACGAAATTTAGTCCAAAGCTTGGCAGCTAGAGTGCGACGGATACGCCTACCTGAAACTGTCGAAGCATAACTTCAGCAGCTGCAGAACACGCTTCTTGAAACTGGGTATTTAAATAGGTTCATTCTCAGGAATATTGCCGAACAAAAAAGCTTATTACCTTAACCGCAGACAAGGAAGACGTGTTAATAATACTGCACTTCATAGGCAATGCGACAAGGGAGCCGATAAGATGACATCTGTAGGCGAAGATCACAAGCTCTTTCCCCGCGACGACCTCAGGCGTATTCTTCACAAAGTCTTCCCTCCTATGCTTGGAGGTAAAAACCGACTACCGTTGAAGGCCACATCGATCGGCATTTACTCTTTCAGTTGCTCCCGTGGAACAGGATACACTGGCCAAACAATGAGACGCCTGGAAAAAAATATGTGAGGATATACCCGCCTGGTCAAGTAAAGATGAAACTATATCGATTTCGAGTTCTATGCTCGCACACCCTGTCGATATAAATCATCGAGTCGATGCTAACGAAGCATTTCAGGTTGTCTACCGGACCCCAGTCAACTTCTCCAAGGGCCTGCGCCAAAGGGCCTAGCAACAGCCAAGGCAGTAGCTATACGGGTAGCAAATCCAGTGATGTGTTGTCAGAAGACGATAAGGCACGTCCTCTCACTTCCGTGATCGACGCCGACACCAGGTGGCGATCGCATTTTGCCCCACCCTCTATTGACAGTTGTTCACTCCGTGCACTTGACATTGAGGTTCACTCCGCGTACTCGACCCATGACCAATGCTCACAGTCTATCTTATTTTCCCCCTCCCCAGTGCAAGGACTTCTACATGCCGATCTCGCCATGCGGGTGGCTTTAAAACTATGAGTTTTCATCAGAAGACGTTGATAAATCCTGTCCAACCCTACTATTTTCATTAGTAGTGACCGAAAACATATTTTTTGCCAAATATACTTTTTTGAATGAAAATGTTTATTTCCGCCCTGCAATCGGTGAGCGTCGCTTTCATGTGAATTCGAGTGAATTGCACTCGGGCTGGAGCTTTGGCCCTTTGATAAAGCCTAAAGAAATTCCGAGTGATGCAGTTCTACGAATTGTATAGTGGATCGCATAACTCGGATGACCATTCTGGGCAGTTTCCAGGATAGAGTGAATTTCTCATCTCTCTGCGTGCGCAACGCGGTCTACAGGCATCAGATTTTACAAAATTCGACGAGTTCTTGTGCCTGGCGAAGGACACCAAAGAGCACTTGCGAGTGAAGTTCCCTCCAAAACAACTGACACTAGACTGCCTTTTTTAAACGTGTCGCAAATCATTTTTTGCTTTTGTTATTACATAAAATACAGACAAACAGCATTCTTTTCTTGTACATAACCAAGCACTACACATAATACAGTACGTATGTAGTGTACAGTGTCTATACTGCGTTTGCTAATCAAGAACTAGGACTCTCCGGTTAGTGCGCCCGCCGCTTATTAAGCCCAATTTGGTCTGGGCCCAAGGTGGGCTTAATAGCCGGCGACTACTGTAGTGGTTAACCCTCATGCCAAGCAGCTGGAGGCAGTTGTAGTAAGAAGACTGAAGTTAAAAGTCCAGTTTGACATTAACTTTCTGCTTAAATTTGAAGTGAAAGTGTAGTTCACACTCAGTCTAGCTACGAATGTTTGCGAAAATATTCCTTGGTATATCGGGTCCTTTTCCCTCACCATCCTCTCCTTAAAGTACTTATTTACAATCGCAAAATGTAATCACCTTTCTGGGTCTTTTCTTGCTATGCGACGTGAGTGACTTTATGCTATACCACTGTGCGCAGCCAGCATTCAGGAGTAACGACGAATGCTCAAGCCCTAGATGTATTATTAGATATAGAAGGACGGCAACAAGTTGATATTATCTGTAAAATGAGTTGCAAACGTGTTTTAACGACTTCATTTTTTATCTTTAGAGAGGTACAAAGCTCTAACAATACATTATTCACATTTTATGACCCGGGACGGTCCAACCAGCTAGTCTCCGACAACACGGCCGCTGTGCCTTAGCGAATCCAGGCATTTGCCGATGGAGGATGGTCATGCACAGATGGACGGATACGGTATCTCAGTTAGTCAGGCTCCAGTCCTTAAATTACGTTTCCTAACTTTTACCATCCCACTTATAATCTCATCAGTAGCAGTGACGATTATCACCGATGAAAAAGGGACTGAATACGGGGCAGCTGAAAAAGAATACTCAACCAAAACAGCTAAGCACACTTAAAAAGTCTACCTCTAAGCTGTATTACAACTTCCCCATGCTAGGCGAGAACACCAAGACAATTTAAAATTACACTGGATAGGTAATCAAAGAAATAACCGGCTGCGCTTTCGATACTTTTCCTATCGGACATCCTTCAGACTGTTCCTTCACTGAGCATTGTAAGAAATCCCCTTCTGTCTCAAGTAGTCGTTTTAACAGCCATAAATCTGGCGTGTGATTTCCGCATGTTTACTGATAGGCCTTTGCTGCGCGAAACAGATGCACACTTCATTAATCGCCCCCCCTCTCACATCCCCGTTCAATGTGTTTTGTCCTATATCTAGGCCTGCTGTGCACTAGGGCGTTGGCCACCAGAGCGAGATGCACACATCATTCGTCACTTGCATAAACGTGCACCACGCCGACTCTCTTTCACCCATGCGCGACTGTGTGTATTTGTGTGCAGCTTGGTCACATGCCGGTGATGCCGACCGTTCCACCTGTTCGTCTTATCCATCGTTCAGCCAAAAGGCACACCGACTCCTGAGTTGTTGATTGGCCCATTCTGTGGTGGAATGCGCAGCCGTTGGCGAGGTCACTGATTGGCTGAATAGGCGCGCACGCGAGCACCCAATTGCCGACTCGGAATTTCGCAGCGACTCAGACTGGAGAATCGTGCCGTGGTCCTGTCCGTCTAGCCCGCCGTTGGGCACCTCGTTAACGGTTTCACTCAACACAATTACACACCTGTCAACGGGCACACGTACACGCACACATACTGTGGACACTTAATCGATGGGACTATAAGTGGTGTCCATTCACTCTGCGGAAGCCTACCAACTGCATTGATTTGACCGAAGAAGTTACGAAATAACGGAGGATGTCAATTACGGAACGGCCCACCTATCCATCTGCTCGGCATTGACTCGTAGATGGAGTTTACTATACTCAAGGTCAGCCACCTTTATGCTTGCATTTTTTATTTTTTTTTACCAATTCCTCCATAACTCCTCCATGACGATGGACATGAGACCCTAACGCTTACGCGTACTCGAACAACATCCGGCACATTATGGAGATAAAGTCATAAGTTACAAACCAGTTAGCTGATTTCTAAGCATGCAGTTTTGGGATTCCAAGCTCGGATGTTATTTTTTCGTTAATGCAAAAGCAGCTTAACCCCTATTGACAACGCATGTGAACCACCCTTTTCAGCGGAAAGTTCGTTTTGTGTGCGCTAGCGATTAAGCTTGACTGGGAGTCATTGTAAAGTGCTGCAAGATGTTAACAATCTTCGCGCCGCCAAACCTTCTGCCGCCTATGAATCAAATGGTAAAAATAGAGAGGTGCGTCGCCACCCCTGGGATTGGGGATTAGTGCCGGATGGCGGCTAATAAGCCAGAAATAGCCATTCTGGTCGCCCTTTTCGTTGTTGGCTCAACTTTGTATGATTTATATTTGTCTATTTCACGTAGTCTTGATAATTTTCATTCCGGGTAGACATTATAGGCATCTGTACCTTCATGTCTGTACTCTACTAAGATGCACCTACGTACAGACAAGTGAAAGTTAGCAATATCCCATTTATCAAAGCCATATCACCCTAACGTATGTGCCCCGTATGTATGGTGGAAAATCCTTAAAAGGATGAAGCGGGACGAGCAAGGTTAGAAAAAGTCACTTTTCTGTCACAGAGAAATAAAAACCTGTCAATAGTTTTGTTCAAAGCCACCCGGAGCAATGTTCTGCGATCAATCCGTATTACAGGGCGGAAGCTAGAGTTGCAATTTTGCAGTGGTCCCCAGTCCTCTAAGAAGGCCACGTCGTAAAGCGCAGGCAATATTGGAGTGGTTTTTAAATTTCTTTTGGCCTTAACTCAATATAACCGCCAACTGTGATGGAAAACGAAAGCAAAGTTGGCAATCTGTCGAGGGTTGAGTTCCAGTGCTAAACGAAGTAAATCTCAGCCTCAAAAGATTTAAGATCGTAGGGATTTTTATTTTTGAGTGTTTGACTTGAAATTATTGACTGAATGCGTTATGTCGCACTGCCAAAAATACGACTATACATTAGCATAAAGCAAAACTTTCTTATAGAATCGTTTAGCAATAGCGCATCACACACACATGACAGTTCGGCCGTCTGTTTCGACGAGATCCATTGTGTGCTACACAGTAGGGTGGCGCAGGGAAAGTGATTTGCGTTAGATTATAGTGAAAGTATACTTGCGTTTCGTCTACCTCACTCCCTGTTTCGCTTCCCACGTGGGCTTGATTTCAACGCAGAGTCAAGAAGAATGGATATGGCCGAGGGCGCAGGCCCACGTACTGTGGGCCATCACAATCTTTAAACCACAGCAAAGTGTGCGGACGGCGCAGATTCCTGTTGAGTGGGATTGCCATAAAGACTCCATTAAGAAAGAGCCAGTGCAGCCTGGCTCTCAGTCCACCGGTCCGACAGTTCTCCCGTTGATTTCGCCGATGGGCACCACGCGCTCCGACAAGCCGCAGCAAACGCTGAAGCAGGCCGCAACTGACACAGAGGCGAGCTGGGCAAGCAATACGCAAGCGACAGCTAGCAGGAGCAACGGAGAGAACTGGCGCGAGGGAAAACAGGAGTTAAGGCAGACTTGCGCAGAATCCACCCACTCGCTCGCCACTCCCACCTCCGTTTCCGGTGTAAAGACAAAGTCAATAAGACCGGGGATGAGGGAGGGTGTAGATGGCTGGCGCGATAAACACTCAGCACGCGCACACTTGACACAGCCATCTCGCCAGGTATGCTCCCGCGTGCGCTGGAGCGCCATAAAGGCCACATTAAGAGGGAGCCATTGCAGCCTGACTCTCAGTCCTCCCTCTCCTCCCATACGCACACACAGATACACGCGTACAGGAGGAGCAGCAACGTAGGGGGCCTGAGTTTTCCCGTCAGTTGGCAGACCCTCCAAGCCACGGCTTTTAGCGCACCGTGATAGATTCTGACGCATTCAGATTTATTATAGTGAAGGAAGAAACGCGCTGAGGTCGACCTCACTCTCTCCCCTACCACGTAGTGACCGCCTAGCTTCTGGAGCACCCGCGGTGGGGCCTGAAACCCAGTGGGAGCGCGTGCGCAGCCACCAACAGGGAATCAGAAGTGAGAGAAAGTGTCAGCGCCTTCCAGGCCGCAGGGACCGTGGTTGGCTGAAGACTGGCATTGCATGTGCATACAGACCATTGGATCTCAGAAGGGTGAGAGCAGCCCTGCATGAAGCCTGGGCCAACACCCTCCTGAGAGGGGTAACCAGTCAGTCAATAACTGAAAGGCACTACCCATGCTCCGTTGTCGGTTGGCGTCCGTGGGCGGGGCTGAAAGGAGAAAGACGAGCTGGTGAGCTTCGCAGTTGTGGATGGGCAGGAGAAGTAAAAGAGGAAGAAGAGAAGAGGACGGAGAGGGAGAAATTGTGCAAGGAACGAGAAAAAAATCGAGAAGATAGGCAGATGAGGAGTAAGAGAGAAGGAGAGGGAAGAGTGAAAAAGTGAGAAGATAGGGCAGAGCGAGACGAACAAAGGAGAAGAGAGAGAACAGAAACAAGTAGAACAGGTAGATCAGGAACAAGAGCGCAGCTTACCTTTCATCGGAGGATCGTCGCAGAGTAACCGATGCGAGTGCAACGACTGTGGTGTTGGCTAATAGTGTTTGTTTTGCTAATATCAGAAGGGCTAGCAGTGCTGCATAGGTAGGAAATCACATTTCGCAAGACTAAGGCTGCTAGAGGGCTGATGCGGATTGGAATTGATAAGGAGTACCGATGTTGATACGGCTATAATCCAGTTCACGATACGGCGTGACGAGCCCAGTTAGTTTGGGTTGAGCCCCAAACGCTAGCTCTAGCTAACCGCTCACTGTCGGCTGGCTCTGCCGGTCATTGGGTTACTGTGAGTCGCCGGCTCGCGCGCGCGTGCGTGACAGCCTCGTACTCCCCTTGACTCTGACTGCAGAAGCTGCTGCTACCCACTCTGCTACAGGCCGCGCGGCCTCGAGCCGCAGTTGCCCATGCCCTGCTCCCCGGTCGGTCTCACCGTAAGCACGGCATGGATATCGATCGTCGGTCGAGCGTCAGTGACGGTCACTCCTCCCCTCCCCCTGCCCTCCGCGCACCCAGCCATGCCGGCATTTTAGGCGTAAATTGGCAAGATAGCAACGTTAGAGGCGCAAAAGGGGGGGGGGAGGGTGAAGACTGACAAATTAATCCACCACAGTGGTGACTGTGCTAGGCGTGATGCGAATGCAATGATATGAATGGCGCTTAAGATCACACCCTAAATTGCCTCTGAGAACAGGAATGTTTGGACAGGGCTGAAGGTGCAAATGAATGCACTGCAGGTCCTAGAAAGGACTGCATGTAAACCTGAGAAGAGCTGGGACTAAGCTGCTAGTGACGTTAAAGGATTCCAGTGCTGATGAGGCTAGTAGAAGAACCATGCTTGATGAAACTAGCAGCAGTAATAATAGTAGTGGTGCAAGAGACATCTTACATAAGGCAGTAAGGCAAAAATAAGAGGAAGGTTCGGCATACCTGAGGGGCACTTACCTGGGGTTCCCGACAAACTTAACGACGCATTCGTGTGGTGAGGCGGTTAGTTAGTAGGGTTATGGCTGGTGGTGGGGGTGTGTGAGGTGCCGGATGTGTCGAAATCACGGTCAATGCCGCTGTCGTGAATGCGCGTGTGACCTAGTAGGCCCATGCGATGAGTGAATGATCGGGGGCAGTGTGGGCAGTGAAGGCGGTGGTCTCGTCTGTGTGTTGGTGCTCCAGGCACTAGTTCACCAGTCTCTGTGCGATGGATTCGCAAGTGACCGACGAGGCCGATGCGTGAGGTGAGTGTGCGATTGCAGCGAGGGCATAACAGGCCCTTAGAGCTGGTGGGGGTTTCAGGTGTGCAATTTGTTTCGGAGTGGAGGAAGTTGCGGGTGGGTTGGATTCGGTGGAGGAGGGCAATGAGGCATCTCTTGCGCCGATTATTGCCGTCGAGTTAGAGGGTAGAGTACGGTCTGGTGGAGTGTTTGGTGCAGTAGACAAGGATGCTGTCGGAGGAGGTTTGCATGGCTTCCGGAGGTGACCCACTAAGCCAATGCGTGCACGGAAGGTGCGTTGACAGCGCGGACATGTTAGGAGGGGTTGGGTGGTGGCAGCGTGCGTCCGTGGATTGTGAGACCTGCGTGCCCCCCGTTTTGCCTTGGCGGCGGCGATCCGACTGGTTTTGTAGATTGCGGCGCCCGTTTTTACCGCTCTTCGCCACACAGATTGGTCCTGTGCTAGCTCCTCCCAGTTCGTCGTTTCAATTTGAAGACGCTTCAGGTAGTTCTTCAGGGTATTCTCTTCTCTATTCTTTCGTCAGGGTATTCTCTTCTCTTCTGTCCTCCTTTGCGACGAGTGCCTACGGCGACATCGCCATAGAACAGTCGCTTGGGTAGCCGTTCATCGTTCATACGTACCACGTGCCCGCTCCAGCGCAGTTGTATCTGCCTGAGCATGGCCTGGATGCTGAGAACTTCCGTTCTCTCCAGGATTTCCGTGTCCGGAATCCTCTCCTGCCACTTCACCTTCAATATACGGCGTAGGCAGCTGATGTGAAAGTGGTTCAGCTTCCGCGCTTGGCTAGCATAGACAGTCCAAGTCTCCGCTCCGTACAAGAGTGTTAACAGCACAAAAGTCTTGTACACCTTCAATTTCGTTGACAATTGAAGACCATCGCGATTCCATACGGAGGCTTGGAGCCGACCGAAGGCTTGGCTAGCTTTGGAGATTCTGCGGGCAACCTCGTCGTCTATTTTAGTGTTGCGGGAAAGCGTACTGCCGAGGTAGGTGAAGTTGTCCACGTTCTGCAGTTTGGCTCCGTTGACGTTAATGCGTGCGGGGTTGAAGTCAACATCCGGCGGCGGTTGATGCATAACCACCGTCTTGTCCGTGCTGATGGTGAGGCCACAGTTGGCGCAACCTGCTGCAAAGAGGTCCATGCTCCTTTGCATGTCCACTTCGGTGGTGGTGTTGAGAGCGCAGTCGTCCGCAAACAGCAGATCATGGACTGTGGTTGTGGAGACGCGCGTGGGGGCCTGCATCCGACGAATGTTGAGGAGGTTTCCGTCCGTTCTGTAGTTGAGGGGAATTCCGGGACGCTCGTCACGCTAGGCGTCCATCAGCATAGCAGAGAACATAAGATTGAAGAGGGTGGGTGCAAGGACACAGCCCTGCTTCACTCCATCGGTCACTGCGAAGGCCTCAGACAGCGTTCCGTAGTCCGTGACCCGCGCCATCATCCACACAACACATCACACACTGGGCTGACCACACGGTCTGAGTTATTCCGTCAGTTAGTGCCTCTCCAGCCCGCGGCTTTTAGCGTACCGTGATAGCATACAGCGCGTGATATTGTTTGTAATGAGGAAAAAAGTATTGGACCGTCGACCTCGCTCCCCCCCCCACTTCCAGCAGCAGCAGCAGCAGGCCATCGTCCGGGCGTGGTGGCCGACAGGGTTGGCAAATCCGTCTGCACACCTCATAATTCCTGTCGCAGTATTGAATCGTACGAGAATTTTGGGTAAGATTGGCTTGTTTGACCGTTTAAACGGTACACAGAAACAGGGATTGCCCACAATACATGTGGTTTTGCGCCAAATTCCGGGTAAATTAGGTCTAAGATTGAGGTGGGGGCTAGATTCAAGTTGAAGGTTAGGTTTATCGTTGGGTTCTGGATCAGGATTATGTTGAATGTTAAAGTTTGGGTGCATGTTAAGTGTAGATTTGAGCTTTAGAGTAGGGATAACGTTAAGACTAAGGCCACACTTTCCTTTAATGCTAAGGTGAAGATACGGGAATATAATTTATAATTATATTATTATAATTTCTTTGGCCCGTTTGACTAGAGTGTAGACTTTATTACAGTCTTTCTCTTGCTGGCGTGGGTTCGAATCCCACGGTGTTTTTCACAAATAGCTCAACTGAGTATATCATTTTGTTAAAAGAAATGACGATTTCATTTTTGCGGTGGAAGCGCGAAAACCACCCTGTATTGGTGCGAGGAAGTATAGGAATTTTCGGGATGGAGGACGATACCACCAGCGACAATTGCCTGATAGAGTTTTTTGAAGATAAATCCTTACCTTATAGATATATCTTCCCAGGATCCGCATACATACATGTCTAGGGTCCGTTGACTGGGTTGCAGAGTTCGAGATTTCAAAACGCTGCCCCATCCACCACACCACACTATGCAGAAAAATTCTCACAAAAGCCAGCTCATGTAATACTGGCAGGTTTGCTGGTGAAAAAGATTCGTTACTGACCATTTTACACTGGATCGTGTGGTACTTTTTTCGTATGGGCTGAATTCAGACTCACCCTTTTTAGAAGAGTGTAAGTTCTCTTACGGATTTTTTTGAAATCAATATGTTTGTAAAATGGGCAACCAGGAAGTGGTAAATATCGGTCTTTTTAGCTATCTATGCATGCGACAACCAATTTTATCGGGCTGGCATGCCCGCCTTTTTGACTGCCGTTAAGCTAAAGGCCTCATGAAAGCCCTCTTATACGTGGGAGTATATCCATGACGTTATGCTTCATCTTGTGAAGGGTGGAAAAATTTATTCAGCTAAGAACTGCCGCAGAGTAAGGGCGTGTCCGATCGCCACGGAAGCCGCCAACCTTCAATGGGACATTTGAAGTCATCTATTTGATCATTAATACCCGCAAAGCGTTTATCCACGACATCAGACCTGCATTAAAAGAGGTTGATGGTGATTTATGGCACCGAAAATGCTTTTTGTAATGCTGGCAAGGGTCTGTGTGAGCGAGATAAAGTACTGGTAAGGAGAAACGCAACTAAAGTGTAAGGAAACATGATTAATTGAAAACTCTTTGAAGTCGATGATAGCAAGCGGCACACACCACACGAACAAACACATTGGCAGTCCGAAAACCGGCACCTTTGGAATGGAGGTGAAGAAGGAGGAGGACGTCTTGCGTAGGCCGACAGGCACAGCGATCCCGAGACAAGGAAATTCACCCCCTGGGAAGTGAGAAGGGCGAGACGCAGAGGTAACCGACAGAGAGCGCGCAAAGCCGTCTGGCTCGAACCGACGGCAACTTCCGGCTGAATCATCCGGTGACCTTTCGGTCAGCGATAGATGCGTCCACCCCTCTCTCTCCCCCCCCCCCCTCCCCCACCCGGGGCGCATACACATGCCATCAGTCAAGGGTAGGCTAACCTGATTTCCCGATTAAGACGAATAAATACATGCCCACAGTCTGGCACAGGCAGGACCATCAAAGAGCAATCGATGCTAATGCGTTGGTGGTTCCAGGTGTGTCGAAAAATTCGGGGTAACGAATTCCTGCTAACAGAGCGAAACTACTTCAGCTGTGATGAGGACGAGGATGCTGGATTCTGCGAGGATGACGCTCCATAGGCTGAGCGTCCGCTAACTGCCCGTACCGAAACTCGCAACACCAAATCTTTTCGCAGAGCCATATATGAATAACTTGATGATGAGAGAAGAGATCTGACAGAAAATTGCCTTATAGTTTTTTTTATCGCGGAAATGCGGGTTAGTTCACGTGATCCAACTGTTCGAGTTCTGATTTTCTTCGCCGTATTGCAACGACCTCTGCAAAACGCAGGAGACACCAAGTCGTTTCCCGAACTATGACCTTAAACGCAGTCATTAGGTCCACCGTATGGCCAGCGCATACCAGGTGCTTGGTGATTGAACTCTTGGGTATCTTATTTTCCGCCTTACGCAGCCAAGTTTTATTGCGTCTGCTCCTTCACGGTTCCGCCGTACATTTAGAAGGGTTAATCTTTTAAACCTATGAGCCGTCGGAATGTCAAGCGGGTACAGGTTAAACAAAATTAGAAAGAAGCATCATTAACGGAATACTTGCCACCGAGGTGACAACCAAACGCAGTCAATCCGTCATATTTAGTGCTGGGATTCGACCGCTAAGATTAAGCAGCAGTTTCGGTCCTAATTCAGCATACTGAAGATAATAGTCCGACTAGCAACAGAGATCGTCGTTTCCAGTTTCGAACCATGACTTTTTTTATTTCGGAAGGGGCATATAACATGATTTTAAATTGCTCGGATGAGCACTAATTGCTGAAGTAATGTGAGGAGTTTTGAAACTGCTTACCTCCATGGTTAAACATCTGGCTTTAACCGGACGGTATTCCAACCTCAATCATCTAGCAATCACCAGCCTGTCTTATCAGTAACCGTGGTATCATCAGTCCACTTGCCCTACCATATTCGGATTAGATGCACATTTTTAATAGTAGTTAAAACGGTTCAGGCAGTGTAAGTGCGCTTCGTAGCTGTAGTACCTGGTTCACGGATGTTGACTGCAGGTGTGTAGGTAGCCAGTGCTCTAACTCTGGTTGGTGGCAGCCCCTACTCTTAATACACCGACTGAGGCCTACTACGATAAATTGAGTGAATGACCTGTAACCTACCCAGACTTCCTGGTCGATTGAATGCTAAAATGCAATTTTTTGTAACATCAGAGGACTTCAAAGGTTATATGCGGTCGCCGACGCGGGTTACACGAGGACCGGAAATATAACCGGAAATTTCTGTGTCCAAAAAGGTCATCTGCAGTTAGACAACGTTGTAGAGACAAATGAACAAGGCATGATCGATTGTGTACTTCCGAAAAAGAGTCCCGCCCTAAACTGGAAAAAATATGCACAATTATACCGCATAATCTCTATACACTTCATTCGTAGCTGGATGCCGGCTTTTCAAAGAGTTTCTTTCTAACTGTCTGTAAAAATGTCTACCTAAGTAGCATGCATTGTTTCACTGATTTCCAATGCTCTTTTAAGCCAAAATAAAACTTATAGAAAAGATGCACAAAAATATTCTTTCTTGTACTCGTTCGGTAGCACAATACACCTTCTTCACATGTTATGTCCGAAGAAAATAAGTATTTTGGTTTAAGGAAACTTTCTAAATTAGCTTTTGAACCCTACCGACCGTTGCGCCTGCATTCAGGGTTTTGCAAACTACACGTTGAATGCATTCTGGCTAATGAAAATTGCACATTTCTCTACACTGTGAGGAAAACATCACATAGTCTTCATAAAACTTTGCAATGGCTGTGGATCACGTTTGATGATTCAGAAGGAATATCAATAAATTAACAGATACGATTTATTATGAGCAAAAATTTAAGATCTTAAAAAATCTCATAACTGGAACATTTTTTTGAAACCGTAATATATCCTTTCGTCAAGCATAACATTTAAAGAAGACTTAATTTGGTAGAAAATTAGCACAAGAAAGAATTTTATGTGCAGGTTTTCTATAACATGTATTTCCATTTATGAGGGCGTATGCTTTTACGGGCGTTCAGAAGGAAGCTCGTTCAAATGCCGGCATCCTGACTGACTGAAATATCTTGAAATTAGGCCGACAGGTAATCATTACTACAATTCTGCTTAAGTAAGTTGTTCAAGTCGAAAACCGATTTCAGTATTTTGGTTGACATTTCATGGGACAAGCCACTATGCTATATCTGTAAAGTTAAGTATTCTCTCCCGTCTTTCCAGGACTATAGTAGACACTCGTTATCTGTTGCCCTTTAAGATTGAAAATAAGATAAATACGTACTGGCTTTATACGTACATTTAGGCAATTAAATTATTTGGCCCTGAAAAATGAAAACATTTCAAGTATGCAAGTTTGACTCACTGATATGCACAATTTATTGAACTGCTTTTGAATGAGCAATTTATTTTCACCAAATTGGTCCAGAGCTCTGTTACTGTGTAAGCCAACAAAGTCAAAATACCAATGTCTTAAATGCTGACTGAAGTTTTGTTGACTTACAAAATTAATTGCCACACAAATTATCAAATTTTCGTTCGTCTGCACTGTGTAATTTATACCTGGCGACTGTACAGGACCCAAGTATTCTACAGTTCCTACGATTATTGGTCATTCCTACGCGACTTTAGCCTCAGACTTCACTGTTGGAGCGTCAATTTTGGCGATGACCTTGACCCGGGTTTAAATCTTAAGTCTGTTTGGCCAGTGTTTTCAGTATAAACAATTGACAGGAAAGGTAATTGTAATCCCTCCTATATTTCTTATAAATCTCGATCAAAGAGGGGGACAACATAGAATATGAATATATCACTATAGAACTGTTTCGGGCTTATTATGCCTTCATTCGGCCAATCACAGCATGGGCAACTACTTCAGTTTGTTATTCTGTCATAGGAGGCCTAATTGTCTCGGAAAGCCACTGGGTCGGTTTGCGCCCAGTCCTGACTGCGCAGATCCCCTTCGATGCTCCTAAACGGGAGTTTTAGTGTGAAATTTAAAATCTGCAACATGACCACATTGGTGTGCCGAACTTCCATGCAGTTTTTAAATTCTGATTTGCGTGCTTCTAGCCATGGGCTGCAGGCATGCTTCCCTACGGAATATGATGGCAAAAAATTAACGCAACCGATCTCATAGTACTGCCCTTAACGTGGCAGAGCAAAATATTCACCTGAAGTTCAGTTACCTCGTGGTAATCTAGAGGTGGTATTATTATCACAGCAACCCTTATTGGCTACTGGGAAGTTTTGCGCTAATGAAGAAGACGTGTCACAGAATTAGCGAAGCAATTGTAGTATCTAATGCAATATCGCACTTGGAATGTCTAGACAGCGTGAACAGCAATGTCACTGACAGGGAAATTATATTTTCCTCCGGCTTCGTTCTTCACTCTTGTCTGTACTAAAGCCCTCCCCCTATTGGCTCTAGCCAACTGAGCCGCGAGACCTCCACCGGGAGCCGTGAATTTAATCACACTTGGGTCAAATATACCACCTCCCCTACTGCAACATCTAGCATCCACCGATTCTGGTTCAGCAAATGGACTGCCCAAGCAGAGTGGTCTAAGCAACCAGTCTAGGCTCCATCACATGACTACCGGGGACAATTGCTCAGTAAGAGGGTTTGGCACCTTTGAATAATTCATTGGACCCACTTGTGAAAAACTCAGCGGTCTCCGCGGGATTTGAACCTTGCTAGCAGGGGACAGGCTTTATTGCAGTCACCGCTCTAGCCAACTGAATTATGAGGACCATACTAGGAGCCGTCATCAATGGAAGTATTGAACAATTTGGTAGGAGATCCCTATTTGGCTGTTTGGACAGCGTGAATAGCAGTGCCTCTCGCAGGAAAAAATAGATTTTTCCTCCGGTTTCATTCTTTGCTCCTAGGCGTCAATGAAAAATCGAGACCTAAGAAGACTTAGTAGTCCATCTTGACGTGTCATCTCTGCGATGTTCCTTTAACCCGTAGCCGCATCCACACGCAATCTGCCTTAGTCGAAAACACCATTTCTCTGTCAGCTTGAGCGGACCGATTGTTGATCTGATGAGCGCACAGTCCAATCTGACATATATTTTTCGGAAGGCCAACTTTATGTTTAGTGGCCCATTTCATGTCATTTAGCCGACCCTAAACATCTTGTTAATGGCCCGCCATATTGGGAGAAAACCAAGTAGGTATGGCCTGTCTGTTATTTTGAATTTATTGTCCACCCACTTGCGGCCTGACATGCAATACGTGTGCCTTAGAAATGGCAACAGATTCACGATCAGTGCGCTTGTTCCAGCGGGAGGCGAATGCGGTGTTTGCTGAAAAGCAAGGCACCTGTCGATTTTACTTGCTTGTTCCGAGTCGATCTATCTAAGCGGAAGTTTCCCCGTCGTAAAACCTTCTCCCTATTGTGCTAATTTCTACTTTAAATGTTTTCATAACTCAAATAAAACCGATTAGCGGTGGTGAACAGCCTGTTTCGGGTTTATCACCGGTCACCTTTAGTATTTTTGCTTTGGACTCGTAGCAAATGCTGAATGAGTGTAGGAAAATTTTTCCAAACACTCAATCGGTTACCTTAACGCCAGAACAATGTCAAAACAGTAACCTGAAGGCAGACTGAGTGCTCGCCAAAAGGTATCGCGCTATCTGTGACGATCCTTATCCCACTGAATAAACAAAATAAACGTCAAAGTGTCCGCATTTACGGACTCCATAGACCCAACGTACACCTGGCGTTATCTATACCTATTTAGGTTTTCAATGCCTTTTTATTATCAGCAGAGTTCATGGTGCTAATTTAACTAGGTTCGGACGTCAAGTCACTGGAATTAACTTTCTTTTTGCATACTCGATTTATGACTAGCAGATTTCAGATAATAGGTTATTCTTGCTTAACGTCCTTTAGTATCCCTTTAATCTGCGGTTCTAGTTTTCCCTGGTTCGTGCAATTTTTAGTGCATTAACTAGGTCAAGCAAAACCAATCTACCTTCAAGTCAAAGAGAAGCTCCACCAGCTAACTGAAAAATACCACCCTGCATCAAACTGCGAACACTTTTGATGCATGACAAAATATTTCGTAACCTGTAGTTTGAAATATCTATGATGGAGTAGATAGACAACGTCGTGGAAAGACTTGGCCGTAACGATCCTGACTTACTATAGTAACTTTCATGATGCTAAACCCGGAACCCTTTTATTGAAGTCATATTCGTTCGTGCATACAAGTGCGGCACGTGTGGATGTAGTTTTGATCATTGCGTCGACATGCGTGTCGCTTTAAGAATTTGATCGCCTTCGCCTTACCTATGTCCTCTTAGTTAAACTTAGTGTACAATTCACTAGTTCACAATTCACTAGTGCGCCCGCCGGTTAGTAGCCATCCGTGTTACTCGCAGAACATAAACGGTTGAACTGTTACGGTGGCCGAGGGCCTCACCTGCGTCTTTTTGCATTTAAAGGTACATGCTGTCAGAAAGAGACTGTGCCTGAAAGTTGCTGTGGGCAGGTATCCAACGGGAGGTTTGGTCATCACGATATTCTCTGCTGAATGGTAAGTCGTCTTATATGACGGTATTCGTCACTAATAAGGGCAAGCAGTAGTGACCTGCTCGTGAGTTGAGTTCTAGTGAAAGACCTCACTCTACCTCGCTACAATTTCGCATCTTCTCTCGAATAGGATTCACGTACTGGCCTCCCACGCCAGATCCCACTGAAATTTTAGAAGTTTGAGTATGGACACATTAAAGAGCCGCAACAGCCTCGAGAACTGAATTTTCTCGCTGATCAGCAGTTTTCTAAGTAGACGTTCAGGCGGCTGTAACGGTTCGAAGTATACACCTTCATCATGGTTAGGAAAACTCAGGAACGACCTCGACGTATCTTACTTTTACTGGCGAAGTAACTCAATACGTTTAAGGGGAGATTTGATCTCCTTGATTAATCAACCAACCAAAGCCAAGGTGCATATAATCGACCGACCAATGAGAACGCGCAATGCATCAATATCGAAATGTCCTACTTTCGGCATAGCCACGCGATATCAACTCTTATTATGGAAAATGAATAAAATGTAGGTATTTCCTCGCTGGTATAACGTCTATAGACGGCCTGGTCAATAGATGATAAAAGCTTTATGGGAAGAAAGGAAACACGGTTCTCAATTTGTGCTTTTTCTGGGCTATAGGGTCGCGCTAGTAAACAGTATCGTAGCCTTTTATGAAAAAAGGTTTGTTTTTCCAGGGCGAACTGTCGCCAACGCCGCGTCAGTGTTGGCAGAAGCTGTTGGTTTGGATCCTGCTTCGGTCTTCCCTACCCCACTCTCAGACAAGCGCTTGTCATGTGCCGGCAGACATACGACATTAGTCGGTAGTCAATTCATCGCCCCAACTAACTTTACCTACAGGTGTTAATTTTTCAGATTCAAAAACTCCAGTTACTCCTTCGAAAATCCAACCTAGAAGTGATTGCATTTCTTTTGTCAGGACACGATTTGAGAAATGCTTAAAAGGTACTCATCTGGTGGATTTTGGGTCTATGGTTTACATGCTGTACATTCCATGCATAATCCGGTCTTGTCGCCCAACGCATTGCACTAACCATGCGACATGCTAAATAATCGATAGCATTATAGTAGATAGGTCGAGTAAAATTCCACTAGAATCCAAAATCTCTCACTGATGCAAATCATAAGTGTATTATAGCTGAGACAACGGAAGAAGATGTCTTTATTTTTTTATGATAATCATTTAACTCACTGCGTGAAAGCAATTTGATTATCTTATCCAAATTATGGCGTGTTTATGGTCATATACTTAACCTACGGAAAAGTATGTACCATCAATCGAGGTCTTTGGCTGCGCCTTGCAATATAAAGGATAAGCGGAGTGTCGCTTTTTGAATTGTCAACATCCTGCTGCTAGGGACAGATGTGCAATTGTAACTCCTAGTCTTGCAAAGATGCGCTCAGTCACTTTTGAGAAGTCCCTGATGTGTGGGTGCAGAGCGTACTTTATCCTCAGTAGTGTTTCTGTTTGGGCCATCGGAGGCCGAACGCATCCTTGCCTATATGCTATATAATGTTTCGTTGGATTTTGCTCAGTAGTCTTCCCAGAGGTCCTGTCTAAAATTAATTTATTGAAGTCGTTTTCTTAAGAATCCCACTGCCCTACAACTGAATGCTTCAAAAGGGAACTAGTTCGGTTTGGAACGCATTGTGAGTTTAAAAGCTTGGGGTCTGTGCTTGCATACGTAGATAGTTAGATTACGCATACGAAGTTTTCACTTATTTTTCCAGAGTCATTCAACATTTTACTGTGGTTTTTGATGGTTATGCATAGAGGGCAGAGAAAGCTAATGCGGGCGCAGTTCGGCAACATGTGAACCAAGTAAGCTGGACGTCTTAAAAGCAAAGGTACACTCAATCCCTGCTTCAAAAGTATACGGCTAACCCAAATATTGACCCCAGATAATTCTTATTCTCGCATTTATTTTTGACGGTTTTGGCCTATTTGATAGCAACTTCATCTCTTTCAGTTGATATTGCGGGAGTGTCAATGATTACTGCCTATGCACTTGATTGAACGTGTAACGCCACCATATAACATTCGCATCAAACAATGACTTCGATTATGATCTTCAAGTTATCTGATTCTCCATACTCGTTTCCAATTTTACCGACTGCCACCGCATGCAAGCGCACATCTACCACTTTGAGTGTCCATTTAAACACTGAGACCGGCGCCGGTACGGCAAAAAACATTATCAACGCCGCGAAACTCGGCTCCGTCTCCCGGTACGTTTAAACACAACCCTCAATGCCTTCAGTTTCTGTTGGCCTTTCAATAAGCCGCCCGTGTGGTCATTATCCGTTGCCTGTTCCACTTTGTGGAACTGACGTCGTAGCCTCAGAGGCACGCACAAACGCAAGAACCAAAAAAGATACCAGACCTTTGTTTGGTACTCAGACCAACTCTAGAAGCGCAGTCGTGCAACGGCATTATCCCATGGTCGTATGTGCGCAAAGGAGAGCCGTCCGGTTGTCAACTAGAAAAATCAGTAGCTGCGTCAAGCTTCCTGTTGCGGGGCCGCCACCACCGCTGGTGACATGAGATAGCGTTCACTGCGACAACCGCACATGCAAGCCAACTTCGACAAAGGCAGTTCTGACTGTGACACTTGGCAAATGTAGTAAGCATGAGTAGCGGATCACCAATCAGGCAAAAACCCCACAGTCCAATTTTTGACAGATACATCCGGCCGTCAAAGCATCACCCTCACACGTCCGTAAACACACTGACCTCGGGGCGCATGATTGTTATTACATCCCGCTCGACACGGACAGCCCCTGTCACGAAAACAAGGAACCGGAGTACAGTGAGGCAACACCGCTCAACTTCGATTCTACTCTCTCTCTCTTTCCCATTCCAAATATGTCCAAGTTGTAAGACCGATAGGAGACAATTATTTGATCCTCATCTTAAGCTGGCTGAAAGCTCGCTTAAGAGCGAACCTATATACGCGAACGAACCTTATTTGGTTAACCCGTTCAATATTGAATCCCAATCTGAAGTATCAGTGGCCGCATGTTTAGGGACCAAGAACCTCAAATCGAAAAAGAAACTGTCCGTAATACATGCGAGTTTGCGCTAAACGCTGATGAAGGTAGGACGAGGGTTAGGTTTCGGTTAAAGTCTTTAAGTTGAAGTCCATGATTTCTGTTGGTGCCTTTCCTTCCCTAATGGGAAAGGTTTTTGACCCAAACCTTAGGCCTTTAGGACAGCATAACGTTAGGTCCAATAGGCTTTATTGTTGTCTAGGAAGAGCATATCTAGAAAAAAATGCATAAGAACGAAATATCCATTGAGGGAAACAGTCATAAGTGGCCCAGTAATCCCATTCAAATACACTAAAATTTCAAACTTCAATGTAATATGCACCGAATGTCAAAAGCAGCATGTGAACCAAACTTTTGCACAATGTTACTTAAAAAAATAAAAGTATGCAGCGCGGTCCTAAATTCATCCAAATACACTATTTCGCTGGCTTCCGATAAAAGGGGTATTGTAAAACAGAAGACAACGTCGCTCAACAGTAAACATTTATATAATGTGAAAGGAACAAATAGAAGGGAAAGTACGGATGACATAGTTGAGCGCCTAATTATTTTCTCAGATATTTTTAGAAAGGCTTCGAACAAAGCCGCCGAGAAAGGATCAGCCAAGTTCAGCTTTATCCTGAAGTCCGGGACTTTAATTAGGTATTTCTGTGAAGCCTTCAAACCGGTACTTCCAGAAGCAGGCAGTTATTTGTTTATGCAGAAACTTGTTCAACTGAACTCAGAACCCAGTTATGAAAAGTGTACACCGCTAATTAAGTGCATATATTTTTACACATTTTTGTTTTTATTTTAAATTCGCAAAGAAAAACTACGTGTCTTATAAAAGATTGACACAAATTCGTTTGATATACTCGATTTCCAGAACCTCGCTGACTCTTGAAACTTCATACACGGAAGAGGGTTTATTTTAAGAAACTTATATAATTCACATATAGTTAAACGCACACTACTTCTATGCCTGTAAGGTTTTCAAACTATTGTGCATGTTCGCCTCCTATAAACAATTCTTTCATTTGATGGAAATCCGAAGCACGAAAAGTCGGAATACTTTGCACATACCAAGGATGATGTGAACAACAGAGCCCATCCGGATTTATACCTACATTTTCGAAAGGCCTGACAGTGTACTGACTGAAACTGAAATTTTCATATTTTCCAACGTTATTTTCGAGAAGACGAAATTGTTTAGGATGAGATATGGAAAAATATCCTTATGGGTGATTCTTTGCGGGCAGACTAATTAACTTTAAATTATTATTGCTCACTGGAAGAGCTGGCTAATCAGGTAGACCAATCTCAGGTCTTTTTCTTAACTGGATGCTACCTCCGCCCCAATTAAGTAGTATTGTTTAAGAATGCACATTGAGGTAGATTATTCAGTTACATGGGAGTGGCACCTACCAATCCACCCTTATTGCAAGGTAGCCTACGGTGAGACCGGTTCGCCTCAACACTGACTGGTCTCTTACAACGTGTAAATAGTGTTTGATGAGTTCTATCGTTTCTGGCTCTTCTGCTGACGTCAGGCAGCTGGGTTCTACAGGGTGCCCCACGAAAAACCCCTAAATTTATGATAATGTTTATACTGTTATCAAAAAAATTATTGATTAAACTTATAACTAACAACTTTATTGTGTAATTAACAAACTGTTACCTGATAAAAAGTTACAGATACCGCTCAAAATGCTGTCCATTAACTGCAGAACAGCGACGTAAGCGATCCATCTAGCTCTGAGCTGCTCGACGAATGACATCAAGAGGGATGTTGTTCCATGTGTCCATCAACACATCTTTTATTGACTCAATATCAGTGATTCCTATTCTTCGTCTCTGAACATCCTGTAAGAGTACACTCCAAATGCAAAAGTCCATTACATTCAGGTCAGGGCTCTTGGATGGCCATTGCTGGGGTGTGATGAAATCTGGAGTGTTAACTCGGAGCCAGGCGACAGTGTCATTGGCAGTGTGTGGCTTTGCACCATCTTGCTGCCACGTCCAGGGTTCTCCATGCATTACTTGCTCAATATCTGTAAACATCTGCGGGCACATCTCCTCTCTGTAAACAATTTGATTTACAGCTTTTTTCGTTCTCCGACTCGGTGCAACAACTTCCTGCGCAGCAGCATCTCCTTCAATAAAATAAAGGTCTGTTTTGCCTTGCCAGGAAACAGCACCATAGCACATGATAGATTTTTGCTGCTTGTCTATCTCCACCAGCAAATCTTCATCAGGAATATCAGTTTTGACTTCCACTGCACGATATATGCGTTCATTTTGCCTATTCAGTGGTGCAGACAAGCAGAATGATGATTCATCTGAGAACCACACTTGTTTCCATTTTTCTCCTTCACCGAAGCGCTGAAGCATGGCATCACACTTTGTCTTTCGAGCTTGCTGGTGTGCTTCAGTTAAAACATGGCATTGAATACGTCGAAAACATTTTAAATTGGATTTTGCAATTGTTCTGTGCACATACCCTTTTGAAAATCCCAGTTCTTTACAAATTTCACGTTGACTTGAATGTCTTCTGTGATGATCTGGTGGAGTAACGGCAAGTTCCAAGACTGCTCGCCTTGTTGGGGAATCGTGCCTGCAAGAAGTGCCACTACCAGGCTTACGCACCTTTGCTACAGGTGATCCACCTTGTTTGAATGCAGCCGCGACACCTCTAAACTGGTCAGTTGTAATGGCACCAAAAAATTTAGGCAAAATGTTCCGACATTTCTGCAACCCCCATGTTGGATGTTCTTTCCGGAATAGGACGATGACCTCGCGCTGGAAATTGCTTAGCTGTGGCATGGGTCTACACGTCTTTCCAGAATATTCCTGGCATATGGTGCGCACGTGGGCATTTTAGAACCTTCTCCTCTGCGACCACCACCCACGTTGTGTGGGTGCTCCTCACCACTGAGCGGAACATGGCGTGGGCGACATGAATGCGGGTGCGAACCAACGGGGGCGGCTTCACTTCGGATGTGGCCCAGGTGTTCTGTTTTCTCCGCCATCGATCGTGACGGCATGGGCGGTCCGGCCGCCGTAACAATCACAAACTTCGGGGTTTTTTGTGAGGCACCCTGTAGAAGGTCTAGGGCCCAAGCTCGGGCTGCTTAGTTGTTGAGCCTTCCGTCCTCCGTCCTGTCATTAAAGCACGGCTAAGCACCCGAAGTTTTACACTGCATGAGGAGGATAAATATGCCAGAAACAACTGATTCCCTCTGTCTTGCTTAAAACAACAGGACATCTGGAGATTCCTGATGCGACTGTCAACTATTACATAGGCAAATGAATGCAGGTGTTTCACCGATCTAGTCAAGGAACAATTAAGTTCAAATTAGGTTCAAATCTCGGGGGCGCCTACCCTAGAGATTGGGTATGACTGGCTGATGATGGCTAATAAGCCAGAAATGGCCATTCCGGTCTCCCTTTGCTTTGGCGGATCCACTTCTTCATCATAGTACATAGGCGCTTTCCATCCTCCGTGTACACCTGCTTACGCGCATGAGTCATGCTTGTAACCTATGGATGTAGGTTTCCTGAAGGCTCTGACATTTCCGATAAAATTGCCCATCTAATAAGCAGCCCAATATGCACACTGCAAGCGCAAGGCTTATTTCTAAAAGGTGGAGTATCCATGCCTGACTCCTGACAGGGTGTACAATTTCAGATAACTACGGTCGGAGTGCTATCTCGTGAAATGTTAAAAAAAAACGCTCAAAGGTGTTTTTGTCTCGAAAATATTATTGAAGTAGGTTTGTTTTATTATACAGAATAATCTCACGAAATTTCAGCAACGTAAGAATGTCGGCTTTTGAATACGTGCTTTATGCCGTCTGAGAAAGTAGCAGTCATAAAAAAAACTATTTAGTTAGTCTGAACTTTTGTAAGGATGACTTCTATGACCCAATAAACTGAACGTGAGAACAGGAACCGTCCGCAATGCAGGTGTGTTTACGCCAAATCCCATGGTAACAAGGCTAGGTTTATGGTTATAGCCAGGATTACGTTTAGTGTTAGATTTAAGTCTAGGGTTAGCGTTAACTATAGGGTTAGGTTTGGTGTAGAATAAAGGTTAAGAATACGGCTATGGTTAAGGCTCATTTTAGAACCATCATGATGGCTTGTGCGGGGTACTTCTATTCTTGTGTCCCGTTTAGGGAGCAATATAAGTCCCTCCTCCCCGATTTTCTCTCATTTATTTTGATGCTTTCAAGCAGCTCTTTTTCAATTGCCGAGTAATTACTGAACACAACTTGCGTTGTACTTGCGTTCTGGGTTCCCAGAATACATGGTGTATTCATTCCTTTTGATGATAATCACACATTTCCTTATGCTATGAGGAAGAAGTCTCACGCTCATCGTAAAAGTTTGCAGTTGCTGTGGAGCGTGTTGTATGCTCTATAAGCAGCATTAACAAATCGATAGAAAGTATGCTTTTATGTGTGCAACTTTCGTGGTTTTAACAATCTTATAATTTCAAAGCTTTTTAAGACCAAAAAGGCCGTTTCATGAGATATAAGACATAATTTTTCTACCAAATGAGTACAAGAAGGAATGTTTGCATGCGTATTTTTATAAGTTACATTTAAATTTATAAAGGCACTGAAGATCAATGAGAAGAATTTAAACTAGTTAATTAATCAGTTTTTACAGAATTTCAATTTTGGGTGCTGTCGGAAAGCAACCCGTTCACGGGCCGGTATCCTGAAGTGACAAATGGCCTGGGATTAGGTTGCAGGATCAGTAATAGAGCAACCATACTTAAGTACTTTTCTTCGAATTGAAAACGTATTTCAGGAATTCAGGTGACATTTCATGAGATAGCAAACCTACTGTAGGGAAGACCTAGACCTAGAAACCACCTTTGAATTTGCCCGTCTTCTTTTATAAAATGCTTATGTTATTAAATTCACAACATGTTTCACGTTTCTACTTAGTTAGTATGAAATTTGTAAGGATGACTTCCATGACCCGCTTAGCAGGTCGTGAGAACAGGTACCATCCGCAATGCAGGTGTATTTACGCCAACTTCCAGGGGTAACAGGGTGGGGTTTATGCTTACAGTCAGGGTTAAGTGTAGCGTTACGTTTAAGGCTATGGTTAAGGTTAGCAATAAGTTACGTTTGGGTTTTGGGTGGGTATAGAGTTACTATTAGTAGTACGGTTAGACTTATGTTAGGGCTAAATTTTGGGTTAGGACATGGGAATATGAACCCTTCCTGGAATTATGCGCAGAGTCATCGTTATTGCTTGGACAGGACGTTCCTATTTCCATGTTCCGTTTAGAGGGCCACGCAAGCCATCCTTACGTGAACTTTTTCTCATTGATTTTGAGGTTATTTTGAACTCAAATGTAGTTTGTTGAAAGCTCACACAAAAATCTTCTTCATTGTACTTTCTGGGTAGCAAATCATATCTTTTTTTCAAAGTTTACGTTGAAGACACGTATCTTATGGGGGCAAAAGCAACTTTTTTGAATTGCTGAGTAATACCTGAACACGACCTGTCGTTAAAATTCCATTCAGCTTTCCCAAACTGCACACTACAGACTACTCATGAAATCACTCTTCACAAAGTATCTTTTTTGCCTGTGGGTGGTAAGAAGCTCATTCAAAGGCCGACATAATGAAGTGAAGAATATAGTTTGGGATTAGGTTGCATGGTAACCAACATAAAAATCCTACTTAAATATTATTGTTTTCGAACTGAAAACGCATTTCACCATTGTGGTTGATATTTAATGAGATAGCAAACCTGCTGTAAGGAAAAACCCTTTTCTGATACTGTCTCTGAGGGTGCGTTCATGTGTGGATCCGAATCATCAGGTGAATAAAGTTCTTGTCCCAGCGGTCGGCTCTATTGTTCAAACTTACTTCTTGGGACTCGCGTTTTGCTTGCATCGACAAGCCTACTGTAGGTTATTTTCAGAAAGCAAACTGTAGTAAATGGTCATTTGATACAGACAGAAAACCTGTGCTGTTTTACGGAATCGAGCCACGAGTACCCGGATCTACGATGAGTGTTCTAATCTTGAGTTATCGGAGCCAGGTCGGGCCAATCTGCTATTTTTTCGCTATTCCCCTCTTTTCTGACGCACAATAAGAATCCATCTTTAGTTTGATGAACTGTCCTGTTGAGGCTGAAAGAGTCAGCAAAAAGCGTCTCGCAGGCCTGACTTCGAATAAAACTATCCGGCACGATGTTGAATACTCGCCAGGATCATCTTCGAAGTATCCAGTCTTATTTAATAAAATTTTTCAATTACGGCATGTGCCCATTTCTTTCCTACTCTCACAGGTGATGTAGCGTCCCACATTCCAGATACTGCTGAATGCCAATTAGATTCCTGTCGGTGTAAATGAGAGTTAGTAGAAAATAAATAACATTTTCCTACCAATGCTGGCAATGCTTGTCAGAGGAGTGGCGTTTCTTCTATAGCTACACTCAGTACTTCGTATTTCATCGCATATAATATTATTACTGTTAATACTTCTGTAATATCCACGTATAAGTGAGCTTAAACTACCAATTTATATTGTATGGATTGTTCACATATCTATAACGCTACTGCCACTAGTTTTACTAATAAAGCAATAGAACCAAAGTTACGGCTTGATATAGCTGTTAATTTTTAAAAATTTTCATTTTTGGCTGTTGATATCTGAAAACTGACTTATTCTCACGGCTGTCACTATGCATTAGCTTTTTCATATCTAACTGGACCTACTTTCACACTATTCACAGTCTCGACAGAGGCTCTGCAAACCAGCCGAAGTCTGCTGAGATTTATATGGAAACTGTTGAATGGAAGCTAGTTTTTTTGGTGCTCAACATAACGAATGCACTGCTTTGCTACAGACTCCTAGTTTCGATATGATCAAATGGGTGGGCTTGTTGCAGACTATCGATTTAGTTACTACTCGAAATGCATAAACTACAGCTAAGTCCTATCCGGAGCATAAAAAATGTTCGGCATTACGAAAACACCAGACGATTGTTCTGGATTAGGTTAGGTTGCGGAGGATAGTGCACATGTTCGATTTACATTAATCTGGTAAAAGAGGCAGGGTGATGAACGTATTCGTTCTTCTCCTGCCGAGCAAACTCTCCCGTTAAACTTTCATTCAACTGGGCCCACTTCTGAGAGAGGACAAGAAGGGGGACACGCCTTTGGCGCTCAAGTGTGGGCGCAAAGTGAGGGAGCTCAGTTTGGCAGACAGTCTGCGTCACGTGTAGTGCACTGAAAACTTGGTCTGGAGCAGGATAACGTGACTTCTTTTGTCTTCCATGAGTCTCCAGACGAGTCGACAGTCCCAAAGCAACTAGATAGCGCACCCCCCGGAAGTAGACGCAGGTGAGGGGGGGGGGAGGGTGGAGCGATGCAGACAAGGTTTGGTGGAGGAAAAGACAATGAAGTGTGCGCTAGGAGGGGAGCGTAATGAAAGGTTGGAAAAAGGACACAATGCATGTCTCATATTTAACCAGCTCTTGTGTAGCGCGGGTC
>JAYGXS010000010.1:9712655-9752199 GCA_036362985.1 Ligula intestinalis
CGTTTGGCGGGATTTGAACCCGCGCATCCGAGCAAGCCTTTGCTGGAGGCTAATGCTCTACTGCTAAGCTACAAAAGCCCGCTTTACGCCATTAGTTTCTCTGATGCGCGTGTTCAAATCCCGCTAAACGCCCAGAGTTTTCACACTTCGGTCAACTCAAATTAAGCAAATCTGCCAAACTAACTTAATAATTGCACCTCAGCCTAGCCTCATCAACGCCACTCAGTTCTTTGCACCTCTTCGACGCGCCCCCTTAAGGACAGCAGACTTGTATACGCTTTGTCACCTGCACTGCTAGTGGCAGAAGAAAACTTACATTGAGGTATCGTTCGGGTTATCTGAATGCTGGCATTTGGGGGCCTCCAGCGTAACTGCAGACCACAACCATGGACTCCGCAACTACCATTCCCACTCCCTGGAAGAGAAAAAGGAGGCGTGAGTGTAATAACTGCTTCGGAGCAGGTTAACTGTCAGCCCGTCTCCTCAATAGGATAACTGGCTGGGCTTGAACAAACTTTCTTACTCGCCCGACACAGACGTTAGCCGGTTTCATCATCGATTAAAGGAACCAGTGAGTTGACAGGTTTTACTTCACATGTTATTTTGTTTTTGGAGGGACGGTGCAAGACTCACTAAATGCTCGGAAGTTCAAATCAAAATTCTTCGCTAGAAACATAGTAGAGCTCCTAATATTTGTCTATTATTAGGGATCATACAGGTTTTTCACTAAGCAGTGAGTGTCGCACTCGCCTAACTTCAAGTACTAGATATCTGGGTTACTTTTCTTCCCAGACACAGATTCGTAGCTCCCCCCCACTGAAGTTCCTCTTTACGCCTAACATTATTAACTGATAAGGTAAGGATAACTTATTTCCCCCCTTAAATGGGATATGAGAATGGGTACCGCCCGCAACAGAGGTGGGTTTTAATCAACTTCGAGGGAAAAAATAGGTGAGATTTACTGGTAGGATTAAATAAAGGGTTAGGGTAAATTGTGTTAATTGTAGGGTGTATCAGGGTTGATGCTAACTGAAGGGTTAGGGCTGAAGGTGAGATTAGGGTTAAGACTACGGCTACGGTTTAGGTCTATGTTGGAGTTAGGAGAGAGGAACATTTACCCCTCATAGAATTATGCTCATGGCAAACTTTATTACTTGGTGGGGCGCTCCTATTCCCGTGTCCCGTTTAGTGGGTTATATAAGCCGGCCTTAACAATGATTCTCCTATTCAGTTAAACATAACACTGAGGTCTTTTGAAAAATACTTCCCACATATGTCGCCCAAGGCGGACACTTAAAGACGCTTTGAAATGCGTGGGAAACTCTGAACTTATGATTCTGTGGGAAGACTTTCTTGTAGTGGGGAAACCGACGACACGGCGGACCCGTGGCTCAAGGGTTAGAGCGTTCGCCTCTGACCGGAGAGACGTGAGTTCGTAATTCGAGTGTGGCAGCAATTTACGCTGCTACACTGGAGTTGAGCTACCACCACCTGACGACGCCCAATGAGGCAGAAAAGCGCTGCGTGAGTGTGGTCTGTGTTTGCCGGTAAATACCAGACTTTCTTTTCGTCACAAAGAAGCATGCAGTTTTTTCCGATCAGCTGCTAACACGGTCATCATTGCTACAACTAACGGTTTCACAACGGAATGTGCTAATTTTCAGTGGATTATCACTAAAACGGACATATATTAGGACCAGTCCATCCGATATTCCGTTGGGTCAGGCGTCCTCCACAAAACCATTCCCATAATTACCACGTTAAGTACCTTATTCAGTGAACGCAACTACCAACTTCTATGCTTTCAGTGCTCCTTTAAGTTTTTGCACGAAACAATATTTACCCTCGCTTTAGAGACTTACGAGATATTTAAAACATTTTTTAATAGCCGACATTTGCAATACTTCGCATTTACTGAAGAAACCACACTGTACATTCCTTTACTAATAGTCTAATGGATACGTCAACAAGGGCGCCGTAGTATACGGAAAAAGCCTCCATGGAAATTCTACGAGCCGTTAGTTCGCTGATAATGTTGTAATGTGGGCACTGTGACGCATCCATCCCCTCTTATTTGAATTGTTTTCTCCTTCTCAGCGTGCACGGCGCAGAAACTCGTCTTTTTTATATGATGGTGCTCTTAACAGTCTCAACTTTACGGTAAGAATTTTTGCGAAGTAGGACTCCATCAGTTCGCGCGAAGACAGTGTTTGGGGTGTGTCCACGCGTTCCTTCAGACTCCACCCCTACCTCCTCGTCACGCTGGGTGACATCAAATAGCCATGCACGTTTTTCCTAGATAGTTTGCATCTCTTCGTTGCAGTCGAACACTCCCCTCAAGATTTGGGGCAGGGGTAGCTGTTTTATGCACGCCAAAGTTCAAAAGTAACGCCATCACAAATACGCCCCTACTGGAATGTCCTCTACCAGAGCAGGGTCGGATACTAATAGTTTATAAGCCAAATAGCCACGGGGGACTTCAGACAAGGCCCCATCTTGAATTCGCTTCCTCGCAGATTCCTTATGCCTCCTCTTGAGTTGCCGGGGGTGGGACCTAACGTTCAGATAACCATAACAATCTTCGGTGGTATTGCGTCTGTCACAGGCTTTGCATCACTCTATTTGTGTAAGATTTGCGAGTTTCTTCGACGAGGTTTGTGATATTGATTTTTGTGGTGGAAGCTCCAGGGTGCCTAAAGATTAAACTTATTTTCATAATATTTGGCATACATTGTGGTTGCAGAACGAAGCTAACTAATTTCAACAGTTAGGCTTCCGCTAGGAGGTCTGTATTCATCGCTGTCTCTTGTTGTCACCATTTAATCACTGATGTTATGGCAACAGTAGTTAAAAGAAAAGAATTTTTCGCTAGAATCAAGGACTGTGCTTCATCGACCTTTACATAGTTTTCGTTTACAGTAATTTTTCTCATTAGTTCATAATGGTACCGGGCCGCATACATCATAATTGTTCGTCATTTCTTCTGAGGCATCATCGGTTTGGGCTCATATATGCTTTTAATTACACCGCTCCCCACGCCTTCGAGTAACTTGGCGAATATGGAAATCAAAACGGTGTGAAGGTATACTTATTTTATTGCAATCAGCCTTATTGGTTTCACAAGAGATCTGAATTCATCAGACTCCCTCTCCTGAAAGGTATAATTCTCGGAGACCGATAGTCATTTGAATTTCCTGGTGCTCTCGGAGCGTGCGAATGTTTGGCCAGAATTTAAGACAGGTTGGATGAAACCCTCATGTTGCTGGGCTCTCTTGCGCAAATATTAAGCGGTTGGCATAAATCTTTGGCGAAATCTATCACAATCCTATCACAGATCTCTGCTTCTGTAGCAGCAGAACTACTTCAGATGTGCATGTATGCGGAGGGTTCTGGAAAGGCCAAAAATCTAAGATGTGGGCTACGGAGGGGTTAGGGTTTCCTCTCGGTCGGCAGCCCAGATAAAGATGGACTTTGATCTGACTTCACAAGAAGGCAGTTTTCCCAAGGCCTACCGCGTGCACACATATCAAGCTTAGGCGTCGGCTGCGTCGGTTAACTCTTGCCGTCGTACAATCGTGCCTCCCTCTCTCTCACTCTTGCATCTGGGGGGAACAGTGATTCAGCACTTTAGCTAATTAGTTCGCTAATTATTTAGTAGTATTAAGTATTTAATTGCACCTTATGCACGGATTGGTGAGGATCAAACCAGCTGTTGGAGACCCAAAAGACGAACTATCCTATAAACTGTGGCAAAATATTGGTTTAATTCTATGTCAATCGAATGCTTAAGGTTACTGACTGAATTCAATCCGACTGAAATTTGCCTTAATAGCATGCCAAAACGAAATATGAAAAGTTAAAAGCACTGAATCACCAGCATGTTACTGTCTGCTTGATTCTTTGATTTAATTTTAAATTCCTTTGAAAGCTTTTTTGAATTTTTAATAAAAATGCTCCACACCAGACTGATTGTATATTTCTGCTTGTTTTGAAAATAAATAATCAAATAATCCTTGACTCATCATAGAGACGTTGCTGAAACTTTGGGAGAAGGAGCTCCTAATAACAACGACAGTGCAGTCATTCAGCCTGAAATCGGATTCAGTCGAAACGAAATTCCCGTTTGCGACAGTTATTTGCAACTGTCTACCTAAGAAGCCCGGACAACGCTGAAATTACGTTGGTTAAGACTTTGGAGCACAATTGTTTTTAGTACAGTCGATTAAGTGACTACACCTTTTTTTCTCTAGAACTCCGTAACACTCCCTTTCAGTACAGCTAATGCAAGTTAAACCTTCCCTTTACTCGTTTACCTGACCCTTCAGCAGTCTTTCACACTCCAAGTTGTGAAATATATCTAGCGTAGCTCATAACCTGAGAGCATACATTTCGTTCGTCTTTACTGCACTGATCCTTCCACAGGACAAAGCATGAAAAAAAAACGAACCAAAAACAAAAGGATCGGCAAGCTTTGACTCACTATAAGTCTTGTGGCAATGCGACTGCTAAAAATTTAACCATACAACTTGTAAGACGCTACCGAACGTAACGTTTATCTGTTGTTAAGCAGACGAGGCTTGCAAGCTCCTAAACTCCAGCGTTGCTTCATTCTACGCCCAACATAAGTGTTAGCCAAAGGCCCCCGTTAGAGCTTTGTCGCTTTTATGCGGCTCTATAGTATAACCGTGAGAATTTCGGCTCCTCTAATAGTTCCCCAGGCATACTTCACGTGTATTCTTTTGAGAAAAAAAGTTTGTTGTAGAGACCATGGGAATGGGAAGGCAGTGAACGCGCGCCTATATAGTATGACGAGTGCTGCATTCAAAATGCCTAAGTTCATAAAAGTTTGATCATTTCTAGCATACTGACACTAACGCATTTATGAAAACTTTAAAATAATAATGAACAGCATTAGGCATATTAAGTACTTAACATAAGTATAAGATGTACCAAATTGTTGCTAAGAAAAATAAAATTTTCTCGATAATCCCTAAGTTCCGGAGAAAATAGCTTTAAACTAGAATAAGGTCCATTTTACATTACATTCACGGTCGCATATATGGACACTGTTTATTCACCATCTGGGTGATGCGGTAAAGCAAAACGCGACCAAAACTTTTTTCTTACTGCATTTTGTGGAAAAAAGTTCACAGGTTAATTCAAAGTAATTTTTAAGACATGAATCGTTACTTCTTGCTGAACTCGGCCTCACTTGCATCTGACCAATTTCGGACATAATTTTCCGGTTCTGGTGTAAAATCTTTTATCTTATTTTGGAATTTATCTACAGAATGCTGCATAGTAATAAAAAGTATGGTTCTGCAGGAACTTTCTTCGATATGAGATGACTCCCAATTTCTCCAAATTTAATGCACATTATCCTGTATAAACTTAGGTAAAAGGGCGATTTTCCTAACTAAAAGGCTTTCACAGGATCAAATTTACTCAGAAGATCAAAATAACTTGACTACCAAGTTAATTTTCATCATGACTTTTGCATGCAGGACTCGCCATACTGTACATAATATTAATGAATATATATCCTGAGCGTTGAAGCTCGTGCTCTTGGAAGTTACACAGAATCAGCAACACAGAACAGAAAATCCAGTCTGTGCGTAAAAATCAGGATACATCGGAGTAACTTCGAATATAACTGGTCACAAATGACAGGACGCGGGCCATTGAATCCAGTGGCTGTGCTGCTAACTCAGATGCTCATTGAAAGAACAAGCGGAATTCGGACGTAAGTCTGTCTATCTTTGGGTTACCGGCTTAGTGACGCTGTTACGTACTATAGAGCATTTCGTTCCAAATTCCCGTATTTTATCGTTAGCAACTCAAAAAATGGAAGTTAAGTCGTTAGGTGGGTTGTCAATCAATAAGTTTTTATCGCGTAATGCAGATCCTGTCAATTAATGCCTGAGCGTAAGTAAGAATTTTTCTGAGCATCGAAAAATACAGACATTCCTCAAGATGTCAATGAGTTACGTTCTGAACGTAACTCGACGTGTTCCCAAGTCGTTATTCGATGTCATTTTTTGTGGTATTATAGGATATTTACGTTTATATCAATAATTAAGCATGATCACAGCTCAATAAACATGTATTCTTGTCCTAAAACTGAATGGAGACCAGCAAACACAAACTGGACTTAAGTCTTCTTCGCTCGTATTTTTGGACGTTAGCAAGTAGAAGAGTGTCAGCATCCCAAATTAGTTAATAGTTTCCATGTCTTCCTTCTTCTTTGCTTAAGTTAAAAAGGTTTATTTTCCCTAACTGAATTTTGACAGTCGCAATATTTTGGTTAGGAATAGGGTACTTCAGTTCCCTCTCAAGACAACTGCTCGATTCTACTACGGCGTAATTGTTTGGTTTCGTTAGGCTGCTTACCACGGATGATGGCTATTCTCTGGTAGTTCATCGGTTTCAGGGCTCTTATTTCTGACAATATGAACATATGTATGAAATGGTTTTTATTTAGGGAAGTTATGCATGATGGAAATCAATGAAAACAATAAACAGTGTACGAAAAACCATACATTCTACACTTTTCAGAAGACGTATTAGCTACGCAAATTACTGTAAGAGATGAACCTTTGATTGGCCGCTTCTACAAAGACTTCTCGACGCAAAATCACAACGGTCGTATTTTATTTGTGATTTTCGGAACTGTGGTGGCCGCCTCTGACTGGTAAGACTTTTCGACTTCAAGAAAATTGCCCCCATGTATTCACGATTTTAAGTTGGAAAAAAATATTTAAGAGTTTTAACGCTTTTTTCGCTCGTTTAGTGTCCTAATGACACCTACGCGCGAGTAGGGAAAAGACAGATAACATTACTATGAATACTCACAAGGCACGAAACCCGAAAGGCTTCCAGTTGACACTGGTTGTTGGCAGGACTATTTCCTTCTAAATTAACTGAGTAGCATGAATTCTCACAGCCGGACAGTTTCCAAGTGGGTTAATGCCTCCAGTGGTTAAGTGGATAGAGCGAGACAAAGGGTAAGCCTCAACCGGCGATGGTGGCGCAAGTTCATTTGTCACCCGGTTTTCAATTCAATTTAGTGCGGCGGGGTGACAAGCAGACGGCAGGAAAGTTTTTTGAGAAGCAGAAAATGAATTCGAGATAACTTACGCGACCGCTCTTGTGAATTAGAGAAAAAAGTGATTGAGCCTGGGAATCGGGGTGGTTTAATTCATTGCAGGCTGTGCAAACTGTTGACACTTGCAGAAGTTGCAGGTTCTGGATCGCTTTCAAAGCTGAATTCTGTAAATCTGGTGTAATTTACAGCTAACATTTATTAACTGACAGACACAATGTATTACGAATGAACGTTTTATTTTCTTTATAAATCTTGACATTAAAACTCTTACTAAGACCGAAAGAAACCATTTCTACGCCGTAGTTTTTTTACCAAAGGACTACAAAAAATACAGTGTTTGTGAATTTTTTCTGCCGAATATATTTGGACTTATAAGGGCATTGAAAATAAATATTCAAAAAAACGTATGCCACTCTTTCAAAAGTCGGCATCCTGACGTGACTAAAGCATCTGGAAATCAGGCTGCATGCTCATCAGTAATGCCGTCCTACTTAAGTAATTTGGTCAACTCAAAAACCTACTTTTCAATTTTAATAAAAATTTCCTAAATAGAAAATATTTTGTACTCAACCAGTCCAATAAAGTAGTCTGTCTGAGCATTTGAGCTGAACTCAGTATAGAGAAGGCGTCATCAATTCATTTTTCTGGATCGACCTAGACCACTATTCAGTGGAGTCTCATAGTGCAAGAGGCCATTATAGAAAATGACTCACAATCAGTCATCTTCAATTCTTCTCATTCTTTATCATATCATAATTAAAATGGAAACGTTTTATTGTTTCTTCTCAAAGTTTAGGCCTTCCACAGAAAGGGTACTTTTGGTAGTTGGAATTTAATGAAATCAAAAGGAGTTGAAGCAATTAAAAGTAAGCAGGACACCATTGCAATTTAGAGAGGATAGAACTCATTTATCATGATTATCCTTTAAAGTGTTGGAGTTACTGTTCCTGTTAAATGTATCCAACATATTTTTCTGGTATGAACCATTTTAATTGAGGCAAATTGTTTGCGAAAGTACCTTTCGAAGGCAAATAATAGGGCAATATACGAAAATGCAGGCTCCTAACCTTTTGACACGCATTTAAAAAGTATACCAATGCGAAAGATGAAATTTAGTGCTACTGAATGCTATTGAGGGATACAATCAGTCAGCAACGATGTGGTAAGGAGCAGTGCACCCGGAAGACCTGATTGATTTCAAGAAGCCTTCCAACTGCACTATACGGAGATTGTGCTCTTAGTAGATAGGAGGCGGCCGAATACTGTTGAAAAGGCCGATTACTTTGCACTCAACACGACGCCCTAAACCCTGGACAAATAATTTTTCTTGGCTTAGGCTTATCTGCTGAAACGTCTTTTTGCTCGCATAACTTGTTTTCGGTCTGTAAGGGACTTTCTAGGCGTTAGGCAGCCTCTGCTTGGTATTTCTGGTTACAATAGGGCTCTTATGTTAGTCTCAGCTTGGAACTAGGAACGACGTGCAAAACCACCTTTGACGCTCACTGAGACTGTCTTTTGTCGATCGCGAGATGGCGAAACTGTGTAACGAGGGCTCCCTGAACAGGACATGAGAACAGGGGCCGCCCCCAGTGCAGGTGTTTTTGTGCGAGAGAGAGATCGAGAAGAAGCGATGCTTTATTTTGAAAGTATCGTTTCAAAATTTTCAGGAAAAGTCCTCCATTCACCGTGAATAAAATTGAGTACGCAGACCACGCATCACCGGACGATCACAAACTACGCATAAAGGTCGAAAGTTGTAACTGTCCTTAACAGACGTTGGTGAATGAGTCGCAATAGTTTTTTGTGACTTTTTTCCTTCAAAACAGTACTAGCTTCGTATTCAGATGAACTGATTTTTAGAAATAGTCTCAGAAACCTGTTTCTGCTACTATTTCTGCTCGTGTCTCTGATGAAGAATCCGCGACGGAGCTCTAAACTTTAGGCGAATAAAAGGGCTGTCCCAGTGGTCAAATCTTCCTCTGAACTTACTATTGCAGTTCTAATACACGAATAGGGCTAAAAATCCGTTTGAAATGAGCAAAATGGGCCCATCGATGTCCGTAGGAGAAAATGTACATTTGAATGGAAACCATAAAAAATAGTGACTCGAGTTCAAAAGCCCGCCTACGGGTTAGGTTTAAGGCTAGTGGTACGGTTATTGTCGAGGTAAGTTAGTGCTAAGGTTGGGCTTAGTGTTTAGGTTAGGGTTAGAGTTAAGATTAGAGTTACAGTTTAGGTTTATGTTAGGGCTAATGTTTGGTTTAGGAGGGGGAAACTTTACTCTTCCTGGGAGCATGCGCCGGCCCGCCTGTATTACCTAGACAGGGCGCGCCTATTTCCGTGTGCTGTTGGGGGTATCATGTAAGCAATCGACTGGCATAGGTGGTCCAACCAGCTTTCGTCGCGTGTCTGTGCTGGATGACTTGGCTCGAGACGGTACAAAATGCTTCCCCTGTGATGACTGGCCAGACCCAGTCACATAAACTCATCGCTGACCGCACATGCTCGCTGGCACACACAAACACACACTGTCAGGGGGCGCTGCACTCACAACCGCTGGGTCGGCGTGCAAATTAAGAGAAATTACCAGCAGCCGCTAATGGCACACACACGCATCATCGGCGACGCGGCCATTGCAGCTGCTCGCACAGGGATCGAAACCTGTCCTAACTAGCTTCTGCGTCTTCCCCGGCCCTCCTTCTCCTCGAAACTAGTAGCACAGGTGATCGTCCAGTGATCTCTGCGGCAGCAGTATCGCTCTTAACCAGACCAACTCTGCAAGTCGGAAGTGACTAAGCCTCGTCAAACTTGACTGACTCACTGACACTGGTGTGTTTGTGTGCATGTATCCACTTGGACGCCTGTGTTTGCAGCCTGTCGCCTGGCCTGTAAGTAAGCGACTCGGATACTGGTATCTTTGCGGCGATGACTATGCTAACAAGTCACTTCCCCCCACTTCTCCAGAGCAAACTGAGGATCCCTAGCGTGCACATCCTGCGACCGACAGGCGACGGTTTTACCCTATCCTCCTCGCATCGTGAATATTTGCTCATTTCAAATTTTTGACAGGCTTTCTCGGTTTAACTATCTTAACGCAGTGCCTGAACGTCTTCCTATACTGAGGCACTTAAGCATCTCACTTCCATGGTATCGTATCAGTTAACTACACTTGGCCTTCTAAAAGACGCTAATGCACGAAGAAGATTGTTCGACACGAAGAAAGCAAGCGTGTATAGCCATTCGTTGGTATTGCTAAGTAGTTCAGTATAATTCAGTATATTTAGGGTAGTAGACAATGCTTTTGAAGACCCTACTGAAAACAGTATGCATGAAATATCCAACATAAAATATGTCACTATTAACAGTGAGTTACATATATACATGATCAAATTTTAACGTGTGCGTGTGAGCAGTCAGAATAGTCTCTTGTGTACATAATATATCCAACATAAAATGTGTTGCTGTAAAATAGTGAGTAAAATGTAAAGTTTTATCTATAGTTATTTCCGGGGCGTAAATTATTCCTGCTTCCTTGTACATATAAATGGTAATTGTTAAGTAGATTTTCATCCAGTTTCCGTTCAAACGCATCTGTGGAGTTCGCCATTACGACCTCCTCGGGCAGTCTGATCCAGGCACCGATGACTCGTTGTGAGAACGACTGCTTGCGGGCCTCTAAATGGGATAGGGTTCCCCGCAGTTTGAGGGAATCCCCACGGAGGTTGGTTGAAGTGGTGAAGGCGAAGAAGTCATCAAACTTCAGGGCACACTCCCAATTCCTCACGAGGCAGTACGTCTGTATGAGGTCGCCGCAGATTTGTCAATACTCAAGGGGGAAAACGTTAAGTGCTTCTAGTCTACATTCGCTTCACAATCATGAGAGGAACCAATTTTGCTTTCTCACGCAATGATGCCCTTCTTGACAAACACTGTTATTCCTCCTCCCCTCCTATGTATCCGGTCCCGACGAAAAACTTGGTACTCTCCGGGTACAATTTCGGCATCCATTACGTCGGTCTGTAGTCAGGTCTCTGTAACGGATATGACATCCGGCTGTAGGTCAGCTATACAAACTTTGAGCTCGTCAATCTTCTGAAGCAAACTCTGTGCCTTCCTATAGAGAAAGCGCAGCTTCGCTGGCATAGAGCTCTGAGCGATTTGTGGGTCGAGGGAGCCGGAAGGTCTCTGCGAATTAGCTACTTTATTGCCTGAGTTTTGGTCTGCTTTTTGCCTGTAAAACTCAACGTTATTGGCTGTCTCCAGAGGAATGACTTCTGGGCGGTGATGATTTCCCCGTTCATTATTCACAGGTTCCTCTCGCCCGCATTGGATCTCCTGTGGAGTTCGGTTTTCAGTGCCCTCCACTTCTCCCTCTCGGCCGGCGAGTACTCCCGCTGAAAAAAACCGTTGGGTACTTGTTCCGTAGTTGCGATTTCCTGTTCAACGGTAGCTTCGCTTGTTCTTCGTTCTTGAGTATAAATTTAATTGGTCTGGACCCTTCTTCAGGCCCATCCTAAATGCTTTTAGGATAGGAACCACCGTTTCTTTATTTTCATGTAGGAGAATTTTAATGTATCCATGGAATAAATCCATATCATGGTCAATTCTATTCTTTAGGGTCTCCGAAGAATATTCAGGCATGCCCTGCATGACGATGCACTGGCTGCGATTAAGTAACGGGCTATGAGGTTTATTAGTGGACCCTACCGACGTGTGGGTATCCTCGACTTGGGCTGTGAGATCCGTAAGCTCCAGCATTTGATAATTGGGAGGACCCGACAGCTCTTCTTTTGTGCCAAGGCCACCTTTTTGTGTGGTAGTCGGTGGCGTTTTGGGCTTTTCGGGAGACGCAACCAGACTAGTTCTTACTGGTATCTTAGACAATGCCTGCTTGGTTTTTGGGACTGTGTTAAACACGATACCCTTTGAGTTAGCAAAATGTTCAGTACCTTCATCGTGGTCTGCTAGTCGAGTGACGACACCATCTGCCTGTTGGCCCAACGTACAGGGTTCGACTCCCGGGTCTTCTACATTTTCGCGGATTTCCGACTCTTCGACTAGGTCGAGTTCCACTACTGGTTCTGCTGTAGTTTGCTTATGGAGTATGGAAACCTCCTCTGTTTTCTTCGTCTTGGCCTTTTCTCGGCTTTCAGTCGTCTCCGACATTTAGCCATGCGTTAGAATATGCAAAAGTGACTTCAGTTCCACTAATTCCGTTTTAAGGCATACCATATCCTTCTGCATGACAGAAAATGCTTTGGAAAGTTCCATGTCTGATATGCCATCTCGGTCTTCGTACTTCGTGTCTATTGAGCTCCGAGGACTTCTAGACCTTTCAGCAGGGCGCGATTTCGTTGTGCCAACCAATCGGTTTCTACCCTCGAAATTGTGATTTGGGCTTATATCCTGAATTAAATCAGTGGAAACCATGCGCCCTCGTGGTCTAATGGTAACGACCGATGTCCGCGAACCACGGGTTTTGGGTTCAAATCTGACTTGTGGCAGGCTTTTTACACGTTGCGCTGTACGTTTAGCTTTGCTTCCCATCATAGATTGAAGTTAAACGATATTAAAGCTCTGTGCAATATGTATAAAGCGATTAACTGCATGGAAAGGATATTGGAACGACTCAGCCGTTTGTAGACAGCTGGAATCCCTGAGAATTGTTGACGGAAGGCGGTCACGTGACGAAGATGTTGCTCGTTTTGACTACGGCCTGCCGTGGCTTCTGAGGCTGGGGATGTTGTGAAAACGAATCCAATAGCTAATAACGAGTGTCCGCCGGAGTGCTAGCTAGTCCGAAATCCCGAAAATAGTATTTCCCACGGAGGACAAGAAATCTGAACCGAAATTTGAAGCGCGCGCCACAGTATCAGTTCCTGGCAAAAATACATTGCCCACAGTTGAACTAGTAATCAACGTAAATTGGGGAACTGCGCTCCTGCGCGATAAACGTTTCCGAGGCGAGGCATCGTAATGTGGCAACTGATCGAGCGTTTGAAGTAAACCTTCGGTGATTAAATGACACAAGTTAAATGCATGTGGCTGGCCAGAGTTGGCTTCATAATTAACCATTTTTTTATTGAAAAAGAGGATTTTGACATATCTTTTTTAGTCATTTTATTAAATTCGGAAAACTGGATTGGAGGATGAGGTGTCGGGTGGGGCTTTATATCTCAGGGGGCTGGAGCGTAAGCTGTGCGAAAGCCTTTCCTTGCTGGCATGGGTTCCAATCCCACCGAGACCACCGAGTTTTACACGTTGGGGTCAAATGAAATTTTGATTTCCTATTACCCGTAGACGCTAGTGCTTCCTTTTTATGAAAGTCCACGGTGGATCAGTAGCAATCAAGAACCATTTTTCCAGGCCAACTCCGGCACTGGGAGAGACCATTTGTGAAGCGATGGTGAGCCCACTAAATCATAGGCAGCTGTCCGAGTGTAGGGCACATGAACCCATGGTATTTGCGAGCTGCAGATGGATTGCACACTTAGATGGATGTTTTGAAGGTTTTGGTCCGAATATTTTTGTCCAGATCGTTCATTATTTTCAAAATAAGTTATGAAACTCGCATTAAAACCTAAAGTACGGCCATAAAACATACGAGGATCCCGTGAGGAGCAAAGTCCCTCTTAGCTGCCTCGTGCTACTCTAGAAACTCGATGAAGTACCTGTCCCGGTTTATAGTCGATGCATGTTTTTTAGAGTGTACTGAAGTGATTTCTATTTTTAACGAATATTTTTATTTTCCCATCTTCAGTATGGTTTGTCAAAGCCGCAGTTGAAAAGTTGGCACCAGTCAGTTGAAACTTAGAATGGTCACTTTGTACAGTTGGTACTCACCAGCATGCTAAGAGCTACTCCATCGTAGGCCCTCTGTAAATGCGTGCGTATGTACGTGTCTGCGCTGTCATGTTAGCGTTAACTGGAGACGCATTATCCTGTGACACATTCTCAAGCGAGACTTTGCACTGATTCTGCTACTGTACCTAAGTTCGGTCAGTCGGCTAGACTTGCATCTGCCAGTGATCTACTTTCAGTAAGTTTGCAATCTCATGAAACCTCAACCGAACTGCTGCAGTGTATTTTCGATTCGAAGAAAATACTTCGGTAAAGTTGTGATAGTAATTACCGTGCATCCTAATGGCAAGATATTTTCGAAACGCCAGGATGCCAGCTTTTTAAATAGCCTCTTTTCAACCGCCCGCAGGCATACACTCTGTAAAAACGGCCACTTCAGTAGTATGCGTTTTCTCATGGATTTCCCATGTACTTATAAATTCAAAGTAGAAAACGTGCGCAAAAATATTCTTGTATTTATTGAGTACTTCTTCGTCAAACTCGTTACTTAAAGAAAGGCTATCGTTGGGCTTGAAAAAAGTTTCTGATAATGATATATTTTAAGACCGGAAACAGTTTCTTCATAATACATCGTACCTGTCAATTTAGTAATGCCGCCTACAGACTTAACCACATGATCCACATTGATTGCAAAATTTTATGAAAAATATGTGACCCTTTCCTTATAGCATAGACAACTGCGTGGTTTCTCTTTGGCTGAAGGTATGCAGCCTGTAGTTTGGAAACCGTGAATACAAGTGTAACGGTCGGTAGGGTTGAAACTTATTCCCTAATTTAGAACGTGTTTAAACGCGAAGAATACATTTTTTTCAATTTTAAAAAATTGAAGAAGGCATTCTTCGCTACTTAAAGAGCGCAGGAAAGTATATTTTTGTGCATATTTTCTGTAAAATGTATTTCAGTTTAAAGGAGCATTGCAAATCAATTGGAATGATGCATATTACGGGAGTGGCCGTTTTCACAGAGTGTAGTTTTGCAGGCAGTTGGATTGAAGCCATTCCAAAAGTCTGCATCCTGGGGTGACTGAAATATCTTAAGATTGGGCTGCACCGTAATTACTTTTTACAACCCTACTATATCATTTTTTTGAACCGAAAAACACTTTTCGGAATTTCGGTTGGCATTTCATGAGACAGCACATCTAGATTTAAATGACTTCTAATTTCTTCAATAAATACAATTTTGAGCGCTCTATGTGGTTCCCGTATACTAAGAATTGTTAAAATCAGAGCCCAATGTACATGTCAGCTCTTCTGCTGGACTGATATTCTGACCACGGAGACCCTTGAGTAGGGTCCCTATGGCAACTATCATATACGTAAGATCCCACCCACCGAGCATCTGTATAGATTGACACAAGCGTGGCACCTGTAAGCACGCTCCGTTACATTTTTAGACTTGCAGAGGGCAAGTTCCCACTCCGCCTATGGGACGATGGTGTGCTTCATGGTTAACGGACGGCAAATTAACGTGTAAGCTGATTAGGCTGTTAAGTTTGGAAGTAAGGAATCCTATGGGCTGAGAAACCCCCGAAAACAGGAGAACTGATGCCTTACCATTTGCACATCCAAATTCATACCAAGTCATTTTGATCTGGCCTTACCATCAGAAAATTACAGAGGGAGAAGGAGTGAATGAGGGGAAAACGAGAGAGGTTGATACCGTATAACCACATACAACCATGCACAAGTTGCCGCCGACATTCCCGAAAATTGTGTTTCTGGTCTATCCCGACAGACGAACTACTATGCATAGTTTGGACGCCACTCTTCCACAAATTCTCAAGCCGGGACACGTCTTTATAGATTGTCTGCGGCTTCGGGTAATCAGATAATTCTCCTGGGTTCTCTGTGTGGTTGATATTGGCCCCAATCTATAAAATCTAGCGTTATGTGTCGGAAAACGTTGCTTTTTTTCTTGGACAGTCACTAGACTTATTCATTTCCCATGTTTCTCATGATCGCATCAAATCGCTGAAATGCCCACCTGGACTTGTGCTTAGTAAAAGTATCGATAGGGGTATTTTGGACTTTAAACTGATAATGCTGAACTCTGGCTTGTGCATACGCAATCGTTAGCAATTATTTCGCTGGAGACAGTGGCTTGCAGCTAAAAGTATTGATGTGGAAATTGATTGCTAAGTTAAAACGCTCCGTCCCAAAAGCTGGATCTCAATACTGACTTCTAGTGTGTCCAAGCAGATGAAGAAGGTGGGATTGCTGAAAAATATTTCTTGACCTGACGTGTCCGATTCTCACTCGAAGACAGCATCCAGCGATCGCAGCTTGCGCTTCTCCTGAAATTTGTCCTGTAACGCGCCCATTCCCTTCTATCGGCACTGTTGCATAGTCTCAGTTAGCACGATCCCACAGTAATATGCTTACATTCGGCTGCATATCTTCGGCCAGCTCTGTGATGTGAGACTGCAAGAATATTAAGTTCAGTGCTTTCCAGAACAAAAAGTACTGTTGCATTAGGAGGATGTACTATCTTGGAAGGTGTTGCCTGGATAAGAAGACTGATCTCCTCTAGTAGAAATCGCCATTATGAAATTGTTGATAAGGTAGCGTAATTAAGTATCCGACGCTTCGCAAATTCTTTTACTTACACTTATCTATTTCTATTCTGATATCCGAAGAGCATTTGGCGAGCATACGTATACTTTCAATAAATTCTCATCAGGCCATTACATTTATATGGGAAGGGGGTAAAGCGTAAAAGGTGAAATTGTAGGCAATTACGTTCAACGTTACCGGCAAATTAGTCCGGGGGATAGAGTAGGGGGTGGGGTAGTAACAGGCGGCTAATTAAGCGGTAAGTTTAGGGAGGAGGGGGGGGTGGTGGAAGAGGAGAGGAGGCTTGGGGAAATGCCGGTAGCTAGGTGGCCGTTGGCCATGCTAAGCTTGGGGCTTGCAGTAGGTTCTTCTGCGCGCACAAAAGTGGCTTCCTCAACCGGATAGCCGTTGCTTCTGCTGTTGCCAACAGTCGCTGGCCCAGTGACTTAGGGTAGCTTGGTTGGACCTTGTAGATCACCCTGAAGGCTTCGTTGGGGTCCACCTGATGTCCGGAATCCACAATGTACGCTAGGATCGAGCTGTTAATGGTTCTGTTGGTGTTGAAATCACCCTTCCTTAGCCATTGTGGGAGGTGCTCCTTTATTCTTTTGGATAGGCGCCGACTCGTGCGACCAATATAACTTGCTCCACAGGAGCAAGCAAAGGAGTAGACACACATGGAGGTGGTCTGAGTCGGTAACCTGTCCTTACCTTCCCCATGGAAGACTGGGTTAGTTGAGAATAGTACCCGAACTCTCGCTGCTGGGAAAGTTCGTGACACGGCATTCTGATATCGTAAGAACGTCCGAATGCCAGTTCATTGGGGGTATTGTGGGACATATATGGCTCCTTGGAATAGTACGCCTCTAGGAGCTCGAAAATGTAAGAGCAAACGAACACGCAAATTTTAGCATAAATAACCGGATTCTTAATAGTTTAACACTTCTGTCTTGTGTACTTTCGATTAATAGGTTCAGCAAGATTAAATATCTAAACAGAAGTATTTATGTCTGCGAAAATTGTGTAGAAGGTTTCCGAAGACTACTGGGTGGGCATGCATTTGCTTTCGATGCATTAAATAAAGTGATTTTTATAGAATCTTCGGATTATTAGTAGTTTGAGTCACACGGAGGTAAAAAATCAATGAGATACTACAGCCCTAATTTTTGGGATTTGCATCAATTGTGATTTGTGTGAGTGCACGGAGAGATTAACAGTTCGATCGTAGTTTCTGACGAGATGCACAGCTGGGTGGGCATATGGTCAGATACTAGCATGTGACCTAGTTTATAATGGTCGTAGACTTGCGCAGCATCTACCGCACCCTCTTCTTCCAGTGCATTTACGGGTGCTGCGTCGTATTTACTTGAAAGCTAGCAGACCACAATCCAGGGACGAGAGAGAGGTCATGTTCCTTTATGCACAGAATTGCAGCTTCGTCCAGTAAGAATTGCTATTTAAATGTATCTGGAAGTATTTACGTAAACATTGCCTAGATCTTGACGTCACTAAAAAGCCTAGAGTTCGAGCGGCTGCCGCAATCCAGTTAGTAGGCCGATTCTGCAGCTCTAACTTGTAAATTAGCGGTTATTTGAGGTCAAAGTGACGGTCACGGAGGCATTTAAAACTGGTAATGTGCGTAGATGACGGTACAAAAAGAAATGCTACTCGCTGGACTAAACTACTCTTCGTCTTCGATCAATCATGTACATTCAACCATATCTATTTAACCGTTTCAACATGCAGTCATCATGACGGTCGAACGTCGTGAAAGTTAGATGACGACGGCAATGACAATGTCATGAACCGAGACTTGCTTGAGTCATGGTTCACGTACCCCAGCCTGTTAACAAGTGCAATGACCTCCCCAATCCATTCTTGTCGGTGAGACTTAGTTTGGCCAAAATGATTAGCCACTCGGGAAGTGCGCGGGTGAACACATTTCCCAACCTCCATGCTGGTGAGCCAGATTGCCGAGCCATCCTCAGAACTACCTCCAGCACGGGTGATGAAATTTCGGCAGGTCACGATCCGCACACCGTCCGGAATATATTTATCGATTTATCGTGGGTTTTCTGCGAGCTAATTTGCGAGCTAAGGAACGATTTCATGGTAGTGTGTACGCGCTTTACCATCCCCCCCCCGTCTTGGCAGTGCGCGGGATTAGAAACACACCCTTCCCCCGCGCTTGAGCCTCCTTCCAGGAAAGGTATATTACACAAAGTTGAACCGTTGCGCTCAACTTAGCCCTCTAATCCAAAGTCTTGTTTTACTTAACCCTAACCATTACCTTAGGGTTAAGCGCAACGGTTCTTGTTCCCATGCCCTGTTAGGATGCCATATAGACTACATCTAGTTCCCTGATTTGGAAGTCCTGATAAATTAACCAAAAGTGACCAGCTGACAACGGCTAATAAACGAGAAATGATCACCCCATTTTCTCTGGCTCCACTTGAGCTCGCCTAAATTACGCATATCACTAGTTGCTAGGCCAGTGACTGGGGGCAGGCGGGGACCCGACGGGGAGTTGACGTCCCGTAACCTGATCGATGAGAGTCCCTCTATCATCGTGGTTATATGAGTGTTTAGGTTTACATTTTGCCTGACAGAAAGCCGCATCTCTGGTATAAAAAAGGTTTGGATCCAAAGGAAATTTACACGCCCATAGTTTTCTCCTGTCCTCTGAGTTATTAGTTTTGTCCCCAGTATGCAGCGTGTTCCATGCATAGCTAAATTTTTCCTGATCACTGGGAGACCTCTTTCGAAGGACACGTGAACAGGCCGGGTTGATAATAAATCCACAAGTCTGAGGAATATTTTGGAAAAATGCGCTCTTCATGCAAACTTAGCGCAGGAAATTAATTTCTCCCCACACATTTTCTATAAAATATGAGTGAACATATATTTTCGATCATTTGATAAAAGAAAAAGAATCCACAACGTACCTTTTCTGCCAACCGTGCGTTAAATGGGTTGCTGAAAAGATGACAGTTTGACCATCCATTCCGACTATGTCCACCGCATACACCACAGCCTGGTGGTGAATGGACGGTGACATACGCGTGGATTCGTTTTAAGTGATAGTAGACTTGCGCTGCACCCACCGCACTCTCTCTTCTCACAACCGCCCGTGCCTGGTCTCAAGACATAGTCAAGAAGATCGGAAGCGGAATCGGCTGTAGGTGACCGGAGCCGCCATGTGCTGAAAAGATACTCAATGAAGGTTAGCGCTCCACCAATCAGAATAACGCGCCCTAGCTCTCGATTTTACAATCAGATTCAGATCATGCATTTGACGCTTAAGCGTTTAGAAAAAAGTTGGCTTAAGATCCCATAGGTTTCAGCACTTTTTCATTAGGATTCCAACTCTAGGGTATCTATGTGCCTTTGTCAGACAGTAGCTGTGCCCATACACCGTAAAAAACGATTACACTTATGGAGAAAACTAATAGTAGGCTAAAAACTTGGCGAACCAGAATTTGGTGGCTCGAACTGCCTTCCTGGACTTTGTGGATTCATTTAGAGCTTCTGCGATTCCTCAGTCACAGGTTTTTTTCCGCAAAGACCGGATTTTTAAGGTTTTAAGAACGCGGAGGGTGAGCCTTCTGGAGTTCATTCAAAGTAGCCCGACATCATTCAGAAAACACCTGAGGAGTAAGAGATAGGAATCCTTTCGATTTACTAAAAATTGTCTAGGTGGGACTGAAAAAAACTATTCAGGGGAAACCTTTAACAACAATTCATCGCTTTCGAGGACTAGGACAGACTCCTCAAAATGAAAGTCATCGCTCCAGAAAAGCCTGTTGACGCACGCATTCTTCCACCCTGTCAGCACTTTTACGCAAGTCAACTTACCTTTTGGATAGCGAGCAGTCATCCAAAACGCTAAAAAATAGCGGCGGTAACGGCACTGACGATGCGCCGATGCCTGTTGAGTTAAACTTTATCTCATATTCAATGACACTATGCCCTGCATTGTCCACCGCGCCGTCCTCCGGGTAGCGGGTGTGTGGCGACGGGAGGAGGGTGTGGATCTTGATCTGTGTCAGACTGTCCTCCCCGTCCCATTCCCCCGCTTCAGGTCTCCACCCGCGGTCACGGCTTCGCACGCGAGGCTGCCTTCAATCCACCGGCGCCAGTCAGAACGTGCGGCGTTGATAAAAATGAATGGGTATGTGCTGCGGGAACTGGGTCAACAGAGGACCAGCGGCGAAAGGTCTTGATCCACCGGCCTCTGAAGCAGATCAGCCGCTCACCGCATTTCGTTTGCCGCAGACTCTCCATACTTTTCAAGCCGGCACTTGCGCGTTCTTGCACGACAATAGGCAACTATGAGCAGAGTTGCCAGTCGCAACAACTCCGACACACGCGTGCACATTTTTCAGCAGTTGTCTACAAAGTCCATCATAATTATGGCGACAAAACTGTTTCGAAGCACGGGGAGAAGCCTGATTGGTCGTGCATATAGCGTGGAGACCGGAACAAAAACCTCAGATTTGCCACTGTGGTCTCGACGACATTCGGACTCATTTAGAAATCATTCTTGGTAGGGGTCGGATATATAACCGCATGGCAAAGGTATTTTAAGTAGTGGACCTTATATACCCCAAACCTCAGCATTCTGTCATACGGGACCGGTGTTAATAGTGATTTTGTGGATGGTAGTGAAGGAAATTTGTAGAAGTAAGTGTAAAGTGGTAAAATTTAGCTGAATTTGTTTACCGCAGTCGCCATATAGCAACGCAGTACAGCGCGCAAATCAGGACATTGGATTGGGAATGGCCCACCAACTTAAACAAGGTGGCCTTGCAATAAATTGCAGGAGGGGAAAATATACCCGTGTCTTAATCTAAACAATAACCTAACCATAACACTAAGCTGGAACTTTAATCTTATCTCTAGCCCTAACCTAAGCATAAACCTCGCAGTTTACATGAATCGAATTCTTAATCCTAAAAATAACCCCAATAGGACCTTTAATCCAACCTTAAAATTAACTCTCACCTTAATTCTCAACCGAACTTTCTCGAAATTTTGTGCAAGGCTACATGGAGTGTGAGCGGTTTCTGTTCCCACGTCCTGTTTAGGTGGTCATACAAGTCATCATTATCGTTGCTAGTCCTCAACTTTCTCACGTGAAAATAACGTTCACTGAAATCCTGGTTTCAGTATATAATGAAGTTGGTTCCAGTTTTCCTTTAATATGCGAGAAAATTCGAGGTCCAGATAAAATATTCCTTACATCATCCCCGGATGAGGAAGAAGAGGAGATGATTTCTGAGACCAAAGTATATTCAGGCTGACGTTTCAAAAGCTCGCTCGCTTTCATCGTCAGAGCAAGGTGTCTGTATTCCTGTGTGCGTCAGATAGATGTGAACGTCCATTCGCCCATGCGTCAGTCGATTGCGCCGATCGATTTTCCTTTAGGCTCCGTTCTATGAGACTAGAGCTAATGATCACTGGTCAGTGTCTAGATTCTACTCTTGGACTCTATCAGCCTGCAGTTGGATAATGACGGCCAATGAATCAGAAATGTCCGTATAAATCGTGGCTGCATTGTCTGTCACCTTTCTTGATGCAGGCCTATATTCCTGAAAGTCCATTTTCTTCTTCTTTCTCTCCTAATCCGCGTTTTTTGGCATTGGCCATAAACGCCTAAAATATCCGAGAATTAGTGAAACCATTTTTAGAAGCGAACTATACCTTTGACTGATGCTATCGGTGTGACAGTTGATGAAGCTGTCTTGATAGTGTTTGTGGCGAGACTGTCAGCTAAATTATGAAAACTGAAGTATTGTTTGAAAAACAATTTGTTTCAGACGAAAATAACGGCGAAAACAGTAGAGAGCTGTCTCACTGACAGCCTTAAAGCATAAAGTTTATAATATTTCTCAGTATCATTTTTTCAAAAGTTTTTCTTCTGAAAATTAATTAGTGCTCTGAAAAATCTTTAGATTCCTTGATCCGATTGTGAAGAATGCGGAGGCATTACGTAGGATTCGAATCCACGACAAAAAAGGCAAGGTTTGAGCACAGCCAAGCTTCTAACCGCCTGAACAACCGGCCCCACCGGATGCTGTGAATTTACTCACAGTTAGGTCCACTTACCCGCCCTAACTGTACCAAACGGAATCAACCAATTCGAATACAGTAAGCTGACTGTCCAAACGGGATTTCCTAAGCAATCAATCCGGGATCCACCATATTACTAAAATGCGCGCTCAATTAGAGGGTGGCTTGGCCAATTTGAATAATTCAGTTGACCCAATTTTAAGAAACTCGGCGGTCGCAGTAGGGTTCGAGCCCACGAAATCAAGGGCATTTTGATCATTTTTGTATCGTAAAAATAATACTTTCGTTTCCTGAAATGCTCTTGATGCATGAAAAGGGCTTGGTAAACTTGGGGGTCTTCTGACCTATTCGATTCTAACGAACAATTGGTCGACGATGGGGCAGCCGCCAATGCGCTTTGTTTATGCACATTTTAATTATCTTCACTGTTTCTTACGTTGAGGTGTACAGATATGTGATTAAGTTCACATCTTGTAAGCAATAGAACTGGAAGGCTTTTTATGCCTTACTGAGATGGCTGTCATTCAAATTTACAGGGGCGGCAGGTGTACAATTTGCGTTGTTTTCCTGAATGTATCACTAGTTGTGTGGACTGGCTGGTAGTCATACAAAATGCTAAGCTGTTGAATGTAGCCTTTCCACACTAACATACACGCCCGTGCAACTATATTGAAAACAGCGGCCATATCACGGTAAAAGTTTTGACAGCCGGAACAAAGCAAACAAGGTTGGCCAACGTATGTGTTTGAGATCGGTGAATTTGCTTAAGTAAGGATGACTTATATGGCGGCCTAAGTAGGAGATGAGAATAGAAATGTCCCACGGTCTTGCCATCAGTTCCAGGAAGGCTACATATTTCCATGTATTAAGCCTAATTCTAGCTCTACCCTAAACCCAAACACTGCAGTTATTATGAATTCAACCCTTAACATAAGTTGACCCTAACCCCAACCTTAAGCCTAACCCTGGACTGAAGTCCAGTGTAGGGCCTGAGACGGAACTGCGGGGGGTGGAGGCGGCCATAAACGAACAAGCGCCGCACCGGAAATTGAAGTAACCAATCCCGCCATCAAATGACTCATGTACAGTTACTGTTCGCCTTTAAGCAACAATTGTTGCCGCCTTCCTGATCAACTTCCTGTTTAATCGGTCTGGTTGATGCTGTGCGTTTTTGAAAGTCATAGGCTTTGACAGCCTGATGGAAGCGAATTAATTTTTTAATTTGAACTTTTTCCGGGAGCGCCTAGGCCTACCTTAATCCGCCATATAAATAACTAGGATACAGCTGACTCTATTTCGCTCCATTATACAAACACCAAAACCCCCTAGTGCCGCAATTTAGTTAAAGGCGTATACACACTGACACTGTTCGGCTACACTGCATGGCTGTTTAGGCTCAATATGACCCAATATGTCTAGTCCGAAGAAGTAGAGCCGTGCACGGCAAATCATGAGAGCTGGACATTAATTTTTTAGTAGAGGAGAGTTTTGTGAACTCGCAGTAGTATTAGTAGTACAGAAAAAACCCGCTTACTGTAAGTTAATTTATCCTTGTTCCAGTTACCTTTGCAAAATATACCCGGAACAATACCACTATCTTAATCGACTATTTTATCATTGTGTTTTTCTGTTTTCCTTACTACATTCATATCACTCGTAAAGGATACACACGAATAGTGTATTCTACTTGCTATGTGGAACATACGTTTGTTTCAGATTCTGTGACTGCACGAAGGGTGGCACTTTCCGATTTTTGTAGGGCTAGAAAGCTAACTGCGGTAGTCTATAATCTACCGGTCTAGGAATGTTGTCTATAAGATTATGCATATCGTATTCTTTTAAGCATAGAATGTGAAGAAAATGTATTTTTCTACCGAGTAGGTGCGGTAAGTGTAGTTGATGTGAAGTTCTCCTAGGAACCATCACCGAATGTATGTGGACAGATCGAATGTTAATTGTCTTGATCAATTTTCGAGGAAATTAATGCACGAACATGAAATACATTTTCCAGGTAAATGTTTTTGGGCTCGGTCCGAAAGTTCATATCAATAGTTTAACTGGAATACAGCGGTCACTACAACTGCCTGCCGGTTAGTAGCTTGTGAATATTACGTGGTTATTCCGTAGTACCCACATCATGCAACTGACCGTCTCGGAAAGGTGGTCTGATGCTGGATGCGAGGGAACCACTGAGGTCGGCGGCTCAGTGCATTTTCCTCACTATTAACAATTTGACGCGCTTAAAGCTATCACGGTGCGCTAAAAGTCGTGGCTTGGGAGGGCAACCGGGTCAGACAGTCAGTCCGATGTGTGTTGTGTTGTGAGGAGTGACTGACTGGCGGACTGAGAGTCAGAATGCAAGGGCCCCTTCTTAATGTGACCTTTATGGCACTCCCACTCAGCTGGAATGCGAGCCGTCCCCTTCTTTGCTGTGATTTCTTGGTTGTGTTAGTGTACAGTGTGTGGGCCTGCGCCCTCTCCTATCTTCGGTCTTCTTGATCTTGTCTTCACAGCGGGTCCAAATGAGGGAGGGAGAGAGGGTTAGGTAGATGCCGCGCAAGTCATCGTCCCTGTATCACCATGGTATGGAGAATACGGTGTATTTATTTGAACATCGTAAGTAAGTGGCAAATAGCCACTACTCGGATAGCTATTTTCTCTTAATGCAATTTGCCGAGATGGTTGCAGCTATTTTCAGCCTTTAATAAACGCGCCGTATTAGATTGATTATCTTTGTATTATATTCAATATGACTTCATATGAAAGTCTCGGTGAAGAACCCTTTTTGTCATTATTCCCTTCCCTCAAGTTTTGTAAGCAGAACTTGTTATTTCGACCCACTTCCCTTTGGGCATTATCGCAATAATCCCCTCGTCAGTACAAATCAGAAGGACCGTTTGCTGTATTATTCTTGCAGTAAGTTCGTGAAAAAAGTTGCCGAAGCATTTATTCCCAAGCCGTTCAGGGGACGGCACAGTTCGAAGTGAGTAAACTTACGTACTCTTACAATCTAGACAATTTTAGACTTTAAGAATTTTTACTGGCTTTTTTCCTCCATTATTCGGTTATGTCTCTTCCTCAATTAGTAAAAAACTGAGATTTCGGTCTAGGTTCGGTTAGCCTTTGGGTTGAAAGTTCTACATATTCAGCCTTTCTCACATGGGTGGTCGTGTTTTTGGACTGAACCTTGCACAAACCGATAACTCAACCTTAAGCCTCGGTGTCAAGGCAGAGTCCAACCTTCCCCTTCATGCCTCTTTCAGAAGAAGAAGAATAAGAAGACACAGTCCTAGCCTTGCTCTTCATTCTTCCCTTCAACCGTCATCTAGGCTTACTATTAATCTTAACGTTATCCCAGTTTGTTTTAAACTGATTTCGCTGCAAGTAAAGGGCTGAGATCTTACAGTACCGACTATGCCTGCACTCACCTCGGTCTAACTATGGGACGAAGAAGAAAAACGCCTTATGGTCGCTTTCCGGGATTATAAATGTTGACCGCTACCTAGATATCCAAGGCGGGACAAAACGCTCCATAATGTCCTTGTAGGCGTTCCAAATCGCGAGTGCCACGTGACCTCATGCCCAAGATTGCCGTAATCTGGTTTAGTGCGGTATTTAAAAATAGCCAAACGGGCGCCTTGCGCGGCTTGCACTCGATGAGGTATTTAATTGGGCGGTAAGTATGGCCCCCAAATCGGTACATGAGAACTGCCCGCAATACAGATGTATTTGAGTCATATTCGAGGGAAATAGGATTTAACTTAGGGTTAGGGTGGGGGTTAAGTTTAGGGCTAAGGTTAGGATTGAAGTTGCGTGGGCTGGGTGTTCCGATAACCCTGTCCTTTCTCCATCAATCCAGTTTGTATCCGCTGCCTGCCTACTCGATGAGTTCCTCTGGCGGAAACTTACGCAGACCCCGCCAGCTACATCGTCGCGCGGGTCGACTAAAAGCTAAGTTAATCGTGCGCTTATCACTATTTGAGCAATCGTCTGACTCCATTTGACCGGCGGCGTCGTGTACAGGGAAGGGACTTAGACCGGAAACACCATCTGTGAGCTTTATTTCCGATATTTGCATCCAACTGTCTGCCTGCCAACGAGTGTGACAAAGTGGAAGTTCGTCCCGTGGGATGGCTGATAATAAAGACTTTTCTTCATCGGAGACTATCTTCTTGTTGACTAACTCTGTGCATAACGAAGATGACATACCGGATGAGTTGGCCTGGGACGCGCCACTCCTTAGGATCATCCCTGTCTCTTCCGGTTTGCAAAGGGGAGACGGTCCGAGAGGGGATACGGTAAGCAAGTTAGCAAACTAGTTTAGGGGGTTTTAATTCCATCCCATCTGTCTTACCTTGCAAGGCGATGACGCGTACAGTAGATGTGCTATCTCATGAAATGTTAACCGAAATTCTGAAAAGCATTTTCGGAGGTTTGTAATGTGCATTATGGGGCAGCATGAGCCAATGCTATTTCAATCAAGTCAGGATTCCACCTTTTTAATGAGCTTTATTCCCAGTCTCTTTTGCCTGTCTCGGCAATACTGATCTGCCTATACTACCGGTGGAGCTCGAGAGTAAGCCCCAAGGCAGAACGGGACAGGTGTGTCCCGTAACTGGTCAGTGAGCGTTCAACAGTCACAAGCATAACTCGGAACTTTTGGGCGATCTGATGAGTACAGTAGTCGCCGGTTATTAAGCCCACGGTTTATAGGCCCAGCCGCGCATTAGGCCCGAATCAGCTTGGGACGGAATTTTACAGAGCGAAATTCGCCGGCTAATAAGCCCAGTCGCCGGCTACAAAGCCCAGTTTGCCAACAGGATAGAGTGAAATTCTCATCCCTCTGCGTGCGCCACTGGTTACGTGTCGCAAATAATTTTTTTGTTTTTGTTAGTATGTAAAAAACAGACTAACAGCATTCTTTTCTTGTACATAACCAAGCTTTACACATAATACAGTACGTATGTAATGTATAGTGCTTATCCTGCGTTTGCTAATCAAGAACTAGGACTCTCCGGTTATTGCGCCCGCCGCTTATTAAGCCCAATTTGGTCTGGGCCCGAGGTGGGCTTAATAGCCGGCGACTACTGTATCAAGGTCGGATATGAATGTACACACCTCTCTCCCCATCAGCACTTTTACGAAAGACAACCTGTCATACGGGAATGGTGGTAAACGAGATTTCGTACATAGGGCATTTTAAAGGGTTGGTTACAAAGTTTTTAAGTAGATAGGAAGCTATAAAATCACATTGACCTCGCAACTAATGGTTTCGTTTTGCGAAGACAAGTGCAGTACACTCGCTTGCTGGTGGATCACGCAAAATAATGTTAAAAATTGCAAAGTCAATTCGGCAAACATATATTTTCGGCAATTAACCATCGGGCCAATATAATTGCATTGATAATAAAAAAATATGACAATTGGACAGGGTTTATAAATGGCTTATCACGCCGCTCGCATGACGAGATCGGCACGTTGAGGTCATTGGACTGGGGAGAGGGGAATTAGGGTAGGCTGTATTAGTCATGGGTCAAGTACGCGGAATGAGCAACTGTCATCAGGTGACGGGAGTGACACGCAATCACCACCTCAGATCAACGTTGGCCACAGGAAAGAAAGCGCCTGTATATGCATTTTCTGAGAGCACAGCACTGGATCTAATAACCGTATAGCCACTGCCTCGACTGTTGCTAGCACCCGTTGGCGGAGGCCCATAAGGAAATCAAACATGTTAAATGTTGGAATGGTAAAAGCTCATGACTGCGTTCTGTATCTCACTGACAGTGTGATTGCAGTTTCTGAGCCGGGGAGCAATAGAGGTCCTATTTTCTCTCGCCTGACAGCCTGTTTCAGCTGGTTCTGATTGATTAGCCTTGTGCTAATCGGATGACTAGACACGAAGTCGCCTCCACTCACTGGCTTCGGGAAGTTCCCAAAAATCACGCTGACCACAAGTGAGAGGAGATACATACCGTTTCGCCATCTCTCTGCACCTGTGTGCGCACCCTCAGTTCAGTGTTTGCGTGACAGACCCCCCCCCCGTGCGCACAAGCTGTTGCCTAAGCTCGCCTCTTCATTCGTCGCCACTCGCCTTCTTGCCATCATCACCACCACCACCACCACCACACCGCCCGGTTGCTGCCTCAAATGCCTTTTCCCTCTCCACAGCCTGTGAATTTGAATTCACATTTCCGCAGTCCGCCAAAAATGTGACGTTAGCGCCTGCGACCGTGCCGAAATAAGACAAGGGGTGTTTCCAAGACGAAACAACGCTCCGTCTCAAGCTACTGCCGTGCAAAGAGGGTCGGTTGTTGTGGCCAGTCGCCTCTGGCACCGCTGCGGTATTATTTCCAATCGGCGTCAGAACGCGGCGCCTGACGTTTTGACGGCGGGACAGAGAGGGGGGGGTATGAAGTCGTCAGAGGTCGCGTGCGGGCGTTCTTAGCATATTTTTGTGCGTCTCTTAGACTTGCGGAAAGGGGATGGCTGACTAGTTGGCTGGTGGCGGTGGAGTCGGGGCAATGGCGAGGGGTGGTTGCGTGCCACCACGCCAGCGGAAAGATCCGCACCCTCCTCAAGACAACTGCGATATCGCCTGAAAGCCATGAAAATTCAAATATGTCAAAACCTTGTGTGTGGACGATTTGGCAGGACCTTGCATGAACTGTCATTTAACTTCGCCTTTTTGCGTCTGCGAGTACCAAATAGATTCGTTCAAGTATATTGTGGTAGTCACATTTAAAACCGCGTAAGTCGCGAGCTGCTCGAGTCATGGTTCTCAGGCCTCCAGTCCATTAACAAGCGCAACGATTTGGCGTTTCCATACGGCGTAATGAGGCATTGCCCGAGCAAGAGAATCAGTCACACGGGAAGGGCCAGACCAAGCAATAACAATTCGGACGACAACGAGCATAATTGTTGTGCAATTGCTAAGCCCGCATCCAACACGAACGAGGAAATCACGGTCATTAATGAGTCGGACGCGAAGTGTCAAGCCCGTACCGCACCAATAAAGACCCAAGTGGTGGCTACAGAAGTGAATAAGTATCGTACGCACGCAGATGACCACTATGAACTATAAATACCATGCAACCTGTGCATGTTTCAACCCTATCTGCGCATGACTATGACTATGCTACCATTAACTATGATTAAGGATTCCCGACGGAATCCGAAACGTCAGGACAATAAAACTCTTGTTCCATTGGTAGCTGCTCCTTCTTCTGTACTGCTTCCTAGAATTTGCACATTCACCTCTATTGACATTAAAAACTGTCATCAAGCAAGAACATTTACAATAACTTGTTGGTCGCACAGCACATGATTGGATTCTTTAGCGTTCATCTACAAGACCTGCCAATACCAGCTATTTATATGGAAGATACACCTACCCTTTCCAAGCACATCACTGGTGGTCTTTGGATACAGTCATCTGCAGACTGATAGCCCAGAAGGTAAAGACGGACAAAGACGAGAGAGAGAGAATTCGCTGTCAGTTGTTAGTCCTTTTGGATCCCACTTTTCAGAGCCCGGGATTCGAGACTGATCCTAATAAGTTGCCCCTTTCAGCTGGCCTTAAAAGGGCACATAGAAGGCATATTAACAAGCGGTGACCGAGAAGGTAGCATAATATAAAAAAAGGCGGGGATAGGACTGATCAGAGGGGCCTTGAAAGTGAGGAAGAGGGAGACGGATTGAAGGGGAAATAAAGATCACTGCGAGAACTCGGAAGAAGACAAAGAAGACGAGGAGGGAGAAGGAGGACAAGAGAAGTTGAAAATTCGGTAATAGAGGAGAGGGGCATTGCGCTAACCAAAGGGCCAGCAGTTTCGGTGGCGACCACGAAAAACGTCCAGAGGCAGCCAACCGAACCTAAAAAGTAGGGCGGGAAGTAGATGGTAAGGACGAAAGCTCCGAGACTGACTGGAGAATTGGGGAGAGGCGATGAGCAGCCCACAAGCACAAAAGGTCACAACGATAACGGGTGAACCATTATGTTGTTAAAAAGGCGCCTGAGTTTCCTCCCGGCCTGTTACCAGTGCCTGATCCTATCCGCATCCGCTTTGTGCTTCGTCCCGCCTAACCCACAACTCACCCTGTCGCTCCCCTCCCCCCGCCCTTCGCCGGCATTCTCGGTTTGCACAGTCACTCTTCCGGGCGGACGAAACCACGGCGCATGAATCATGTTTTGTTAACCAGCAGCATCAACGCAGCACCCACATTGCTGGCGGTGGCAGCAGGATGATGCGTTCGAGAAACGTTTGCGCGCATGTGCTGGATCTCTCCCACTCGCGTGTGCAGACGCGTCGTCGTCGGCACGCTTTGCACGCCTCCCCCACCTCTCTCCTATGCAGCGCGGGTCGGCAGAGCGCTGCCTTTGCGCGTGCGCGTTTGAACCGCGGCATCTTCTGCGATCAAGTTGGAAGAATGCGTGTTGTACACATGCATACTCCTGTCGGACCTCTGCACCCTCTGTTTTGGGGGCAGAAAGCGAAGTCTGTCTTGATCAGCTGCGCACAGTCCGCGTGCGAGCGTACGGACGATCCGCGTCCTCTCCCTGTGGTGCGTGCGAGCCGCAGGTGGGAGTGGTGAGGGCGGCATCTTCATCAGCTCCTCGCCCCTACCCCCCGGCGAGCCGAGCGGTCCTGCCACTCGCACTTGCAGAAACGCCCCCTCACCCACCCACCCAGCACACTCACGACAGGTGGGGGGGGGGGGGCAGCGGTGACCCTCTCACTTGCGTTGTTGGCCGCCTACCGCTCTCGATGGCACTGCAGGTGTGAGACAACACCACCACCAGCAGCACCATCACAATCACCGCCGTCACCCCCGTGACCCAAATGCAGTCCGCGGGTGCAGCCTGCGCCGCCTAGCCGTCGCCTATACTTGTTGTCAGGGTAGTTCAGTTAGTAGGTTAACAGGTGTCTAGGCCTGCCCCGGACAGTAACCCGCTGTGCGCAGGTGCTCTCTCGGCTTGGATGTTGTGTTCGCGCAAATATTCAAAACTGCAGCGGCCCGGGTAAAACAACGCCGTGTTTAAGTTCAGCGATGCTACCCATGTAAGCATTCAGAAAGTCGCGTTAGGCGAACGAACGTTTCCGATTAATTCATCATCCGGCAATACAATAATATAAATTTGAAGCAAGCCAAAATAGCAGAATTTATTTGCGCTAATAAATTTTGAGAGTGCTTATCAGCTGCTTGCGCTCTGTGCACGAATAACGACATGTTTAGAGAATACATCAATTTTAATTAACACAAAAAACGATGATGTTAGGGTTGTGTTAACGTGGCAAAGGGTCAATAGTTATGTCAACTTTAAACTTGGGAAAAAAAGTAGGAGGGGGGGGGGAATTAACATAATAAAAGTGTGGTATGTAGTTACCAGGGCAATTGAAGATTAACTACATGGTCTAGTTGCTTACATAGGTCGGGTTTTTCCCACCGTATGTAGGATGTTTCCGTGTAACGTAAGGTCCGGTTTGTTCGTGCTCGAACAAGAACGCGGAAATATGTGTTAGTGTCAACGGAGTGACCACTGTCTAATAGGTGTTTCGTAATATATGATCGTGGTAGTTTGTTCTCTTGTTTTAAAAGCCAAGTAGGCAAATGTTCAGCAGCCCTGGTTGCCAAGTGCCTTTGCGTACGGCCAATGTACTTGCATCCGCAAGTGCAGGCGAATTCATAAATGAAGTTTGAGGTGGCGTGCAAAGGCAAGGCTTCCTTTGGCCGGTTAATTAAGAGGCTTTTACTTGGAGTGAGGAAAACAAGTTCGGCTGCATAGTAAGTTCTCTGTATGGAACAAAGTAGTCTTCGATTAATTGTATTCGCAATGTTGTCTCCTTTAAAGGGTTATGTTAACGTGGCAAAGGGTAGAGTTAACGTAAGTTTAAGCAACCAATCAATAGTAATTAGTACTAACTGATGAGGAATTGATCGAAAACGTTCGTTCGCCTGACTTGACTTCCTGAACGCCGTGTTGATATCGTATTGTGTACAGATCGAAAAATTTGGTACATTTTTGAAGGCTTCTACTGGAGCTATCAAGGGCTCACATGGGTAGATCGTGATTCTGATCCTTTGGCTCCTTTCACGCAGTGAGCATTATATCAGAAGTGCGGACGTGGCCAACATATGATTCGGGCCAACTGGATTAGGCTGCCATTTCCAGTGTGTCGGATATTTTAAGGTGAATAAGGTCGGCGAATTCCTGTTGACAGTATCCAGGCCTGGCGTCCAGTAATTTCGCGCAGTTTTTTTACTTTTTACAGGGCCTTCTACGTGATCTGCTTACTTTACCAATATCTTAGTCCCACTCCTAACATTACTTATCTTATATGATGAACCGAGAATTTCCGCACGGTCTACGAAAAACTGCCTTCGCATAGCGATTTTTGGTCGATACTGTGCAGTCAGATCGCAAGAAGAAGAGAAAGAGGCGTTATCCTGTGCAATCTACTTATGTTATTTCGGTTGAATATTTATTTTAAAAGTCGTTGATCTGTGCGAGGTGCTCCTATAAAAATTCGGCGCTCCACTAGACGTTAATGATACATCGAAAATCACACCCTCCCTCCTATTTGTTATGCTTTAAACGAGGGCCCGTAGAACAATCAAGTGTAAGTCTCGCAAGTATTTACCACACTGACAGCACGGATACTAGCCAAAAGCCCAGAAATGCGTGTTTCGCCGATTTTGTACTGCCGCTGTCTAACGCAGCTACGAGGTTTTCGGTTCATCAGTGGGTCCGACAGCGTTCCCCGTGGACTTTTTAGCATATGAACTCCAGTTTCCATCCATTAATGCGCAAAAGTGAAGTAAACCGCTCGCAACTAACCTTTTCGGGCTTGCTCCGATAACTGATATGAATATTAGAACTGAAGTCCACCAGTTATTATGCAATAACCGCATAATATTCACAAGCTGTCAACAGTCATTCAGGTGGTATCGACGTAACAAAAGTACGTGGGCTCTAAGCTAATACCTGCGCTATCAGTCCGGTAGTTAATTACGTAGTTAATAGTATTGACTGCAATTGACAGCTTTTGAATACTACAGGGTTCTTCTGCAGTAGCTAATAGATTTCAGTTAAAATATTTGCAGCAACCTTCCGGCTGAACGCAAAAAGGTTTTTCTGAAAGAATTCATTTGCGCATCACTTTCCTCAGAAATTACGCAAGGCAGAAAGTCTAAACCTTGTGACCCCAATAAACGCACAAACTTGCGGAAGAGCAAACAGCGGGTGTACCGACCAGCCTCAAAACTTTCTCATAAGCGCAGAAAGAGTGCGGTCTCGTACGCATACGTGCATGCACAGAACGGAAGGAATCGGCCTCTGTGAATTTCGAAAGTAGCCTATGACGCAGTAAGTCTCCAGACAGTGGTCCGCCTCTACCCTGTCTCGCTGAGAGCACTTCATGCACGTGTAAATTTGTGTGTGCATGCCTCCTCGTGCGGTCACGGCTGCCTCCATTCGGTCACTGCAACAGAACACGAGATTCATGAGGAGGAAACGCAGGCTTCATGTCAACAAAGCGTCTTCCTCTCTATGACTGACTTTTAACCACTTACTTCCGTGTGAAATTACAGAGAGAATTTTGCGATTTTCTTGTCGGTTGTCGCTATTTCGTCGTTTGTGTGGGCTCTTGACTGTAACCTGGAACGTATTCTGTCTTGAAAACACGGTAGATTGGTGAAGGATATTCCTATGTGAAGTTCTGTATTCTCTACCGCAAGTTAATAGGGTTTGAATTCGGAGTGCATGATTTTGCAAAAGACTGGCCTGAAATTAAATTTCATATGATCTCTGCCTGGGGCTTGAGGCTGTCTAGTTGGTGGAGTTAGGTAGCAGACAATTCGACCTCCCCTATCTCCTTCGGTATTGCTTCAATAATGCAGGACTCTGCCGTGTAAATATTTACGTAACGAGTGTCCCAGAAACGAAACTTTTACTTGCCTGAGCCTTCGAGCTCCAGAGGTACACGAAGCATAACATCAAATATGCAGCGTTTTTCAGCTAATAACGTGTTGGTATCTGTTAGGTGAGAATGCGCTCGGGGGGTTTTGGTGCTGTTTTCTTTGTCACGGGTGATGAATTCTTGCACGAACCCGAAGACTCAAACACACAAATTATTCTTCTCGAGAACCTAAAGACCTATTTTTTCATCATTTTCCGGGAATCTGTTGTTTTCTTTTTCACACATAAGTTAGGAAATCTGGTGAAAATTCTGTCAAAAGTGGTGCAACACGCGATAAATAATAACAGTGTGGGCCAGAAATTTTCCAGTCATTGTTGTTCATTGCAATTACAAATGTGTCCACTTTCGACTTTGATTTCAAAAACTAATACAACGCAACGAAAGATACACTTGCCGAGACTCTATATTTTGAATTTAATTCTCTAGTTAGGATCAAGATCTTCAAGTCAACACCAGTTAACTGGTATGGTTGTTTAAATGAGCAGAACTTGAAATTCACAACTTTGGATGTATTAATATATACATGAAGTCAATGATGGAGCCCAGCAAATGTTAAGCGCAATTTAGAAGTGCGGTTTCGATTACGAATGATTATATAAGTAGGGCTGCAATATTTATCATCCTGCGACCTAATCCTGCGACATTTCGGGCTTGGACTTTTGAATGCTCTTCTTTCCGACCATTTGCGTAAACCATACTTGGTTAAAAATTACTACTTGCATAGCGTACTTCTTCTGTTAATTTCCAAATATATTTCATGTGCACCGTGCCCAAAAATAATTCCCTGTGCTCATTTGGTAGATACTTGCATTTCTTTCAATTTTCATTAAACGCAAGGATATTTTTCGGTTTTAAAAATGTCAATTCCCGAATAATTTAGAACCCAATCTGCTTTTAAGATTTTACGTCTATATTTTGCTTGTAAGGGAATTCATGCATTCCTGTAAGGCATTTCGAAGCTACTACACACTGCTCGTAAAATGTTTTAATTGGTGTGGACTATGTTGTATCTTTCCTGAGGATCACTTACAAAAGTAAGGATTAGATGCAATTTGAATTGACTTCGTGAGGTCTTAAAAAGGCTATAATTAGAATTTTTTAAACCGAAAGAGAATTTCCTTTGAGTTTAAAATTTGAAGATGTGGATGATCCTCACACATTTTGGGTATGTTTTCTATGAAATATATACCAACTTATGGGGACATCGAAATAAAAGGAAAAAAGTGCATACTACTTGACCATTCATTTTTTGACGAGCACGATTTTTGCAGGTGGCCAAAGGGACCTGCATTCAAAAGCCGACGGGTGCTATAACCATGTAGCATTCACCACTCGTCTGTCATCAGTCGGTGTCAGCCTTTCGATAGACTTAAGCGATCGTTTTTTGCAATTACGAACTGCACAGGCTCTGTCAGTAAAATATGCTTTAACAATTTTTTGTTACGCTAGATAAATGGACGGAGCGTGGGACCTGATGAAGCCATGGAGATCCTCCGACGGACAGAGGATCCTGTCGCAGTTGAGATCATCCGGCGATGTTCTTCCCGCACTGCCGAGGAGCCCTCTACCATGGGCGCTGCTGCGTTCTATCTGTCCGGTGACTGTAACATACCGATCGGCGGCAGCGGTGGTCTCTGCACCACTTCGGGCAGTGAACTGAGCTGTTGTTGCAATTGTCCTCCCGCTCGACATCCCTCCTCCTGTTGCTCCAGATCTGTTGGCGTTCAGACCGCCCTCAGTGCCACCGAAATGATCGCCTCAGCAGCCATACTTGCAGCATCGAGGGCTACCGAGGAGGCCCGCATCGCCCTTGGGATCCCTCTAGTGGATGGATACCACCACAGACCCATGTCTCTCCGGTAACTACCTACAATCAGGCTATGAAGCTCCGAATTTATATATTAATTACGATAGAATGGCGCTTATGGATAAAGTTACGGGACATGTTCGTCATTTTATGGATTGAAGCTCAATCTAGAGCCCTCTAGAATCTTAGGTGCTGCACACTTGGGATTAGGTATGCTTGGCTGAACGAGGGCAAATAAGCCTTAAACATTTCTGTATCAAATTGCCCCTAACAAGGTCGTCTGTCTCTGCTATGCATATATAAATATGATGGAATGTAACCGACAGAGCAAAGGGAGACTGGAATAGCCATTTCTGACTTGTTAGCCGTCATCAGCCAGTCATACCCAATCGCAAAGGTCGGAATCCCCGAGATTCAAACCCGGGACCTTTGGTCATTGAGCTTACCAACCTACCATTGCACCATGGGCTCGTTGCTTTCTTAGTTGATCGGTTTGTGCTAGTTTGAATCAATTTCGCCCTCGCGTGCCTTGAGGTTCACTCTCTAGCCACGCCAGCAACCGCGGAGTGACACATACTATGCGTAGAATGAAATTGCCGAAAAAGATAAGGAAGACTAGAATGGTTATTCCTGGCTTTATAACCATCATCAGCCAGCCATACCAATCCCAGTGTAAGTGACCTTCGAGACTCGAACCCGTGGCCTTGTTGGAGTTGAGTATAGCTGGCCGATGACGGCTAATAAGCCAGAACTAGTTATTCCAGACTCCTTCGTCGTTATCTGTCATTTATTTCCACCTATCCATAAAGCTGTTAGTGCAAATATTTCACATTCTCATTTCTCCCACAGTGGTCATTATGGTGTGTTTGAATCAGTTGGAAGAGGGGTTTTACGCAGCTAAGCTTTCTGGTCAGCGGGCTGCTTCCTTTTGAAATAGAAGATGCACATAGTATTTATTGCTGTACGACAGTGCGACAGACCAGTAAACGAACCGTCCCCTATGTTGCTCACTACGGACACGTTGGAGCCACGAGCAAGGCTAGTCCAACAGCCGAGGCTCATGGAGAAGGGAGGATCCAGCTAGCGCCAAGCCAACCGGGGATCACGCGACCAAAATGGAACACCCACCCACCGACGCGCCCAGGAAACTGAAGTCAAATCTGCTGTGCAGGGATGACTAATCGATTTCATGCTGAAGGGGGAGAACAACGGACACGAGCGATTCTAACAACCGGGATGGAGACAAAGGTCACGCGATCTTGCCAGTACTCGGCTACGGAGGGATAGACAATTAGCAACAAGCAAGCAGCTCAAAGTCCGTTCGTCGGCCGTGGTTATAATGTGAGGCAGGCGACGAAACCAGCAGAAACTACTACTACCACCACCACTACTGGCAACAAAACCACGATCACCACCATCTGCACCATCAACACCAACACCACCGCCATTACTTCCACTACCACATGATCAGCCACCTCATGCATATATACCAGGCCCAAATGACTAAAAAAGAAAATGTGAAGGTGGTTTACGGATTCAACATGATTCATTTCCGATTTTCCGAACTCTGACTCAAATAGCACACAGACTGGAATTGATAGCTCGATAGCAGTTGATTCAAACAAATAACCCACGAAACGTCAGTCAGTAGTCCGACTTTATTTGCTGGAGTGAATACAATTCGTAGCAGTCAATAGTGTTCGTGAAATTCACGGACATATCCATAGGAGGATGTATGTACAGTATGGCGAGGACTACATGCAATATCACGAATTTTGTGGAGGACTGATTGTTACACGCATAGTGGCATAAAATAATGTATGAAAACATAGAAATAATAATGAAATACCTAAGGCAAAATGTTTTCTTAAAATAAATGTAAAAAATATAAGTTGCTTGATATGAAAAGAAAAATTTCCTTAATAATCCTAAAGTTCCAGAGAACAATAGATTTAATTTCTTTCGTACGCTGAATGGATAACCTTATCACTTTCTCTAGATCAAAAGAACTTTTCCTTAATCAATATATTTTACGAATATTGCCGTTTTTTAATTACAATTACTTATACATGGACCTTCAAATTCTGAAATTTTTTCTACTTTCAACCTGTATTTCACATAATTAGATTCTTTTTTAATGTTCATATAAAACCTTTAAAATAAGATATATATCTTAAATGAACTTACCGAAAAAGGTGTTTATGGATAAAAATGCATATAGAGATGGCCATGTGGGCCATATTTAGAAATTTCTTCAAACAGCAAAACACTTTGTCGAACAAAAAGAACGTCTGCAACAGACTTCTGATATTGTTATTCCTAAGATTTATAAAAAAACTTTATAGAATAGGTCACCTCTTTAAAAAGCGCTTTAATTAGATATTCAGTCGACGAATATCTGTGCGTGTTACAAAGCAATGTCCAAATGAAAATGGAGATTTTTGACATTTTGTTTAAGGTACCTGAAGAGAAATGATACAGTGTAGACGAAAATGAAAGAACTCACTTTTCTCTTTGTATTGGACTATTTTTAACTATAGTAGATTAGTTTAAGGCTCTGTTTTAAGCCTGAAAATGCAATAAAGAGTGACCAAATGAATAATAAGAATTTAATGTAATTTTTAATCTTTTGTCTGCTTCATTTCTAGATTGCACATCAGTGGAGCTTATGCCACTCAACTAGTATATTTCTACCGGATTTAGTTTTACCTTCATCTTCGCGATGATATATTGGAACTTTTCGTTGCGTCCCAAATAGCTGATGTGGTAGAATAAAATGCGGCCAAAACGTTTTGTTACTGCATTTTGTGGCAAAAACTTCACACCTTCGCAAAAAATCACTTTTTTAAAACTGAAATTGTTCTTTGTTTCTAAAAATAAATGGAATTCTTTAAACCTAGCTTCACTTACATTTGAGCAATTTCGGAGCAAATTTTCCGGTTCTTGAAGGAATATGTTTTAATTTGTTTACTTAGTTTGGAGTTCTCCCATTCATGGTTTGGCCTATGTATACATAAATTGAGAAGTGACTGATAGGTCAGTTAAGGTCATTTCAATTGCTTAGTTGGTACCGTGGCAGGAGTTGTGGGAATAGCTATGTTTTTCGCGCAATGCATACCTCTTGCTCTGAATTCCAGGAGGGGTAAATACCTCCGTCTCCCAA
>JAYGXS010000010.1:9754242-9779761 GCA_036362985.1 Ligula intestinalis
CGGTGTACTGAGAAATTTCCTGAGCAAGAAAATCAGTCACGTGGGGAGGACTGGGCGCAACTCTGACGACAGCGGGCCTAATCGCCGAGCAATTATCAAACCTGCATCCGACGCGGACAAGAACGCTGTTGCGATTAATCAGCAATCACCGGACCAATTAAGACCTCCAGTGGTGGCTATAGGAACGGACAATTATAGTACGCATGCGGATGACCGCTACGAACTATAAATACCGTGCAATCTGTGCATGTATCACCCCTTCTCTGCGCATGCCGCAGACCTTTTTACGATTACCTATGACTAAGGATTCCCGACGGAATCCGAAACGTCAGGAAAAAAGTCCTTGTTCCAGTGATCGCATCTTCTTCTTCTTCGGAACTGCTTCCTGGAACTCATATATTCTCCTCTATTGGCAATGCTCAAATTTACCACGACGCAACAAAGACCGCGACCGAGAAAGCTAGCAGCTGACGAGATAATTCGGTGCTCCTCTCAGGACGGAGCGTCAGGCTGCAATGGTGCCTCTGTGGCCCCAATATTGGACCCGAGCCACCCCCTTTCTTATCTGCGTTCAACCTGATTCATTGTGTGCGGACCGGGCACGTAGACGATCTGTTTAGTTCCGTTAGCCACCATGTCAGATCCCGCTTGCAGTCTTCTCAACTTCGTCTTGGCACCGGGCACAGGTGGGTGTGTGTCTGCTACTACTATAAAACAATTCACATGATAGTCGCCATTCCTGCGCTCACTTTGTTGTGGAACACACTGTTTACCTCGTCGATAGCGAAGGTCGAACTATCACAGACGGGGCTGTATCTTCTTTTCTACCCGAGTAAAATGGGTGTTGTCTTGGCTGTTATTTTGAGGCTTACGCGTGGACGTGAATGCATTCTTGTAAAACGTTACCCAGCTGAGGGTCGGTTCGACAATGTGTTTCAGATTTACCATTAAATGTATTTCCTTCAAAAGCCCTTAAAATAGCTTATTTTTTATTAGTTTTCGTCCCTTCAGTGGGATAAATTTTGGGCCCTACCTTCTGTTTTTGAAAATCAGTGTAGGCAGGCGATCTTTTGTAACCTTCCTGTGCCTTTTGGTTGCACATGAATGACCATCGTATGCATCAATCTGTGGGCAGGATGTAATCAATCACAACTCATATTGCTAAATAGATGGTCGTCTCGAAGGTAACAACACGCGTCCTGAATACAAACGCTACAGTTTAGTCGGTGGAGTCCGAAACTGCATTGTTACGAAGCTTGAGTAATCTGGTACATCTGAGCAGGTATTAAGGAAAATTCGAACACCCTCCTTCCTGTTAAATGTCTAAGACAGCATATTTTTGCCTCCCATAGCAGATACTTCATGATATGAAGTTACTGGCCCTTTGTGTGTCTTGAGACAGGATTTTTCAAGCGCACGATCCCGAGGGGTTTTTCACACCCTTTGGCGGTGTAATTCAGTAAGTATACAGTATTCTTAATAGTCAGTTTGGCCCTTGTACGGCATAACCACTATCAAAATCGTCCATACTGTAAATTAATCTGCTGGATCCACCAAGTGCTCCTTGGCCTGTGATGAATTTATGTGTCGTTAGGACAGTAAATATTTCAAAACTGGAACAGGAATTTTATTCGACTGACGCTTCAAAATCCATCGCGGATCCATAATTAGAGACAATAGCGGAAATAGTAGCAGTAAACTTCACTTACAATTCAACCACCACGTCCGACGATGTCCAGCGTGTGCCCCGCAGCGAGAGAGGCCAGGGACGCTGACTTGCACAAGGCTTGGTAGAGAGCAGATGCAGGTGGCTGGCGTGGCCCGTGCCATCACGTCTCTCCCCATGTGCTCACTTGTTATGGGAGTGCAATCCGAATAGCGCCTGCCTGGCCCCAATCTAGCCCGCTTCTTGTTCCAGCGCATCCATCACGCGATCCACTTAGGGGCAAACAAACTCTATTAATAGCCTTCATCCTACCCTACGCATTTCTTGAATAAAGTCGCAGACCAATGCATCCACTCTATCGAATAGCCTGGCATTCGTCAAGAGGTATCCTACCCTTTAGGCCATGCAAATTCTTCACTGTGGTCTTACCTGATGAGCCGTGAAAGCCAGTAAGAAGTATTGGAATATGATCACGACCATCGATAGACTTCAGACCTTAGATGCAAACGTTCTTTTTTTATCAAATTGGGGCTTACAATTCTACACCCAATTTCTCGATGAAAGGACAAAGTGTTAGATCCTGCAGCTGTCCTAAGTATCAGTTAATAACAATGACCCAGTGAACCGCCAATCAGAATGCAGCATATTAGTTTTTGCGCGTTCGCTGTCTAGTTGAGAGCGTGGTTTTACCACCGAACAGCGGGGGCGCCTGAAAGCTTTGAGGCTTTTTAAGCTAACCCAGGCCAGCAGTGCGCCCCAGGTTACAGTCATCAGTCGGTCGTGCCCAAACCACAGACTCCAACCGTTCACGACCAAATGGATCGCTAAAATTCCGTCACCACTTCTAAATGGCTTTTAGTCAGATAGCCCTTCCGGAATAGGAATAAACGGGAACGTTAGACGCGCCTCTACTGACAGAACGTAAACCAGTGGTTAATATAGTACGGGATGGATGGTAAACACGGGAGTTTGAGGGTGGAAAAATGCTAACTAGAAGAAAATTGTAGAGGTAAAAAAAGAAAGTCATAAATATTAAGCATGATTTTTAAAAACGAGGAGGCGCGCAAGTTGAAATACCATGTGTCGTTGCAGTCTTGTTGCAAAATGCCTGACGAACCATTAGCGACCACTAAGCGATCAGTTTTCCGAACCTTATGTGAAGAGGTAAGGGTTATTGTTATTAATCAATGATAAATTCAATTGATAAATAATTACCTAGTTATTTCTTTAAGTATAGAATTATTGGATACCTAGCCAGCGGTTTTTTAACCGTTTGGCTTAACCCGAACTCGCTAGCTATGAAACTCACCCTTATACCCGGAACCAAACTGTCAACCCCGACCCCTCACTCAACGCAAAGTCTAGGCCTACGGTCATTGCTTCAACCCCACCATCGTGCTGGGTTTTACTGAAAATCGATTTTTCACGGACACCAATATGCTTGCCAGAAAAATCTCAGAAATAATTCCAAAATGGTCAAGTTGGGCCGCGTTTTAGGCTTCCACCTAGCTATGCTAAGCTCTTTTCAAGTGATCAGCAATAACGTCAGTAGACGGGAGCTCATTAAGTGTTATCAACCAGTTATCTGCCTTGCAAATATTTGCTATCCAAAATGAACTAACTGCTTCAAACTCCGGCGCATGGATTACATTTAGTGATCGTTTTGCCTGTCAGATACTCATATTCGCATAGGATCGAGATGATTTGACTTCTGTGTGATGTTTTTGTTGCTATATTACTTCTGTGGCATTTCAAAGTGCAGACTAATATCCGTATTGACGGCAAAAATCACGCGCTTGCCCATCCCGCAGACTGCCGAAATTTAGAAGTATTCGCATTTCATCCCTTCCACTAGGTAGCAATCTCAGTCAAGGTGAAATGCGTTCTGGTCGCAAAGTTATTGACTCCAGCCTCCCCCGCGCAGTCAGTCTTCTAGAATATACTGTTTCTTCGCAGAGGAGATAAATCATCTTCTGAATGTAGGGGGGATTGTAGCATTAGTATTTTTATGTCCGCTTCTGTCATAAAATTAAGACAAAATTACATTGCGAAGACTAAATCATCCCTTTGGAATCGTTATTGTATTGATACTTATTCTCACTCAAAATTGGCTCGACTTTCAATCAACTTACAAGAACTAAAAATATAAGATCCACTGTCAGTTTCATATCAGTTTGCAAGCTGAATACTATGAATATCAGCGGACTAACTGCACAGAGTTCACGTCTGGAAATCTAGCAGTAGTGTGTCGTACATAGTAGGTAGTTTCACCATGTTCATAACCTATCTTCTAGTTAACAATTTACACACTTTATGCAGATTTATTTTGCAGAAGTTCATGAAGCCATGACTATCATAGTAGGGTATACTTTAAAAGAGAAAATTTATTAAATACGCTGTCTTATTTAACATACTACCAGCTAAAAACGCTGACATATTTTTCACTCATATCTTTCTGTTATAATACGCAGCTGCCAGACGTTTGGCTCATCAGTGGGTCCCCCAGTGATTCCATGGGTTGCCTATATCTCCTCAGAAATGAATGTCCCAACTTAAATTTCTGCTCATATATTCCTATTTACTCCGGACTGACCTTATAAATCTTCATTCCAAATGATTTATTACAATTTAGTCCAATAATCTCGAAGGTGTTTAAATATCTGTAACTGTTTACGTCTGACAGTAGAGTAGGGACCGAGAGAGAGATGCGCTTTATTTTTAAAGTCTCTCGGCAAAACTTTCATCAAAGGGTCCCCATTCACAACGAATCCAATCAGGTCCACAAACCACATAATACCGGAAAATAAAAAAACGATGCATTGCGGTCGAAGCCTGCGACGATCGAACCCATGGACGGTCGTCGCTGTATAACTCACAAAACTTACCTTCGATTTTTCATCCTTCAAAACCTCAGTATTTAAGTCCGAATAAAGAAAGAGGGGTAAAAAGCCATATGCACTGAGCAAAAGAAGCCAACTGATGAAGTTATACGAAAATTAACATGCAAATTGAGGGCAGAAAGATATGGCAGCTAAATTTCAAAAACCCGCGGTACCTCTTAATGCTACCGTTTTAAAGGGATTGGAATGTCCCCCTTTGTAATGTTGTCCAACTGCAAAAGAAATTGTTCAGAAATATAGAGGCAGCACAAAGCTTGTAAAAATGATTAACAATGTCAATTAATTAATATGCGGTCAGATCTTATTCTGTCCTTATTTGGCCAGTAACAACTCCCGACTACCATCTGGGGCTGGAACACAAACGTGTGTGGTGCCCATAGTCCAAAGGCTGGGTCTGTGCAGTTATGGCTTGGTCGACTTCTGCCTGTCATTTTGTTAATTTTTCGTGAACTTTGCCACTCCTATGAACCTTGTTTGCTGCGGAAGCAGTGCATCGAACCGAAGTCCATCAATGGCTTGCCCTTTCTTATTATCGGTCTCTGTACAGTGGGTATTCATTCAGTAAGAGGTAGCTGCACGCCGATCTTCTGCTAATGACCCACCTATCAGATCCAGTCTGTGGGTTGTCTGCGCCGTACGCGAGTGCATCTTTGTGCCTCAAGTCCCACCTGGTAGCCAGGGTTATGACTGACTGAATAAAGGGAGCATAACCCCGAAATAGTCTGTATCAATATACCCACATTTTGTACCATCCCTCCTTCCAGCAATTATGACTTGGCGAACTAATTCGTAGCTTGATCGCTTCGGGAAGCCAATAGACCGGTATGCACCTACTCCTTTTTGAACACACAGGCAAATCTTCTAGCCGGGTGGTCTGCTTTTCTCAAGCATTCGAACACTCACGTGTAAAAGATTAAAGAATCCTGAATAAATGCATGAAGTTACACGTTTGGTCCTTATTTTGAAAAAAACAATTAATTTTGATGTGTGTTCCCGGAAGGAAAGAAGTATTTTCCTTCTGAAAAAGTTTTCGAACTCCTCTTGTGCGTCGGAGCAGTAAACTCTATGATCTAGATTTATGCGGCTTAGGGGAGCATTTTTGAGAGACATAGCGGAACAGAAAACACAGTTTTAGAAAATCTAAACAAATTATAATTTTGCTATCCTTCGAAAAAATGCACACAGGTTGAATTTAAAATTTTCCTAGGATGTACCGATCCGTTTAACGCCACCATGTCTCGTAGTACCCACAATTAATTTGTTTAAGGAAAGGGGGTGGGGCTTGCAGCCTTCATACAGCCACTTTTCATCAACGACTTGAAGCAAGCATTGGAATGCAACGTAGTATATTTTCAAGGATTGATTGGCTTTTTTGCCCATTCTGCTTGACTTAAGCTTCTGGAACATTGGCTCAGAACAAATATTTTACCCCTATGTAACTTAGGAATATCCTAAATTAACTTTTGCTCTGTTTTCTACTTAAAAGTCTGGATAACTATGCCAACCAGATGTGACTAATTAATTTTTTGGAAATCAAAAAACACACTGATACATTTCAGAGATCAATTAAATAGATTGCTATCAGATGTACGGGCACGATACAAGTATAGTAGGTCACTTGAACAGCGCCTACGGGGACCACAAATTTCTCGTCGCCAGTACCATATTTCGGCTTCTTCAAGGGATTTCCCAACTTAGATGCACCTTCAATTATGTTGATGGAGGCTCGCTAGAAAGCGAGATAGGCGTGGCGTGCTCATGATGGGGGTGGAACCTATAGCCGAATGCTACAGGTGTAGAAAATTTAGGTGGCAACAACGATAGGAGGTGCCGACGAAACTGAAAACGACTGCAGCGAACCGCACTAAAGGTAGACGGAAACTCTCCGACAAAGTAATTTCCAGGCTGGAAGCATCGAGGACAACTGGAAGAGACATGGATAAAAATCAAAATGCTGCAGGATGGCGTTCTCACCCTAATCCTCTTACTCCTCGCGTTCACTGCAGTGTTAGCGAAGACCTACAGAAAGCATTGACTATTGAGCAAAATTAGCTATTGAACTGTTGTCTTATGTGAGCCATTGCACCAGACTTCAAATGATCTTCTCTTGACCAAAAGCAGCGCACCACAACAACACAAAAATACAACTTGCATGGACACGGAGTAGAATTTAACGTTTTCGCCTATGGTTGGACTGACTTTCGACTAAACGAACACACAGAAGACGGTAGTCATGTATCAATCGGCGCTTCCTGCCAAATATACAGAATTCATTTGAATCATCCCCGATTATCGACTAGTAGCAGTGAAGAACTTCTGGGACCATACCACGGGCCATAAAAATTGACGGTAAAGCTAGGTGCCAGACTTCTCACTAGTTACAGCATTCAGCCCAAGCTTTCCGCGACATGGTAGTCCGCAAGCAGTTGGGGACGTTTAACGCTATAGTCTGGACAGAGACCTAAATACTTTACAAGGCCAAAGGAGACAACTAATCCAATTTTAGCTAAGCTGTATTCACAATAGGACTCCTGACTTAGCAAGTAGCAATCCATTCCATTCTAACGCCTATTCCACTGCCTCTGAGTGGACACTAAAAGAGGTTGACTGGTCAAGTACCGTCTCTGCAGTTTCTTGCGGGGAGTGGCAGAACTGTCTCATCATTTTCAGCTGAACTCGAATAGGCTGCTGGGAAATGGGACACTGAAGAGTATTCCGGTCGGTTGAGCTAGGATCAAGCGCTTAGTTCTCACCCCAGTATAAACTGTCAAAGCCATCCAGTAGACGTGGCTCCGCAGGTTGCTTTGCTCAAGTTTGAGGTCACGTGTGGAACACGTAGATTGGCTCTTTAGCTTGGACGGCCACTACGCCCATTCTCACCTCCCACCATCTTGATCTCGTCTTATCGCCGGAATACGGTGAGCGCATGAATGAAATAAGCGCATGCCTGCTTTATTATGAACAATTTCATGCAAATTGATTTTTGCGCTCCAGGAAAATGGCGAAATGCAATGCTTGTGACGGTCGAATCAGTCTATTTACATTATTTGTGCTCCCTTGTGAAAGCTTAACCGAAATTCGGATGTATACTTTCCATTGGAAAAGATTGCTTAGGTAGATTTATAATATCAAGCTTTATGCAGCATACTCCCAGGATATTTCAGTCACGTCACGACACCGGCTTTTGAAAAAACTTCTGTTCAGCTATCTTTAGAATTTAAACTGTGGAGGAAATATCGTATAAGTAGTATGCACTTTTTAATTGATTCGCAATGTTCTTATAAATTAAAATAAGTTTATAGCAAACATGCATGACGTATTCTTTTCTATACTCATTTGGTAGCTAATGACGTCTTTTTCAAATTAGTTTCTTAGAGAACGGGTATCTTTGGGTTTAAGGAAAAACATTTTAAATTTCAGAATAACTTTGAACCCAACCCGCTCTTACATCTGCGTCCGGGATTTCCGAACTACACAGTGTAGATTTTTCGTATAGTGAAAATCCCGCAGCAAATGATGTCTTCTTAACAAGGGATGATGGAAAAATTGTACACTTTAGTTTTCAAGGACGTTTCCTAAATTTCTCAATAATTTTGAATCTAAGCTGCGGTTGGACTTGCAATCAGGGTTTCCAAATTACAAGCCGTATCTTCTCCGTGAAAGAATGTTTTATCTTTGCATACATTATTGGGAAGAGGTAGTACAAGGCCGGTAAAATTTTACGATGAATATGAGCAACCAAGCATGCCTTACAAACAAAATTAATCAATGGAAAGATGCGATGCCTTATGAATGGACGTTTCGCGGTCTTCAAACATTGCATAATTTGAATGTTTATAAAAAATAAAGGTACCCTTTCTTCAAGTATTAGCGTAAGTTCCTAACAAGGGAGCACAAGAAGCATATTTGAACTTAAAGGGGTATTGTAAATCAATAGAACATGCATGTTACTTAAATATTCATTTTCACAGCAGGTGGTGTCTAAAGGCAGCCAAAAAGAAGCTTTTTCAAAAGCCGGCATCCCAATATGGTTGAAATATCCTGAGATTGTTTTGTAAGCTAATTAATATTACAACTCTAGTCAAGCGATTTCTGCCTATCGAAAACACATTCCATAGTTTCAAGTAGTATTTCATCAGATAGCAGGTCTGCTATATGTTAGGTAATATACCACATTAACTATGCGTAAATTAACAAAATATTATTGTATTTCGTGCGCTAGCCCAAATGTATCGACCAAAACGTCAAATTGAATTAATAGTTCGATTGACCCAATTGTGAGATATAAAAACTGGAAAATACGAAAAGGTTAAAATTCGTTTCAAACAAGATATCATCATTTTTAAGACTACTGTGGTAAAATGACTGTGCCGTTTTAATTTTAAATCGACTGTCGTGTTCATATGGAATGCTCCCGTGCATTTTGGCCCCAACTGAGATCGCTTCAGAAAAAATGTTATTTATTTGCGTGAGAAGGGCAACTTTGATTCATATGTATGCCTTCTTAGCCTTTTCTGGTTTTCACATCATAACAGTATGTTTTACCTCTGTACGCTGCTTATGTACTGTTTTCGTGTCCCTTGATCTAAAATTCCCATCTAGTATAAACAGAAATGCTTTTTGCTGCCTTGATAAGCGGCCAGCAGTGATATGTTCTTAACAAGACATGAAAATTCTAAAGTAGTTAAATAGGAGGCAGGACAGGCATGTCGACAGAATGTGTGATATCGTGCTGTTTATCTCTGCTAACACGGTGCGGGGGAAAGCATTTCCCGTAATACGCAATTTTTCCAAAATCGCAGTGCGAAGCAACGAATACTTATTGATGCGGAGCTTGAGCCTACTGTCCTTAACAGAGCGCCAGAATATTATATAATTACCTGCGCGACATGTAAAAGACTGGATATTAAAAAAACAAAAAGCAAGGGGAAAAGCATACCATTTGGGCGCGTTTCCAGTAACGGTTCCATGGACCAAGCAGTCAGTGCGATAAAAACGGCAAATTAATAATTAAGAAGTCAATATCAACGGAGAGACTAGCTCCACGAAGCAGTTGAGAAGAAGGAGAGTCGACCACTAGAACATGAATATTATGTGTCTGATAATTCTGATTTACTCTGGAACCCATCTACAGCAGATACAGGCACCGCAGGCACAAGACGTACGGTATTTAGGCGCTCCGGCTGCTACACCGTCGCACACATGTTTTTTGTAATTAACAGCTCCTACGTTTATCGTAGACTTTGATCATAATCTCGCGATTTCCGGATCCCATTCGACAATGGCCGTAACATGCTGGCGGCCCGGCCAACTGGCATTCGAACGGCCTGTGAAGAGTGTTATTCGCGCAGATATTTTTGCAAATGAACACCGGAACAGAGTTCATTCGCGAAACCCCCCCCCCCCCGACTGATAACTATTCGCAAGCCATTCTAGCGCTGAACTGAAAGGAAGAGGGAGGAGGATTGCAGCCTTTACTGGGGGACAGCGAGCCGGAGAACATGACCCAGACATTTTGTGTTCCACGCGGTTGTCACCTCTCACGGAGATTAAGACCTCATCTAACTTGGAAGTGTGCTCAGATCAGACGAGCTGTGACCCGCGAGCTGACATCATTCATCTGCATTGTTCTTCTGCTTCCGGTCATCCGCGTTCAGAAAAATCTCCCGGAACTTTATTGCGCTAAATTCGAAAACGCTTTGTCAACTCAGGGTCTGGCGCGGTTTTACCTCTTATTTTACCTTTACACTGGTCGTTGCGCTGGCAGAGCACTCCTACACAACCACGTTTGCGATTACTCGAGCAGTGATATAGAATGAACGGCAGGACACAAGAACAGAAACCACCCTTAGTAACTCCAACGGAATTAGGGCTAGGGTAAGGGAAAGCCAATGTTAGAAGTAAGGGCTACGATAAGAGTATCAGTATCAGTTTATTGAGGGAAAGGTAGACGAATGCCTTTAAACTCCCTATTGGTAACATGATGATAGGGAAGATATGGATACAAAGAAAAATTTTGAAAGTACGTCAATCCCACGTTCTGGGGGAAGACACAACAGTTGTCAGGTGGTCGAAATAGCAATAAAAACATAGCAACTCGTTAAGCACTGGCAGTATAGTGTAATGTAAGGTTGTTTTTACACGGTGGTGCGTCACTATGGGATTTAATGCATGTCCAGTCTTCCCTTAAATGAATTAACACGGGTGGAGTGGACAACCTCTTCAGGGAGGGCGTTCCACGCTGCAACTACTCTATTGCTGAAGGAGAACTTTCATCTGTCGATCCTTGCTTTGTCGGGGCGTAGTTTGAGGGGATGCTTGTGCAAAGTTTAAGGTTAAGGTTAGGTTTAGCGTTCATGTTTGAGGTTATGCCACGGGCATATTCACTCATCGTGGAAGGTTCATTTAAGTGATCTCGATCTGGGCGACCGCTGTCAAAGATTAGTGTTTGCGTCCCAGTTGCTTCCTTTTTTCGGCAATTTTGTCCTCAGACCAACACGATATTGGCGACTAAGGGAAGCAGCAAGGGAGACCATGTGGCTGTTTTCTTCTTCGCCTCCGCCTTCGTCATCACGAATTATGTTGAGGTGTTATTCAAATTTGAGCAACTCATGTCGTTCGATGACAGCAAAACTGACATTTACTTGCCGAGCTCAGCCCCTCGGTCTTTAACAACAGCCGTTAAAATACCCCAGAAATTTGCTGAACTTATTAACTTGCTATCTACCCAACGGTAGGTTCTTCTTGCTGGCTTCAGTGGTAGGCGTTAGCTATAGACCGCCTGGTCAATGCTTAACATTGCCGCGCCTGAAAAATAGGATAGATTTAAAATACAGGGCCTGGCCTGCTTTGGGTTATTATTTCATAGCTATAGGAAGTGACGCTCTGTGTGTTAACTACTACATTCATATGTGTGTGTTAGTTCGACAATCGCAAGCGAAGATGTCCACCATTTACTCAAGAGTAGAGACGGTGACTGTGGTCAGGTATAGTGATAGCAGGCGCGCCACTACCTACCCACTCTAACCCTCTCAACTGTGTTTAAACGGCAACAAGACAAGTCGAGATGGCCGCACAGAGAAAGGGCGTAGGCCGCAACCGTACATACCACCTAAACTAAGTATATAGTGACAGTAGACTTTGCGCCGGTACTACTGCACTGTCTTTCCTCACTCACCTATAGTAGGCGTCTAGCCTGATTCTAAGAAGCCAGGCCTCGTTCTGCTAAACAACCACTACTGCTATTTCTAATGTTACTGTTAGGGTGCATCTGAGTAATATTGACGCTGGTTAAAGTCAGCACAGGGTTCATATCCCCTCAAACCTAACAAGAAGTGTAGTATTACTGGCGCTGGCACTGGTGCCACCACTTGTCAGCGTTGACGCTGACTGAGCCTTCAATAGGGTTCCTACACCCTTGATCTGACTAAGGAAGGTGAATCTGGGTTTAACTGCTTCGGGGAAGTACAAGCTTGGGGGCCTGAGCAAAGCTGTGCTTGCCTTGGCTTCCGCACTCTCACCTCGATCTCTCGAGCTGTACGGAATAAGACGCTGTTGCCACCGGTGCTTGCATATGATATGAGTGCTAATTCTAGAAAGTATACTTTCTGAGGCTAGTAGATAGTATACTATAAGTACTGCCTGTGTATCTTCTATTTAAGGAGACGCACCCAGTATGAACTCCCCTGTCTGTATGAGGTAGAAGTGATTAGCATTTGGATAATAATAGAGCTGGGTGTCCTGAGCAAAGGTGCATACACCTTGGTTTCCGCACTTTCAACTTGATCCATCGAACTGTATGGACTAAGAAGCTGCTGATATAGGTACGTGCCTATGCCAGGAGTACTAGAGCCAGCACGGGGTTCATGTCCCCTCAATCTCGACAAAAGGTGTTGCTAGCACTGATGCCGCCATTTGTCAACGGCGATGCGGGCTGAGCCAACGCTAAGGCTTATATCCCTTTGCTCTCAGTAGGAATATGAGTCTGGGTTTAACTATTTCGGGTAAGTACACGCTTGGGAGCCTGAGCAAGCTCTGCTTGACTTGGTTTCCGCACTCTTATCTCAAGGAAAGTAGTTCCGCTGGTTGGAGTTTGGCCTGGGCCGTGTTCCCTTGATCTCTAGTATACTACTTTTGAAAGTGTTATTCTAGGGGGCTTATTCTAGTAACCATACTTGCTTAGACCCGTAGGTGGTAGACTACCATGCGGCCTGTGCATACATGTGGGACATTTTAGTTTAGTGTGCATTTATTAGGGGGTATTAGTCAACTCAAGGTTTGGGAAAGGTTTATGCAACAAGAGCTGCGGATCTGTCATGCATTTAGGTGGTAACAAAGTGACATGTGCCACTTGTCAGGATACTTCTGGTAGAAGTGTTGTGCCTAGGCTATAGTGCTGGTTCTAGCAATCATACTTGCTAAAGCCTGTACATGCCTGTAGAAATGTTGAAATTTTAGTAACAGTAAGGTTAAAGAATGTGTATTTGATGATGCTTGATATCTGCCACCGATGCGCGCTCAAATTTCGGACTTTTGTAACACCTACAATATCTAGTTTTAGCTCAGAAGTTGCGGAGCGCCGTCTGTCTAGTTGGAAGCAAGATTCTCCAGCAGTCCACTATCATGGAAGCTTGGCAATTTCCCTTATCAGCACTAATGGTTCAGAAATATGATGTTCATCCTATTTTATATCAATTCAGTATAACAGGTGGGAATATTAGTTTATCCGCTGAGGTGATTCTGTCCCATACGGCAGGTAAGGTTTTTAACTAGCTTCGCATTGTTACTGCTAGGACTCTTGCTTCTACTGCTAGTTCTTTATACTGATAGTACTGGTAGTGGCAGTGTTATTTCTATTTAACTGATAGTGGGATAGTGCAAGTACCTCTTAAAGTAGAATTGATGAGTACAGTAAGGAGAGAGCACACTACAAGTATTAATCTAAAGGACAGCCGTACGAAATTACAGTATCAGGGAGGTACAGTAGGACAGTCTAAATCAAATGCAACAGGAGTAGGACAATTTCAGTGATGCTGGTAGTATTAATGTTAGTGGTGAAACCAGCAAATCAGCGCTCTCCATGCGTACTGCCCTTTCAACTCTATCCACCAGGCTGTCATCTAATTGGTTGACGAAATTTATTGAGAAAAAGCTCAAGTTTTAGCATACCTTTATGTTGCATTTTGCCATTTATTGTTAATTGGCTAAATTTTGCATTGTCTAACTCCCTCTTGAGGACACAGAAGAGGTCTTCTTTGTAATAGGAGAGGAATCTGCTCTCTAGTCACCTAAGTTGCTACATGCTATTAGGTCGTAACAAGTGGCTACCGTAGCCTTTCTAGGTTATCTAGATCTAGCTCAGATTTTTAGAGATAACCATCTTTCTAGAAATGTGCTCTACAAGTTCGGCACTAGAGGGCAACAGTATGACAGTACATTGCTGCAGTAAAAGCGCATTAATTGTGATGCTGAAGATACTTGTGATTATAGTTCGTTCAGTCCATAGGAAACTGTTACCATATTTGATCCAAAGAGCAGATAATTATATACGTTGGGAGTCGGCTCAAGATAGGAATAACAATGGGGACAGCCTGCCCAATGCCTAAACAGGATTCGGCGCCTGAACTAAGTGCCGAGAGTACCGTTTTTCTGACATGGTATCTAGGGGTTTTGTCTGTCCGGGCCACAGGAGAGTCCTCTCTTGTTGTCACTGGGTGTAGCGTTCGGTGGACAGCGCCCACCTAGTACTTCTGAATGTTTAAGATCGGGACCTAGTATGCAGCCGCAATCTATATCGAGGATTATTTAGCCCTTTTCTGTTAGTAGGCTTTTATAATACTTTTTCCAGTAGTTAACTCCTTCTCCTGAGGTTTAGAGGACGTCTCAGGTCTAATAGGAGATCAATCTCATCTGTAATAAACTAACATTGCAATATCCTATATTTGTGTCAGTGGTTCAGTACTAATGAATAAGCAAGGTAGTACCTATAATGTAACAATATCTGAGTGGTAAGACATGCATCTTATATTTGCAATAAGCATAGCTGATGGAAATATGCACTACATTTATATAGTGACATGCACAAAGACGTTTTGTTTTGAATTTTGTCATTCAGTTTCCTTTTATTTTGTTGCGAATTGCTTTTTATTTATTTTTTAAACGATCGCTCTCAACTCTGCTGCTCTATATACGCTTAGAAGAATAAATTTGGCGGAATTTACTAACCTTTTAGTGTTTCCTTGCACATATTTCGCTGCTTGTCTGCGGTGAAGCCCCACCCCTAAAACCCGCATTCCCATTTATACGATCCTGGGGTTAGTTGTGGCTAATGGGGGCCTACGTAACCTACCCTTGCTACCACCCTATCTAACCTGGGACCGTCTGCTGAAAACAGGTCCTCGTCCGGCTGTTAACCTACCTGGATGCATTCACTTTTTAAATTAACAGCTACTTCCACCAGAATGAGGTGCAAGTTGGGAAAATAATGTTATTTGTCTCAACAAGGATTGAAACTTTGCCACTGAGTAATGGATAGCTCCACACTTTTCTTTGCTTTGAGCGTACCTATAACGCAAACAAATCATGCATTAAAACAACAGGGAGGCTTTTGATCTATGCAAAGCACAAGCTCAAATAATTCAACATTAAATCAGCTTTTTATTGCTCACAGAAATACAACTTTCTGCCACTATTGTTTTGGGAACACACCTAATGCACATAATGCCATGATTTATGGGCTTTGGAGGCCTTTTCCTCTTTCGCCTGAACCATATATGCCAGAATGTAAGTTATTGTAAAGCTTTTACCAGACGCGACAAAAGTTAACATCAGCAAGCTTTTTTTGTGTAGGAAGGTAAGGGCTGTTATCACGCTCAGGGTACCTTGGACACATGAATGCAATCAATGTTTAGCATTTACTCTGCCTAGAATGCGATCAAAAGACAAATTTTGTTTTGTGGAAGCAGTAATTCGAACAGAAACAAAACAATGTTTAATCGTGTTCTGCTATAAAGAAAATGTCTTCTAACGGGAAGAGCAACGAGTGATTGACACTAGAAACGATTAAAAAAGTAAGCGCCACATTTATTGTTTTCAAGAGGCGAAAGGGTACTACCTTGGGCAATAAAAATCTTTTACCAGGACTCTGAGCGTAAAATACACTGAGACTTCTTTCGCGCGAGTGAAAGTTTACCTAAACGCTTTTGTCATGTACAGATGTATGCATTCGATCACCCGCAGGCCTATTCAAAATATTCTGAAAGAAAAGTGAACTTTAAATCTTGAGAAACTATTCAAAACGGATGTATTTGGGTTTTTATTTTGTGCCATTTTTTGACGAGTTTGAAAAAGTATCTTGTTTGTTATCCGCTTGGGAGGGGCCGGTCATTTTAATTATTGAAGCTATGGAAGCTTTGACCTAACTGACAGTATTTTTTTATTACCTGGGTACTGTCTTCTTTTTGTAGTGATTATCCTCAGCGATAAAGACAAGAAGTTTCATAAAAATATTCCCAATCGAAATTCATTAAGGTTGCTAAAGGTATCCGTCTTTTTAGTTGATGGAAAGATAAATATGGAGCAGCATTTAGCAATACATATAGAAATAGGGATTTAGCCCTGTGTCCAAATTGACCGCAAAATTCCAACTTTCTCTGTCGATTGAACAAACGTAACCTTGATGTAATCATTATTGTTATTTATATGACCCTAAAATATGCTCAAACAGCCGATCCTTTAGGTAGAACGTTTCCTTTTAACTCGACCTGGTTACATTAACTGTAGGTATGACCTGTTTTTGTGAGACTTCGGACCCAGACTTAGCAATGCTTATTCCGAAGCTCCAATTTCATTTTTCGTACCATTTCTTAGTTGTGCGTTGAGTAGCACTTTCAACGTGCGATAACCAATAACAGCCCAGTATTGTGTGGTTATGGATGTTGGATTCAGTATATGCGAAGCGCATTTAACAAGAGTAAGGGGGGGCTAATTAGAAATGCACAAATAGACCACTACGCTTTTTCCATCGCGTTTCGTCAACAATTACGTTTTTGAGAAGAAACAGCAGAGATCGTTGGGACATAACTTTTATTCGCCTGACGTTTCGAAATCAGTTGCGGATCCTTCATCAGAGATATTAGCAGAAACCGTTGTAGAAAAGGATAAGGTGAGGTTGTCTCTAGCGGTCTTGTTTGGGTCCTTATGTAGTACAGCTACCTTATTAAATTTTTAAGTAGGTTGAAATACCTGTACACTTCTGGTTTTCTACGCACCATCCATCGATCTAGCAAGGCTTTTCTGATGGCATTGGAATGCAGAACGGTTCTCCGAAGGCAAACACATTCCATAACTGCTACAATCGGCAAACTAAGCAAAATTGGCCTTTTGAACTACCCACGGGAACTAACGCTTGCTTACTAATTTTAAGTAGGGTGATTTGCCTAATCTCCCTACCTTTTGTACTTTGTTAAGCTTTTTTCTAGTTGGTTTTGGTGATAGCACTGGAAAATGTCTCTCAGTGACCTCGCCCGAGGTTTAAGCACGCGTTCGCCGTTGGTCAGTGTCTTCTCCCAAGGTTTGAGTACGCCACCCAACTTGCCCTCGTAACTTTTTGATTGGGCATTCAAATCGGGTTCTTATTTCTTCCCTGACATGTCCCGCCCGTCCTCTTCCTTAAAATCACTCCTTCGTATGCCTGCGGGGCGCGCTTCACATTTTCCCCGGACGACCCCACGACACAATCCTACCAAGGATAATTCATGAACAGGGGGGTAGCAGTATTTATACGATGCAGTCACTATGATAATGCACAATTATGACACTTACCAACTCCCCTATCGCGGGCAATTGCCCGATTGTGTGCTAGTTGCTTTATGGCCAACATGCAAGCCGTGACCGGCTGAATATCCATCACACCTTTTCAACTATTTCATAGGATCAAAATTTGCTTTTGTATTAGCAAAGAATTTGGTCCTTGTGGGACGACGGTCACTGAAAATTTTAATGCTTCATCACACTTGCTGGAAAGGCACTCCAACGTACGGACAGGCAAAGTGGCTGTTCCCATGTCTCACATTTCTGACCGCTGATTCGGAGACTACGGTCCGTTCATCAGCACGTCTTGGAGGCCGTCGACTGCCTCTTCGCACCACTTGGAGGTAGAGTGGCATACAGACCAGAGGCAACCATGAGGCGTCAGATGCTTAAACCGGAAGACCACTGCCACAGCAAGAAACATCTGGAATCGCCTTTAGGATTTGGTGTAGTGTTGGACAAGACAATGACGTCAGAGAAAGTGAAAAACTTTTTAAGAAGTGCGGAGAATGACGCCAATTCTGAAGTTGCGGCTCATTTGAGGAGTCCGGCCACCAATTCAAATTTGATGAGGTCGAAATTCTTGCGAGAGGTGGCAATCGTGTGAACCGCGAATAACTTGACTCATGGCCCACGGCCCTCCAGTCTATAAACAAGTGCAACGACCTGTCCAACCTTCATTCGGTGCAAAGGCTCAACTTGGCTAAAGCAAGTCGCCACTTGGGGAACGCATAGGTCAACGCCAACGTCGGGGAACCAGATGGCCGAGCAATCATGTTCAATTCCATGACGTATGATGAGAGTTCAGCGAGTCACAGTCCACATGTTGGCCATCAAGCAAAAAGCGCAAAAGCGGGCAATTAGCCTCGATGGGGGGAACTGTTAATTTTCACATGTATGCAGTAGCATAGCGACTGTATTCTATAACTACTGCAACTACTTGTGCGTGAATGGCCCCTTTCTGTTAGAGTTTCTGCTAAGGTCTCTGCTGAAAGATCCACGACGAATTCCAAAACATTAGCTGAATCAAAATCTTGTACCAGCGATCACTTTTCTTCTGCACAATTACTTCCTGTGACTCGCATGTTCGTTTTTATTGGCAGCTTAAGCCTTCTACGGGTGTTCGACTGCCCCCATCCAAGGCCGTTTTATTCTAACGGTGCGAAAGACCCAGGGTAGCTTTGTACAAAATGCCTTTTCACGCGTATTCGCAGAAAACGATGGGCGGTGAACACATCATGAAATGTGCAATTGCTACTAAGAATGCTGGTCTGAGATGCTGTTTTGCTATATGAACCATGTTATTCGTTCAGTCAACTAGTTTTGAGAGTTTCCATTCCTCCCAAGCCTTTCGTATTTTTTGAAATTTTCTGTATATTTATTATCTACTAACTTTTTCTTTGTCGAAACAAGAGCATTCCCGAACTTGTAAACTAATGTCTTGATAGAAATAATTACTTCTGTTCAGTGCTTAACAAGAAATCTGGTTATGTTCTTCCCGGACTAAATTTTATGTTTGATTTCTTGATGATGACAAATGAAAGCTATCAAACCAGATTTTCGGCTGCTAATGATTATCAGTTAGTATGAATAATTGTGTTACATATTCCATTCGTTACTGTTAAACGGATGATCCGAATGATCTGACAGGCTCATTGTCTCACAAATCTACTTTGAAGTATTGGTGGAGGTAGGTTACAAATTAGAAAAATTAAAACGTTTCTAAGTATAGGTTTTGCTCACCAAATTTGCAGAATATGTTTCTGAAATTATAACCGTTGGAAATGGCGAAATTTAATTTCAAAAACCAACTTATAACCAGAACGACTGCAAAGAATAACTAGTAACAGGAGTTTTTCATGGCCTTTGCGGTAACTGTTTACTGCAGTTTGTTAAACAATAAGCGGCGGACGTCGGGTGATCCACCAGCCTCTGGAGTTGGAAATGAAATCACACATCATTCTGTCTGAAAAAGCGAAGATATCGCGGACCAGAGGACAGGACCCACGTATAAAAGTTAGCCAGTTAGGAAAATGAAGTTTCGCAGGCGTTTCTCCGCGAGATAGTTTTTTTACTACTTTGGTTTTGCGAATAGCCTTTTTCTGAGCATTTTGGGATGAAATATGGTCTTTGTTAAACAGCTCAAGTAAACGAGGCATCCCTTGGTTGCCTATGTGCTTCTGGGGAAAATGTAGTTGATTTCACATCCATTCAAAATCGCGAAACCAACACAAGCTCTGAAGTACCTCAACAATAAGGGAGTGGCTTCTTATCAAGCCTGCAGCTTGACGGATTTAAGTTATCAGGAAGGGTAAATATACCCCTGTCTTATTTCTTACAGTAACCCCCAACATAAAAATAAACTGTAACCTTAATTTTAATCCTGCCCTTATCCTAACCCTATCAGACAGAAAACCTAAAACCTTCATCCTTTACTTCAAACTGACCCGCACCCTAACCTTCACCTTAGTGCTGAACCTAATTCCTCCGGAGTTTGGCCCAAAGCCACATATAATTTGGGCAGTTCCTGTTTCCGTGTCTTGTTGAAGCGGCCATGCATATCATCCTTAGTCAGTAGTGTTCTACGATCTCATTCATTTTTAACCGTTTTTAACTGCACTTGTTGTCAGGCTGAAAGCAGTTCAAAACGTTCGTTCATTCTGTTTTCTTTCTCATCGCAGAACGTGCTGCTTCAGAGGAATTCGCCCAATGAAAAGTTTGGACTGACTCTCGTTTATCGGCCCAGTTGTCTTCAAAGTAATGCCACCGAAGTCTACGTTGGTGAGGTATGTTCGCTTGCCATTTTCGTTTCTTATAAATTCTCCTTATATTAAAAAGTTACTTTTTTTACTTTTAAGCAAGTTTAACGTGCATTTAGAATCAGATTAAACTGTTTTACTGCGTGTGAATAAGCGATTTAGGGCCACAGATGGGAAAACGTACGAAATCTCAAAAAGGGCTAATATTTTGGAGCCTCCCAACCCCGAACAAGAGAAAGATTCCCGACTTGCACTGAAAGGTGAAAGGTATTCAGTCAGAGTCGGCTAAGTATTCACAGCAAATTCACAGTGGACCACCCACTAGAAGGAGAAAAGTAGTTCCAGATGTGGACCGACTTTGCATTTTTAAGCAATGGGATTATGTCCAATAGTTATCCCCTGGGCCACTAAGGGCATCAAAACCGGTTAGGTACTGCGGCGTAGGATTCCGATAACTGTAGTGTTGCAGGACGGCGCCTGTCCCACCTCGAACTTTCTCCATCGGGTGACCGCTTCCTCAAACTTAGTTCTTTAGAATTGTAACGCATTCCGGTAGTACCATGAACGCTGTCTGACATATAGTTCAACAGATGCCGTAGATATGCATCAAGGCGTTAGTGTAAGTAAAAGGACTTAATCAAGCACCCAAAAGATTATAAAAGTTAATTACTATTAAAAACTTGTCAATTCGGTAAACTTTTTAACAATAGAAATTACTTGTATGGCCACCTCAACAGGAAATGGGAACAGGATCCAACCACAAAGTATGCGACTTTGCGTCAATTTCCATGGAACCCAGGTTTACGATTCCGGTGAGGCGTAGAATTAAGATTGGGATTAGGGGCAAAATTATGTAAAGATTTCAGGTTAAATTCCTGCTAACTGTAGATTTTAGGTTAAGGCTAGTGTTAGGGTAAAGATTTCGTTTACAGTTGATTTTATGCTACCGTTAGTTTTAGAGTTAAAGCATGGTAACGTTTATCCTTCAGTAATGCATCGCAAGTCATCGCAGAGCTTTCCTATTCCCGTGTCATGTTTAGACGGAAACAGAAATGCTTCCAGAAAAAATGATTCTTTAACGCCGCTGTAAAACAGTTCGACCGTCGATTTCGATTAGGTCTACCGTGTGCTCCGCAGTAGAGCGGTGCAGGGACTGTGACTTATGCTGGATAAATAGCGAGAATAGACTTGCGATTCATCTACCTCACTGCCGCTCCACTCCTCCACCTGGATCCAGTGTCAAGAAGACCGGTTATGGGAGAAGGCAGCCACTTATAGTTTGAGTAAAACGGAATGAAGGCGCCAGGTTTTCTTAAATTCTGGACTAGATATGATGATGAGTAATTTGTAGCAGTGTTCGTAATGCGTACATGTATCATTTGTCAGTTGTTTCTCGTTTAACAGGTTACCGTGGGTAATAGGTTGCCCTGGTGAAAACCTACTTCAGGCTAGTTTTATGAAAGCCTGAATTGTTTAGGTGAACTGCTGTCTTCTTTAATTCCTTAGCCTTCTTATTAGACAAAAGGGTTAGCCAAATAATCTGCATTTTGCCAATGCAGGGGAGCACTTCGGCCAATTTCTATTTTTTGCACCCACGCAACAAAATTACTCACGCTAACTACAAGCCACTCTGAAAAGAGGTCATTATGGGAGAACTTTGGCGTCGGTTGTGCTGCTTTAACAACAGTAATCCAATCATTTGCGTCTCGGGGAAGATCCATTTGCAGCCTGTGGGTCTTGGGTCCACTATAGAGCATTTGGCCAGGATGATTTATATGGCCGCCTAAACAGAAAGCGGGAATAGGAACCGCTTACAATACATGTGGCTTTGCCTAAAATTTCCGGAAAATTAAGTTTACAAACAAGTTTAGGGTTAGGATTAAATTAAAAGTTAGAGGTCAGGTAAGAGTCAGGATTGTGTTGAGGATTTTGGTTCAGGGTCGTGCTAACTGTAGGATTTCGGTTTAGGATAGGTCTAGGGTTAAGACAAAGCTTTCACTTTAGCCCTATGTCAGGGAGTAGTGTTACGCTTAGGACATGGGGAGATTCATTCTTCATGAATTTTATTGCAACGCCACCTTACTTAGCTTGGCGCGGAGTTCCTATGCCCGTATCCCGTCTAGGTGGCCATATAAGTAATCCTTTCCGAAAATTATTTCAAGATGAGTCCAAATGTTGATAGGAATACAGCAGTAAATCTGAGATTTGTATTCTGGTCTCCGTGCTTTAGGCGCGACCGCAGCTCTCTTCCCGGATCCCAAAACAGTTATCGTGACTATAACAGGCCAATGCACTAACGATGTCTGTAATAGCACCCACAGGGACATTGTCCACATTATGTCTGTTGCAATTATGGCATGGGAGAGGAAATGAAACAACATCAGGGGGCCAGACAGAAAGTGAAAGTGGGCGAAGGCACCAGCTGGATAAACAGGGTTTGCAAATTCTCAGACAACGGTGCCGTTATGCGGGCAGGTACCAGGTTCCGTATTGACAGTCACCTTGTATATAGTCCTGAAACTGACGCCGACTACCTCAAGGTCAAATTACCGCTCCCCCTCCTCCCCTCATGCAGTGTTATGTCTCATACTACCCCTATGATGCACGCAAATTACGTAGCCTGTAGCCGACTAATTTTGGGAATTAAAGTTCAACACCACCGGTCATCTTGTATTCAAGGCATACTCTCGTCTACCTTAGACAGATTGCCTCGATTGGTAGATAGTTCGCATGTAAGTTGCGTTTTACCGAAATACGATTTCTCTCCTCGAGAACAATAAAAACTCTGTTCCAATGCCAAGGTGTAAACCTCTGCTGGAGTTTTACTTACAAGGAGAATACATGCAATTATTTTACGGTACTTAAGACTAACCAGTTAGTTCTTGTGTCTTCGAGAAGGGTCAAGTGTAACCCTAACATCCAGAGGTCATAAAGCAACGCTCAGAGCCGTCTAAATGCCGGGATTCCGACTGATATTCTCATAAATCAGACCTCCGGTAATTCTCTCGTGAATCTTATGGAGTCTTAAGATGCTATTCTATAGCCACGGGAAAAACTTATTGAAATGCTTTTAGCAGCCTACGCCACTGGGTGATCACGACAACGTCCGTTAATGAAAGCTCGCCCAGGGCTAACCATGTTTTGGGGCTCACTCACTCGTAAATATTGCTGGTAAGGACAAAGGAGACTTAAATGGCAATTTCTGCCATATTAGCCGCCATCGGCCAGTCATGCTCCACTCCAAGTGCTGAACAGATAGAGCGTTGGATTTCTGATCAACAGGTCGCGGGTTCAAGCCTCAGACAGTCCATCATCTGGGGTTGGGTATAACTGGCTGATGACGACTTATGAGACAGCAATGAACATTCCATCCCGCTAATCTTTGCCGGCATTGTTCACATGTCAACATCGTCAAACGCAGTTTTTATCCTGAATAAATATGAAAGCAGATAAAGTCGCTGATAGGTCAGATTTTAGGGACCTCTAAGTGATACTTTTTAATTGAGTAAACTGGCAAACTGGCAATAAAAGCAAATTAAAACGGAGATTTAGCAGTAATGCGTTTCCTCCTGAAATGGCCAGTTTATACATGTATCCACCAGAGGAGTGTCAATCTGTTTAGTCATGACAGTTTGTACATTTGCTAGAGCACAGGGTAATGCCTGCTGTCTCTGGACAGCAAACTACCTCCTGACAGAACCATTTGTCTTCGACAATTCCAATAAGAACCCCCATAGACTATCACTCTCTTAACGTCCAAAAACTCAGCTAACCCGTGGCCCGCCAGACAACGGTTGCAAAGGGCATATTGATGGCCGAATTATCTCCTGTAGCCTCAGTCTCCGAAGGCCGATGTCTTCCTCCATTCATCAGACGCACCAGGACTGGCGAGACGGTGTCGGCGGCGACAGCGACTTACAGTAATACTTCTAGGGCTTGTGAACTTTCTGCCTCAGTTCCCCGGGTGCCATATCGGGGTTCAATCGCGTCGGAAAGCATTGTCACTTCGTGATTCACTACCGCCTAGTTGATAACTCGCTAGCCCCGGAAAATCGTTGGGCTATCCGCCACCTGTATCCCATAGCTAGGTTAAAAAAACGGGCGTCGCCCTCCTGGGCAAACAGTGTGCACCCCAACAAAAAGGAAGATGAATTCAAGCTGCCAACCCTCCGGATTCACCCGACTGTCGAACAGTCAGAATAGAACCATTTGGAGCTATAGAAGATGTTAACCAAATTTCGAAAAAGGACTATTGTAGTTAGCACATTGATTATCGTACAGCATAATCGCAAGGGGTTTCAGTCACGCTCGGACAAACTCCTTTCCGGTCACCTACAAAAACGATCATATATCCAAATGACAACTTAAGTAGAACGACTATTCCCATTTATTTTCGATGTTATTATAAATCTACATCGATTTTAGAGGAACAACTGCATAAAATAATTATTTTGGGCTAAATTGCTAGCGAAGTACCTCTCCTTTAAGTTTCCTACTTGATGCGAGGGTATCTTACGGTTTCAAAAACTTTTTAAATTACCGAATTATTTTGAATTAAATCCGCGGTTACACCGGAATTCAGAGTTTTCAAATTACAAGTTGTATATTTGCCGTCTAAGGAAAACCTTACGTTTATATATTTTATTAAAAGGAAATAATAAAGGCCTAGTACAGATTTGCAATGCACGTGGGCCTTGTTGTATACTTTATAAGTTGAGTTAATACAACGAAAGATGCGATGCTTTATGAATGGAATTCATGAAGTCTTGAAAAATTGCATGACGAGAAACTGTTCACAACCTAAAGCTCCTCTTCGAATAGGACTAATTGGCAGGAGTTTCCTTGGTAGCGCACAGATGTTTCTATTTTTATTTACATGCCTAGTCAATGAATTTCTATTAGGGTTAGGGTTAGGGTAAAGGTTAGGGTTAGCGTAAGGGTTAAGGTTTAGGTTAGGGTTAGGGTTAGATTTAGGGTAAGGGTTATGTTACGGGTTAAGGTTAGTGTTAAGGTAAGGGTTAGAGTTAGGGTAAGGGTTAGGGTTAAGGTTGGGTAGTGATATCGTATTAATATGCCCCAAGTTTTTGTCTTACGTGAAGCGTGTGGTAGGCATGTAAATTTAAATAAGAACCGAAGAAGAAGATGCGATCACTGGAACAAGGACTTTATTTTCCTGACGTTTCGGATTCCGTCGGGAATCCTTAGTCATAGGTTGCAGCTCACTCAACGGGACCCGGCCATATTTTCAAGTTTGACGAGGCCGAAATCCTCGCAAGAGGGGACAACCGCGTGAGCCGCGAGCTGCTCGAGTCATGATTCTCAGGCCCCCAGTCCATTAACAAGCGCAACGATTTGGCGTTCCCATACGGTGTACTGAGAAATTT
>JAYGXS010000010.1:9788135-9799985 GCA_036362985.1 Ligula intestinalis
ACCGTTAAGTTTAGAGTTAAATTTACATTAAGGGTTATGATGAAGATAAAAATTTGTTTAAGGAACGTAAGGTTAGAGTTAGAACACAGACGTGTCTGCAATGCCTGGGATATCGCAAAAGGCAACTTTTATTACCAGGGGAGTTTCTTATTCCCGTGTTTACCCTAAATTTGTCCACCCGAAGTAGACATTCCGGTTCCTTTAAAAATTTTATTGTTTGCCTATAACTGATCATTGTAGGCTTTTCACCAAAATATTTTAAACTCTGCAAAGAAGGTCAGATGAATCTCTTAGGTGGATTCAACAGGTTCCGTCATTTTAGGTAGGATTTGCTCTTCTGAAACATGACATCAGATAACCACTTCCCGCACCAGAATGGCGTATTGTCAGGATTGCTGACCATTGATTTTAAAAAAAAGTTTTTTGGAGCTTTATGCGGTTCAGACGAAGATTTTCGACATGTACATGATGTAGTTGTACGATCTAAATTCCTAGTATGTCCTGTAATCTACTCAGATCAGTGGATGTCACCTTCACGAGAATTTACGTACTTTTGATGCCAGCCACCGCAATTTTATTCAATATATAATTTATAGGATATTGGCTTAAACCGAGGTGTAACCAGATTAAAGTCTCGGGTCCTGGTTGTCAGCAATAAAAATCCAGAAATACCCCTTCCGGTCTTATCCTGTTTAGCGATAAAACTTTTTATGTTAGGATTCGGTGAATCACTGGAATCCAGAAGTGGGTATTACCCAAACGGAAGTTGGCCTGCATAAACTTCGCGCTAAAATGGCTGCAATGTGAATAAGCTGTTTTGCAGTGCCTCAAGCCATCCCTCATCGTTAATCGTTGACCTACTCTGGCTAACTGTAATTCCAGGCATAGTAAATGTTGACGTAGACCTCAATAAAAAAACGCTCCATTCGCTCACCTAGATAACCAAACTCTAGCCCGCTGGTATTTAAAGTTTGAACAAACTGGAAATTTTGAAAGTTCCTCCTCTTTCCTTATAGGATCAAGATTCGGGCATGGGTCGTACAACAGATGAAAGCGTCCGAACAGCCGAAAGTTCAGAACAGGTACTTTTGTTTTCTGCTTTTTTTTCTCACTTTGTCTCCTGCCTTTTTTGGGCGTCCGTTCTACAAAGGGCTCTTTTTATTGCGATAGTTTTTGCTTTATAAAAGGGAGCCACTAGTTAGGATGTCTTAGTTTTCTGTGAAAGCAGACCAATACGGGAGGTTTGAATGGTGGACGAAATTTTGTAAAGCATAGTAAATTGCAACAAGCACGGACTCCGGTTTCACAGCCATGTCGTCGGACCACTCATTTACTGCACCCCAAGTTGGAGCCACAAGCGACACAAAATAAGGAAAGTGAATATGTTTTGCTCCATCTCACGCAGGGTTGACCAGGGTAGTGGTCATGATGGTGGCGGATAAAAATCTATCCACTGTACAGCCCACTCCTGTTCTTTTAGAGCCTGGGTGATGATGGTAGGTGGTGGTGGTGGTGTTGGTGGTGTTGGTAGTGGTGGTGGTGGTGGTGTTGGTGGTGGTGGTGGTGGTGGTGGTGGTGGTGGTTACACCCTCCTTCGTCCCCGGTCTTATTGACTTTGCCTTTATACCGGAAACGGAGGTGGGAGCTGCGAGCGACTGGGTAGATTCCCCGCGAGTCTGCTTTAACTCTAGTTTTCATTCGCGGTAGTTCGCTGCGTTGCTTCAGCTTGCTGTAGCCTTCGTGCAGCTTGCCCAGCTTGCCTGAGTGTCTGCTTCGGCTTGCGTTTGTGTTTACTGCGGCTTGCTGGAGCACGCGGCTGACCATCGTAGAACTCGACGGGGGAACTGTCGTTGGTGGTGGTGTTCATTTCCGTACCAATGTTGACCTAGTAATATATAGAGAGTTATTCCGTATCTTCAGTCAATTATTGATCGTTTTCACTCCCTCTGCACTGATTTTAGCCTTACGATGTCTGGTTTGCCTCTTCCTCCGATTTCATATTTATAGATCACTCCGTCTCGGAAACTTCGTTCTGCATAATGGGCAATGAACGCGCTATAAAAACATTGGTCCAACTCCCCTGTAGTCTGCAGACTACCTAAGGAAAGCGTTAATGGTTTGCGAAACACTAAACTCACGCGCTCCCCACGTTACTATGTTTTAATCGTAAGCCTCGGTCAAGAGGAATGACCTTGAGTTATGGCGCATTAGCTGACTGAAAATAGACGTTTAGTAAAAGCACAAAAGCATAAATCGTGCAGCATATACTATTAGCTTTCTGTTAAAAGTTTATGAATATCATGCCGTTATTTTGTTGTGGATGATACACTTCGATCCAAATGTTCATACAGTAGTCGCCGGCTATTAAGCCCACGGTTGAGAAGAAGAAGAAGAAGAAGAAGAAGAAGAAGACTCGATTGCTGGGACAATATGTTTATTCGCCTGACGTTTCGATATCCGTCGCGGATTCGTCATCAGAGACATGAGTAGCAGAAAGGTTAAGTATGCACAGACGCTTGCAGTATTTATAGGACACAGTCCTTACTACAAGCATACAGGGACAATTAACGTTAATTGCCTTCTTGTGCGTGGACTGCTTGTTGGACGGCACGCGAGCTCTGACCTGTTGAACTTTCGTCACGGGCGGTGAGCTCGGGCATGATGATTGCTCGGCCGTCTGTCTCCCCGGTGTTGGCGTACGATGAGGCGGTGGCCTGCCCGTTCCTCAAGTGACGGCTTGCTTTGGCCAAATTGAATCTCAGGATTGAATATGGATTGGGCAAATCGTTGCACTTGTTGATGGATTGGGGGCCCGTGAACTTTGACTCAATTAGTTCTCGGCTCACCCGATGTTCACCTCTTGCGATAATTTGGGCCTCATCAAATTTGAAGGTGTGGCCGGGTCTCGTCGAATGAGCCACAGCCGCACATTAAGCCCAATTCGAGGTGGGCTTAATAGCCGGCGACTACTGTATTAACTTTTGAATTGAGCTTATAAAGCTGTCTTCTATCTGAGTTGCTACAGGCTAGCGATTAATTTCTCAAAGAAGTACAAATCAGCAATATTCCTTTTGTAGGAAATAGCGTCTCCTTTCGAATTCGTATCCAATGGCAGAATTTATTTTCGGTTTTGAGTATTTCAATGCTTTCTAGCAGTACTTTACTCATTCATAAAGTTTACGAAGTACCGTAAGTGAGCTAACGCACTGCATTAACTAAAAATTCTTAAATGTGACCTCAGAACAGATTATTCGAGCAGGATTGCCGCGTCATTTCCTTCATGCCAAGACGGTCGACCCTCAGGCGCATCAGACGAAAAGTTTTCCAGTCAAAACTTTGCCAAACTATATCTTCACACTTGTGAAATGAAAGGTGAAGGGCAGTTGGGTACCTCGCTTTGAGCACCACTCTTCAAAATATGCCAACAAGTGCCTTACAGACAGGTGATTGACTTGAAGCTGAGCAGTCATAATTATTCGGACAAACAACTATCAGAAATTATTTACCATCGAGTTAGGCATTAGCTGGAGCAGATATAGGCGCGTCTCTCCCGAATTATCGTCTTATAAAGTACCTTTTATGTATAAAATAAAGCACTTGGTACAACTACGATTTATTTATTTTCCTTTATTCAAAAAATACCTTTCCTCTCCTCAAGACCCCTTCTAACACAATTCCTATATTACGTTATAGTTTGAGGGTAAAAACATTTGCTTCCGACACTGTATTGCTCCGTGGCTGTGAAAACTAGTCGAACGTTCTAAATCTGTTCACTGTGCAGCCCAGTCCAGCACTTTCAGACCCAATGTGACCTGGGCCCTTTTTTAACGCCAGTTATTTTGCTATTTTTCTTTTTTAAGGTGCACGTGTCTGGTTTCAGTATGCACAGTAGTGGGCTTGGCATTCAAAATCCAAGAACCGTTTCACCTTTAGTTGTGACCTTTCCGAGTCAAGCTAGAGTAACACTTGGAGGTAACATACGCGGACGGACACAGTTCCTCTTATCCAAATGTGAATCACCTCATAAACAAGCGCGACGCCAGACGGCCATACACGCACATTGTCAACATCCACCCAGCCTTGCATAAAAGTAAATTGTGATCCTAGGATATTTAGCACATTCTCCAGTGTCCATAATTTATGCAGAACTTAGCAGCACATATCACCCGACAGCCTACTAAGTGTTCAGTTTTTATTATTAAGAAGCTGACTTTTATGTTACCGAACCACCTTAATATTTTATTTTAGCAGCACTTTATTTTGCTCCTTGACGTTTAATCATATAGTAGAGCCTCTGCTAACGAGTTTAATCTGTTCCGGCACCAAGCTCGTACTGGGAAACGAATTTTTTCCATTTAAAGTAATAAAAATAAAGTTAATCCGTCCCAACCCCGAAAATCATAAATATGAAATATTATAATGTAATTATAATATATTTAATTATTGTAAACGTTTTCTACCGTTTTTAGTTGTACTTTGCCTCATGAAGACTCATTGGTAAATTGGGAAGACAATGAGGAGGTAGGGAAGGGTAACGGTATGGAGAGAGAGTCCACCTCTATGTCAGGCGGGTTCTCTTTTCTTGTGAATTTCAGTCTAGTGGGACCGGAATCTTAGACGATAAAACTGCTTCAATTTACTGATTTACTGCAGTTGCCCGAGGACCCACGCCCTCGGAACAAGACTCAATGACGGACACAGGCACACACATATACGCACTTTCAACTCGTTAACTGAGCGGAAGTTAGGCAATCGAAACATATTTTCTGCGAGTGGCTCGCTCGTTAGCTGGCCTGTTCGTAGATGGGTTTGCTCGTCATCCGAGACTCCAATTTTACTTTAATGTGCACTGCCTTCAAGCCTTGAGCACTGACAACGTTTCAGGTTTCTGTCTCTTGAAGCCAGGATGGATTCCAAAGCGTATCTTGGTCAGTAGGAGATGGAGTATGTCATTACGGTTAAATTTTGACAGATCCCTAATTCAGAAGACTGGTTTGGCGAGTGCAGATATACTTTCGACAAACTCTCGTCAGGCCTTACATTTCTATGGAAACTGGATGCAAGTTCCAACGTGTTTGTCTTTTCGGACAAGTAAGTCGTGGGAATGGGGTGGGCTGCTCCATCAAACCCTACCCTCACAAGCAGCCTCCCACGACTTACTGGTCCGAAAATAAAAAACACGTTTGATCTTGCATCCAGTTTCCATAGAAATGTAAGGCCTGACGAGAATTTGTCAAAAGTGTACGTGTACTCGCCAAACCAGTCTTCTGAATTCTTTGATGGGAATTTTTGCAACCCTGAAGATCCCAAATTGGTATCCCCGTAAGTAACCTATTGCAGGTCGTCATGAACGACGATACCTATCGTAGGCCACACGGTGTGGTGGACTTAGGACGAAGGATGGCACGTGCATTAGTTTATTAGTGATACCAGACTCACGGTGCATCTGCCGCACGTTCCCCCCAGCCTCCTGAGCTCAGTAGCAAGATTAAACCAGAAGGACGGAATGCGTGCGAGTTTGGGTGTAGTATTTGACAAAACTACACAGTCCGTCTACGTGTACTACACGCAGCCTGCTCTGCACTGCGTGTTCTAATTTACCGTAGGAGCACGTTTGTACTTACAGGCAGATGATTTAATGCAACTCGTTTTCCCTGTAGGAAGGTGAAAGTGACCCTGGCTGCAAATTGGCTAACGCCACTGACAGCCTTAACTGGACTGCTGGGAAAACTGAGGGATTCCTCGGCAGTGATCATGGGCCTAACGAGGGCAGTGGCAGTCACTCTGGCAACCAGAATAAGGCTAGTGTCAACATTCAGAAGAAGGACCTCCTAGACGCGGAGTTGGTTCGACTGAGTCATCTGATGCAGTCCCTTGCCCTGCACTGCAGTAACCTGGCCTACGTGAAGCAACTCTACTCCAATGCCGTACAGCGTGACATACAGGAGGCTCCAATTCAAACAGCTCCATTCCCCGTTGCTGCGAGGCCCCCAGAGGCCGCACCAGACGCCGCAGCGCCAAACACTCCCACCGCTGCCTTCCTCCCGCCCCGATGTACCCCCCGCATGGGAACCCGGCGGGAGAGCGGTGGCATCCCAGGTGGTCTCCAGAGGGCCGGTAAAGCTAGCAGTGAGGGCTGGTTCAACCCTACTGCCTCCACTGATTCAAAGTTGGGCGCAGACACAGTCCAGGGTGAGTCATTGAGAGTGCTACAACCTAATTAACCTACCGCAAAGAACATCTTATAGTGTTGCCAGAAGCCCGATTCTCGTAAGTCTACGGCGGCAATGCGCTTTGTAGAGACATTTTAAATCGATATTGGCCTACCCGAGTAAGCACGCCTTTTAATTATTCAACAGACCGAACGTATTTATAACATTTTCTTTAGTGCGAAAATGGGCTGACCAAAGAACTTAATGTAAGGCCGTCAAGACCTCACCCAAAAAACCCTTGTTACCATCATTTCTATCTTGGTCGAAAGTGCTGGGATGAATTTGATATATGTATTCATTTCCTACCGTTTTTTTGCGGCATGTAAGTTGGTTGGTAAGCACCTAAACCATTTTGCTGTGCCAACTTTTCGATAGTTCTTTTCAACTGTGAATGAAAATGCCTAAAAGTTTTAAAATAACGTGTAATTTTTGCTGGCTGCCTCAGGTAGAATTGTTTAATTTAGTATCATTTACAAACTTATTCAGACTTACAGGCATAGTCGAATGTGATTAAATTTCTTCTGCTCACATGAAGTTTTCTCTACAACCTATGCAGCACTGTCGTTTGAACAACAAAATAAATCCGCCTTGCGGGTCACATATTAAGCGATATTGGTTTTTCATGAGGAAGTTAGACGTATCTTCTATAGCTCGATAGGTCGAACACTCAGGTTGATTCGGGAAATCGGTGGTCCTACCACGTTTAGAACCACTAATTACAATTCGTTTAGCTGTAGACTAACACAGTCGTTGGTATCTGAGCTTTTATAACTTGAGAATGATTTAGAATTCAGTTAGAAATCTTTTGCAGCCTCGACCAGACCTACTATGTTCCACTGCCAACATTAGGTCGAGGTGGATGATAATCTTGGAAGCCTCCGTGGATGTTTGCTCTTCTACAAAACCACCTCAATGCTGTCCAGCTTAGTTTGGGTCTTGGTTACAAGCATCAGCTTACCTCATCCTTGGTGTGATAATCGCTTGACCGCCCTGATCCCACTAGTCAATTATCTCGATCCTATTATTGGTGTTGGCGATTGTAGTACTAATGGCTCAGTGCTGTCGCTGGAAGCAGTGTTGACCTGCAAACTTTCTGTGTAACCCAGGCCGTCCTAGCGCTGAAGTGGGAAGGAGGATGATTATAACGTCTGCTAGTGGGCAGTAAGCTGGATAACACGCGCGACTGCCAAGTTAGACTTCAAAAATGTGGTCGGATGCGGTCGAACGAACTGCGACCCGCCAATTGTCGTCCTCCATCTTCACTGATGAGGTGATTTTGAACATGCACGCCCAGAGTAATCTTCCGGTTTCCCTGACGTAGTCGTTTCCCCACGACTGCACCAAATTCGATAAGTCAACTTAGACAGTGGTGATCTCACTTGGCATCCGATTCCTCCAACCTGTATGCACCTGCAAATCCGAATGGACGCCAACCTCTGGGGTGCAGTAGATAGGCGCTCATCTTTCACATTACGGATCATACTCATCCCGTTGTGCCCTGGGATGTGCTTGGCATACGGTAACGTCGACTCAAGTGAGAGTCCATTATGGTTTGGCCCCTCATCCCATAAATAACTAAAATGTTTTATTTAGCACAAATAAGGGTACTATTAGGGTAAATACAAATGCGTTTTCCAGTGACTTTTAGAGCGAATAAGCGAACTCTATGAAACGTTTAATTTGCATTTATAAGAGAAGTCTGAAAGGAGAAATGGCCAGCGAACAGTAAAAAATTCCCCGAAATTGGTTGAAGAAGGCATAAAATGCATTTGATTTGTTTTTTTTTAAGGAGGAAAAACTGTCACTCGTTGGAAATTTAATGTGCTTGGGAGTCAGGAAGGCCTTGCAGGTAAGAGGATATAAGGGTTCGTAGCGTTCTGCGTCAACTGAGGATTCCCAAAGCAACGGAGGATATTCGCTGCAGATGCGATCATAATATTTTTGGGATGACAACAGAGACCGAACAAAACATCAGTATGGTTTCGTCGACAAAGTTATGTGATTATGTAGTCATTCGCTCTGACACCTGTCGAAGTTACTACACTTCAGTCCATTGCATTGTATCTACTCGGGCTGATATAGCACGCCTACGCAACTGCGCTGGAGGCTGATTGAGTGGTTTTCGCTGTTGGTGCCTATTAATTGTTGCCCTCCTGACCACGTCACTCTTCATGCCCTCATCTGTAGCAGAGATTGGTATGGCCTTAAAAGCCAAGTGTTCACATTCTTTGACATCTAAAGACTGTGAATAAGAAGAAGTGATCGCTGGGACAAGTATTGTACTAGTCAGACGTTTCGAAATCCGTCGCGGATCCTTCATCAAAGACATTAACAGAAACAGTAGCAGAAACGGGCAATTCATTCACGGGGAGTTGCTGCGGCTCAATTTGGCCAAAGCAAGTCACTAATTGGGGAACACACAGGCCAGTGCGTCGTCTAACGCCAATGCAGAGGAATCAGATGGCTGGGTAATCAACACGTCCAATTCCGAAGAAGAAGATGTGGTCACTGGAAAAAGAATTTTTTTTCCTGACGTTTTGGATTCTGTTGAGAATCCTTTATCGTAGGTAACCGTAGAATAACGTGAGACATGCGCAGGTTGCGTTATTTGTATAGTTCGTAGCGGTCATCCGCAAGCGTACTATAATTATCAGCTCCTGTAACACCGCTTGGGGTCTTACTTGATGCGGTTATGGCTTGACACTCCGATGTCGATTCATTAATTGTCGTGATTTTGTTGTCCGTGGTGGCTGTGGGCTTTATAATTGCACGACAATTATCCCCACTGGCGTTGTAGTTGATGCTGGGCCGCTCGCAGCTCACGCTGTTGTCACCTCTTGCGGGGATTTCGGCTTCGCTAAACTTGAAAATATGACCGGGTTCCGTCGAGTGAGCTGCAACCTGGGAGTTAGCATCTTTCTCCCTCATCGCCGCTGCATGATCGACCATTCGCATCCGGAGTAATCTCCCGATTTCTCCGACGTAGTTGATTTGTCCACAACTGCACCAACTCCGATAAACATGCATGAATTATCCGTTTCTGCTCGTGTCTCTGATGAGGGACCCACGACGGGTTTCGAAACATCAGGTGAATAAAATTCGTATCCCAGTGATCACATCTTCTCCTCATTTCCTTCCTGGGACCCGCATGTTCGCTTGCATTGGCAATCTAAGGGCTGTCTCTCCGCACACATAATTTGCGATGATGAAGAAGAAAGAGGTGGGTTAAAATATACTACTTACGTAGTCACTGGTTGTATAGTGCAGTTTTTTAGGTGGCCGTAAATAGGCTCGTTTAAAAGCCAGTATCCTGACGTAACTGAAATATATTGGGATCATTTTGCACTATAGTCAATATTACAACCATCGATACGTAACCTTTTCGAATCGAGAATACATTTCATAGTTTCGGTTAACACCTCCTGGATACTACAGCTACTGTACATAAAGTACTGACCATGAGGACCCAGGTATCTCCTCCGTTAGCGACCCTCCAAGTCGTGACTTTTAGTGCGTCCTAATAGAGTTAAGGACCTATGCAGAATCGACGTGCCCTGCACCCTGTTGCGTCTTGGACAGACCTTTCCATCACTTTGCATTAAAAACTATAGAAAGCAGATTTTAACTCGAGCTGGACTTTTTTTTTCTTGTCTAGCATCCCACTGCGAGAAGACATCTAGGGCGGAAACTTGCTCCACGCCCTCTTCCGCATCGGCCATGGTTCTGCTTTCTTTGTCTGACGGTCAGCACATGGGTGTGACCGCCACCATTACCCCTCCTGATCTGGCCACCTCCTTGCCAACTCTGGCCAACTGTAGCGCTCCTGCTGCCATCGACCAGGCGGCCGATTCGAGTGGTCTCTCCTCACACCTCTCCATGATTAGGGCTCCCTCATCTATTTGGTCTCTGCCTGAACCCGCCGGTCCCTTCAGTGAGGAGTCACTCCTGCCGAGGCACGGAGCCCCACCCCCAAGATTCCCCTTTTCCAGGACTGGAGCCACTGCAGCCAACGCCTCGCCTTCACAGACGAAGATGACGAGCCACCGAGTAAACAATCGTAGATGTGAGCGCGTAGGTCAAGCCGAGTTTGCATCCGAGGGCTCCCGAAACGGCGGTAGGCTTCACATCCTTTAATTTTCTCTTCCTCTTTGTATCAGCGTACTAACTTAGGCAAACGCGAATTCTGACTCATCGTTTTTTTTTCCCAGCTGCTCTCCCGGGGAACATGCCACATCAACCCCTTCATACATCGACGACAGTTTTGTCTTACAAGTATTTGATAATGCCTGTTAAACAGAGTAGATGCCACCCATACGGAGTCTAATTCCTCAATTTAGGGAAAAGAATTAGATAGAACTTCTGGTAGTGAAAATGTGTCACTCGTGCATCACCTCGGAAAAGGCGATTATCACTAAAAGAGGTGCTCTCGCGACCTCCTATTTCTAGTAACGAATTCAGTTTAAGGAGGTCAAGTTAAGCGAACGAACGTTTTTGATTAATTCATAATCAGGCAATACAGTAATATAAGGGAGGGTAGAGTTAACGAAAGTTTTAGGCAAACCAACCAGTAGTAACAAGGGGGAGAGAGGTGTAAAAGGATCAGGGGGCGGTCAAGGGGATCAGATTCTAGTCTTAATTGGGGACAGAGAAATGGGGGTGGGGGGAGAGGGGAAGGGGAAGGAGTCAGACAATTAGTTAATGTCATCCAGTGGTCCTCGTCTCGGGTTTTGTTGGGTTGTGTGAGGACGCCAGGTGTCGAAGTCTTGTGACGGCGTCGGTGGCCTTTGGATGCTTGATGCCGCTGTCTCATCATTGTTTCGCGGCGTAGTAAGAGGCGTGAGGGCAGATTTTGGAAAGGCTTTTGGCCAGGGGAGCCTTAGGGCCGCTAAAAATGCTTTTTGCGCACATAAAATTGGGTTTGTGAGGCGAATGGCGACTGCTTCTGCCGTCGCAAGTATCCGCTGACGCAGCAACTTAGAGTGTTTAGCCGGAACTTTATAGACGACTCTAAATGCTTGGTTGACGTCTACCCGATGACCGCTGTCTACCAAGTGAGCCAGAATTGCGCTTGATATCGACTTAGTTTCGCCTCTGTTTAGCCACGCAGGGTGATGCTCTCGCATGCGCTTGGATAGACGTCTAATCGTTCGAGCAATGTAACTTGTCCCACAGGAGCATGTAAAGTTGTAGATACACATTGATGTGGTCTGGAACGACAGTCTATCCTGATAATGAATTAATCAAAAACGTTCGTTCGCTTAACTTGAATTCCTTAATGCTTACATGGGTATCATCGCTGAACTTAAACAATCCAAGTATTCAGTTTACTCGAGTGTCAGTTTGCGCATCAATTAGTTGGTAGTAAACTTTACCTCTTAAACATACATAGACAGGGCAGTCATAGAGAAAATATAAAACTGTGGTGGATCAAATTTGAATCCCTTGAATACCAAGGAGTTAAAAGTACCTGCTGCACTTCGACATGATTATCTTTAGTATCTGCTAGTACTAAAAACAATTATATCGTTGTCAGTTATATATCGTTGGCTGCCCTCAGTAGACTTGCATGACTGCCAGTACAAGCGAACATCCGTGTCCCAGGAAGCACTTGAGAAGAAGAAGAAGAAGAAGAAGAAGA
>JAYGXS010000010.1:9814985-9826036 GCA_036362985.1 Ligula intestinalis
ACTTGGTAGGTGTGAAGGCGCATACTGAGTTAGTCTTAGGCCAGGGGAGAACTATTGCCTCTAAAATGACTTTTGGGCGCACAATGTTGGATTAGTTAGCCGTATGGCCTCTGTCTCTGCCGTCGGCACTTTATACATGACTCGGAATACTTGGTTTACCTCTACCCAGTAATCGCTGTCAATCAAGCGACCCACATTTGCGCTAGATCTGAAGTTAATAAGACTTCGGCTGAACCAGGCACGATGACGTTCTCGCAACCATTGGGCAGGTGCCAATTTGTTCAATCAATATAACCTGCTCCACACGAGCAAGTGAAAGCGTAGATGCACACTGAAGACGTTTGAGACGGGTAAAGAAGTGGAGTTCTTGATAATATTAGTTTTAGTAGCTGGATGCGTGCGCGCGATTACAGCGTTTAAGCGAAGATGCAGAAGTTGGCTCGCTGGATCGCCTCAAAAAGGCAATGTGGGAAATAAGGCTGTCTTCTCCACGGTCGGCGCTTCCGATGTTGGGGGAAGTTTTTCCATAAATTTCTTGGGGAACCTGTTTTCTCGTAGAGTATTTTTTATAATGGCGTGTTCGTTCTCCAGTGCATCTGGCGAACATATCCTCCTAGCTTGGTAAGTGAGGCAGGGGACTGGGCTTCGCTTCTTATTTAGCAGGACAAAGCTATACAATTTTTCGTATTGCCCTGTCCATGCTTTCTTGCGAAATACCTTTCTACTAGTTATTTAATCAAGCATTCTCTTAAGTGGGACGTCCAGAAGGGGGAGGCAATCAAATTTCTCTATCTTCAAAGTTGAGTTGAACGCTGGGTGGACCAGATTCACTTGAAATTTTGTCACTCTACCCTTTATTTTTGTAAATTTCTGATGATGAATGATCGAAAACTTACATACTTTCGCCAAACTTGCCTGCCTAAATCCAAAAAAAGTTGCCGTCTTAAGATTATAAAATCGTTGAACTTGCACATTTGCATCTCATCCAGTTTTCCTGTTGAAGAGGGCATATTTTAAACCTAAGCTTCAATTTGTTCTTCTACCTCTTCCTGGCTATGATTTTCACCGTAAGTTTACCTAAAAATCTGTTTAGAAACTTAATTTATTTCAAACTTAGTGGTCGAGTGAGACGATACAGCCCAACCAACCTCAGGGTTAGCATAGATAAACACATGACCTTAGTCCTAATGTTAAACCTTGACCTCAAGATATTTTATAGCGTTGGACAAGATGATTCCTGCAAGTGGGACCTCTACTATTTCACGCACTCCCTGGGAATGAGAGGATCCACATCGAGCTCTACGTTTTTCTTAGATTTTTTATTGAAATTTTTTTATATACTTCACATTGACTTTGCTTATAAAAGTAGACCAAAAGATGGAAAATCGAAACACTTTTATATCATTACTGCCTCTCTTTCTTATTTTTCCATACCTGGCTACGTACGTAGCAGTCCAAAGCAACCTGCTTGATTAACCGTCCGTACAGGTCATTAATCTGAAAATAACTAAAAAAGAATCAGATAGAGAGATTTCCTGTCGGTTGATTTAGATTTTCTTTGATCTTTTCTCCACGATCATGGGTAGTTGAGTAAATCTGCTATTTCAATGTTAAATCAGTTACTCAGATTGAAGTGGAAGTCGTGAGTTACTGTAAATCATGCAAGCTCAAGTATAAGTCCCTTTCTAAATAATCTCCCGAACAGTGACTCAATTCCAGTTACACGAACATTACTTAAAAGTAAACTCCATCCCACTATAGTCATGTAAATAACCATATGTGTTGCTGAACTCGTACTGGATGTATGTTGCGTTTTTTCAGTGTTGCATTTGTTTGTAACCGTTTCAGACAGCAGTAACAGCCTTGTTGGGTCCAATCTCAAATCACTCAGTGGACACGGAAGTTGCAGCGGTGACAGCAGTCGCAGTTTCTATCCCCGACAACATCCCAACTCCCCCATGAAAAATGGTTGCATTAGCACCACTGCCTCCTTAAGCTCCGGTGGACACCAGTACTCCAACAACGTGGCCTCCCTTCCTCAGTCGCCTCAACACCACCAACTATTGCCCCCCTACAACACCAGCCCCTCCGATGTCTCCGCAGCCAAACCATGGGCTGGCAATTGCCAGTCTCCACCTTGCCTACCGCCTCCATTGCCCTATCCGCCACCGCAAACGATTCCCTCAGCCTCTAGCCCTTTCTGGCAGCCAAGAAATTCGGGGCACGCTCCCATCCTCCCCTTTCCTCCGCCACTGGGTCTACATCCTTATGAACTCTATGACCACTTCTTCCTCAGAGCTGCGCATCCTTCGACCGTTAGAGATCCAAGACATGGCAACACAGAACGGGACGGTCTCAAGGAGGACTGCAAGGTTAGTGCAATGAGTGCTGTTCATGTCTTGCCAGACCAACAGCGTTAGAAGCCTCGTCCTCATCCTGCTTAGTTGTTGCATCCAATTTGTATGGTCGATCTGCCTGCACCTACTTTAATCGAAAGGTTGTACTTTGACCCACATAGGACGCGAAAGTACTAATCGACCGCAGTTCTCGTGCAATACTTTGTGGACTATCTGCACACCAAATGACATTTAGTTTCTGTGCTTGTACTCGGTACGGTTGCAGTTTTGCTTGATCTAACCGATTTCATGGGGGGGGGCGAAGATTGTACCTCTCCATGAGTGATGATCTGCCTCAGGGGATCTAGAAGGCGTGATTCTTTTTCTCTCCGTATCGATGGGAACTGGATGTAGAAAGTCCAAGGAAGCCACAGAAGGTTCAGAAACCTTGAGGTGATGAACTGTATCGAGTCAGATGTCGCGTTTACCTTCTCTTTTACGCCTCCAGGTAAGCAGCGTGCCAGGTCGGAGGAAGTAACACTGGGTTTATGAGACGGAAGACGACGAATGTTCCTGGATTACTTTGTCTTCTTTCTCGATTGGACTGCCATAAACTGGTGATGCTGTTGCAATGAGTGCGGACTGTTAAATATGGTGTACTTCATTCAAATGATAGTTCTCCCGAGGTGGTGGTCAAACACCTCTCGTTCTTGCTCATCAACCACTTCATGGAAACGTCCGAATAAAAACCTTGTGCTCCGAGTTAAGTCAGCCCAGCTTGAGATTCAAGGAAAAAGATGATCTCGACTAATTCATAAAACTAATAGACGTTACTTCAGTAACTCAGATTCACAGCAACCGACACAGATGTGGGACTCGGAGATTAAAATTTGCCGATCACCAATCCTCTCCTGGACGAGTGAATTCCTTAATTAAGAAGTATTTAACTCCTATTCAACGTCGAAACTAATTGGATTGACCCAGAATGATGCCACGAGCATAAGGCTCACTCTTTAACGTGCCATTTTAAATGTTTAGCCAAGCTGTTCAATAGGATGCGAAACTGACGACATAAGCCGTCCTGTGGTTTAACTAGTTCCCTCTCTGCAACAGTTGGCATCTCAGGCTCATCAGTCTTTATCGCTGGTCTCTAACCCTTTTTTTCAATGGAGATTTTCTTGACCTTATCAGTCGCCTAATCGTTTACCTTCTCCCCTTTTAGTACTCAGACGTCTTATCCAATATTTACGAGACGCCCTACGCCTATGCTGACATGATTGCTACCACCAAGGGGGACGTGGGTGAAGACTGTTCCGGTGAGGGCACAGCGGTCACCAGTGGCGCGAATGAGCAGATGAGCTCCCTTTATAATTTCCCCGTCGGCGTCTTGGCGCCCCACTGGCACGAAGGCCATGCCGTCGGTGTCCCATCTCTCTCGGGCGTTGGCAATCACAGCTACACCCACCACCACTCAGAAAGAGCAACCGTCGCGGGCGCTGTAACTTCGCCATCAGCAACACCCGGTCCCCTGATGGAATGGGTGGTTAAAAAGCGAACTGACGGCACCCGCTACATCACCCGACGTCCTATCAGGCAAGTGTATTTGAACGCAGTTGTCTACTGATATATATATATATACCTTGTGAAAACTTATCTCTTTGAATTATCTGGCCTGTAAACCTTCATTCTAGAAACAAGTCCACGAGGACTCGGTCCCGCCACCAGACAGAGGAACGCTGCGGTCTCACGACAGATGACGATGCCCAGAGCGAGTTAAAGTGTGGCCGCTACTGGAATAGGGTTGAACGCAAGAAGCATGTTGAGAAGGCCAAGGCTGAACGGAGACGCAGGCCTGGCACAGCTGCTGTAGAGGAGTCCACAGACCATTCACAGGAACCAACTGACAGCAAATCCACCTCCCGGAGCCAAAACAGTACCGATCGCTGCCTTGTCTCCCTCACAACCGTCTAATAAAGCGGTCAGAAACCGCGACCTACCCCCTCATTTACAAGAGTCTGCCTTCAGAAATTCTAGCCGATTACCATGTATTTCAACAAATCTAATTTTTCTTTTTCTTCCTCCAGAGGAGAGGCCTTTTGTACATAATAAAAAATAACACAGTTTCTTACAATTAAAAAAACTGATCGCATTTTCAGCTACCGTGATATTTTTCATTTTATCCTTGCGATAAAGTCCGCCACACAGACTTAACAACCTGGAAAGTGACCTACCATGGCTAAGCAGTTTTAATAAGAGCCTTGGGCCGTTTGCTGTTACTTCACTAAATATTATCATTCACGTGTATATGTCCTTTCTTTTAGGATTTTTTGAAGTCAAACACCGTATACAATCCACCATGGAATCCACCAATACGGAACAGCAAGCTGACTGCCCAAGCAGGATTTCCTAAGCACTCATCTAGAATCCACCAGAATGACTACTAGGCTGACTTAATCATGAAGATGATTTGGCAGATTTTCTTAATTTAAGTTGACCCAATTGGTTAGAGCGTTGGCTTCGCGAAAAGGCTTTCTCTACTAAGTGGGTTCAAATTCGGCCGAACGCCTCAAGTTTTTTTCCAAATTGGGTTAACTCAAATTAAGCAATTCTGACAAATTCCTAATAATAAAATAGTCTACTTCAAAGTACTAAAGCAAAACATGCTTATCAGGAAATATGTAGGCAATTATACAAAGTAAAAAAGGAGCCGGTGATGACAGTAAACTATTCTTACCCATATTAAATGCAACAACTTGCTATATAATAATTGATGGTGCAAAAAATAAAACAAATAAACCCTATCGGACTGGTTCATGATTACTCCATCCCAACCTGACGTCGTCCTTAGAACGGGCGACCTGTGATCGCAGGGCTCAATTTGTTGACTCTATTCAAATGATTTTCTTCCTTTTTGTGTAGTTACATGTTTATAACGTAAGAACGCATGCTGCCGTCTTTACATATTAACTCATTTAATCTCTATCAACTGAAGAAGTCGCACAATTTCGGATTGTCATACATGAAGTCCATCCCTGTATACAAGAGGTTATTCTGGCTGGCAAACTGGTCCTTGAAGCACGCAGAATTACCGGCCTTTGTCCTCCAAAATTTTAAACCGATCAATATTAAGACCCCTCTTTATAAAACGTACGTTAGGCCCGACCTGGAATACTGCTTCATTCTATTTAGCTTTATGTCTGCTAGTAAATGAGATAAAATATGATCGGCACAACATTTTTACGAAAATAATTTTATCCTCAGACCACTTTACCTTGACGTACGGACAAGGTAGTGGATTTACAAGCCCTAATCCTTTGTAGTTTAGCCTATCAGAGCAAAAACGTTTGACTGTTTAAACTCGTGAATAGTCATACTTTTAATCCTTTTACTGCGCTGAGGCAACGTGATCACTCTTGTAGCAGCAATCATTGCCATGCCTCTTTCTCTAATACGTACAGTTGGGTATTTTCAGTTCTTTTCGATAAATGTCCTTCCCGATGCGGAATACCTTACTCAAAGACCTAAAAGTCCTGCAGGTTTATCTTTTTTAAGCGAGTAATCATTAGTTTTCTGTATTCATAACATCTTCCGTGAATTTTGCGTACTAACTGGCTCGGATCCATCTTTCGACCTGATAGCGTTTACGGCTTCTGAGTCCTGCGTCAGGTCTCATTTTAAGGGCAATTGTGCTGAATCTGCTGCTCCAAACCGGTAATTTGTTCAGCCGATAACGAACAACTGTTTGCCGATGCACCTTTGTCTGGTTTAGAACTCCGGTTCCATTAAAAGAGAAGAGGCTGCGATCCTTATGCACTTACAGTATGGCAAGTCCTGCAAACAACTTTCATGACGAAATTTAACTCGGTAGTTAAGCATATATTTGGACAGGCTATTTTGATCAACTGAGTGGATTTAATAATTTGAAAGCCTAAGGTTTGAAAAAAATGCCCTCTCAGTTAAAGTTATTGAGGGGAATAGGCACTAATTTTGGCTAAATCATGAGTAAATTTATATTGAAGAAATTTTCTATCCTATAAGGAAAGAGAGAACCAAACTTTTTTCTAGTATACATTGTGCTGTGGAAGAATTTTTATAATAAGTAAAAAATTGGAATAATAATCCCTTCCAGAACTGGAAAATTTTGTGTGAAGTTTATCAGATGGAAGTGAAGCCAAGTGTAAGGAATCGCATTTCTCTTAAGAATCAAGCAAGAATTTAACTTTTTAAAATTATGTTTAGCTATCCTGTAAAGTTTTTTTGCACAAAATTCAGTGACAAAATCTGTTTGTAGACCATTTTTCTTTTACGGCACAGCTTTCCTTGCGCATAAGCAAAGTGTCCATATGTTACCGCGAAGGAAATCTATAGAAGGCCTTATTGAATGTAAACAATACTTTCCGCTCAAGCGTTATTTAGAAACGGAACAGACAAAAGAATAATAACTATTTCAAAAAATGGTCACATATGTGGCCTGTTTCTCGTATTCGCAAGCTTATAACGGATCGTGCAATAAATCCGTTATAAAGAGAAAAGTATGTTCTTTAATCTCCAGTCAAATTGAGTCGTTCATTTTCAGGTAAATTAAAGAAATTGTCCAAAATCTCCGATTTCCCTGTGACATTACCTTGGAAAAAGTTAAGATACGCAGAAGGTCTCAGCTAAATATCCAATTAAGGCACTTTTTAAAGAGGCAACCTATTATGGAAGGTTTTATTTTTAATCTTAGGATTAAGAATATGCGTGGTATCTAGCAGACATTTTGTATGCATGACAATGTGGTTTGCTGTTTTGAAGCATTTTCACATATGACCTACATGGCCATCTTCATAAGAAGTTATATTCAAAAGCTCGTTTTTTCGGATAATTCTATTGAGTCATATCTTATTTTAAAGGTTGTAATGTAAACGTTGAACAGAAGCGCAATTTATCAACTTAGCAATAAAGACACTGAAAACGAGCGAAATTATGAGAAACTTTATTCCATGGTATTCAATAAATAGTTATCCACTAATTCAAGGAACCTGCAATTTGATAATTGGGTTTTTCCGCAATAAGTAAAATGATAATACAGATTAGGAAAATCTACAGATATAAATCAACGACACTTCTGAATACAGTAAAATAAAAATGCATTTAGCACTTATTAAAGTATATTCCACTGCGTGTCGTAATTCCTTGCCCACAAAACCCGATAACCATCATTTTCGTAGGAAAACATGCAGGTCGTAGGGCTTAATAAGTGGGGCTAAATAAGCTACTGTTGCCGTACCATGTACAAAATATTTTGACTACAGGCAAGTTATTTTTATATAAAGAAAGTAGTTTCTTTAAGTTTTATGCTTAACAAAATATTTAAATTTATAGCTATTTTTGACGTCTCCAGAACCTGGGGATTATCGAGAAAATTTTATTTTTTCTCAACAAACACTTAGTACTTCTCATAGTTATTTTTAGTACTTGATATGCCTAATGCTGCTCATTATTATTTCTAGGTTTTCGTAGATCCGTTCTTGCCGGTATGAGAGAAATAACCAAACTTTTACAAACTTAAGCAAGTTGCTTGCAGGACTCGCCATACTGTACATATGCCGTTCCTATAGTGTGTAGATCAAGCTGTATGAAAAAACCTACAAGCTATTTGCTTCGTGCCGTTTATTTTCGGGAGGTTGAGATGGGCAGTACCGCCTGCAGAAATCCCTGCCGTCCATACACCGAGGAATATGCCTGCAAGTTAAGCGAATTGGCCATGAAATATCTAATCCATTTTAGTCCAGTTCTTAGCACGGAAGTATGTATTGATCGATATCACGTCGTTCGTTATACAGTAGTCGCCGGCTATTAAGCCCACCTCGGGCCCAGTCCAAATTCGGCTTAATAAGCGGCGGGTGCATTAACCGGAGAGTCCTAGCTCATGATTAGCAAACGTAGGATAGGCATTATAAATTACATACGTATTGTATTATGTGTAGTGCTTGGTTATGTACAAGAAAAGAATGCTGTTTGTCTGTGTTTTTCGAGACCTAGGGAGGCGAGCCAGACGACCTTGGTATGCTATGGGGTCACGCCTGTCGGCATCGTCTAGCGTGAGCCTGAAAGCGTTGTTCCCTTTGTGTGTGTGTGTGTGTGTGTGTGTGTTTGTGTGTGTGTGTGTGTGTGTGTGTGTGTCCCTCTCAGGAGGGAGTTGGCCCAGGCTTCATGCACGGCTGCTCTCTCCCTTCTGAGATCTAATGGCCTGCATGCACATGCAATGCCAGTCTTTAGCCAACCTAGGTCCCTGCGGCCTGGAAGGCGCTGGCACTTTCTCTCACTTCTGATTCCCTGTTGGAGACTGCGCGCGCGCTCCCACTGGGTTTCAGGCCCCACTGCAGGTTACCGAAGAGCTAGGCGGTCACTATGCGGTGGGCGAGAGAGTGAGGTCGACCTCGGCGCGTTTCGACCTCACTATAATAAATCGGAATGCGTCTGAATCTATCACGGTGCTTTAAAAGCCGTGGCTTGGAGGGTCTGCCAACTGACGGGAAAACTCGGGCCCCCACGTAGCTGCTCCTTCTGTACGCGTGCATCTGTGTGGGCGTACGGGAGGAGAGTGAGGACTGAGAGTCAGGCTGCAATGGCTCCCTCTTAATGTGGCCTTTAAAGCGCTCCCGCTCACGCGGGAGCATTCCTAGCGAGATGGCTGATGCAAGTGTGCGCGTGTTGAGTGATTACCGCGCCAGCCATCTACACCCTCCCTCATCCCCGGTCTTATTGACTTTATCTTTATACCGCATACGGAGGTGGGAGTGGCGAGCGAGTGGGTAGATCCTGCGCGAGTCTACCTACACGCATGTTTTCTCTCGTGCCAGTTCTCTGTTTTGCTCCTGCTTGCTGTTGCTTTCGTGTTGCTTACCCAGCTCGCCTGAGTGTCTGCTGCGGCTTGCTTCAGCGTTTGCTGTGGCTTGTTGGAGCGCGTGGTGCCCCTCGTCGAAATCGACGGCGGAACCGTCGTGTGTGTGTGTGTGTGTGTGTGTGTGTGTGTGTGTGTCCTCAGCGCTGCGGTTCGGGCGCGTTAGCCTTTTGCACCTGTGGCTTTCTCGTGTTAGGGATTTGTCCTTTTCACCCCTCATGTCTGCAGCCGTCCGAAAAGGCTGTTGCCAAATCTAACTTTAAAAATAAAAACAAAACACATCCGGCAAATTGGGCTATGTAAAATTCCGTCCCAAGCTGATGTGGGCTTAATACGCGGCTGGGCTTATTGGCCGTGGTCTTAATAGCCGGCGACTACTGTAGTGGGAAACATCAGGACTGGTCCGGCTTCCAATAGCTACTATCTAATTTCGCCTGTATCTGGTCCCTGCTTACATATGCGCATCAGCTCTGCTTCATTTATCATGTTTCGCGATGTCATCTATGATTATCCTCAGCACATATAACAAATCATACACATTGTTTGATTCTGTATTCTGTGGCGCCCGATCCCACTTCTGATCTTCTTGAACTTATCTTGACCCCGGCTTCGGGCGGAAAAGGAAAAAGCGAGTGCAGTAGATGCAAAAGAAAATTAATCCACTTGTCGTTCACCACCACCACCACCACGCTGTGGAGCACATATTAGATATCGTCCGAATCGACGGTTTAATTGTCAAAGTTGTGTACGGTTGAGCACAGCTATCGAAGCATGCCAATAAATTTCGAGGTGAATACGAGTGGAAATTCATTCAAGCTACTTCAAATGCGTATCTTTTTATTCTGTTGAGACTTTAGTCCTTCTTTTACTGAGATTAAGCTTTTATTAAAGTCTTCTTCTGACGATTGTTGCAGTTAGGGTTTGTTCATGAAGTTAGCTGTCGGAACTGGTCATTTCTCGCCCCCGGTTTGTGCTGACGTTAAACAGCGTTTTGTTTTACTCAGTTAAATATGCCTTTTAAGTAACCAGCCACAACTTTCAATAAGACGCTAAAAACACAAGTTGTTTTTAGCGACTAATGTCTTTGTCCTTATTAACTAGTTTGTGCCTGTAAGGGTCCTTCTATCTCAGATTCTTGGATAGACTACTTTGCATCCCGCAAGTTCATCAATAGATATGACAACAATCCACAACCATGATTCACTGTCATATGCCAATGCATAATTAATTTATACCTACCTTGGAGGAGACATTCGGAAAAACGCTGAGGAATGGGAGATCACTTTGTCTCTCTGATTAATTAGGCTCATGGGCGATGCACCACAGCACTCATCCAAATGCCTCCAAGTTCCATTTAGGACAAGTCATAATTCAATCAGCAAATGATATAAATGTCTGCTTCGGAATCCTGCCACGTGCCCGTTTAGAAAATGCGCGTGCTGTGCTTGATTAGTTGAGTTAAATACGAATACAAACAGGCGCACTTTTCCGAATCCGATGGGAATTTCACTCTTCGAAGGGCAGAGCTCCAAAATAATTCAATATGCGTTAAATTTGTAATAGGGAACTACTGTTTGGCAGGCTCAATCGTTCTTAATGACGAAGAAGCCTGGACGAGAGTCATCCTCTCTGTGTGACACCATGCTCGAGGTATCTCATGAGTTATCCTTTTAAGTGTATATCGGAAGCGGGTTTTCGATTCCCTAGATAATGTTGGGTATGTTAGGATTTTCGTTGAGCTGGGAACATCCCAAATCGTTCTGCTTCACTTGTTGTTGTTGTTGTTGTTGTTGTTGTTGTTGTTGTTGTTGTTGTTGTTGTTGTTGTTG
>JAYGXS010000010.1:9826046-9920704 GCA_036362985.1 Ligula intestinalis
TGTTGTTGTTGTTGTTGTTGTTGTTGTTGTTGTTGTTGTTGTTGTTGCAACCGTAAAGGTGAAATTTGGAATAGGGATTTATAGAGTACGAAACGGGTGAATGCGGGTAGTGTGTTGCACGCGAAGACGAAATATTCAGTTTATTGACGGAAAAATAGGCGAACGCCTTTGAACTCCCTATTGATAACAAGATGATGGGAAATATATGGATACAAAGTTAAATGTAAAAAGTACGCCAATTGCATGACAACGTCTGCCATGTGTTTCAAATAGTAATAATATATGACTACTTGTTATTAACGAGTAGCATATTGTAACGTAATTCAATGTAATACGATGTCCTTGTACACAGCTGTGAGTCTCGGCATATACACAACATATGTCCGGCGGTTCAAATAGTAATAAGACATATCTACTCTTTAATCACGAGTAGTATGTTAGAATGTGGTATAAATTCGTGTCGCTTTACATGGCTGTGTTTCTGAATGGGTTTTGATGCGTGTCCAGCCTTCTCTAAAAATGTATTAACACTGGTGGAAAGAACAACTCCTTCGGGAAGGGCGTTCCACGCTGCGACTACTCTGTTGCTGTAGAAGAACTCCCTTCCGTCGATCCTTGGTTTGCCGGGGTTTAATTTAAGTGGATGTCCGCGCAAAGTTGGCGTATTAGCCTGGGTAAAAAATCATCGGGGACGATACAACAATCCAGGTTATTCATGACACGGAAGATAAAGATAAGGTCCCATCGAAGTTGCCTGTAGGAATGGGGAGTGTTCCCAGACCTTTGACCATTTTTTCGCTCGTCTCTGGACCTTCTCTAACACGGTACAAGGTCTCCATGCCTCTAGAGCAAATTCCAGGTGCGGCCGAAAGAAGCTTCCGAATATTTTGGAAAAGCTGTGTTTTTCAAACCCCATAAAGGCTCGTCTAATCAGCTGTAATATAGCTCTGGCCGACTTCGTCGCCTTCTTGCAGTTCAGCGTTGGTTTGAGGGAAGAAGTAATCCACACACCCAAGTCCTTCTGACTCTCAACGTGTTGCAGCGGTGTACCGTTTAAGGAAAAGACCTTCGTGCTCGATGCTCTACAACCGCAGATTTGAAGGAAGAAGCATTTACTAAGATTGAAGGGCATAAGCAAATGCGTTGACCAGTCCTCCAATTTGTTTAAGCTGGCTTGCAGATGGTTTTCGTCTGCCGTATTTTGGATGACTTTCCATAATTTTATGTCATCAGTGAACATAGTGGCATCATATCCTAGATCCCTGACACATTCGTTGATGAAAACAAGGAATAATGTGGGACCTAAAACTGATCCCTGCGGCACGCCACTCCCCACAGATACCCCTGAGGACTGTTGGCAACTGACCGTCCTGTCAAAAAGGTTTGGATCCATAGGAAAGGGGCTCGCGAATGCCTGCGCTGCGCAGCTTAGGCAGGAGGCGTTGGTGAGGGACGGTGTCGAACGCCTTTTTGAAATCAATGTACATAGCATGCACCATTTTGCCCTTTTTCACGTGCTTTGTTCCAACAATCAAGTGAGAAGAGCAGATTCGCAAGACAGGACCTTCCACTGCGAAAACCGTGTTGGACATTGGAACTGCATCAACGCCTTCTTAATGATTTTTCCATGGTTTAGTAACAAACGGAGGTAAGGCTCACCGGCTGGTAATTATTTACGGACGCTTCGCTTCCACTCTTGAAAAGCGGAGTGATTGTCGCTTTCTTCCAATCAGATGGTTGTCACCCAGTAAAAAATGACGCCTGGACGATTAAGGATATCGGCTTGGCCATTTCAGAAGCTACCTCCTTCAACAGCTTGGCCTGGATCACATTGGGGCCTGGGGAGGTCGATTCTTTCAAATTTAGAAGCTCAATCCTAATTATATCTTCGGTGAAGAGGACTGTGTCTAGAAAAGGCATAGCATCGTCGTCATAAGTGGGGGAATAAAAGTCGGGTTCAGTCGTCACGACGGACCGGAAAAACTGAAAGAAGTGATCAGCTTTGTCCTTGTCCTCTGAGATTTTGGCACCTTCGACAGTTCGCAGTAGGCTGATAGGGTCCTTTTTCCGTGTCCTCTATGTATACTTAATCAAAGAGATCTTGTAGCTCTGTGCTGCGCCCATTTCGTTTTTGATTGGCTGGCGTCACAGGCTCGCACGCTCAGGCAGGCATGCACGCCTGTCCGTATTTCGGTCACACTGAACAAACCAAGGCTGACCCCCACGCGGCCGCGGCCACATGAACCACTATCCCCCTCCCCCCGCCCGTTGCCGACGCAGCCCTTGAACACTTCAGTTTTTTCACGACTTGAATTTACAGTGACGGTTTGTTCTGCGGCTTGCGTCAAGAGACGTTACACCAAATAACTAATGCAAGAGTCAAACAAACGAGCAAATTCAACCTTTTCTGAGAATATTCCTATTTAGTTTTCTGAACTCAACCAAACTTATCAAATCTGCTTTTGCTTTTGGCTAAATTACCGCTAAAAACCGAAAATAAACGTTCTAAGGAAGAGTTTCGTGTGGCCAATTACGTCTACCTAAGAGACAATGCCCCTAATGACGGGGGTAATATTGGTCGCGGTCAACTTCTCATCTTACCCTCAAGCCACACTGCGTCACCTCGCTATATGCATGAGAAAACTCAAGATACTTTGGTTTACGTTAGACGTTTTGGATGCCCAGATCTATTTATTACATTCACCCCCATGCACCCATCTTGGCCTGAAATTGATGCTGAATTGTTCCCCGGTCAAATGGCCAAGGATCGCCATGATTTGTCGACGCGGATATTTCAGCCGAAGTTGAAAAGCATGCTGAAACTTATCACCTAATTTAAAAAATTTGGTGCGTTTCGGTATACACAGGTACACTGTCGAGTGGCAAAAGAGAGGATTGCCTTACGCTTGCATTTTGGTCTGGCTGCCGGAAAAATTACATTCTGCTGATGTCGACAAATTGGTATGTGCAGAGTTGGCCGACATGGTGGCTGACCCTGTTCTGTTTAAAACAGTCAAAACGCAGAAGATGCATGGTCCATGTGGTGAGCTGAACCCCAGCAGCCCTTGCATGAAGGATGGGAAATGCACCAAAAAGTATCCCTGAGACACGACTTCTTTCTTAAAATTGTGCCAGGGAGATATCTTTGCCCGGACGCTTTTTTATGTTGATGTCCCCTCCTACTACACTTGGAAACAACACACGTGGGCCTGGCGAAAGAAAGGAATGGCGATTGAAGGGCATTCAGAAATCAAATGCGATTTTAAACTTGGTCGGGAGAAAACCATTGCTGAGGCTGTTATTGCTAACACTCCAAACCAACTACGGCGCCTCCTTGCTTTGTTGGTTAGGAGTTGTGAGTTGGTCTGCCTTTTGGGGCCTGTAGTTGAAGTTCAGAAATGATGTGCCTGAAGACTACCAGTTTCTGCTGCAGTTGCAAAATGCCGATGCTGACATCGAATTTGATTCCGCCATCTTCAACATGGCCCTAATTTCCATTGAGGACATCTTGGCTGGCATGGGTTGGTGAGCAACTTCATACATACGGATTCCCTCTGCTTGACAGGAGCGTTGGAAGTCAGCTCCCCACTGAACTACAGCTTGAGCTTTGCTACAATCTTACCGAGCTGAAAGCATACGTTTCTTTGAACAACCCAAGGCTACTGGTCGACCAACTGCACGCATTCAACACTACTCCTGACAGTGTCCATGGTCGCAATAATGGTGATCACGTTTTCTTTTTGGATGCTCCTGGTGGAACTGGCAAAACTTTCGTCCTCGAGTTGCTCCTTGCCGAACTGCGCAAAGACGGCAAAATTGTTTTAGCTGTTACATCGGCTAATATTGCAGCGAATTTGATTCCTGGCGGCAGAACTGCTCACAGTACCTTCAAGCTTCCCTTTAGGTTAGCCGACGACGGTACTGCAACATGCCAAATAAGCAGAGGCAGTGGTTCAGCTGAATTGCTGAAGCGATGCTAAGCTATAATTTTGGACGGGTGCACAATGGCTAACGGGATTGCACTAAAAGCGCTGGATAGAACACTGCGTGATATCACAGAAAAGACCGCTCCGTTTGGTGGCATCACAATGGTTTTATTTGGCAATTTTTGTCAGACATTACCTGTGATTCAAAGGGGTCCCAGAGGTGATCAGGTAAAGTCCTGCATGAAATATTCACCGTTATGGTCTACGGTAGAGCCATTGGAACTAACAATCACTATGAGAGTGCACCTCAGTGCTGACCATGAGTCCGGCGAGTTCTCCACTAATATCTTGAAGATTGGTGAAGGTAAATCGAAACCGATGGAACTGGACACATCCCCCGTGCCTTTTGTTGCTAATTTGGTGAGCAGTTGCAAAGACCTAAGAGAAAAAGTGTTCCCTAACCTCCAAACCAATTTTTCAGACGTTTAGTGGCTCTGCAAACGCGAAATTCTGGCCCCTTCAAACAAATTCATCAATGCCATTAATGAGAGATTAACCCACCTTTTGCCAGGTGTGGAAAAAGTGTACAAACCCTGCGATACAACATTTGATCTTACAGATTGCGTTAATTATCCAATAAAATTCTTGAACTGGTTGGAAATACCTGGCTTCCCTTCCCATAAACTGATTCTGGACGCACCACGGGTATGCAATGGCACTAGGCTGACTGTCCAGCGTCTGATGAGCTACCTGATAGAGGCCACCATTATTACCGGTTGTGCGAAAGAAGATACTGTTTACATTCCTCGCATTACCATCATCCCGTCTGCTACGACCTTCAGTTTGCGGCGTCTGCAGTTTCCCGTGAAGGTTTGCTTTGCAATGTCCATCAACATATCCCAAGGTCAACCCTTCGAGGTGGCTGGACTTCACCTTGAAGGATGGTGCTTCTCCCACGGCAAACCCTACGTTGCCATATCTCGAGTTGGATCAAAACGGAATTTATACGTCTGGGCACCCAACAGGATTTCGAAGAAATGTTGTTTATCATGAAGCATTGGTCTTACGGTTATACCTTCCACTTACTTACGGTTCCTATTAATATCCCATATATGACCATCCCTACTGTAATTCCTCAGTCACTCAAAATTGGGCTCTTTTTGTTCCCCCCTCGCCATTTTACCCTACCTTCGTCCCTCATATTATTACTTTTACATGTGTTCTTCTTTACTGTTCCCATTTGAAGTCTAGCACGTTTTCCTTTAATGGTTGCGTACGTCACTCTCTTCGTTGTCACAATTACAGTTCTCCGTCTTCCCATACCGTTCTTCATTATTGTTTGCTTATCCCGCGTACGTATGTATTGTTTCAAAAGATTTTACTGCAGAGGACACTTAACTTTTTTCTTCATGGAAGGACACAAATTGGTAAGGAAGCCAAGGCGAAGCCGGACTTCCGTGCTAGTCTTATATAACTGCAAAGGACTTTGGGATTAACCATGGCACGGTTTAACAGATCCTCTTCGAACATCTTTCTACCTCTGACAATGAGACGTTTGACCCGGTTCCTCTGCATTTTGTAACTATTGAGGGATTCAGTTGACGTATCAATTAGGGACCTTTTCCACGGTTTTCTCTTCTTGTTAACTGTCGTTTTTAAAGACGGAGTCAACCAGCGAGGTCTGTTCGTCAGTTTTCTGCGCGTGATTGGGCAGTGACTAGAGATGAGGTTGTGGACTATCCCTTTGAATTGTTTCCAAGCATCTTCAACATTATCGGAGAGTGTGGATGCCAAGTCGATGAAACAGAGATCATGTTTAATTTGCTTGAAATCGCCACGCCAAATATTTAGTCGGAGGTCTTGCGGTTGGGCAAGCAAAGAAAATAAACTGTATTTCCACATGAGAACTACATGGTCACTCTAGTCTAGTAGGGGTAAGCAATTCACAATGTCGATATTGTCAAGTGACTTAGTGAGCACAAGGCGGTGAGCTGGTCTCTATGAGAGAAAAGGGAGATTGAGGTCGACAACACTCAGTGCATATTCCTCACTAGAAAAAATCAGACGCCTGTAAAGTTATCATTTGCCAACTGACAAGATAACTCCGACCTCCAAGGCAGCCTACGTTTTTTTCATGTGGAGTCGCCGAATGGGAAACTGAGAGTCAGGCTGCAATTTTTCTAGGTAACTGTGGCCTCTATGACACCCCCTCTCAGTTGGGATCCGAACCGTCTCAGTCTTTCTGTAGTAAAACCTTGCCCATTGTGCCGGACTAGCCGTGTGTGGCACGCGTATACGCGCTGTTTAGGTCTGTCAGCCACAGCGTCCACTTCCACCTCTAGTCTTCTTGACTCCGTCATGACACCACGCCCAGGTGGGTGGCGAAGATGAAAGTTCGGTAGACACTGCGTAAGTCTACTATCAGTATAAACGAAATCACGCGCGGGTCCTTGTCCCTCCATTCACCATTCTATGGATGATGAACATCGTCGGAATCGACAGTTGAACTGTAACATCTCGGAGGGGTAGAAAATAACAAAAAAGTAAATTGAAAAAGTACAAACGTACAAAGGTACAAAATACAAAAAGTTAATACTCACCTGTTATTCGCACGTTGAATACATATGAATGGCAATAAATGACGAAGTACGCTTCAAACTTACATATGTTACCCGTAGCATAAGTTCATAATCTGCTTTTGAAAACATATTTAAGGAATCGCAGACTAATTCAGTAGGCCATCGTTGTTTGTGCTGCAACGAGTGGTTGCTGTTGTGACTGAGTATTTGCGGCGTGTTTGTCCATGTCCCCTGGACTAGCCTTGCCGGTTTGCCGTTTGACTGGTGGCAGACGAGAACATCTAAGGACGGAAGTCCGTCCTCCACATCTTCTTTCACTATGAACTGTAGATCGAGGGCAACTGTTTCAAGTTTTTCTTTGTTATGATTACCTTTACCCCGGTCGATGCTGATGGTGGTGGTGGTGCTGTCAAAGAAGCGCGTTCAAAACTTGGGTTTATACTCATGGGATAGTCGCCCCCATTTTTCAGCAGGACCGCTTCACCAATATCCCCACGGATTGGTGAATCTGTCGGACTGCACTTATTCGACTATTATGTGATTCCTTTGATGTTAATTAATGTCTTGGGCGTGTTAGACGTGTATCGTGAGATATCAGATACTCCTTCGCAGGTATTCATGCGATTGGTTCGTAAGTGGCCGATCAGGCCGATGCGAGATGAAAAATTGTGGTAAAAATGGTAACCGTTTCGAACTGAGTCCACATACTAGATGGCAGGGTCAGTGACGGAAATATTTGCAGGTCGATAGGATTGTCCGTTTGGTTATACGATGGATGTTTGTCGCGGAGGTATTGTGGCACTAGAGTAGATTGGATGTGTTGACGTTGCACTAGGTTCGCAGACGTCCACTGAAGTCAATCCGTCTCCTAAACGTCCGTTGACAGTGTGAACATGATAGTAAGAATCGGGTGCTGGCGTCACTGGTCCGTAGCACTCGAGTTTTGCCGATCCTTTCTTTGTCTTGACAGTGGCTATTCCATTGGCTTAAAATGTGGCTGTTTCCATCTTTGCGACATTGTGCCATGTCCGTTGACTTTTAACGAAGTTCTCCCAGGTCTCTGTTTTGATCTGAATGTGTCTCGGTAAGGTCTTTAGGGTATCCTTGGCACCTCTATCAGCCTTATGTGACTAGCCGTCACAACGTCGTTGTGGAATGGCCGCCTGAACAGAGGATTTCAGTCAACCCTCACAAGGTAGCCTCTCCATCGCAGTGTTATCTGTCTCAGCATAGCATGCACGCCGGTTTTTTAAAGGTTCCTAGTGTCTAGGATCCTTTCTGGCTACTTATGTCTCAATCCTCCACAAGAGTGTTCTTAATACAGCAGCAATGTTTATCCTCAGTTCTGTTTTGAGGCAGATGTCTCGACAGCTCAAGGCGGCGGGCTTAAGCTGGCCGATGGCCTGGTGGTCTTTCGGTATCTGGCATGCGATGGTGTTGCTGATTTTAATGCTTCTTAAACTTATACTCCATATTGCATTTAGTACAATGAACTCTGACGTTTTAATGAATGGAAAACTCTCCAACTTAGAGCTACGTGAGCGGATTTTCAAGAGGATATATTCCATGAACGATTTCAGCACTCTGTCAGATAAAGATTACTTACGCAACCACTCGCCATTCTGCTTGATTTCTCAGTATTCTAAAAAAGACGCACATAAATCAATTTCTTAACTAGTGTGCAAAATATTTGGAAGTATCGGGAAATATACATCAAAACATGTGTTCTTCAAATAGTTGCATGCATTTAACAAGTATAGGTATTCATAAAAATGCTCTTACTATCAGCTCAGTATCAATGTCAATGTACTTAATAATTGCGTACATTGAGAGTAGTTATGCCCTTGAGGCTCCTAGAAGAAGCAAGAAATAAGCGTAATGGTAAATATAGAAAGTGGTATTTGGTGTTTAAAAAGTTGGTTGAACATACCAGAACATAAATGCTTGCCAGCGTTTTAGATTTCGTGTTGATTCCGGTATTCTTGTCTTTTTCTTGACATCAGGGTTAGGTGAGGAGTGGGGAGATACTGAGGTAGATTCACAAAGGCCTACTTTTATTGTTATTCAGCGCAAGTTACCGTCCCCGCACCCCGCACCCTATGGACAAAATCTCTGCCAACAGAGAACTGAATCGGCCTCTTTGCATCATCGTAAGTGTCCACTTTCGTTGTTCGGTTCGTGAAATTCAGCCCGTTTGGGTGTTTTTTCTTTATTTAGTGGAACAAGCATTGACTCTATTCCTGGCTACCGTGATCAGTAGTTTAATTCTTCAAGTCAGTGTATCAGTCTGACGATAAATGTCCAAAAACTTGTTCGTCACTCTAACTCTGTTATTCAAATTTTCTATGTACGTCAGTCACATACGCGCTTGCAGATATATGTTTCAATACCGCTAAGCTGCAGTTAAGGTATATTAATAAACTCATACGCTTAGTACTTGTTTGTTCAAACTGCACCACTTTACCTTTAATCAACCAATTCCTTCCTTTCTAGAAATTATCCGTATATAGCGAAAGGGATGCTTCATTTACTTACGTTCGAAGAATCGGGAACCGCACCACAGGGGCAATGTGACGATGGAGGTACTTTTAGTGCCCATCTATACGTATTCTTCTATATGGACTTGAACATAAATTTTTGATCATCTCTTATCTGTATCTTTATAATACCAAAGTTACGCTTTTTAATACCAAGTTGTTCAAGCTCCTTTAGAACCTGTTTACTTTACTAACCAAAAGATTTCTAATATTTCCGCAACCAGCTGTTGACAGCAAAAGCGATGCTTCCCATGAACTATGACATCGGAGGATAAAGGATAATATTTACCGTACAAATTTTTCAATTTATATTGCCTATCAATAAATTATCCACCATGTCTTATCAACGTCTTGTGTTCTACCTAATGCAGAAGGGTACGGCCGGGCTACCAGTATCGCAAATACAGGCGTCCCCTGCGCATTTTTTTTCAGTGAAGTGGTACGAGGGAGCCATATCGATTAATTGCCCCAGAATATCCCCGGCTAAAATTGAAGTATTTCACTGGCACTTTATATATTACCCGGAATGCTTAGTTGAAGTCTACTCGATGATAGCTCTCAAAAAATTAGTCTCAATGCGCTAAAGATACGTGCGATTGGATGCATGCGTGCAACAGCGGCCTCTAAGGGAAGCTTTAGAATTCTGCTCACCACATCTCCTCTAAATGGCAATGTGAGAAATCAATCGTTTTTCTCAGGCACTAGCACGTTCACTTTGGGGAATATTCCTCGCAAAAAGGTTTCGTATACAATGAATTAATTCTCCAACATATCTGAAGGGCATATACTGCCTTTCTATCCTATCCCTTTTACAAATGAATGAAATAAAGGTGAATGAAGGTGAAAATGATCGATTTTATCCAAAAGGTGTGCAGATCAACTTCTTATTTGTTTTTAATAGCATCAGTATATAGGGAATATGGAATAGTATGAAGGTCCTCTTTAACTGGGGAGAGTTGCATTTTCTCTAGCTTTCATCGTATATACCAACTAATAGTGGTCTAGAGCGTGATAAAATAGCCATCTCCTCGATTTGGTATTAAAATTGGCCGCGAAAAGGCAATCCCTTTAGGTCTTTTATTACCATGCCAATGGGGAAATACTGCCCAACAATCTCATCACATCAAAATTCTATCATTTCCGTGAGGAGACCTTTAGTGGACAAAGGTGCGACCTCTGCGGACATCTTTTTGTCATGTCCATGAGTAGACGGCAGCCGAGCATTCAGAGTGACCTATAAAATGCCAGCGAGATACTATAACTTCACCAACAAGCTATACCCAAACAACGGTTTTTGCAACATATAAGACATAAGATGTGCAACCAAGAAGTCTGGGATTACATTTCTTACCCCCCCACCACAGGCTTAGAAAGCACAATCGGACGAGCGAATAACTCGACGGATTGAGGAACGCAAATATTCTAATTCCGATCGAAGTAAACTGGCGAGTTCCAGAAGAGAGCCAACGGTATCACAAGGATGGCTAGTCTTCTGGAGCTACAGTTATTTAAAAAATCTAAAATCAGGTTAACTGCTGCATGACGCTGCCAAACTCACACTTCTTTTGTGGGACTCCACATCTGTCATTCCTACTCCCTCAATTCTAGATCCGGCAAGACCCTCCCGAATGGTTAACTTGTATCCTTCTTTGTTTGCTACCTCGTTGGATTTAGACGAAGTCTATCATCTGATTATCTCATGGGCCCAAAAGGGACGCACTGAACTAAAAAAGGACCAGATTGGTTCACGGCACGCATTTATCTGGCTGTGTCGTCCCCACGAGGCCCCAATTACTACAATGCATGCCTGTGGTACATCTGTAGACAACAGGTGGTTGACAAGCTTAGAAATCTAAAAAGTGCGTTGAAGAAGGAAGAGATGTTGGCCGACACAAGGTGATTTTTGGCGTGGCAAATCAGCACGTCCCTCGCTAGAAGAACTCGGACGCTTGCAAATCGAGACGGTTACTCAGTCCCACCGACAGTCAGACTGTCATAATTGCTAACTGCGACCGTAGCAGGGCCTTCATTTATAGGCAGGAGAACATTACCAATAAAGACCGAGGAGACTGGATTGACCAGTTCTGGCTTATGAGCCGTCGCTAGCCAGCCATACCCAACCCCAGGTGATGAGCCATCCGAGACCTGTTGATTGGAATCCAACCCTCTAATTCCGGGGTCGGAAACCTATGGCTCGCGAGCTAGGTGTGGCTCTTTTGATGATTTTGTCCGGCTCTGTCAGATCAAATTTGAAACTTTAGATTTTGTGATTTGATTCCTCCAATGACGTGCCGCCGGCAAGACGCGTACTAGAATCTATTTAATCTCAACCAATCCCTGGCGTTTCAGCCCCCTACTTTTGACCTACCAGTTGTTTCAGTGTTCCCTTTACGACTAGGCGACAGCAGATGGTTCCCTTTTCTCGCGCATCCCAAAGGTGGCGACAATCACGCTAAATAACAGATGATCTTCTAAAGAATGACAGCCCCCAGACTTGATCTCAGCTTAGTCAAGTTCACGCTGGAAGATAAGGCTATCTTATGCACCTAGGCCAGCCTACCTTGTCACCTACAGTCCCTTGCATGTATTTATCACATGCAATCAAACATTCCATTTGCGGAAACTTGCCTTGTGTACTAATAAGTCGCACCCAACATCTGACTGCTTTCTTTTGCTAGACGGAATACTCTAAGAGTAATGGCTATATTAAATCGCACATCCTTGAGCCCTGCGTTGAGCTGAACGCTGAATTCATAAGTTTTATGCAAAATCTGTCAGACGCTTAGGTTTTCAAAAACATAGTCTGCTTACCAATCACCACTGACTTCTCCGTTCTGATTTACTTGAGCCATGTGAGGTAGATCATGACACCAACCATGTCGGGCACATTTCTTGTTGTTGCAGACCACAAGAGCGAACCTTCAAATTCGTTTGGTAAAATTTACTTATAGTGGAGGTAGATACTCAAATAGGTGTGTTGTTAGCCCATGGGATTGCATATTTAAGATCACAGGTATAATTATCATACGCGTCGCTTTCAAGAAACAGCCGAACTGGAACTGGGCGTCAAAGCATCGCACAGAATCTTGAGATATTGTCCTACATAAGGATCCGACTTAATGCTTTGTGGGGGGAGAGGACTGGGTTGTCTATTCATGTGGTCACTGTCTCTGACGTCGTAAGTATCGACTGAAGTGGGAACTAGGAATATCTCAACGACACTTCGTATCTTGCACAAAATGCCTGGTAGACGTCTACTTGGTGACAGCTGTCAAACAGATGGGTCTTAATGCGCTAGAGATACGTGCAACTGGATACATGCACACAACAGCGGCTTTAAGGGGAAGTTGTAGAATTTTGTGCGCCATATCTCCTCTAAATAGCAATGCGAGAAATCGCTCGTTCTTCTCAGCCGTTAGCGCACCCAATTTGGGAAAAATTCCTACTCGCAAAAGGTATCGTATAACAGTCAATCCATTCTCCAGCATATCTGGCGTGCATATTTTGCCAGCCAGATTGCTGGGGTAGCAGACTCATCTTAATTGATAAAAAACTGGATGAATTTCCGTAGTGCTCTACGGATGTCCTTCAGGATGTAAGTTTTCTTAAGCAGGCTAGAATTGTATTTTCTCTAGTAGGGAGATCAAGGGCGAAAGCCTTCTTCGCTTAATAAAATGACTTATTCCATGGAAGTATCAACCAATTGTGGTCTAGAGCGTGATGACATATTCAAATCGTCAATTTTGTATTAAAATTTGCCACCAAAGAGCAATATCTTTAATTACCCCATCACCATGCCGATTGGGAATTACGGCCCAACAATCTCATCACATTAAAATTTCATCACTTCCGTGAGCAGACTTTTAGTGAACGAGTACGCGACACCTAAGGACAACATGGTTCTCCCATTTCCATTATACTAATCTACAAATTGTCGACGAACACTTGAAGTTTCTGCGTCAGTGAATGCTTGCGATTGCATTGTCTTTGGCCTTACGTTTACACAATATAAACTACCCCTAACTGTCACAGCTACATGTGCTGTATACTTTGAGCAGAAAAATTTCCAAGTTTGTTCAATCTACGGTTAATGTGAAAATTCAAAGGAAACGAAGGCAAAATGCTCATCTTTGTGCAAACTGTTCTAACCAAATTTAAATTCCTTCCTGTATGCGTTTCCTTTGGTAAATTTTCTATGTTCGTAGGCCCCTTAACTATGACATGTTTTAGTTGAATTGATTCCATGAATAGTATTCAGAAGAAATAACTTCAATAATATCGTTAATTTATATGGAATTCTCAACTCATTTTAGCTTTTGTGTTCTATCCGCCAATTTCCAGGGGCCTTGGTGCGCGTCCTCTAACTTCAGATCAGGTTTCTGCCTGCTGGTATTCCCTTTAAGAATGACTTGTAATCTGTTCATACGATGAATAAAAAGAAATCCTTCACCATACAAGCAATTACTCTATGCCCTTCAATCTTAGTTTATGCTCTTATTCCCTTAGTCTGATTGGTTTTGTTTAAATACTCCCGTGTTACATTTGGCTTTCGGTCCGAATTTCTTTGAAAAATTTGCGCGATGTTCGAGGCTCGTCTTCAGCAGGCGGATGTCTGGAAGAAAATAATCGATGCCGTTAAAGACCTCGTCCAAGAAGCTACTCTTGATTGTTCCGATAGTGGAATAAGCTTGCAGGCTATGGACAGTGCGCACGTGAGCTTAGTTTCCTTGCTCCTGCGTAGTGACGGCTTTGAAACATACCGATGCGACAGGAATATCTCCTTAGGTCTCAACATAACCAGGCAAGTTCCTTGACAAGATTAATTTTTCAGTGCTGCCAAAATCCTTAAATGCGCAGGTGGAACTGACTCGGTCACTCTTAAGGCTGGAGATCAGGCAGACACTATCACTTTTCTTTTCGAATCTCGGAGTAAGTAACAGCTTTCCGTCTCATATCGTTTCAGACCAGGAGAAGGTATCCGAATTTGAAATAAAATTGATGGATTTAGATGTTGACCATTTAGGAATTCCGGTAAGTGGTTATTCTTGCGTTCATTTTCCATAGGAAACAGATTACAAGTGTGTTATAAAAATGCCTGCCTCTGAGCTCCAAAGAATTTGCAGAGATCTTGGTCAAATTGGCGACTCAGTTGTTATTTCTGTTGCGAAAGATGGCGTGCGCTTTAGCTCTACTGGTGATCTTGGTTCTGGAAACATAAAGCTTGCTCAGACTGCCAACGCTGATAAACCGGAAGAGGCAGTGTCAATAGAAATGAGCGAGGCCGTCAGCATGACATATTCCTTGCATTACTTCAACATCTTCGCTAAGGCCGCACCACTTTCCAGTCAAGTGACGCTTTCTTTGACTGAGAACGTTCCCGCAGGTAATATTTTATTCTCCCTAAATGTCTGTAGTTGTCGAATTCACGATTGACGAACTGGGCTACATCCGCTATTACCTGGCTCCGAAAATCGAAGATGACGAATCATAGTTTTAGGAAACCGAGATCAAGATATGCAATCCTATTTTATAACTATTTTGGTAAAGTAAACTATTTCATGTTTATCCTTGAATCATTTCTGTATTGTTCACTGTCCACTTTTCGGAAGCCTTTTAAACATGACCCAGTTGGCACGGCGTAGGCATTTCCGAGTAACCTTTTCAAACTTTTATTTTCGAACATGCAGAACGGGTCCTAAGATTTGCATGCTTAGAAGACGATTGTTTGGTTCTATTAATCTGATGGCTCCCAGGACATTCCTGTGTGAAGTGCCGTAGAATAATGATGGGTCACCAGAATAGCGAGGGTTTGGTATTGCAAGCGAGCCTCATGCCGATGATTTTATTTAGAGGCTTTGTTTGCGATCAATTCCGCCGCTGAGTGGGTAATGAAGTCATGCTGTTAGCTTCTAGGGTACACGACACTAGAGAAGATGGTGACGAAACAAGCTGGGCGCTGTTTGGTGGCGAGATAGATTGAGGGGACCTTGGGCATGTGCGGGAGACCGATTTCTGGTCGGTGCGATTGGCAGGACTTGACTTTCATATATACCGCGTCCGATCTCTTCGTCGTACACGCCTACGGAACTCTGGACGCTAAGCGGTCAAGTTGATCGTTGCGGCTTTCCCACTGGTAGTTCCCCGTTTTGTAGCTGTGGCCGTACTGTCTGCTGATGTACTCCGCCCTCTGAAGACTGCGCGTTAGTGTTTTCCGGACCCTAAATGAACTATGCGCCTATAAACCGTCGTTCAGGCTTTTGAACCGCACCCGATGATTCGCTGTCGCAAAACGCATGTTATATTCTGGTCGTGGATCCGATAGGGCATTGTCCTGTAAGGGGAGTGCTTTTTGGTCTCTGTCTGACTGCAAAACCTGAAAGATTTCCACTGGGAGTCGCACAATATTATGTCATTACGTTATTGGCCCGCGTGAATTGATAAGTAGCAGCAGTCATTTATGCGTTACGGCTACTGACAGTTTGGGTCTCACTGATGGGCCGAAATTCAGAATTACTTCGGGTTTGATTTTTGTCGGATGCAGAGCACTGTACTTTTGGGATCATATTGATGATTATTTGGACTGAAGTGTTGTCCCTCATATGCCACCGAATCATTTGATATTCCGCTAAGCTCCGAGGGAACAAACTTGTTCTCCGTAATTTTCGGGTGAAATGTGACCACTCAGAATCCCAATGAGGTTTTTCTGACGCTTGCAGTCAACGAAAACGGACTGCAGACTGATATTACGTTCTTAACTCTCCGGACACCAATCTGTCTGTTTTAAATGGGTTATCTGGTGCTTTGTGACAAGCTTCTCTGTGCTGATTCTCTTGTAGATAGGCTAACATTAAAAAAGATTCCATTCATCTGGAAGACTAGCCGAGGTCCTATCCGCGCTCGTTCGGGTGGACTTCTCGATTTTGTACTCACAGTGAGTGGAAAAATTCTCTTTAAGAATATTCGGCGACGCAGTGATGTCACTAGCATAAGGTATGTTTGTGATGGAAGGGGCTTATTAGTAAGGGGTTGTGTATCAATATGAAGCACCAAATTTTGGATGGGTGATTGACTCTTCGTGCATCAAAATTGGAAGCCCTCGGATTCCTCCGTTCTTAGCTGTCGTGCTGGACCCAGGTTTGTCAAGCAGGGCATTAATCGTTCACTGTTGTTTCGTGAGTTCATATCGCCACATTTTGAAAAATTTCTTCAGGTGCGTTTACTTCTGAGGATACTCCTTTACTGTGCTTGCCTGAGGTTACCTTGTACGGCAGTTCTTATACCTGATCTAGCTGGCTTAGATGGTGCCACGGGCCATACCTCTCCATGCGTGACGATTGGTGGCAACGGATCATGAGGGCTCTACCCAGTCTCTTCTACCGCGCTGGAGACGGAATACCGAAGGTCCAAGAACCTCTTCGAAATCCCGACGGACGGCAGAATTCCCTAGTGGCCAAATGGCAAGTAAGACATACGTATCCATGGGGAATAAAACGCAACCGGATTCCTAGATGCACGAGTGCACACCGGATCTGACAGCACAGTCGGACTGGTGACCGAATCCTGAGTCCCGAGCCATCTTGCCTTTTTGAATGGAGCCCTGGGACGACATTTAATTCGATTACTCTTATGGACCCTGCAATACTCGCAGTGTTGGTTTGAGCAACTTGTGCTTACTTGTATATTGATAGTCAGGTACGAGCTTGAGTGCGTTTGATCGGATTAGGACGGTCACGTCTTCCGAACCCTTAGGAGAATGAATATAAAAAGATAAGTAAATTTGTCGAATAGTTTTGCGGCTGGGTACAGAATAGTGTATCCTGTTCATTTTTTTTTCACCAGTAGAAGCGTCCTAGGCTAAATCATGTTTTTCTCCCATTCCTCAGCACTCACCAGACAGAGCGGTATACTTGGGTCTAGGAACGAAAATAGAGCAAATAGTCCTATTTGACCGCCTCTTGCAATCTCTGTCTTAATAACTAGGACGAATCGGGAAGGTTGGTTGGTTTGTTAGTAGCCCTTGTCAGATCTAGAGTCCCCATCAGAATCCAAACTGGGTGCAGTTGGGAGACGGAGAAAAGCCGCGACTTCAGCCGACTTGAGCCAAAGGTCCACGGGGGTGTATTGGGTTCCTGTCCGGGAGCTGTAGGTGAAGAAATGCTGTCATGCGGCGAGACGCCGCAGTCGGGACAGCTATCGGGTGTGGACGGATCGATTCGGTGTTGATACTGGGGCAGGAGCATGGAGTAGCCACTGCGTAGCTGCGCCAGTGTACAGCGAATGACCCTTGGAAGTTGTTGTTCTGAGGCCACCATTAGGGTGGGTAGCCGCCCAAAAAGACTGGGGGTGGTAACCTCGTCTTTCTCGACAAAGGCTCTCAAGTTAAGACTCTGGAAGCTTGTCTTGGGGGCAGAGCCACCAACGGGTACATCCGAGAGAGATGAGGCGACAGCTTTTATGTGGGAAGCTCAAACAGACGGCCGAACGTTGCGGCTGGTCTCAGAAGCGTGGCAACGGTGGTAATTAGGATGGTCGGGCTGCGAACAACACCAGAACTGCTGGCTAAGGAGAGTAATGTGATTGGCGACCGGTCGAACAGAAGCCTCCGCATGAAGATTATTTACAGGCGACATTTTATAGCAACCCGTGATCGTGCGGAGGGCAGCGTTCTGTGCTGACTGGAGGCGGCGGAGGCTGGAAGAGCTCATCGTAGGAGGCCAGATTGATGTCGCATAAGTGAGGTGCGGCTTGGCCAGCGCCTTGAAAGCAGTCGACAATGTCTCTTTCGCGCAGCCCCAGGATGTGTCTGCTAGAGCCTTGAGGACCTTGGTGCAGCAGCTTACTTTGCTTGCGGTCTCCCTGGCATGGTCTGCGAACGTGAAAAGTGGATCAAAACGCACATCAAGGAGTTTGGGCTTGCGGACGAGCGGTAAGGACGCCCTTTGACGGTGATGACCGGGTGACGATTAAACTCCTTCGGATCAAGCGTGAAAACAGTGACGGATGACTTGGCTGCCGAGATCGTCATTCCGCGCTGGGTGAGGAAGTTCTCGACAACAGGCATGAACTCCGTGAGGAGTTGTGCAGCCTGATCAATGTAATGATGCTGGCAGAAGAGCGTAGCGTTGTCCGCGTAGGATACCACTTGCACAGTTGCCTGGGGGAGTGGGAGCTCTCGCATGTAGATGTTAAAGAGCGTCGGGCTTAGCACAGAGCCTTGAGGGACGCTACAGGTCTGCTTACGGGGCTTAGAGAGAGCGCCCTGGAAAAGGACACGATCGTGACGGCCACGGATGTAAGCCACCAACCATCGAACCAGGCCAGTTGGGACGTTCAGCGAGACCAAGTCCTGCAGGAGCTGATCGTGGCGGACGCAGTCAAAGGCTCGTGACAGGTCAATTGAGACTGCCACGGTCTGCAAAGTGGGCTTCTGTTGATTAAAGCTCTCAAGGATAGCGTCGCTGAGCTCGAAAAGCGCCTTTGTAGTCTCACGACCCGATCGGAAACCATGTTGGTGGCAAGATAGTTCCGCCACAGACGTCAGAATTGGGTAGACGAGCCGTTCCAGGATCTTCGCCAATGGACTGAGGAGGGCAATTGGACGATAAGAGGTCGCTAGGCAGGGGTCCTTGCCCGCTTTGACTAGGGGGATAATGATCGATTGGCGCCAGCAATCGGGGATGATTGAAGTTCCCAGTGAAAGGTTGAAGAGGGCGGCAAGGTAGGCAGCCACCTTCGGGCCGATGTGGCGCACATGGATAGGCGCCAGACCATCTGGTCCTAAGGCTTTCGAAGCTCTCGTTTTCTTGACGGCGGTGAGGATGGCATCAGCCGAAAAGAAAATGTCTGGGGGCGTGGCTTTATGGAGGAGACGAAGGGAGCGCTGGCTTTTAGGACTGGGCGCCGAGCGGGGCGAGAACAGCTTGTTCATCTTCGCGGCGATCTTACCGTTGTTGGAAATGAACTTGCCGTCCCCGAAGGTAATAGACTGGGTAGATGTATCAGCCCGGGGCTTGGTCAGGTTGCGTAAAAGCTTCCAAGTGGCAGCTGAGTTGCCGCTGACATTGCAATCTGAAACTAGTTCATGCCAGCGTTGGCGTTTGCCATCGTTGATAGTCTTAGTGATTAAGCCATTCAGTTTGCCAACGCGCGGGTCACTGACATCACGCGCTCGCATTTCGTCTCTCTCTCGTTCCAGGCGGGAGGCTTCGGGCGGATAGTTAGGACGGAGAAGGGGAATGCGGCCTTTAGGGATGTGGTGACTTGCTGCTGCCAGGAGTAGGCGACGAAGGGCTCGCTCCGCCGTGTGGACACAGGTGGGAGGCGGTAGGCCATCGATCTCGGCTTCGCATTCGGTCGTGAACGCTGCCCACTTGGCTTTCTTGAAAATAATGAAGTGCCGGTTGAGGGCCTTGATACGCTCGGCGGCGGTGGCCGATTCGAGCACAATGGGGAGGTCATCACTCCCTAGGCTGATTTCCGTATTCTATCTGGTGGAGACTACCAGGAAGAGACTGGCGCGGGAAACATTGGGAGATCCAGAGGCGTCATTGGGCGGGAGCCGCGTTGGGCTATCGTCGTTGAGGGCTTCGAAGGGAGCGTGTTCTAGTTCATCGGCCAGGGCTTCTCCCAGGGGATCAGCTGCCAAGTTGGAGTACCACAGGTCGTGGTGGACACTGAAGTCACCTAACACAAAGCTGACTCCAGAAGGTAAGTAGGGAGCAATGGAGACTGGGAAACCGGGGAAAGACAGGAGATTGGAGGGATGCAGATGTTCACGATGGTTAGCGGCACCGGGCCAATGCCGACGGAGATTGCCACTACTTCCGTGGGGTCAGCACCAAGTAAGGGGAACTGCTGGTGGGCAACGAATTTGTCCACCAAGAAGGCCAAATCTCCACCTTTGTTGCGACCGCGGTCGCGACGAACGTTCGTGTAGTCGGCACAGGAAGGTACCTTGGTGGAGTGAGTCCACTTGTTTCTTGGATAGCCGCTACAGCTATGCTGTGTGAACACATGAAGGCTAGGAGCCGGTCAAGCTTGCCAAGTAGGTTGTTGGCATTGAACTGTAGAATTCTAAGACCAGGCGGTTTGACAGGGTCGAAGACTTGAAGATTTTTGTTGAGGACAGGAAAAGCTGGAGGCGTAGGAGCAGGTTAAGGCGCGGGACACGTCGAGGCGGGCGACCAATCGGCAGATTTGGTGAGACCACTGCAGTGAAGATGGCACCAGCCATTGCAGGAGCCGCAACGTACAGACCAGTCGCGGCGGCCCAGGCGAGCTTGGTAGAACGAGCAGTACCAGAGAGGACCAGGGTTGGCCTCAATTCCGGCGGCGAGGAGGAGGAGGAGTCGGAGCAGCGTGGCCGGGAGGGGCTGCTCCGTCATCAAAAACACGGATGAGGAGGAGGGGGGGGGGTGGGTAGATCCAACGTAGGGAGATTGGTTTAGCAGACTTTGGTCGCCGTGAGGGCGGGTTAGAAGACAGCGGAGACGCGCCTGCTGTGGCTCCCAATCTGGAAGGTGGCGACCTATGGCTACATGACGATTCCAAAGTCACGGACTAGTGCCGAAAGTATTCACAGGATGCGGAAGTTTGATGTCCGACAAGCCCGCTACTCTGCGACATGCGGCAGAGTCCGGTAACTGCTCCGTGGTATCGCGAGCATGAACAACCATTAACTACGTTTTTTTCCTACAATTCCGCCCTGATGCCGAATCGTGCTCTGCACAAAAGCCGAGTTCAGAATTGGGAACTATGCGCAAAGTATGAACCAGTACGAAATGTAAGATCCGTGCTAGCAAATTTTGAGCTATGCTAAGTGGTTAAATCTTCTCCGATCGTAAAAATAAGAGCTGCCATATTCGGATGAAGGAGATAACTGCGCATACCACAAGGATGGGCTTTCACCTTTAGCACGGATTTCGACAGTTAGGGTGTTGGAATGGTTCTCTAGATGGTATTGTTTGTGAAGGCATACAATAAAGATGAAAATATTCCTAGATAGGCAAGGTAAACGGTATTTAGCGCAGTCAATAGGCCGCGTGGAGGCGCATTGAAATGCGCGGTAATTTTGTGTTATTTGTTGGTCGTGATTGCAGCGTTGAAAGTTGATCTAAGACTAGTTTATGAAATTTGCCTGCACCGCAACCCGTGATAATTTCGGCTTCATGGAAATTCAGATCCATAATTTATTGGTCTCGGTAGAATGCGAGACAGTAACACTGTGTGCGAAGGTCTTCGACACGAGACAAAAAATCAGATTATAAAACAGTTTCGTATCTCGGCTGCTGAAAATGAGATCATTAGCGAAGGATTTGGCGTCGGTGCGCAGAGCTCGACACAGTCACCCCCAGACTGATAGTTGATTGGTTTACCCTTCATATAATTGCCGCCTATTTTGATGTTACTGTCGTCTCTGACAATGGACTTATGTGCAAGTTTGAAAGCTCAAAACAATAAAAAACTGTTTCGCTTCTCGACCACTACCTCTCTTACTAAGAAAAGCACCTGTAACGCGAATCTTCACAATTATTCAAACGTTTATTGTTATGTGTTAACTTGACCGTGCCGCAAGCGCAGCAGCGTAGTGTGAGCGGTTTAATGCTGTCCACCCAGATTCACAAGTCTGCAAGTTAGTCTGACTGCTGACTAACTAGCGCGTTCATGAGCGACCGACAATACGAAATATTCCAGTGAAGATTGCCTACTGGCATCCCTGAACCAGTAAGGAGAATGCGACTAGGACGAAAGAAACTGGGTCGGACATGCTACCTGTATCATAAAACGCCAGCAGTTTCAACTAAAAAAATATAGCACTACGAAGGTGGAACATCGCTGTGTGGCAGATGTCTTGTGGTCGGGTTCCGTATACAGCAGATTCTCCGTTTTCATGAAATTTTAGTCGAGTGGATGCTAGCCACAGCCGAGGCAGGGCGATTCGGTTAGCAAAACCAGCGCCGTTTTGTCAGGCGGTTTGTCTCCCCTGTCAGTATCAGTTGATTGAGGGAAAGATAGAGGAACACCTTTTAACTCCCTATTGGCAAGAAGATGATAGGAAATAAATGGATACAAAGAAAAATATAAAAAGTACGTCAACACAGTTGTTAGGTGGTCTAAAAAGTAACAAATATGACTAAAAGATGACTACTTGCTAATAACGAGTAGTAGAATGTGACGAAGTGATTTTGTACATGGGTTTAATGTGGGCCTGTCCTTGATGCATGTCCAGTCTACTCTTAAAATATTTTATACAGGTGCAGAGGGCAACGTCTTCGGGAAGGGCGTTCCACGTTGCAACTACGCTGTTGCTGAAGAAGGATTTTCGTCTGTCGATCCTTGCTTTGCCGGGGCGTAATTTAAGGGGATGTCCGCGCAAAGTTGGCGTATTAGCCTGGGTAAATAAATCGTCGGGAACGAAACAATAATCCAGGTTATTCATAATACGGAAGGTAAATATGAGGTCCCCTCGAAGTTGTCTCTAGGAAAGGGGAATTAGCTCGAGGGTTGAAAGTCTGTTTTCATAGGGCAGTGTTGCCAGACCTTTGACCATTTTTGTTGCTCGCCTCTGGACCTTCTCTAAGAATGTACAGTCTTTGACAGTCCAAGGTCTCCATGCCTGCATAGCGAATTCCAGGTGCGGCCGAAAGAAGCTTCCGAATATTTTGGAAAAGCTGTGTTTTTCAAACCCCATAAAGGCTCGTCTAATCAGCTGTAATATAGCTCTGGCCGACTTCGTCGCCTTCGTGCAGTTCAGCGTTGGTTTGAGGGAAGAAGTAATCCACACACCCAAGTCCTTCTGACTCTCAACTTGTTGCAACGGTGTACTGTTTAAGGAAAAGACCTTCGTGCTCGATGCTCTACAACCGCAGATTTGAAGGAAGTTGCATTAACAAACATTAAAGAGCATAAGCCAATGCGTTGACCAGTCCTCCAATTTGTTTAAGCTGGCTTGCAGATGGTTTTCGTCTGCCGTATTTTGGATGACTTTCCATAATTTTATGTCATCAGTGAACATAGTGGCATCATATCCTAGATCCCTGACACATTCGTTGATGAAAACAAGGAATAATGTGGGACCTAAAACTGATCCCTGCGGCACGCCACTCCCCACAGATACCCCTGAGGACTGTTGGCAACTGACTTGTACTCTTTGGAACCGTCCTGTCAAAAAGGTTTGGATCCATAGGAAAGGGGCCCGCGAATGCCTGCGCTGCGCAGCTTAGGCAGGAGGCGTTGGTGAGGGACGGTGTCGAACGCCTTTTTGAAATCAATGTACATAGCATGCACCATTTTGCCCTTTGTCACGTGCGTTGTTCCAACAATCAAGTGAGAAGAGCAGATTCGCAAGACAGGACCTTCCACTGCGAAAACCGTGTTGGACATTGGAACTGCATCAACGCCTTCTTAATGATTTTTCTATGGTTTTGTAACAAACGGAGGTAGGGCTCACCGGCTGGTAATTATTTACGGACGCTCCGCTTCCACTCTTGAAAAGCGGAGTGATCGTCGCTGCCTTCCAATCAGATAGTAGGCACCCACTAAAAAATGACGCATGGAAGATTAAGGCTAGTGGCTTGGCCATTTCAGAAGCTAGCTCCTTCAACAGCTTGGCCGGGATTGCATCGGGGCCTTGGGAGGTTGCTTCTTACAATAAGAATAACCCCATCTTGATTATATCTTCGGTGAATGGGACTGTGCCTAGAAAAGGCATTGCATCGTCTTCATAAATGAGGGGAGAAAAGTCGGGTTTGGTCGTCACGTAGGACCGGAAGAACTTAGAGAGGTGGTCAGCTCTATCCTTGTCCTCTAAAATTTTGGCACCGTCAACCGTTCGCAGTAGGAAGGGTAGGATCCTTGTTTACGTGCTCTGTTTTGTATAACTGCAAAGGACTTTGGGATTAACCATGGCATGGTTTAACATATCCTCTTCGAACATCTGTCGATCTCTGACAATGGGACGTTTGACCCTGTTCCTCTGCATTTTGTAACCATTGAGAGATTCAGGTGAGCTATCAAGTAGGGACTTTTTTCCACAGTTTTCTCTCCTTGTCAACTTCCGTTTTTAAAGATGGAGTTAACCAGGGATGTCTGTTCGTAATTTTTCTGCGCGTGATTGGGCAGTGGCTAGAGATGAGGTTGTGGACTATCCGTTTGAGTAGCTCCCAATCTTCTTGAACAGTATCAGAGAGCGCTGATGCCCAGTCGATGAAACAGAGATCATGTTTAATTTGCTTGAAATCGCCACGCCAAATATTAGGATGGAGGTCTTGTGGTTGGGCAGGCGAAGAAAATAAACTGTATTTCCACATGAGAACTACACAGTCACTCTGGTCTAGTGGGGGTAAGTAATTCACAATGGCAATATTGTCAAGTGACTTAGTGAGCACAAGGCCGAGGCAGTCCATCCGCTGGCCCTCACGAATTCTTGTAAGAAATGCTCGGTGAGAAGCAGGGATTGAGTTATATGCAGGAACTGGTAGTCGAATGCCGATTCAGGGAAATCAGCTGAGGAGGAGTTCCAGTTGATGATAGGCGCATTGAAGTCCCCAAAAATAAGGGTATTTGATCGCGTAGCGAGGGCTTTAAGCTCATCCAGTAATAGGGCATCCGCGTCAAGATCGTTCCTTGGTGGTCGGTAGACAGTTATGATATCAAGGCTTTGGTAGCCCGTTGCTCTTACAGTCAACCATACCGCTTCCGGACAAGAGAGATTCGCCATTTTTTCAGAAACTTGCAAACCGTTCTTCACGAAGGTTGAAGGCCTCCACCTCTGTGGTTGTCTCTTTCTTTGTGGAACAGTTAAAAGCCAGGTATTTAAAGCTCTCGATTGTCAATCTAGTCCAAAAACCATGCTTCTGTTATCGAAAAAAACATCCGGAAGGAAGTCGGATACGTTGATCCACAGTTCATCCATTTTAGAAACTAAGCTTCGCGCATTAGTATACATAAATGTCAGCTTTGAGTTCTTGCGCGGTCCTTGTTTGATCCCTACGCAGTCTATTGGAGTAGCTACGCGGTCATTGGAATAGGTTTGATCTAGTAGGGGGCACAGTGTCGTTCGACCATCTGGTCCTTGTAAATCACTAGATTCTGCTCTCCTGTGATTCGCCGTTTCCTCAATTCTAGAACTAGTTTGCGGCGTTTCATCCTATTGGCAGGAGCGAATCCGGCTGAAAAAGCACACCCTTTCGGGAGTGCTTCAATCGAAAACGCCTGGACAGTAGAAGTTTTGCTTCCCCGTCGCTGGTTAGGACGATTTTAAGTGGTCCAATTACAGGTGGCAATCGTACGCCAATCAAAGCCACTGAAAACAGCTACACACTCCGTGTATTTGACGCACAGGACTCAACCAGAGCCTACCGTGAGCACGTTTTAAATTAAAATACCATACAGTTTACAAGGACCTAAAAAATCAAGTATAAATAAGGATACCACTTATGCAGCCATTTTGCCCATAGTATGCTTTTTGTAAGTGGTCAGGACGTTCGTTTAAAAGCCAGGATATTGGCGTTATTGAAACATCTCTAGGTTGGTTTGGAGATAAGAAATCTAATGCAGTTTGACGGCTAAAAGAGAAACCACTTGCCAGGCACTTCGAGCAGCAGTTGGGGAACCAGCATCATACGTATATAAAATGCCTGCAGCTGCAATTACGATACGGCCAGCGGCCGCCGGTGAGCTCTACAATTGTAGTGCGTTGATGCTGCCGAATGATATATGAGCTAGACTTGTCGAGCCCGATCGAAACCTTGACAGTGTATGGTAAGGTATACGAACAGCAATCGGTTCTAATCTGACAATCTAACCTGGTCGACTCCAAGTTGGCCGAAGTATGACTTAATGACTGAGAGGCCCAAAAGTTAACGTGTATTTTACAGCAGAAGCTGCGACTACTCTGATAGGTATGGCATGGAGATCGTCCGCGTGAAACAGGGCAAGCCATATATTGCTTAGACCTGCAGCTAAGGTTATAGAGGAAGATCCTAGCCGCCACAACTCTCCAACCCGTTTTCATACGAAAAGAGAAGAAGTGGGACGCTACATGCTAGGATGATTGACTCTATACAGAACTAGAGGGGAATAGATTGGAGGAAGTTGGCAGCCGGATGAGATTCCGTTTGGGCCGCGTATTGTTTGTGTACGTGTATCGCAGCAGCTTAAGTTATAAGAAAAGACTCCCACCCTCACCACAACCAACGTCAATATCGGTCCATATGAAAGTAAAGAAGCAGAACTCCAGATGGAAGGATAATGTCTATACATTCCGTACAGAACTAATGGAGACTAGATTGGATAAATCTGGCAGCCGTGCAGGAGACTGATTGGACTGGGAGGTTGGTGCCTGAGGTGTCTGCTCGTCGAGTTTGTTGTGGCACATCCAGGGAGTACACGTCTAAATCCGTCGTGAGGAGGATTGGCTGGTTAGGAGGCGGGGTTGGCAGCCACTGGTGCGCACGGGAAAGCAGTCGCGAGAATTTTAGCGCAGCAACAGAGGCTTGGTATCTGGACACTACACCCGTGTGACAGTTCGCCCACGCCGGTCCGCCGCTTACTCATGTCGTGCCTGTCCTCCTCACACCGCCTGTCAACTTGCGACTGAGACTGTGCGAGAGTTGGCTAGAGCTCATTGCCAGTCAACGCTGTGCTCTTTGCTGAATGGCTGCAGGCCGCAACCACACATGCTGGACGCAGATGCATAAGAGTTTTAACTGACAGTCATCCAATCGAAGAGTGGGCTTACTGTAACGGTTTGTTGCAATTCCTGTACGTTCTTTGGCTTCAGCAAAGGTTGGGAATGTTCGCTTGTCGGACTCATCAATACATTTGAACGTAAGATAGAAGCCGTACTTCAATAACATATTTTTTCTTTCTGTATAATTTAGGGCAGGCCGAAGGGATAAAGAGGCCTTTAACATACAGTTGCAAAAATTACTGCAAATTACGGCCGTGAGCTTACGATTGTGGCCAATGATGGGGATATGTTCCGAGTTCCTTAGGATTACCAACTAATTTACCTATTAAACCGCGGTATTCTGTGAGGCAGTGATGAACGGCCGGTGGACTTTGCTTAGAGGAATCGATTTATCAGATGAAAATTTCCGGCAAAGACCAGGCAGACTGGAATGGTCACTGTTGGCTTATTATTCATCATCATTCAGTCATACTCAACCCCAAGTGGTTCATCACCCGTCACTCGAACCGCGACCTGTGACCATAAGTTCAACGCCACTGAGCTACGGGCTCGTTGCCCTGCCGGTTCAGGTCGAGAATACGTAATGGGTACCATTCCTGGCTTATTAAACTTCATTAGCCGTAATCAGAGTTGTTCTTTCGTCTGTCTGAAATCCTGACAGCCACGACAGAAAATGTTCTTCCGGGTTTTGCAAATCGGCATTGTTTACGGCATTTAACCACGAACAGTTCCTGTTGCGCCTATGGCATGGCTAAGAAAAATAATCAATAAACTCTCGCTACTGATCTAATTTTCAGCAGTTGAGGTATGGACCTGTTTCATCACATCCTAGCTTGTACCTAGTACCTAGTACCTAGTACAGTAGTCGCCGGCTGTTAAGCCCACCTCGGGCACAGATCAAATTGGGCTTAATAAGCGGCGGGCGCATTAAGCGGAGAGTCCTGGTTCTTGATTAGCAAACGCAGGATAGGCACTATAAATTACATAGCAAATTGTAATGTAGAGCTTGGTCATGTGTAGAGCTTGGTTATATGCAAGAAAAAAATGCTGTTTGTCTGTATTTTACGTAATAACAAAAACAAAATTATGTAACCAGTTAAGCACGCAGAGAGATGAGAATCTCACTCTATCCTGTTGGCAAACTGGGCCTTGAAGCCGGCGACTGGGCTTATTAGCCGGCGGATTTTACTATATAAAATTCCGTCCCAAGCTGATTTGGGCTTAATAGGCGGCTAAGCCTATTAACCGTGGGCTTAATAACCGGCGACTACTGTATCGATGATCGTGCACATGCTGTTATCGTTCTTCCGAGACCGATCAATCATGGCTTTGAAGCTCCGAGAATTTCACATTTTACGATACATGCGAATTTCCTCGTCTGGTTTTTCAGTTTTTAACACTGCCATCCTCACCGACAAATAACAAAATTACTGCGCGTCTACGCGGTCTACCGACAACCCCGACCGAGTCCAAATAAAAAATGTTTTGGCTAAATGCAATCCACCTTGTTCCAAAATGGTGGCTTACAAAACCAATGGGAACATCTTCTGCCATTGCCACTGTCTGTCTTCATAAGCAATATCTTTTCATAACTCTACTAATGGGGGACTCCTTAGTGTTGAGTAATACATCGCACATATATTAACTATTTTGAACCTCGTCAGAAGTTGGGATAGTGACTGTGGTGTCGAAGCAGAGTCCCTTGATCATGACAGGAATATCTTGTGAGGTTAAGCGACTGAATTAGTAAACTTAGGAAGTGTAAGGAGGCTGCATTTCCTCATAAACAATCCCAACGTCCTTGAATGCAAAATAGTGTCTACACTGAGCACTTAGAAAAAACTACTTTCCGTTCTGATGTCCAACTGCACGACATGTATTTTTTTCTGTTTTTAGCCCTAGACTGTACAGACAGTGCGAATAAGTGAGCTAAGTAGTGTGCATTAATCCCCGACATACTTAACAATGAGACTGGAGGCATGTTTTGGCGACAATTAACCGGTTAGCAAAGTCCACCGCCCTTCGATTAGTGTCCCACAGAGAACCGAAGTCTAAGAGACAAATTAGATGGTAATCTTAAGAAGTGCATGATATGTTCTTGTTGTCAAAATCAATTCTCAATTCTTGCAAAAATTCTTGCAACTCTGGGTAGAGGCCTCGTAATCCCTTTGGTAAGTCCGAAAATTGTACAGAATGTACGGCTTCTGTCCTACGTTAACATGTGTCGATGTGTGCGATTATAGGCAAGCAAGCATTCCCAACCTTCACTGAAGCAAAAAAGCGTACAGGAAATGCAGCGAGCTGTTACAGTTGCATACTCATTGCTGGTTCAAGGCTGCCGGGGTGATGGCTACTTTCATAGTCAATCTTCACTAGAATTTTTTGTACTGCCAGCCGCTCATGAACGCGATGGCTGGTCAGCAGTCAGACTAACTTGCAGACCTGCCTGGTTGGCCTACGAATTCCGTAGAATGCCATTTCGAGTAGAAAATGAAGCCATGTTTAACAGCCGGACTTTTGGAAATAAATATTTCCATCTAAAAAACAGCGGACGTACTGCAGCATCTGATCGCAGGAGGGTCTTTTAGAAAGTGACCAACCGATTAAGACAACAAATATCGATCGGCATCATGGTGTCATTGGTCAATGAGCGAGTCACGCCGTTTTCCAGCAAATGTTTACATATCCAGTACCTGCGACAGAGTTTACTTCCAGATGATTACTTCCCTTCCGCTGAGTGAAAGTTAAGTTGCGAAATTTTGGTCGAGTGGCTATTTGAATTATGAGGTATCGATTTGTATCGACGTGTCGCTGGGTTGGAGCATAGACTTTCCCTCTTCGTGACCTTGACTTTCTTGACAGTGGTGCACTGCTGGTTCAAGGTAGCACCCGAACACGGTGCTACAAATATGAGACGTCTCATATACAGCCGTCCTGAACCGACTTCCATCTCCGTCGAACAGCTAAGCAAATCATAACATTAAAAAAGAACTGGTATGAGCAATCTGTCTTTTAAAAGCCCTATCGTTGGTTTCACCTGAGCAGAAGAGATAAGCATAGTAGGCACATTTAGCCCATGACACTGCCTTCAAGTCGACTTCCTAAGTCGCTTTTTGGCTGGTAATGAGTGGCTTCTGTCCAGCTGCCACCCATGCACCAAATACACTTGTGAACTTCGGTAACTTGAGGTCTCTGAAACCAAGCGTCGGGTAAGACGGAGCTATCTGCGGCAAGAAAGCGTACATGCGTTTCAGTAGACAATGGTAATAATTGTCCTCATAAGCCACGTGCTGACCGTTTAGGCTATTAACGCCCCGCGCGAGATGCCTGCATGCCTGGACTTTGCTCGAGTGTGGCCATTCGATGAAGAAAAATATATCGATTGGTGTGACCATATCGTTGGTCGCCGAGTCAGCCACACATGCGAAGCAAAGGCGTGTTAAGCGGACTGAGGGCGGCATATATAAGCGACTGAGCCCAAAAAAAGCTGTTTTTTTACGCGAATCAGAATGAAAGACCTTCAGCGGACTAGTGACGGTAGCAAACCGACTGTCAGAAAGCGCCTTACGCTACCGTCATCATATGGACCTCTAGAACCCTGTAGTTAAAAGTACAAGTTTTTCCTTCCCGCTAACCTGTGCTTCAAACTGAAGGCTACAACGAAAGCCACAGCTCAGCCTATCATTAGCAAAGGTGATTAAGTTAAGGATAAATGCAGAGATATAGTGAAAAGGTACGAGTCATTGGTTTTGCTTGGATTCCAAACATCGACAAAGGGAATTTTAAATGCTTAAATAGTTGATATCGGTGACTTATTCCAAGTTATGCTATTAACCAGGATGTTTAATTTTTCCCCTTTAAGCTACTGGAGCACGTAAACTGATCTTAGGAATGCTCGTAGTTATCATAATCAACAGCCGAACAAACCACCGACGCCCAACAGTGCCCATTGCATTGCAAAACCAAGCTCGTAAGGTTGAGCGTGGAACAGACAATGTACTTTATCACAGATCTAATCACGCCGACGCACTGACACGTAGAAACTCGATAAACTTCAGTTAACTACACTAATTGTGTTAAACAAACGTGGCCACTCGAGTGGATATACGATTAAGAATGGGGGATCCAGTACTTAAGTATTTCAACCAAGGTTATTTTTCTGTCAAAAGTAAAAAATTCCTTTTACCATTTACATTGGTCGGGTTCATGAAATGCTTACGCCTATGCAACATGCGGTTACTTATTCTCAGTTCAAAATCCAAGAATAGCCGCGCACCACTTAGAACCAAAAAGTTTCTTTTGCTCGTACGCTTTCAAGGATGATCAATGCTGTCGTGCCCTCTCAAAGTTGCTAAACCGACTGGTGAGGCATTTTCAAAAGGTACAAGATAAATTTCCTTTACTTAATGGAAACACTATTCAGGAGAAAAATTTAATAAGATAAAAAGGTTTAAGACACATAATTTTAGGGCACCACTGCGTTTTGTAGACTCTAAATCAGCTGTTTTTTATCGGCGTCGAAAAATCTGCATAAGTACACAGATCAAGAACCGACGGAAGTCGAAAGTTCAGTAGGAGGGCACAAATCAACCACAAGCCGACATAAAATTACTTTCAAAGTGAATAGTCACACTACCTAAAGCTCATCCCTTCGTCACTCCAGGACCTCAAACTGAAAGCAGGGTTTTGATATTGAATCAAAATATTAGTCTAGTGGCAACAAGTACTGAGAGATCAAAGTGGTTTTATCACACCACCACTGAAAAGGACACGAAAATGATGTAGTTGATAGGAAAAGGGGATCGAATCGCTCATAGGAAAAACATGGAAAAAGGAGTGGGCATGTAATTTAACTCGCAGGTCAAAATAATGGACATAGCTGGTGTGTCATTTCCGCCTATCTCATCAATGGTGAATCCTTCTTGCCACAAACTGGTGCAGCGACTGACTAATCGACTCGAACAGCTTCATCGGGTGCTCACCGATCGGTTAAGCGACTCACGCGTTCCGTTTTGCCTTGTGGCTCATTCACTCACCCACCAACGACTAGTACCTAATGGACAGAAAAAATATTCCCGAAAAAGAAATGGGAGACTAAAGTGATCAGTTCTGGCTTATTAGCCGTCACCGACCCGCTATACCAAACCACGGGTGTTGCAACATATAAGATTATAATCCCAGACTTCTTGGTTGGACGTCTAAAGGTCTGCACCTCACACCACGGGCCCAAAAGGCACAATCAGACGAGCGAATAGCGCGACTGATCGATGAACGCCAATGTACTCTTTCCGATCGAAGCGAACGAGTGAGGCCCAGAAGAAGTCCAGAAGAGGAAGATGTAATCGCTGGAGCAAGAAGTACATTGGCCTGACAGTTCGGATTCTCACTCTCACCATGGATGCTGCTTACTTATACCCTACTCGCGTGAATGATAAGTGTACTAAGGCAAAATCACTGCACAGAATGTGGAGGTAGAACTTTATTGTGATTGCTAATTGAATGAGGACCGGAGAACTATGAGTCTTAGGGCACACGTTGTTGTCACCTACTGCGAGAATTTCACTCTCGTCAAACTTCAAGATGTAGCCGTATCCCGTTGACTGATGCGCCATCGGAGAGTTAGTCTCATGCCTGCCTGCCGCTGTTACGTGTTCGGCCATTCATTTTCATAGTATTTTTCCAGTTCCTCCGATGAATAAGCGTTGTGAAAAACCACATGTGAACCGACATCAGTAAAATATGACGACACAGTATCAAAATCTTACTGTAAAGCCGAGCATGAAAAAAAAACACAGTGAACTAGCTTTCTCCAATGCTTTCGGTAACCGATGAGGGGATGGATCCATCCAGAAGTCTTGCTCACCAGAAGGTTACTTCAAAAAGGTAGGTACTCTGTTCATAAACTTTGCCTCAATTGAGACAATGGGGTATCTTTAGGACCATTTGGCCGAGCAAATATGTAGTGTACCGTTGATAAAATGAAAGACTGTACCAGCACTGTCACAATAGAAGCAAAATAATTAGTGCCATTGAATCGATAGAAACCTGTGCACCTTTGCCAGTCATTCAAACGAAAAAAGGTAGGGCATGATTCTAAGTACTTCTGTGTTACAGGTGGCTGGGCACTGTATTTTAGGGAACGTAAGGGTAACTGTTGGGTTCGTATTTAAGGTAAGAGCCGAGAGTAGGCACACAATCTGGAAATCGGCACTGCTCCAGTAAGAAATGAAAAGCTCAGATGAATGAAGACATGATTTTGGTGACTGAACAACCTTATCCTTCACTTATACACGCACCAGAAATGCGAATATTCGCTTAGGTTTAACGTGTAGTGGTTCAACAGCCCACCTCCTTTATATTCGAGACGCCACTGACGTGTTCTCCTAGGGTCAATCTTGGTCGCCCAGTCACGCCTTTCCCAGCCCTATGGCCTATGTCCGCACCGATGCATGATTTTTGCCTTCGCACGATCAGGCGCATAGACGGGCCCCAAAGTGGTCGAACTATCAGCTTCCCGAAATGTTCGTGGCCAATCAGCTCTGGCCAAGGGCTCTCCAGTCCTCTAGCCAGTTCATGCACCGACGGACTTGGGATTCCGCCTCGGCGCGGCGCGGTCGGTGACGCCGTCCTCTCCCACTGGCCTCACAATTGGACGCCCTGCAAAACCTAGTGACAACCTTCTAATAACTGTTGTGAACACAATACATTCTTCCTTCTACTCTGTCTTCCCAAGACTTCTCCCATCTCCTAAGGAACTGGGCCTGGAAGATCGTATGTGTTAGGGTTAACTGTCTTTGTCTTAACTCCTATAAGCGCACGGTCCTCTGCTATACTTACATCCGTTTCCAATCGAACTAACTCGAACAAGTCTAAGCGGATTATATGTAACACGATTTATTTTTAACCTCCAATTGACTGACCTTGTAGTTAAGCTCACAAAATCTGACTAATTCAGACTCATAAAGGATTTCTTGCAGTCCATCCCCAACCGTATGCACTTGAGGATATACAGTTATGCGAATCCTGCAAACAACATTCAGGACGAAATTTAACTTGGTAGTTTAGCGTACATCTGGACAGGTTATTTTGATCAACTGAGTGGATTTAATACTAAGAAGGGCTTTGGTTTGGAAAACTGCCCTCTTATTTAAAGTTATTGGGGGAAATAGGCTCCCATTTTGGCAAAATCATGAGAAGGTTTATATGAAAGCAATTCCCTAGGCTATAAGGAAAGACAGGATGAAACTTTCTCGAATGTAAATTGTGCTGTGGAAGAATTTCATGATTGGTAAAAAATTGTGGAATAATAATCCCTTCCAGTACTGGAAAATTTTTGCTAAGTTAATCAAATGGAACTAAAGCGAAGTTTAAGGAATCGCATTGATTTTCCGAAACAAGCAGCGATAGAACTTTTTAAAAGTTATATTTGGCTATTATATGAAGTTTTTTGCAAAAAATGCTGTAAATAAAAGTTATTGGTAGAACATTTTCTTTTACCGCACAGCTGGCCGTGCACGTTAACAAAGTTTCTTCATGTTACCACGAAGACAGCCTATAGAAGGCCTTATTAAATGTAATTCATGTAGAAATATAGTTTTCTGTAAACAATACGTTCCGATCAAGCGTTTTTTTAGAAACGGAACAGGTAGAAGAATAATGAGCATTTCAAAAAATGGACATGTATGTGGCCTGTTCTCTTGCATCCGTACGCTTATTATGGATCGTGGAATAAATCCCCTTAAGTGGAAAATAATCCATTCTATTCTTTCATCTATAGTCAAGTTTAATCGTTTTTCTTCAGGTAAATTAAAGAAATTGTCGAAATTTCCCAATTTCCCCGTGAGATTACCTTGGAAAAAGTTAATATACGCAGAAGTTCGTCAGCTAAATATTTAATAAAAGCACTTTTTAAAGAGCTAACTTATTATGGAAACTCTTTTGTTTATCTTAGGAATAACAATATGCGTGGTATCTAGCAGGCATGTTGTATGCTCGAAAATGTGGTTTGCTGTTTTGGAGCATTTGCAAATTTGACCGACATGGCCATCTGCATAGGAAATAATATCCAAAAGCTCATTTTTCGGTAGATGCTATTGAGCTATATCTTATTTTAAACGGTTTGATGTAAACGTCGAAGAGACGGGCCATTAGTAAACTTATGAATGAATACACCGAAAAGTAGCGAAATGAAGAGAGACTTAATTCCACGATATTCAATAACTAAGTATCCACTCATTACCACATATGCAAAATATTTTGACTGAAGGCAAGTTCTTTTTGTATAAAGAAAGTGGTTGCTTAAAGTTTTATAGTTAAGAAACTATTTAAATTTATTGTTCTAATTTATAGCTATTTTTTACGTCTCCACAAGCTGGGAATTATCAAGAAAATTTTTATTTTTCTTAACAACCACTTAGTACTTCTAATAGGTCTTTTAAGTAATTTATATGCCTAATGCTGCTCTTTATTATTTATAAGTTTTCGCAAATGCATTTCCACTGGTATGGGAGAAATAGTCAAACATTTACAAATTTAGGAAAGTTGCTTGCAGCACTCGCAGGTCCAGCACGTGCCAACATTCCCCGTGAAAGTAAAAGAGAAGTCGCAAATAGAGAGCCAACAGCATCACAAGGATGGATAGTCTTCTGAAGATACAGTAATTTTGAAAAAAAACTAAAATGAGGTAAACAGCTGCATGACGTTACCTTACCCGCACTTCTCTCGTGGGAGTCCATATCAGTCATTCCTGCTCCCTCAATACTAAATCCAGCAAGACCCTCCCGAATGGTTATCTCGCATCTTTCTTTGTTCACTACCTCGTTGGATTTAACCGGAGTCTATCATCTAATTACCCCATGGGCCCAAAAGAAGGACACTGGACCAAAAAAGGACCAGACTGGCTAACGGCACGCATGTATCCGACTGTGTCGTCCCCACAAGGCCCCAATTACTAATGTGAATGCCTGTGGTACACCTGCAGACAACAGGCGGTTGACAGGCTCAGGAATCTAATAATTGGGTTGAAGAAGGAAAAGAGGCTGGCCGAAACTAGGTGATTTTTTCGCAAGCAAATCAGCACGTCCCTCGCTAGAAGAACTCGAAAGCTTGCCAACTGAGGGGATATCTCGGTCCCACTGACAGTCAGTGTGTCATGATCCCTTACTGCGACCGTAGCAAGGCCTTCATTTATAAGCAGGAGAACATAACCAATAAAGACCGATGAGTTTGGATTGGTCAGTTCTGGCTTGATAGCCGTCACTAGTCAGCCATACCCAATCCCAGGTGATGAGCCCTCCGAAACCTGTCGATTGGAATTCAATACTCAAATTACTGAGCCATGGACTCGTAGCCCTACTGATTTAAACCGGGAGATGTTTACAAATTCACGCATGGGCGCACATGACTCATCCGCCCCTTTCAGATTTTGGGCTCACCGTCGAGCCCCGCCAACAGCCACACTGCCCGTGGCTTAATAATCAGGAGACGCTGGACTTCTAGGCAACAGATCGTGAGTTCGACCCTGGGGTTGTGCACTACTCGCGATCGGGTATGACAGCTTCTGAGCCACAAATGGTCATTACAGTTCGCCGGCAATGTTCATCTGCCTACACTACTAGCCGCTGTGCGGCTGTTGGCAGGGCTCGAGAGTGAGCTTCAAAACGGAACGGAATGAGCGAGTCGCGTAGCCGATCGGTGAGTGCCGATGCACAAATTGGTGGCCCTCATCTACGTGAGATTCGAGAACCATCAAAACTTTTAGCTTCATAGATTCGGCGCGAACAGATCAAGCATGGCACACTTAGGTAGTTGAATCGGCTTTGTCAACCATTGCGCCAACATCCACCGTGCTATCAGAGCACGATGAACGTCGTCATCGTATTCGACCGTCGAAATTCTACATGGTTATTCAAACAGACGACTCGATTTCTCCATGTTGCGGATTCTGCAAAAAGTGGCCCGTTATGCGTTTTTAAGGGGCAAGCACCGAAAAAGTATGCCATGTCAATTTTCTGTAGGGCAAAGCTCAGACGGTGCAGTCACCCTAAACGCGAAAGCATTGTGAGTTTGTGCCCAGTGACTGTCACGAGTAGCATAGCAGTCTTACAGAAAGCCTCGTTAGATATCGCGAGCAAGCTTTGCGCAGGCGGATTGATACCGATCATTCATCCACTAAGTGAACCATCCCCATTCAAGCAAGCACATTAAATCGTCGAGGAATATTCAAGTTTGATTAGTGCGGCCAGATCTGCATACATTTTCACAGGTTGTTTAATTGTACTCAAGAAAGATGTTATCACGACGCATTTGGTCTCACTGGAGTTGAGCTACTACCACCTGATGACGCCCGATGAGGCAGAAAAGCGCTTCGTGAGTGTGCTCTGTGTTTGTCGATAAATATCATTGTTACTAAAAGTTAGCGAGTAACATAAAAAATTGGAGTTCCCATTAGATCGCAAAAAAACCATCAACCCGGATGGGTACATCCTGAAACAGATCGGAGTAGAATTCCCTACTAACATGTTAGTCTGACTGCGCGGTCCGAGTTATCTCGCCAGCCGGAAACCTTCCAAGCCACGGCTTTTAGCACATCAGATTGTTTATAGTAAGGAAGGTGCGCTGAGCCGTCAATCTAACTCTCAGCATAATGTTACTAAGACGAACAGAACAAAAATTTGGTTATCCACGCCGCTAACTACTAGAGCGGCGACGAAGGGCGTGTCACGACTAACTACAAGCGTCCTCCTATCTTTCGCAAGTAGTGACGGCTAAAAACCTCTTGTTCTTATTCTCCTACACCCTGGTCTAAAAATGAATATAGCAAGAGTGGCAGAATAAGTGTCTGCTACACGAGCAGATCTTGACGACTCTGTAAGCTGCCTTGTGGTTCAGTAAAAAAATCAAGAGGAATGAATTTTTCCGGAGCAGCCTCCTCAAGAATGTTCTAAACCGTGTAACTCTTCAGACCGACAACTGCAGATGATATGGTGCACTCGTGCTGACCAAGGGCGCAGCGGAACTGGAGAAATACACCGAAGTAGAAACCATAGTTAGCTCCCGAGAAGAGAGAGGTTCCAAATACGTCAATCACCAGTGCTGGGTCTCCTACTCTTTGTAACCTAAAACGACGGGAGCCATACAAAGAGTGTACAAACTGCTGACCAGTGATAGGTAATGGACAAAGTTTGACCGTGGCCAGGCCAAAATGCCACCAACTATCGTAAGACTTGGGATTGAATTGGCCTAGTCTCTGGACGCGGGAGGTCCATTTGGGGAAATCCTAGCATACTGTTTTTGACCCGCACAGACGAGGTCGCTAAGTATGTCAGTCAATAAACCCATTCTCCACACGAAAACGGCTTGGACGGTGGCTGGGGACAGAGGATGAGTTAGAGCTCTCATCATATTCTTCTCACAAACTTATGCAGTTGAAGTTATTATGGTGCACTAAAAGCCGTGGCATGGAAGCCTACCAACTGACAGGATAAAGCGAACCTCGTATTCAACACATTGTATGTTTGCGTGGAATGGTCGACTGACAGACTGAGATTCAGGCTGCAATGCCTCCTCCTTAGTGTGACCTTTACAGCGCTATCGTAGAGGGTTAAGTGAGTATAACCGTGCAACTGCGATCTTCAGACCATGGCTACTTAGTGTAGAAGAGAAGTCTTTAAAGGTCAGAGTAGATGGAAGAGTTTATTGTGTACACAACGGAAGAAAAGGATAGATTGACTTGGGAGAGATACGTCCGATCAGTAGGTTGACCGGGCCCAAGTGAGGTCTTAGAGTAGTCGGGAGGGAGATGTTTCATTGGGTAGGTCGGCCTGGAGATTTTGGGCAGAGAGGCAACTTGCGTCGGGCACGCGTGCAAGCTCCTCATTCGTCGCCTCATAGATGCGAGAACTATGATTGGCTGATCGAGACGTCGAGACAGCACATCGGTGAGCGTTTGGGAAAGTGCACTTCGACGCGAGCTAGTCAGGCAGGCACGACCCGCTACAGCGCTTCCAATCCGTGGGATCCGAGTCGGCGTGGGGATAGGCCTAGGGATGGTTTCTCCGAGCACCATCCATCAGCTTCTGGGATTGGCCATGACACCAGGACCAATTGAAAAGGAGGGAGTTCAGAAGATGCAGTGCAAGTAAACAATCTCTATAAACCAAAGTCACTGTCCATGCTATGGGGCACACGGTAAACCTCTGCGGCCAAATAATCACAGCGCAAACCGAAGAGGCCGATACGAAGCGGTGGACAGCACGATGGCAGACCGGACCGCTATCATCGGTAAGTCATACTACACTCTCCCCTGTGCGAGCCAAGTTCGAAATCTGCCTGCAGCGGGACATACAGTCAAATGAGATAAATGAGTAAAAGCAGGTTCAAAAGTAATGCGTTCGAACCAACACTCAAAGGAACAGAAGATTCCTAATCTTATGAAATGTCAACCAACATCTTAAAATATTCGTGCGAATCGAAGATGTTACCAAAGAAGTACAATTATTTGGTAGGGATTCCTTGTGGGGCCGTCTGGAGAACGTGTGAAGCGCGCCTCTCAGGCTCACGGGCCCCTAATTTTAAAGGGGGGGACGGGCAGGGCATGCCAGGGAACAACTTAGATCGCAATCTTTCCGAAAAATAAAAAAGTAACGAGGGAAAGTGGGGTCGCGTACACAAACCTTGGCAGAAGACACTAAAATGGGCATAAGTATGATCGCTAACTCCGCGCCCGACCAACGGCGAAAGTGGACATGTAGGGGAAGCGTACCCTAAGTTCGGGCGAGGTCATTGAGGTACATTTTCCAGTGGTACCGCCAACACTGACTAGAAAAAAGGTCAAAAAATACGAAAGTTGGACGATTGTGTAAATAACTCTACTTAAAATTTGTAAGTAAACGATTATTCCCGTGGGTAACTTCAAAGGCCAACTTTGCTTAGTTTACTGATTTAAGAGGTTGTGGTTTGCGGTGACCTCCGGAGGACCACTCCTCAGTTCAATGCCATCATCAAATCCCTGCGTGGTCGACGGATGGCATGTGGAAAACCGGAAAGCATGGGTAATTCAGCCTACTTAAACATTTAAGTAGGTGGCTTTAATACATAAGGCCCCTTCGAACACCCCAGAAGGAAACTCTACAAATTATTTATCCCACAGAATAATCCCAAGATATCTCGATCACCGTAGGATGTCGGCTCTCGAGGGAACTTTGTTCGGTCACCTCTGAAAATTAGATTCTGAAAATGGCTTAGTGTGAATTTTTCTAAGTGATTTTTAATGTCTTTATAAATTCAAGTTTATTTTTTAGAAAAATATCGTTTGTTGTACTAGTTTGGTAGAAAATAAGGCATTCTTCAAACTTTATACTCAGAGAAAGGGTACCTTTCGGTTTCATAATTTTTCTAAATTTCCGAATAATATTGCACCATGCTGGCCAGTACATTTGCATTCAACGTTTAAAAACTATATGCTATATACATTCTGCTTAAGGACAATCACACAATTCCCTAAGCGGTGAGAAAGATGTCACACGTTTCTCATAAAGAGTTCCAAGTAACGTGGATTGCATTTTACACTGTATAGGCGACGTTAATAAATCGACGGATATGACGTACTATAAACGAAAATTCCAATCTTAAAAAATCTTACAACTGCAACGTTTTTTTTAAATCTAAAGATATCTTTTCCTCAAGTATAAAAGTGGAAGAAGACGTTATTTGAAAGAACTTTGCTTAAGTCAAGACATTCTGATAACTTTAAGCTTACTGGATAAGTATTTATTGAATGTCATCAACAAAAGTGTGTTATAATTTGCCTTGTTTTTACTGTCTTATTTGATAAATTCTGCATTTGTTCGATGTTTACACCAAAACCATTTCAATAAGATAGATATAAAGAGCACTTACCGAAAAAAGTGTTTTTTGATATTATTTTTCATGAATATGGCGACGTTTTTAATAAACAGAAATACCTCAAAACAGCAAAACACATTTTCGAGTGTAAATCTTGTCCCAGTGGTGTTGTGAAACTACTATTCCTAAGATTCATAAAAAACTTTCCATAAAAGGTTTCCTCCTAGAAATTGCTTTCGGCTGACGAACTTCTGCGTATATTTACTTTTTCCAACGTAATGTCACAATGAAATTTGATACTTTTGAGAATTTATTTAAGTTTTCTGAAAATGAACGATTCAATTTGACTGAAGATGAAAGAACTTTCTTTTCTCTTTAGAATGGATTACCTTACGCATTAGTAGATTAATTCCACATTCAGTTATAAACTTGCGAATTCAAAAAAACTGGCTATATACATTGCCATTTTTTGAACTACTTATTATCCTTTTGTCCATTACGTTTATAAAAAAAGCAAAAGGGGAACGTAAATTATACAAAAAAACTATATTTCTTCACGACTTATATTCATTAAGGCCTTCTTAGTCTTAAATTCGCGAGAACATGTTGGACATCTGATTTTTGAAGGACATTCGAGGTTCATAAGTGCATTCAAACAAATACTCTTCTGTTACTGCATTTTGTGCAAAAAGACTTCAGAATAGCTCAACATAATTTAAAAATACAAAACTTCAATGTTACTGCAAACAAATTTGGTTCCTTTTACTTGGCTTTACTTCTGAACAATTTTGGATAAACTTTTCCAGTTCCGGAAGGGATATTTTCTATACCTATTTTTGAATTCCTTCTTAGTATTATCCACATTAAAGAGCAGTTTGATTCTCTCTTTCGTAATAGCAAGGGAAATTCCTTCCATATGAGACTACTCTCAATTTCCCCAAAACTAATGACCACTTCTCTTAATAAACCCAACTAAAATGACGATTTACAGTAGGTGACATATCTGATGAAAGGTTTAGGAGTGGGGGATTTAACACAAACTTGAGGTCGTTTATGAAGTTCATTGGGTTGGCTTGAGGCGCAAAATGCTGCTTACTAGAATTGAATTCCGTTCAGGTCAGTATACTTTGAGAAAATATAGGCAGAAATGGGCGAAATCCAACGTTTGTTGATTACCAAGGAATGTCCAATGCTATTTAGCACTGCAGAGAAAAGATTCATATTTGTGCGTGCTGAAGCATAAAAAATTCTCGAAGAGCAGAAATTTTTTTAGGATATTTGTTCGAGAAAAGGTTGATGAATCTAGTTAACAAATGTCTGCTCTACAAATGTGTTATGTTTGGTGCCCTAAAGATAAGTAGTAAACTTTCAAGACGCAAAAATGTGCTTTACTACGCCGAAATTAGTAGGCCTATTTGACTTTATATGGACTTCCTCGTAAGTTTTCTCATTAACCTCGTAAACTAAGTCCGTGTGTGGCCGTCAATGTATTTTTATTCTGCTCAACAGCCATGATGTGATTTCCACAGAAAATATTTTCGCAAATGTCAATATAAATTGATACAAAGCACGCAAGAATCTTTTCGTGCATTAAAAACGGAAATGTGTCCGAAGATTCAAAATTGGGAAATAACTGTACCTAAGGTGACTACATCCATTTCTGACACATTTAGTGCATGTTTTAATGTTATTGGAAAACATTTAGTTTATAAAAATTGTGTATTTGTACTTATTCTGTATAACCTTGCCATCCTTTTCCATTCCCATGCCTTAAAAACACTTTTATTTCACATTGCACCAGTAAATTTTCAGACTGCCATTTCTTGAGTTAGCACATTTTTGTGAAAACTACATTTTTCTATGCTAGTAAATAGTAATTTCCCAACCAAACTCTGACTTTTTTTACTTATAGTTCTAATTATATTGTAATGATAGTTTAGGGGCAAGCCGCGCGTGCTGACTTCCCGAAAAATGACATTCATTACGTTTTTTCATGAGAATGTGCACCTACTGTAACTAAGTAAAAAGGCTTTCGCAGCATTCAATACACTGAATGAATAAAAATAGTGTTACTAAATATACGCTAAATCACCAGGTCAGATTTCATGATTATCGTTGCGTGGGCCTTGGCGACTACTGTATGTGCACTAGGGCCCCAAGGCCTACCTGAAAGAACGATGCAGGCTGACGGGCCAATGATGTGAGATACCCATTTGAAAGAATCGACAAGGCAGGAAGTGCTTCCGTAGACAATTACAGGTATGAACTGTTACATGGGGAGTGAATGTGATATGATGACAAAACTTTAGAGAAGCACACAAAAGTGCATTAATCGCCAAAGGGCATAAAAACTGCAGGTATCATTCAATGGAAACATTAAAACAACCAAAACACAACCGGGGAAGAAATGCGTTGGGAGGCGCGGAGGAGCTTAACTTCTTCCAAATCGATCGCCCACAACCCGTCACCACTGTCCCAGTGGCCAAGCTTTTAAGTGGAAATGAAAATGACTGAATGATTGACGCAGAACCAACTGGAGGGGGGGGAAATAAAGTAGAAAAGGAGATGGAGGTCATAACCCTGGCTAGACTAAAATACACGGGTGGGAAGGGGATGCGGCGACCAGATGAGCAGAACGTCAACTTCGTCCAACAAGAGAGGATGTGTTTGTGTCTGGAAAGAGAATGGCAGGGTGAGAGTGGAACAGTGGAATGCATGTACAAAGGCAGGGATCGCGAAGAAATATTTAGCAAAATATGATCCACGGAACGAATATCGGATCTATTAACTGCAAAAAACCTCAATGACCAAAGCCCAGCATGAAATCTGACGACGCAATACGCGGATGTGCGCTGACTGAACATCGCAAATCAAGACCACGAAATGAAATCTCCTCCACACTCTCTATCCCAACGGCTTACACGACGCCTCCAGTAGAGACAGCCCTGCGATCACACGCCATAAACGAATAGCAATTGCTTACCTGGGAACCAGCCAATCATCGGTTAATGTATGGAAAATGGAGGACATCGTGCTAAAATCTTTGACGTGTCACCATTAATTGCTGAGCGCCATGAGGATGAAGTCCATGAATATGTGAAAAACTTTTGAAAGGCCGTCTACGTTCTTGTGCGTCGTTTAGATTTGCAAACTATGTAGCGATTAGGTTCTTAGGAGAAATTCTGACTTGCATAAGATATCAAACTAGCTCTCTAGCGAAGACTTTGGCGAGAAAAATGTAAGAAAATTATAAATAAGCATATCTGAGTAAATCTGACATTTCCAAAGGAAAACCTCGGAAACATACAGATCTTAGACCTCGCATTTAATTTACAAGCAGTTTCACACGGCAAGATGTCCATCTGTCAAACACAAGACTTCAAGGGGGACCTAATGCCTCAAATTTAAGTTGGGGGGACCACCAGAAATCTATGGGAGGATACGTACTCCTTACTTAGTGACGAGCCGATGAATAAGCTCCATGCGGGTACCTGCAGAAGAACCGACACGTCACGGCGCAGTAAGTGACTTGAAACGACATCACAAGTTTACCGTCATTGGTGCTCCACAGATGAGCAGTCAGGTAAATTTAAAGACTCCCACCCACTCCGGGACAACGCACTAATTGTCGGGTCTATTAGGGGACGCGCGTGTACTTCCTTTCTAACTACACGGAGGATAATTACAATTCCTGTTAGGGTTAGCGTTAAGACACGAGACTATTTACCAATCCTGAAGTCTGTGGCGGATGGCCACAATGACTGTTACTCCTTCGTTCTCAAATTTATACGTCGTCATTAACAACTGTTCCAATGCTTCCTTTCACGGACGCCCCGCCCCCGAGGCTTGACCTCAAAGCTGTTTCTAGCCAACTGATAAAAGTTGCGATAGCTCCCCCTGTCCTTCGGCTTTCCGGCGGCAACCCACACTTGACCTCAGCTTACTCAGTCACGTACACACGTGCGCGCACGCCCGCGTGTACACAAACGTCCAAATAAACACACCTGTCTGAGTGCCACTTGAATAGACCAACCCTCGGTCGATGCAGCAAAGACCCCTTCACGCAAAATCCTTTCGGGCAATTGCGATACCTCAATAACAGAACACTTGAACTCGCTTCACAGTCATGCAAAAGCAAATGTCATCAGCCCACACAACACACAGTCGACTCTCTCAGGTATGGCTTGAAGCAGTCAACACTAGCCCTGGCCTCGCCAGTGGCCACTGCCACCTGAGACACCAATTGGGAGTTCTGTACACAATAAACCACTCCTTCTGGTGACTTCTGTCTTGTAACTTCCATCCTGGGATTCGGCCTGATGATTGTAGTGATCCAAGTAAAACCACTACTTAGACTACAAGCCCCTCTATAATTGTCACCGTTTGCTGCTGCTAGTACGATCTTTGACGATGAACTTCTGTACGAGTTTAAAAGCTCAGAATAATAAACAAACTATTCTGGCACTCGACCGGTCCTCTTTACTCGTAAATAATTCACGTTTTTCCGGAACCGCCTCGTACGCAAGGACCCTAAGGACAACAAAAATATACCCAGAGTATAAACATGACCAATGGGAAGGAGGGATAGGAAACACATAGTGATTGATTTAACAGACTTTTTAAAATACCTACCGGTCTACTTCATTGGACTGGTCCCAAAGTAGCGATCACCGAAGTTTCCGATCCCAGGTAAAATGTGGTAGTTTTCAGTGAGGCCCGGATCGATCGCGGATGTCACAATATGTGCCTGCCAAACAAAAAAGAGAGGAGGGTTAAGTGCAGAGGTCATCAAAAGACCACTGGAGACATCAGGTGGTTACGTTAAGCTATTGGCATATCGTTATCGGTAGGCAATCTCTCCGGCCTTCAAAACGTGCTTCACAAGACGCTGGCAGACAGCAGGCGAGGCTGGCAGATACAAACGACAAAAGACGTGAGTGGCACACAAAAAAAAACAGACAGAAGAACTTTAGTGTAGCCCATATCAGTATATTTGAGGGCTACCTTCGAATTCCCATTTCCATGAGCCGATTCTACGGTCAGAGGATGCCTATGAAATCACACGCCTACACAAAACCTTGAACGGACCAATCAGACGCCCAACGATTGAACAAACATTCGCTCAGGCTCCTCACGACAGATAGACCGTCGATTTCGACGATGGCCATGGTGTGCTCCCCAGCATAATGGTGGAGACATAGTGATTTACGCGTAGATTAGTTTTAAATGATAGCAGACGTGCGCTGCATGTAATGCACCCTTCCTTTCTTTCCGGGTGTCAAGACAGGATCAAGAAGACCAGCGATGGGATCAGACGCAGCCGGCCGGAGCCGCCCACGGAATGCAAGTGCCATCAAGGCCACGGGTGGTTGGTGCAAGAGTCCGCACCCAGACGTGCCACCAATGCCAACTCGAATAACGCCTGGTCTGGCCACTGCGTTAGTTCAGCGCATCTACCACGCGACCCGTCTAGGGTGCAGGGCCTCCACGCGGACAAACACGCCTCAGTATTTAAAGTCTTCCCGATGAATTTGCTTGAATTCTGTTGCTTCAATGAAATGACATCTTTATGAAAGCAAGAATACATGGCATCTGACGAGCCACAGCCGATGCCCTGAGCATTATTCCCTATACTTGTCTGAGAGGTGTGCGTCCTCAAAGGTTATTGAAACTGGTGCGGGTCCAACAGCTTGCCTTCCCTACAATCCAAGCCGATTGTTGGCTTGTTTAATCAGTGATAGGTAGCTAACCGTGGCCTGCACAGGAATTCATATTTACCAAGGCAAACTTTCGACGCACCGACATTACTCCCCTCCCACACACTCGCTAACCTGTGATGGCGAAACAACGTCCAGACGAACGGAGGTAGGTGTGGTTATCGTCGCACACGAGGGCCTGTGATGGCGAAACAACGTCCAGACGAACGGAGGTAGGTGTGGTTATCGTCGCACACGAGCATCAGGACGATAACGGCAAATTTTCTTATACAAAATACTTAGGAGACTGAGGTGGAGAAACCTGTCACAGACAGGTTCCTCAACATTGGGTAGGGACGTCCGGTATAGGAATCACCAGTACAGATCTGAGGAAATTAGTTAAAATATGAAAGCGAGCAGAGTGGAGAGCAAAAACATACCGAGGGGTAGGCGTAGGCAACGGAATGAACACCCTGAACAGCCATGATGAGGGAGATGAGGATAATGTGGTCCTCGGGAACATCGTGTTCCAACAAAATGCGAATTGCCATTATAGCCGCCGCACCAGAAGCTACAGTGGAATCCATCAAGATGACGTAACAGTCCTGTGTAAATAAAAAACCGGACGTCAAGAGAATAATCATTGATAGGTCAATAACAATCAGGCAGACGCTAGGAGAATTAAATTGTGTCATTACATTGCGTGTAAAAAAGAGCATAACGATTCTTTTCGTGATAGAAATTTCATTACAGGCAAGCAGTTAATTAGACCAGGTACCTATTGAAACTCGCAATTTCTCGAAAAGAGGCGGAGCCCTTGTAGCTTTTTTCATAAGTAAAGGTGAGTGGTGCAACCACTGCCGAAAAGCAAAGTCAAAAATTAGTTTAAAGAATCCGGTTGGAACACGATTTTTTAGTAGCTGACATTCTTGCTTCATACCGATCAACCCCCGTAAGAAGATGAAGTAGCATGCAAGGGTAAAATGTCAGAGAGGAGATGCGGTTGTTACATAATCGCACACCTATAAAAATGTCGCTACGGCACTAATGGTCGACGGCGATACTCGCTGCGCCATTTGGAATCGGCATGCATACAGTTAACCTGATCTTGCCATGGTATTCATCAGACCTTTGATCAGTAGGGGGCTTTCACAGTTGGCTGACCTAAAGCCCTCCCCTAGCTAGCATGGGTTCGAGTCCGCCATGTTTGCATTTCGCAGGTGATCAGTAAGAAGCTCGTTCAAAACCCGGCAGCCCAACGTACCTGAAAGATCCTAGGATTGGGCTGTACGATAATCAATATCCTAACCCTACCCAATCCTACATGAATCGAAAACCCATTTTAGAATTTTGGTTGGCAGTTCATGAGATAGGCTAGCCAATAAATATATATACCCGGTCAGAAATCTTCCGAATATTTAGAGGGCGCAAAAAACAGAATTTCACTTGTCCAAAACGTAGAAATTTAGGCCACCCCATTTTTCTGCCAATGCTATTTTCTATACAGAATATCAAAGTTATCTTGAATCCAGTAAAGAAGAGCGAGAGATTGAGCTGGGATGAAGGCCTAGACATTCTGGACAACATCAGGCAGTTCATACCGACAGTAAACAGCATTTACTGAGTCCAAACGGTAATTATCCAAATATCAACAAAAATCAGTGGCATAAGATAGCTCTATTAGTGTTTCCGAATGCACCGCAGCTAAGTGGAAGGCGAGACTACTGAATTGCAATAACTCAGAAACGCCTTCACAATAAATGGCCACGAACACGGCTTCACCAACTGGCGTAAGGAAAAACGAGGAGAGATAGCAGGCCACAGAAAGCCCAAATTATGGCGAGCTTTCACCTCAAACCGTGAGTACGGAGCCCAGGTTAAAGGTCTGAATGTCATGTCAAAAATCTATGAAGTCATTTGCTGGATTCAGTACAATTACTATGGCAGAAGATGGTCAAACACACCGAACCTGAAGTCGAGACTCCCTCTACAGGACCAGATTACGTCTTAATGTTCGACGCGGTCTAAATCTTACTAACGTAGTCAGTTTTACAGAGTTTTGCAGGCGGAGGAACATGCATGCATTCAAAAGCCGGTAGCCTGGCATGACTGAAATATTGTGGGATTAGGCTGCAGGTTAATCAACCTTACTCAAGTAAGTTGTTCGAATCGAAAACACATGTGAAATTTTGGGTGACATTTCATGAGACAGGACAGCTATTGCATAGCGAAAATCTTTCTGCATTTTAATTGCCTTGGAAAATGAAGGAACTCGGAAGAGACCCCTAGGTCTGACCTACACAAACCTTTGGCCGCCATGATCCAAGTTACATGCCTGTTGTAGCTCGGGAGACTGAACAGTGGAGGGATAACAGGGATCATTTGCCTAGGAGTAAGTAAAGAGGACCTTAGGTCCTACCTTGATGTCACTGGGTAGACGCAAGTAGTGCAGTTCCGGCTCCATGGTTTCTGGGTTGGTCTGGATGAGAATCTTGCCGAGTCGCACGTCTTTGCAGACGACACAAAGGGAGGGTTCAAAGGCCTCTCCGGCGCGGAGAATTGAGACGCCGCATATCTGGGTGTTGGGCGCCAGCCGACGACCGTGATAGGGGACGCCCTGTGGAGTGTCCACAACCACATCCTGTAAAGGAGGAATTAGGGAAATAAATGGTTGCATTGTTAATCTTAAAAAAAGGATTGGGGTCAAATTAAGCAGCAAATACTTGCATAAAAACGTGACAAGTCAAGACGCTACTGCAGTGCCCCAAGGGAAGCGAATAAACCTTTCAACGGTGCAGTTGCCAAGATGGTGCATTATAAAATAGCATTTATTTTCTATTAATTAATTTCTGATTCGAAGGCAGGGAATTTAGAAGTCGGAATGGTTAAGGGTAACCTGAAAAGTGGATATTATGTTGAAAGACAGGAGCCCACACAGTTACTACAATCGGGCTTTTCATTTGCTTAGACGAGAATGAACTTAATTTTCAAGAATGGAAGCATGCAAACTTAAACCTCTCGGGACAGAAATCCTTTATGAATACGAGAGGACTCGAAATCAACCGAATATAAATTCACATTAAAAAAACCATATATCAGCATGCTCAAGCAGGATTTTACGAGCTGTTCTAGAATCCCACGACAAACGCTCTTCGTGCCCAACCTGAATGATTTACTTGATGACTCACCCTTTCTTTTTCCTATGTCCACATCCTTTCAGATTATCTCTGTTTTTTGATTTAATGGGAGTCGTCAAGTGGAATAACCCTATTCTGAGCAGGCACCAACCAGATTATCCAAAATTTTGCGCCAGCAGATTTACGTGACAAAGCAACAACTCGATTATTTGTTTTCTTTTTCATAAATACTTTTAGGTAGTATTACAGTAGAATGCCCATCTTTTGAAATTTCAACCGAAAGTCTGAAATGTATTTTTCATTCAGAGAAGGTACTAAATTATAGTTGTAATATTATCGTGCAGCCTTATCGCAAAATATTTCGTTCACTTCAGGAGGCCGACGTTTGAACGAGCTTACTCCAGGCTGCCTGTAAAAATGAATACTTAATTAGCATTAATTTTTCTCGTCGATTTTCGAGGCCCCTATCAATTCAAATATATTTTATGGAAAACATCCACTAAAATACAATTTCTCTGGGCACTATTGGGACATTTTAATAATTGCGCGCAAATAATCGATTACTTAAATCAGCTGTTTGGTGACATAAATTGAACTGTTTCCCTTTTAGCGCACCGCGATAGTCATGGACCTTATTATCTAGTCCCATTCCGAGGCCCCAGGCAATGTCCGGGCCGGTCAGTTAACTTGTGCGGAGAATGGGCAAGACTGCCGACACACCGCATGATCTTGTCTATGAGGAAATGGATCCAACAAAGCAAAGGAAGACCAGGATGGCAATTTCTGGCTTGTTAGCTGTCATCAGCCAGTCTTGTCTACTGAGAAGATGACTCGATCGCTGGGACAATACTTTTATTCGCCTGACGTTTCGAGATCCGTCGCGGATTTGTCATCACAGACATAGTCAGAGTAGTAGCAGGTAGGGTCTTGTGTATGCCTACGACGTACACGACCTGACCCCGAAACACAAAAAGCAGGATTTCACACAAAAGGGGGTGAGCGGTTCACATCTCACACGAGTGACAGTGGCAGAGGTCGCGTTAAGGGGCCGTTGTAGCCTGGCTTTAAGGTCATCAGTCAGTAACTCCACATAATCACACATTGGACTGACAAGAAATGCAATAGTCAATTGGCAACCTTCCAAGTCACGGTGCTTAGCGAACCGTGATAGTACCAGGCTCGCGCCACGTCTGAAGCAGAGGAGCCACATGTCGAAGCGGCCGAGAAACACATTTCCCACTTATATGAAAGGTGCTGGTTACAGCCATACGTTGTGTGATGTTGGGCGTGATCGCGCGTAATGTACGTGCTGGTAAGGAGAAACACTTCTACTGAGAGTATGACACACAAGAATAGGCACACCGTAACCCAAACGGAGCCTGAGAGCGGGCCGCCTTCGCAAGATTGACAAAGGTCCTCAAACAACAAGGTCGCAAAGAGACAAAGCAAATTAAATCCAAGGCAATCCGACAGAAACGAGGTAGGCAGAGGGGTGATAGCAATCATTTTCATTTTATTCATAACGCTTTTAAAGAGGCATATCTGGGTAAGAATAAGCCCGTAAGAGCTGCCGCTTTAAACACGTTGCCAATAGGTGCATTCATAATACGGGGACGAACCTCGTAAGGCAATAGTCGACAGGCAAATTCACATAGCGGGCGCATAAGACGCTCAGCGTAGAAGACGAAGGCGTCCTGATTCGTGTTCCGATCGCGAAGGAGGGTATGCAAGCAACGAGCCTGTGGAGTCAACGGAAGAACGCGCACGTTGGGCGGTAGACATTTGAGCACGGCCGTCTCATTGGTTTGCAGCTGTTGACTGTCGCCACCGCAGACGCCGGTGGTGTCGCCCCACGGCTGGATGAGGCAGTCGTTTTGCAGGCTGGTCATGTCGGGAGGATTGGAATCCGAAAGATGTAGTTGACTGAGGTTATGCCGGAGGCCGTTGGCCTGCACGGATCGTAGTCGGTGGGAGTGCTATGAGACGAGAGAGGAACTGTTTAAGAAATCGAAGGCCTGCTATCAAGGCATTATTACTGCTAGTAGCAATTAAATTAGGCAAAAGATAGACCGCAGGACAATTAACCTCAGAGTATGCAAACAGTAGAGCGGTGTAAATTTTCGGCAGAATATCGATGATACTTTGCCAGTCGAATTTATCAAGTACAACTAACGTCTATGAGCAGTAGTAACTTGCTCAACACCCTCCCTCGCCACTCTATTGTGGTTTGATGGCTAGAGTACGCAAATATAGGCAGAAAATGAGACATTAGTCCAGATCGCCGGAAAGATGATAGGCAGCATTCTATCTGGCAAGGACGCTATATGCGACCGCATTAGGAGAACAAAGGAAAATCCAGCGTGTAATATGCGACCGCATTAAATGTCAGTCTGACCTTAACTCTACCCATTCGTTGTCAGGCTAGTAGGGTTGCATAATAGTTTATCGGCCACAGGAGGACCGATTTATCGGGCCATCTGGCAACTTTCCCAGCGGCGACTATGCGGACATCGCAGTACTTTCAAAGCACACATGTTTTACTGTGGCAATGAAATATAGCACAAAGCCGGTCCTATTATTTCTCTCGTCGAGGGTCCGTAAAAAAGTGTTTTAGTAAAGATAGGAATGTTGTAGTCAACGTGATGTAAAGTAACCGACTATCGCAAGCTACATCAAACTATTCTGCGAGCCTACTAACTGGACAACGAAAGCTAACCCCAAGGAACACAATAAAGCAGGTTAGGGTAGGATTGGCGCCCTCCTTTTCTCTACTTAGCCCCACCAATAAAACCCCGATTACCGCCGGGTTCGTATTACACGTTGAACTATCCTTGGCCATCTGAGTGTAGTCGTATATTGCGTCCTTACCTTTTACTTACCCGGCAGATATCACTTCAGGAAAACGGACTATTTCCAGAGACAGTGTGTGATTCGCGTATAAGAAGAAATTATTGGCATGAACACTAAAAGCCGTCAAAAGCAGGCAAGATAAATGCCAAAACTGACACGAAGGGTCTTTTCACGTGGTTTATTGGTCTGAATAGTTGTTGAACACGATCCCGGACGTAGAAGCCTTGACGTTCACGGAACTTGACGCAAATTAACGAAAAACCGACCAAAACACGTTTTGAATGATCCATGTCGCTCCATTTTTGGTCTGCAAAACAACGGCACGGTCTGTCAGAAGTGCAGAGGAAAGGAGACTGTTCAATCGCCGGAATTTGTGAAGCCAGGTAGGAGCTGACTGCACAGGGCTCTGTACGCGGGTGCCAGAGCGATATATCGATTGACGGAGTACGCATTAGAGACCCAGGTGTCAAGCGATTTGCCGCTTGTCTTACTTTTGACATGGGTAGAGTGGGACCACGAGCAGCCCCGCGGCACTTTAATGCACGTCGACTGCACACCCGCTACCATCCCCGCCGCAGACAGTTTTGGCACAAAAACGTGTAGCATGGACCTTGCCGATTAAGTGATCAGCGTGACATGCGACACACTCGTAAGACTCTTGTTGTCACTGTGTGTCCAAGCTCACTAATCACGTGCCCAAGTCATGTCAACTGAGCATGATAGGAGGCGGGGGTAGACAGATAGAGGTTTCGATCAAACACTCTCTCTTTCTCTCTCGCGCTCGATATGGCCTATTCTGAACACAAATAACCGTTACTACAGCGTTGTGCTGCACAGACCGCTATGTAAAATTCGGATATAGGTAATGGCTTGCACACATCTTACAATTGCCGATAAAGGCGAAAATAGGAGTCCAAGGAAGTACTCTCGAAGAAATGGACATGATCGCTGGAACAAGAACTTTCTTCACCTGACTTCTTGGATCCAAACACGAATCCATCACCGGAGACAGTATCGGATACGGGTAATTCGTACACAGGGAGTCGCAGGGTTTATAGGATGCAGTCGCTATGCTACTGTATACCTGTGACAATTAACGCCCACCCTATTGAGGGTGGTTGCCCACTTGTGCGCTAATTGCTTGATGGCCGACATATAGGTCGTTATCTACTGGTGCAGCAGCATTGACATAGGAAAGTGTGTTCGCCTGCGCACTTCTCCAGGTGGCTGGCAGGTTTGACCAAACCAAGTTTCAGCACCGAATATGGCTTAGAAAGCACACTGGGCCTGTTAATAGATTAGACACCCGTAAGTCGTGACTCAAGAAACTCGCGGCTCACGTGATTATCACCTTTTGTGAGAATTACGGCCTCCTCGACCTTGAATGCGTGGCCGAGTCTCGTCGAACGAGCCAAGACTTGAGAATTGTTGTCATTCCTCCGCGACCGTGTCCACTCTTCCTCAACACCTCACAATATCACATACTGCACTTTGCATCGTCGGAAGATTGGTGCGACGGCTCTGAAACAGAATCCCGACCATTTTGGGAAGTCAGCGACCTCGGAAAAATGGGTTCTGTTTGAGGTGCTTCAATCAGGGGCCCCTGGCTACTCGGCGTGAACTGGACTGTCGAATAAGCTGAATGGAGCAAGAAAAGGGCTAGCTACGGAATAGGCGAAGCATTAGCTGCACTCCCAGTAGGAAAAGGACTACGCTGTAAAATGTGGCAGTCGGGTGACAGCTACATCGAAACACGAGGATCTTGAACTCGCACTACGCAAGGTTCTTTTGCTACCGTTGGTCTGAGATCTGGACGCCTTATGGGCTTGAGAAGGCACTCATGTCAATGCCCACGACAATACAAGAAGGTGCTTCAGCGAAATCAACCCGCATCCTTCACAAACAAGACTAATAATTTGCAAAAAGTCCACTTCCTTCGTTGTTACTCTTTCTGATAAACCTTCTGTGTCTGGAGCCTAAAAGGTAGTCATGAAGTGAGTCAGCCAACGGTTGTTTTGCCACCTGAGCAGGATGGATGAGGGAGGAGAGGGTGTGGTAGATGTTGCGCAAGTCTGTCTCAATATAAACTAAGTCAGCGCCCTGCACTGATCGCGTAGGGGGTACAGGGAACGCCGTCGTTCACGACCCTCAGGTGAGTGACTGAGCAGTTTTAACTAAAGCTCATTCTACAATTACTCATTAAAATAACCACATTATCAGTTTGGAAAAAAACAGACTATGAGATTTATCCTGCCCGGTGGCCGCTGCGAACAGTTGGGGGGGGGGGGGGGAGGTATAACTGAAGCCTAGTTAATTCCGTAAAAACGCGCAAAATGAGTTCAGCCGTCAAGCAGGGCACTTCCCACGATACTAGGTTTCGTCTTTTATAATAGGGCCATGAGAGCAAACAGGCCTTGCGGTGTGTTTTTCGGGCTACCACGACAAACAAGGAGAAAGAAGAGATCACGGATGGCCAGTGGCGACATGGAACTACAGGGACCACAACCATGACTGTTCGTTTTGATTGCACGACGCAGGTGCCCCAAGTACCATAGCTTGTAGTCAGGCATTGAGACGGCGCGGAAACGGAGACTGGGTCCTTGATGTGTTGTTAAGCCTTACAAGCATTGATTGATCATCACAGAAAAACCAAATTAACTGCCTAGGTCACGTTCAAAGAATATGGCCATTTGACTGGGATTTTTGCGGCAGTTGTCACTAGAGAAGACTTCGGTCAGCCTAAGGTAAAAAGACAACACGAATGGAGAGGGGGGATGATAAGAGAAGGCGTAAGAGGATAGAAGACAAACCTCCTTCAGGCGTTTTTCCACGTGCCGGGCAATAATATCAATCGCCACGTTGTTTTCACCACCTAGGAAAGAGAGAACAGAAAACAGAAAGTAAGAAGGCGCATGCGAGGTGAGGCAGGGTAATGGAAGAAAACTGTTCAAATGAAGAGACGTCTAGGGAGTCGTCCCATCCCGTACTTAGTCTTGTACTGCTGTTGGGAAACTAACACAGGAGGATTCAATTCTGTAACAAATGTGACAGAGAAATTTATTTGAAAAAATAGCCAGACCATTTTTTCGACTGCCGACCGTGTTTGCCGTTAAGTCATACAAACTGGACGACGAAAAATTATCCACGGCCTTAATTGTACTACTCAGGTAGAAAACGAGTCATGCGTCAAATTTTTTTGATTTCACGCTTTTGTCTGAGATGAAAATCGAATAGACTTATTAACAGACGCACACCGCCAAAAATAAGACGTCTGGTCGCTTGTCATCTCAAAAAGAAGAAATGAAATGCATAACTCAGTCGTCTGATTAGTTCAAATAGAGGGCAAAGATCTTCACACGACTAGGAAGGTGATTTATCGTCATCGGGTTTGGATGAAACAACGACAAAAACTGTCGGCACATGAAGGGTCAGGCTACGTTTCAGAATAAATCACCAGTCACGTCTGTCAATGTGCCCACTAGACTCAACTAGAGCAGGTGACATAACTTGTGTACTGTCGCGATCGAAATATGAGTGAATAATTTAGCGTACATTTGTTCTTGTTATATTTATTTATGGAGTGGAATTGGGGATAAGAAAGCCTTTTAGAAAAAGAATACTGCATTTACAATCTTGTTTACTAAAGGAAAACACAGAAGATTTGGGCGAAGTCAGAGGATGCCGGATATTCAAGAAATTTCCTAGTAAGACAGCAGCAAACCTATTCTTTTTGCGCACTGTGCTATCAGATAACATTAATATTAGCACAAAAAACTTTCAAATAAATGCCAACGGGAACCGGAAATTCCTATCTTAATTCAATTGAAATCCAGTGAAGGCAAATCTGAGAAATCACCGTGGATTCCAGCAACAAGACATGAATTCAGCTTGAAAAATTATATTTTTGCAAATTTCTGCCGTTTTTTGCCACAAAATGCAGTGCTGAACTTGTCTGACCGTATTACGCTGTACCGTTATTATTAGCTGTTAAATTTGTTTCTACTAATATGTAATTCAGAAACGGCACGGGTAACTTAACCGCCGACGCAAAATCATACTATATATTCGGTCACCCTTCGACGCATTTGCAATTTGACAACGGCTACTAAAAATACAAATACAGTAAAAAGGATTGTAATATAAGCAGTAAAGCGAGATCCTTAATTCTCAGTATAAATGTTCAAGCAGACTTTCAGGAAAATTAAAATACCCAGACAGAGTACCCCATTTTTACCCTGACGTAACCTTACGTAGATATTCGTCAGCTAATATCCAAAGGAGAGCGGTTTTAGATAGGAAGCGCATCATACAAAGTCTTTTAACTGATCTTAAGTATATTAATATCCGACTTCTGTTTTGAACGCAAATTTTTATCGGCAACGAGTTTTCATGTTTTGGTAAGTCTACAAATATGATCCAAAGCCTTTCGTCGTAAGAAAGCACATCCCAAAACTCTTAAGGAAAGTAAATTTTAAGTTCACCAGAAACCTTATAATTAGAAACATCTTGAACACCGAAAGATACTGGTTCATCAAGTACAAAAATTTAAAAGGGCGCGATTTGCTACGAAAAGGGTACAAGAATGAATATTGTTGTGCGTGTTTTCTGCAAGATATATATTTGAATTTAAAGAGCATTGACAATTAATAAGAGAAATACATCCTACACGAGTAGCCATGTTTGACAGAGCATGCGCTTTTCACTCGTTCAGAAAGGAGTTCGTTTAAAAGGCGGCATCCTGACGTTAGTAGAATATCTTGGGATTATGCTACACGATAAGCAATAGTAAAATGCTACTTGAGTAATTTGTTCGAATCGAAAATGCATATTATATGTTCAGTCGAAATATAATGAGATAAGGAGTGGACTACATGTGCCAACATTATGAAATGTTGAAGTGGATGCGACAAAGCATAGGGGGACCAGAATGGCCATTTCTGGCTTATTAGCCGTCATCAGCCAGTCATACCCAATGTCGAGGGTTGGCACTCCCAAGATTTGAACCTGGGACCTTCGGTCATTGTGTTCGAGGCACTACCTTTAGTCCAGCCTCACTTTGCTTTGTCGGATCCATTTCATCATATCAACTTAGTCACTATGTGACGGTCATGAGGGTTTGCGTTGCGAGCTCCTTGGCAAAGCAGAACTTAATTGTTCCTTGACTAGATCGGTGAAACACCTGCATTCATCCATTATGAAATGTGTTTTGGATTTGGAAACATTATTTAAATGAGGCGGTTTTAGTAATTATCTCCATGCAGCATAGCCCCAACACATTTGCGATCGCCTACGAAGACCGTACTTTGAACAAAATGGCTACCTAATTGGTATTAATTCATCCCATTTATTTATTATAGAAAACATACACAAAAATATACTTTATCGTACTCATTTCATAGAAAATTACGCCTTCTCGGAAGTTATGTTAGATCAAGGGATATCCTCCGATTTTAAAACTTTTCCAATTCCTGACTACCTTTGAACGCGACCTTCGCGTGGGGTTTCCAAATTTGATGCTGTACACATTCCATCAAAGGAAAATGACACACTTTTTTACTCTACTAGGAAGAATATCTTGCTATGGATGCGGACCATGTTGGTAACTTGATAAGCAGACCTAATAAATAGACAGACACGACACTTTCTGAATGGATATTCACGGTCTCGAAAATATCCTAATTAGAAACTTTTCAAAACCGAAAGATTACCTTTCTTCATTTATAAAATTTGAGCATGCACGTTCTTAATAGACGAGTACAAGAAAGAATACACGCAGATTTTCTTTCCGTAAAATATGGTTGCACAAGAGCATCGAGAATAAGTGGGAAAATCTATAATATTCAAGTACTCCGTTCTTTAAGTTTAGTCCTTGCGAGCGGCGGACAGATGCCCGTATAAAGCCAACATCCTGCATCAAATGACTAGAGAATATGCGACAAGATAGTTAATAGTACAATCCTTCTTAGGCAATATTTTTGAGTCATTAACACATTTACAAACTTCGGTTCACATTAAAAATGATAGCACGTCTGCTATGGTCCGCGGTTGGCGGAAAATATTACGAGCAGGTGAAACGCCTGTGTAGGGTAAACAGCTTAGCAACCTAAGTACTGATTTTTTCGGGGAAAGGACATATATCTATACAAGAAACGAGCTTGAACTGTCGGAAAAGCGAACGTGTAAAGGAGCTCGATTGGCAAGCTGAGATGATTGACAGTGGTCGAAGACAAGGTACAGCTAAGTGAGAACTAAGACTAGCCAGTCGTAACTTCTTCATTTTGCCAAGTGACTTTTAGTCTTTTGAGACCTGTCTCGCTGGCAAAGCTTGACTGGGTAGGTGCCTTTCAGACATACGCATAAACAGCCTAAAGTACAGTAAATCATGGAGTTTTGTTATACCACGGTATTCTGTCTCAATTTTATGTAGGAGCAGCGTGAAGCAAATGACCCAGACTCCTACTCCTAAACGATGACTTCTGACAGTACGACGGTCTGATACACCACGAGTCTGTTCAAAATCTCTTGTGCCAAACGAACTGGCAAATAAGAATCAAAGAGGCCGGTGGCCCCTGGCTTTTTTATTCGAACATCAATGCCCCTCCTTTCTTGAACTAAAGGTTCATTCGCTTTTTTTCTCAATGAAGTCGAGCACCATTCCTGGGCGCGCAGCAGTAACTTGCACAGCTACTGCTTCACTCTCTCTCTCTCCGCGGCTAACATGCGCCCAAAGCAGCACAACTGGAGATGAATACTAGTGCATGGAGCTAACGTGGCAATGCCCATGTCAACGCACGCCACACACGTGTTGGCTGTCACGTGTGTATAGGTCCGAATACAACATTTCGAACATTACATGGACGATAGGTGCCACAAGGACTGCAGTAAAAGGCGTCAGTGTGATCTATCCTTTAGGTTGGAGGAGCACCTGCCATCCCGCCAGTTGGCAGCTTGCCAAGTCACGACGCTAAGTACACTAACATCTGGCAGATTTAGTTCAGAAGAGCGGTTGACGAACATACGTAAGAATATGTTCGATTGCCAGCACGAGTCGGCATCTACCCCAAAGAATAAGGGAACACCTCCTAGCATGGCCGAGAAAAGGTGAAGTCAGGAGCATAAACAGTACTAGTCTGACGCACATGGTTGACACCAGACATTGTGTTGACCCCAACGAAGCTTTCCGACTGATCTACAAGGTCCCACCAAAACTACCCCAAGTCCCGGAGTCAGCGCCCACTAGCAGCAACAGAAGCAACCGCTAGCAGGTTGACGAAACCGGTCTTGGGTGCACGAAAGGACGTGCTGCAAACTCTGCGCTTGGCATGGGCAACGGTCACTAAACTTCATGCACTTTTCCGCTCTTTCTATCGCTCTCTCTCCTGATCCCTTCCCCTGAACCCATTTTCTCAAACTCTCAATGCCACGTAACCAGCCATTTATTATCGAAGGCCAACCCCCCTCCCATTCCCATGACTCAGTTGCATGAAATAACGAAAACAATTTATCCCATGTTTACCTCTGACCCCCTTCTCATATAAATGAAATGGCCTGATGATAATTTATCGAAAGCTTACATATGCTCGCCAACTGCTCTTCTGAACTAAATCTGTCATTTATATTTTAAATAAATTATTATCGCTGAGCAAGGAGATTTCACCAGCTTTAGTATTTTTTACAAAATTCGGTGAATAACAAGCTTACAAAAGATTACAATCTGTCACACGCAAGTCATCATCCCTGTACCTACCCTACTATGGGACACAGGGTGGAAATCTATGGAAATAATGGTCGAGCTTTCACATATTTTAGGGGTATAGTCGGCTTCAGAGCGAGATAGCATAGGATTTTTAGTTAGCACCTATGTTGTCAGTATGGTAAATAATTGCGTAGTAGTATTCAAACTGTTCCCATTGCGAAGACAAACAATTCCACAGATAAAGACAGAACCTGACGACAAGCGCGATGACTACTTCATATATTCAATACATGGGGACCACCATGACTTTGAGTAGTAGTGATGGCGTACGGAAAACTGACCTAGAGTTGGGGAGACGCCTCGAAACTGTTTCATTTTTTCCTCTTCCTACGCAGACTGTTTCAATTGCAGTACGAGTGGAACACATTGGTTCGCCCTCGATGAGTTTTGTTTGAACGTGCCGCACACGAACCCAGTTTCGGCATCTCGTGCCTTTAGGGACCCCAATTAGTAATCCACCATGGCACGCGTCTTTAGCACGTTGCATGTTTGAAACTCCGCTTGATAGCTTAGTGGAAAAAGTACGCGATCCGAGTCAAGCCGACTAGGGCTGAGATCATGCACAGAGACTGCCGGAGCACTTCGCCTGCTCCCAACGTGATTCACATAATTGATCGGCCTCTGTTTGGGTTTAATGCAACGGAGAAACCATTTGTGGACTTGTGAGCTACATACTGCAATAAGAGGACCGCGCACCGAATGGATCTAAGCGAACGCGGTGGGACCCGCAAACAGGAATTTGGACCAAATTTCCTCCTAAAAGGGTTATACATAAACTTAGATTGTGATTCGTTTACTCTACTTAATCCGTTCTCTTACAGAATGTCTCCATGTTAATTGGATATCCCTCAGGATGTTCAACTCCGGACAGAAAATAAGGATCCAGAAGGGAGACTTACCCCTGGGAATTATTATGTCTGCAATGGACATCGTAGGTGCGATGTACTGATCGTAAGCGGGCTTAACACTGGAGTTGTACTGCAGAAGGATGTCAGGAACGGTTCGACCACGCAAGACAGTGTCGCGCAGAATACGTCGAGAGAGACGTTCATCTGAGTCCGTGTCCACAAAAACCTTCAGATCCATTAGCTATTTAGATGAAAGGAGGGGAAGAGCAGATAGAGCCGACTATTTTGGTATATGGACGCAAACTATAGACTTCGAAGTGTAGTCGTAATAGTAGTAGTAGTTTCGCCGTGAACAAAAATGATTTGTTCACGGAAGTAAGTCCCTGTCATGTCAAAATCGAAGGTCTTTGAGAAGGCAGTTAAGATGCAGGATAGAGAGTGCTATACTACCTGATAATGCATTCTATTATTTTGTGCCCAGCAGAAACATTAAAAATTGTTCAATTCCCCCACGCATATAATTATAAACAAAGCCTTATTTTCTACTAATAACCCGAGGAAAACGGTAACGACGAGCGATCTATATTTATGGTCAACCAACTAGGATTTGTAAGCTGGTTCAGTCGCGTGTGTCTTTGTACGCAAACCTCTGGTGTCCAATTCAAGTTCTATAACGACAGCCGCAAAGGAATACAGAAAATGTGAGCCCGCCATTTGTCGATAACGGAGAAGACACAACCAACAACCGGCCAACGGGAAAGCGAACGCACGTGCATTGAGCCCGACTATCATACGAAGGTTCTCGACCTCTGCCCTAGATTGAGGACGCGAAACTAAATGGGTCGATCGTACCCTGTAACCTGATCGATGAGCGACATTCAAGGCTATTTCTGACGTTCGAAGATCACCTCGGAGTTCAAACTCGAAGGTAAAATAAATCGAACGGCTCTACTGGAAGTGACCTTCAGCGATGCTACGGATTGAGACCTGTAAGCCGATGACCGGTCGGTATGCTTAGTCACTGAGTCATCGTTTGGATGCCACGGTTTCCGCAGTTAGCATGAAGCATTAGTGTTCTAGGATTGCACATAGCTGAAAGCATAATTTTTTGGCTGGAGAAGATAAGTGAGGAGTCACGGCCGTCTTTTCGCCAAATAGCAAGTTAATGAACATACCCGTCTGGATATGTTTCTGAGTTTGACGAACATGATCTTTGCCAATAGAAGCGAATATGCGAGCCCAAAGAGTAACTGAGAAGAAGCAAATGGAATCGCTGAGAAATGTACCTCATATACCCGACGTTTCGGATTGCATCTCGGATCAAACACCAGAAACAAGAGCAGAAACTGCAGTTGCAGTGTTTATAGCATACAGTCGCTATGCTACTGCACACCTATGAAATAAACGGCTTCCCCCTATCGGGGATAGCTGCCCGCCTGGCATGCGGGTCGTGACCCCTTGAACTTTCATCAACCCTGTTGAACTTGGGCGTGATGATTACTCGGTCATCTGCCTCCCTGCCGCTGGCGTTAGAACACAAGTTTGCCTGTGTGCTCCCCGAGTGATGAATGGCTTTGGCCCAACGGAGCCTCAGTGTCGAATATAGACTGGGCAGGTCATTGCACTTTTTTATATACTGGGGATCTGTAAACCATGATTCAAGCAACTGGCGCCTCACACGATTGTCACATATCACGAGAATTTCAGCCTCATCAAATCTTAATATGTGGCTGGGTGTGGTCGAATGAGCCTCAACTTGGATATTGTCGCCATTTATTCACACTGCTGCCGCGTGTTCAGCAATTCGCGTCTTAAGAAGTGTTCCAGTTCCTCCGACGTAGTTGCTTTGCCCGCAACTGCACCAAATACTGTAGACAACTCTAGAAGAGATTACGAATGCGAGAGAATACTCGTATTCCAGGAATTTCTATTGGTAAAGGAGGCATACGGTCGATCACTGGAACAAAATTTATTTTTTTCCTGAGCTTTCGAGCTCGAAAGCTCAGGAAAAAAATAAATTTTGTTCCAGTGATCGACCATATGCCTCCTTTACCAATAGAAGAAATAACATTTTCCACCGATCACATCTGCTTCTTCTCAGTCACTGAACCTTTTAACGAGCATTCAGACCAGCACTTAACGTCAGACTGTTAACTGATTATTAGTGGGCACTGTTTGAATCAACTGCGGGCCAACTATTGCCCACAATCTGTGTGCTATTTGAGCCAGGGTTCGGAATGCCGGACAAGAATAATGCCGAATATGGAAAGCCGCCTTACTATTTTTGTGTATGGTGACCTGAGCCTGGTATAGTTGCCACCATTCAGTGGTGGTGGTAGCAGCGTCGGTGCGTCCACTAATAGTGATGGTTTCTGCTTGCTCCGTCATCTACCTCGTATTATAACCGAGCCCGAGAAAAGGACTTTGAGCTGCTCGTTTGTTGCTCATTATCTACCTCTGCGTGGCGGAATACAAGCAGGATCGCGTGACCTTTGTCTACATCCCTGTAGTTGGAGTCGTAGTGGAATAATCGTGCCCGTCGTCCTCTTCCCATCACGTGTATTACGTGGAGAAATTCCTGGTGTACCTGTACTTGATACGGCTGTGAATATACCTTATGTCAAGGACAGTATCTCCCACGAAGTAGCGGATCTGGAAAGCTCAACCCATTCTCTTATTCGGCGACAGAGACCGAAAATCAAAGGCCCAAGAGCCGTTTTCGTGTCTTGAAGAACGATGTCCTGAGTTGCCCTTCTCTTCGACACCGCTAGGGGGCCGCCGCGCCAGATTGAGGGCAGTACAACTGAGCTCATGAGGCGGATGACGGTGAACGTGCCCCTCCCACCCCAGTCGTCTTTCTTAGGTAGCCCGAGATATCGTCCAGATACAATTACAGCAAGTACCGATTGTCCCATTTGAGACGAAGGCGTTGTACTTCATTCGAATGATGGTCTTCAGGTAGCAACCTTCGCTCAACTTCAATGTGCAAAGTCTAGCATTCACACCCATAGAGGACTGACCGGACGGATGCACGGTACATGCGGATCCTCATGGCGACAGAGATGTCGCGTCGGATCCACAGGCGCTTTGAGAGGATTGAGAAAACCCGGTGAACAAAATCGACTCTGGAGACAATACCGTCCTTACTCTGTCTATTCGGTAGCATTCTCGCCCCGTGATATTTAAAGCTGTCTACTTCTTCAAGTTGACGGCCATCAATCTCCAGGGGTGTCTTGTCCTGGCTAGGGATGCAGCTCGAGAAAAATTAGGTCTTCTCGGTATTTACAGACAAGCCAGCCGACGTGACACTACAAACTGTAGCTCACCAGAGCTTGAGGCTGGCAGAGTGCCATCATTGGCGTGGTCAAGGTCAGTCAGCTGGCGTCCGGCGGCAAAATCAGCACCATCGAAACCATGTAGGGCCCTTCCGAGAATCCAGTCAATGACGTAGTTAAACATAATAAGCGAGAGGACGCAGCCTTGTCTAACAACAGACAGGATATCGAACGGTTTGGGAGATTGTTGTGCACCAGAACTCGTACGGCCTTGATCATGGTAAGGATTTTGGTCGGCACTCCATCGATTTCCATTTTTCGCTACAGGGACTCCTATGCCCGCGACCTGATGTGGAGGAGAAACCTATAAGCAATTCCAACCAACAGCGGCTTTACAGGGACTAGAAAGGGTTTAAGCGATGCATGCTAACGACCTGGATGAAATGCCAAGGTAGAGGAGACGAACTCAAGAGACACACCGATAGGCCTAACCAGTGAGTTAGTGGGATGAATCAATCGGCTGAGGAAACGCATAGATTGGACAGGGGGCAAAGCAACAAAGGATGTAAGCAAACGGATTAACATCGAAGTGCACGCCGTTAGAACAAAAAGGTTAGATGCACTAACAAGCAACGTCATAGGTTTTCTCTCTCCCTCACCGTCCCATCTTCCCCTTCGTGAAAGCGACCGCAAGCGTGCGCGATTGGTGGATAGACAAAACTGGCTTGGCAGCTGTTGGACAGTGAAGCTCGAAAATAGCGAAAGTTTGTCGGCACACGAGTAGGCGCGCGTTTGCAGACAGAAAGAGGAAAAAATAGTCCTAGGAAGAACTAGTAACGGAACTGCTGCATAAGTCAACTCATGCCTGTGATATAAGCTTTTTTCAGAGATCAGTCTGCCAAAGAACCGGAATTCTCGCGGCTCAAGTGCACAGTTTCCTGGCTGTACAAATAGGCTAACGTCAACCGACCTATGTAGGATTTTATCCACCAGAATTTCATTGACAAATATCGAGACTTCGTGTCGCACAGCCCTTGCCCAAACACTGCTGAGCATGAAATTAGGGAGAGGTCTCCAGGTAATGGCCGATATTGGGAAATCCACATCCAGCGAATAGTAGCAGAGGCCTCGGGGTAATATTAGAAGTCAGTTTATGGCAAACAATTGTTTTACAGACAGATTGATGGTGTGGCGATGGGCTCACCACTTGGGCCGTTTCCTGCAAATGTCTTGATGGGCAAGATCGAGAAAACGAGTCTAGGGGACACCATCAATGATCTTGCATTCTACGGTCGATATGTAGATGATTTCTTCTGTTTGACAGACTATAACGCTGACATTGACGCCTCGGACGCGAAGTTTAACAGCGCTCACCCATCGCTCAAGTTTTCTGCTGAGACTGAAGTGGACGATGAAATTGCGTTCCTTGATGTCCTTCTGCGAAGGCAAGAGGATGGTTTTATCCTACGCAGGGTTTTCCGAAAGAAAACCTGGACAGGACAATCCACTAACTTCCACAGTTTTGTCCCCCTCAATATAAAACAAAATCTGGTCCAGGGATTAGCAGCTAGAATACGACAGATCTGTTCTCTTGAAACTGTCGAAGCAGAACTCCAACAGCTGCAGCATACACTAATTGAAAATGGATACCCGGAAAGGTTCATCCTTAGAAATATTGGTGAACGCGCCAAAAAGCCTGTCACCTTAACTGCAGAAAAGAAAGACGTGCTCATAAGACTGCCTTTCTTAGGCGATGCAACCAGCGAGCTGGTCAGGCAACGCTTGAGGACTGCAATTACAAACGCTTTCCCAGCGGCAAACTTACGGGTACTCTTCATGAACTCTCCCCTTCTACGATTGGGAGGTAAAGACAGACTCCCTTTGAAGGCCACATCAATGTGCATTTACTCTTTCACTTGCTCCTGTGGAGCGGGATACATCGGCCGTAAAACGAGGCGTCTCGAAAAGAGGGTACGTGAGCATATACCGACCTGGCTAAGTAAAGGTGAAACTAGATCGATCTCGAGTGCTATTCTCGCACATCTAGTCGATACGAACCATCGAGTCGATACTAACGAAGTCTTTTAGGTGGTCTACAGGACACTATTTAATTTTTCCAAAGGCCTACGCCAACGGATGCTTGCAACAGCCGAAGCAGTAGCCATAAGGCTAGCAAATCCAGTGCTGTGTTGTCAGAAGACTCCGACACAAGCTCTGTCACTTCCATGGCCTAAACCGACACCAGGTGGCGATAGGATTTCGCCCCTACCAACAAGCGACAATCCTTCAACCAACACGCTGACATGGCCTACATGCGCAAACTGATATAGTCCGCGTTGGCCAATCAGCGCCCGTGTTAGATAGTTATTGATTTTTCTACCTATTCAAACTTTTATTGTTATGTACAGCGTGAATTTCCCTTGCAAATGTTTGGTCTGATGAAGAGTTGCTGAAAACAATTGTTTGCCATAAACTGACTTCTAATATTAACCATGGGAATATTTGCGGAGCTTCGGGATAAGTTACAACTATACAATTTCTACCTATGCTTTTCTGATATTGCATCTATGCTGCTTGAAAATGTAGATGTGCTGACGAATAGTTAGTTATACGGACGGATTGCGGCATTTTTATTCACTCATTAGACGAAATACTGCAAGTCGGGAAAAAGAAGGACCACAGATAAGTGTTTGAAGTTCAATAGGTTCTTCGGGAAAGAGAATTTTTATTTTGTGAATTTTCGAAGCTGGAGACCCCGCTTCGTCTTCAGACGTAGGGAAAAGTGAATGCAAAAACAACTATCAGTTAACATTTTAAATTGTAGGAAAATCAATAATGCAGTGGCATGGGCTGCTGCAGTGTGTTTCTTTCTGTTCGAATAGGTTCGCGTCTCGCCCATTTCTGTTTGAGACTTTTGTACGAACAGTCCAACTCGACATGTCTGCTGATGCATGAAGTGTCCGAGTGCGCTTCTAGGAATTCACGTCCTTTCTTGGAAGAACAGGTAGCGACAATACGAGTTTTTTCCCATGCGAACTTGTGTTCAGTGTCTACGCAATGCATGGCGACTTCAGAATGACGTTTTAGTCTATTTACCGCTAATTGATGCTCATGAATGCCTACAAACCAACTTCTCATTCAACAACCAATACTACCAGCAACTGAAAGGAACCCCTATGGGATCACCTACAGGGTGCCCCACAAAAAACCCCTAAGTTTGTGATTGTTACGGCGGCCGGACCGTCCATGCCGTCACGATCGATGGCGGAGAAAACAGAACACCTGGGCCACATCCGAAGTGAAGCCGCCCCCGTTGGTTCGCACCCGCATTCATGTCGCCCACGCCATGTTCCGCTCAGTGGTGAGGAGCACCCACACAACGTGGGTGGTGGTCGCAGAGGAGAAGATTCTAAAATGCCCACCTGCGCACCATATGCCAGGAATATTCTGGAAAGACGTGTAGACCCATGCCACAGCTAAGCAATTTCCAGCGCGAGGTCATCGTCCTATTCCGGAAAGAACATCCAACATGGGGGTTGCAGAAATGTCGGAACATTTTGCCTAAATTTTTTGGTGCCATTACAACTGACCAGTTTAGAGGTGTCGCGGCTGCATTCAAACAAGGTGGATCACCTGTAGCAAAGGTGCGTAAGCCTGGTAGTGGCACTTCCTGCAGGCACGATTCCCCAACAAGGCGAGCAGTCTTGGAACTTGCCGTTACTCCACCAGATCATCACAGAAGACTTTCAAGTCAACGTGAAATTTGTAAAGAACTGGGATTGTCAAAAGGGTATGTGCACAGAACAATTGCAAAATCCAATGTAAAATGTTTTCGATGTATTCAATGCCATGTTTTAACTGAAGCACACCAGCAAGCTCGAAAGACAAAGTGTGATGCCATGCTTCAGCGCTTCGGTGAAGGAGAAAAATGGAAACAAGTGTGGTTCTCAGATGAATCATCATTCTGCTTGTCTGCACCACTGAATAGGCAAAATGAACGCATATATCGTGCAGTGGAAGTCAAAACTGATATTCCTGATGAAGATTTGCTGGTGGAGATAGACGGGCAGCAAAAATCTATCATGTGCTATGGTGCTGTTTCCTGGCAAGGCAAAACAGACCTCTATTTTATTGAAGGAGATGCTGCTGGGCAGGAAGGTGTTGCACGGAGTCGGAGAACGAAAAAACTGTAAATCAAGTTGTTTACAGAGAGGAGATGTGCCCGCAGATGTTTACAGATATTGATCAAGTAATGCAGGGAGAACCCTGGACGTGGCAGCAAGATGGTGCAAAGCCACACACTGCCAATGACACTGTCGCCTGGCTCCGAGTTAACACTCCAGATTTCATCACACCCCAGCAATGGCCATCCAAGAGCCCTGACCTGAATGTAATGGACTTTTACATTTGGAGTGTACTCTTACAGGAGGTTCAGAGACGAAGAATAGGAATCACTGATATTGAGTCAATAAAACATGTGTTGATGGACACATGGAACAACATCCCTCTTGATGTCATTCGCCGAGCAGCTCAGAGCTGGATGGATCGCTTACGTCGCTGTTCTGCAGTTAATGGACAGCATTTTGAGCGGTATCTGTAACTTGTTATTAGGTAACAGTTTATTAATTACACAATAAAGTTGTTAGTTATAATTGTAATCAGTATTGTAAACAGTATAAACATTATCATAAATTTAGGGGTTTTTCGTGGGGCACCCTATATATCAGGCTTTCTTGCTGAAGTGACAATGCAGAGGCTCGAGGCGATAGCACTTCCGCTAGCCAACCCTAAGTTGTGGCTACGATACGTTGATGATACCTTTGTTACCGTGAGGAAGGACTAACTGGAACATTTACACAACATACTCAACGCCACACTTCCAGGAATTAAATTCACACTCGAAAAAGAATCCGACGCTAAGCTCCCGTTCCTCGATGTCCTGGTACAACGACAATTCGATGGATAATTACGCACAACTGTTAACCGCAAGGAAACGTATGCCGAAGTCATCCTAAACTATTAGAGCAACCATCCTAGCTCTCATAAAAGGAGCACTGTCAACAGTCTGTTAAATCGAGCCAAAACGCATTGCTCGGACAAACAAGGCTACCAGGAAGAACTGAATTACCTATTTGAATTATTCTCCCAAAACGGTTATCCACGAGAATTCATACGTCGCTGTGTGAGACAACAGTCGTTAACGAAAAAAGATTCAGGCAATATCAGTCAGGCGTCATATACCTGGCGTAGCCTTCCTTACATCAAAAACGTCGCCGAACTTGTTGCCAGACATTTGAGGAAGCGTCACATACGGGTAGCCCATAAACCAATAGTGACATAACGCACCCAATTGGTACATCCTAAGGATAGGGTGAACTATTTAGACAGGAAAGGAGTTGTCTATAAAATCCCATGTGGATCATGTGATGCGGTTTATTGTGGCCAGACCGGAAGACCCGGCTCTGTGCGCATTCATGAGCATCAATTAGCGGTAAACAGACTAAACCGTCATTCTGAAGTCGCCATGCATTGCGTAGACACTGAACACAAGTTTGCATGGGAAAAAACTCGTATTGTCGCTACCTGTTCTTCCAAGAAAGGACGTGAATTCCTAGAAGCGATGCACTCGGACAGGTACGTAAGCCCACGAAGAAGAGCGTGCCGCAACCCTCACAGACATCAGGTCGAGCCTAGGCTAGCACTACTTGAAAAATAAACAGCCGCAGTCTCCTGGCCTTTTTCGGCGCTCCCTTTCGATTAGTTTCTCCATCGTCATGATTAAAACATGACACTTTTACGCTCTCTCACACACCCTCTCTGGTCAAGTCCGTTATAATCACCGGTATTATGCCTGCAATAACTCAAAATGTTCGAATATCGGTGCACGCTGGATTTCTCTACCCCCTAGTTTGGAAAGCCTCTACCAACGCTGATTAACCTCGCTCCCTTGCCTTTTCGGTTTCAGTTAGCCTTGTTCAGAAACTTCCGTGTTCACCACAACGGGGACGCCGACAGGGCACAGCTAACAACCACACATGGTGTCAGTCTGAGCATACTACTGTCATGAATCGACCTAGTCGGACACCGAACGCAGGCTTCATTTAAAACCTATTAAAGGTCATTCGCTCGCAGTTTACAATCTTTTATGGTGTTTGTGGTTGTTATTTTGAGCCCAGTGGATTGAATATTGAAGTCAACAACGCCTACATTCACACGCACCCTATTTCCCAATTATCGCTTATCATCCTGCAGCGACGAGCACAATTTGAGTTGACCCAAGTGTGGCGGGATTTGAACCAGCGCATCAGAGAAAGCCTTTGCCGGAGGCTAATGCTCTACAGCTAAGCTACAAACGCCCGCTTCACGCCATGAGTTTAATCACACTTGGATCGATATTACCCGCTCAACTTTTCGCTCATATGGAATCCACCAATACGGGAGCAAGTTGACTGCCCAAGCAGGATTTCCTAAGCAATCATCTAGAATCCACCAGAATGACTACTAGGCTGGCTTAATTATGAAGATGGTTTGGCAGATTTGCTTAATTTGAGTTGACCCAAGCGTGAAAAACTCTACGCGTTTTGCGGGATTTGAACCCGCGCATTGGAGAAAGCCTTTGCCGGAGGCTAATGCTCTACCGCTAAACTACAAATGCCCGCTTCACGTCATGAGTTTAATCGCACTTGGATCGATATTACCCGGTCAACTTTTCGCTCATGTGGAATCCACCAATACGGGAGCAAGTTGACTGCCCAAGCAGGATTTCCTAAGCACACACACACACACACACTTGGGTCAACTCAAATTAAGCAAATCTGCCAAACCAACTTAATAACGAGCACAATTGTATGGCTGTCCCAGGTGATTGACAAATAGTTCGACCGTCGGATTCGACAGCAAGTGCAGTGATTTGCACATGAATTAGATTATGGTGATAGTTGACCCGCGCTGCCCCCCAGCACTCTCCACCTCTCCCTTCCCCCATCTGGGCCTAAAGTCATGACCGATTCAAAAAGAGCGGAGTCGGGAGAGGGCGCAGCTGGAGTCGCGCCTAAGCGTGCCACCACACTTGGCTCGGAGGTCACATCAACCCATTACCTCCCATAATTTAACCACTTTGATTTTTGTTATGAAACTTGGATACCTACGGTTTTTCAAACTTGTATAAAAATTAATCAAGGGCGAATTTTTTTAAAATCTCATGTGGATATCAGAGAAATATACCTAAGAGATATAGCGCGAAGGTTAAATATGCGTATATACAGACAGATAATTACGAAAGCTCTTAATTTTTAAGTGATCTCATATGAGATCACCGAGAGGTGATGGGTTAAGAAAGAGCCACTGCCACTTGCCTCCCAGTCCACCAGTCAGCCACTCCGCACAAACACACACTGGCCCAAGTTGTCCCGTCCGTCGTCAAACTTCGAAGTTATGGTCTTTAACGCACCATGAGAGTGAGGAAAGGGCGCCAAAACGACAACCCCACCCTCTATTTCACGCGCAGAGACTGCACCCCGTAGAACAGCAACGCTACCATTCACAGTCATCATTCAAAGAATAAGCAAACCGTAGTAGCGGCAACCACCGTTGATTACGATGAGCGAACTATCCCCATCGCGTGTCAACACAGTCCCGCCTACACTTAGTCATCGCAGAGGTCCTATCGATACATGCCCTAAAATAACCCACACATCACGCATACGGTGAATTTGGTCTCAGGCAGGGCGCATCGCATGCGCGCCTGTTCACCCCCAAATGAGCCACGCAGCTGTCACGTTGGGAGCAAAATGGGAACCACGTGGGTTAATTCATATTACGGCAAGTGCGCCTGGTAGAGGGTTCTAGATTGATTGCTTAGTAAATCCTGTTTGAGCCTACTGCATCAGAATTGGTAGATTCCACATGTTGCAGCAGGTGGGGTGGGTAACTTAACTCAAGAGTGATTAAACTCGACACGCTCGATGGGTCCTCGTAACTCAGTTGGCTATCTCGTTTGTTGTACTGAAGCATTTTCCCTCTTGTAGTGCGTTCGAATCGCATCGAGACCGCGGAGTTTTTCATAATCATGAATTATTAAAAAACGGTCCAAACCCCTTATTAACAGTCATTAATGACACACATTAGTCGGACTGTTCAGGATCTCTACGAAGGACTTTAAACGTTGTCACATATGCGTGTAGTACGGGTCTAATGGGGACACCCGCCACGTAAGCGACAACGCGTTGTGTATCACGACTACGTAGCGGAAGGGCTTAGACAAGTCACTGGTGCATGAGTTTGGGAAAAGAGAGTAAGGCCGGCAATTGAGCAACATTCCCACGGCAAATCAGCGAATTCCAATTAGCAAGACAAAAATTAACGGTTGTAGTACGGTACCCTTGGACTGTTAACGCCTCCTGTTGTTTGAAACAGCCAAATATGGTGTTAGCTCGGCCCGAAAGATTCGCTACAACAAAGGCCAGGTTTTCGCTTCACGGCACCCTGCATGCACTGCGCTAGGTCTGGCTATCAACTACCGGCGAGTGGAAACGGACCAGAAAGAATGAATATAGAAAGGGGCCAAGGGAACATACCTTTGTCAAATTCGGCCAAAAGAACGACAGAACGCCCTCAAAGATGACCACGTTGGCACCGTAAAGTGTACGCTGCAGGGGAAAGGAAAAACTATGAAAAATTTATTTGGTACACCGATAGTTTAGGTAGTATTAATTGATTTTTTAATTGCCAGGAAGACAGCCCAGCCCCGTTGGGATAGAAGTAATATTACATCCCACGACACATGGAAAGGCATACATAGAGATAGAGAAAGCGACTTTCGCAACACCGACCAGAAAAAAACAGACTATCGAACACTCCCCCCTCCCCCCTACCTAGAAGAGGAAGGGGGGAGGGGGACAAGTGTCATGGTTTCACAATCAGCAGAACAAAGGCAAGGGTTGAATACCCGATACAGCGAAAACTGTCGTGGACTGCGAATTTCTAGGAAGTCTAACTGAACTCTGTGGTTCAAAGTGCACAGTCAAGGACCGGCACACACAAAGTTGTGACCGGACACAACCTAAGGTGCGCGACAGCCATTGTCACCATGTGCAAATTAAGTCGAGATCGCCCTATGCTCTTCAGTGTTGCATTTCGATGTAAATAGGGCGCCAGATTCGAAAGCATGATCTTGAAGTTGTGGGAATGTTACGTAACCTTGATTGTAAAAATCAGTTGTGTCTGACCCACGTGTACAACACCTAAAAAAGATTTAAAACGTTGGAAATTTTATATTACGAAAGCGCGATGTCCTTTATATAGCTGGAATTTCAACGCATCACAGGACATGGGCTTGTTTGATCATAACTATCGCAAATGGTATTTTTTTGCATAAGAGAAAAAAAAATCAAACTTTCTACTGACCAAAATGCAAGTGAAAAGCAATGATGAAGTGGGTCGACAACAACCTCATGTCCAAATTAACGACTTGAGGTGAATGGGTAAGGTCAACATCATCCTAAGTCGCAGAACTGATGGTAGCATCTGAAGGAGCGTTTATCGAAAGAAAACCTGGTCTAGACGGTATACGAACTTTGACAGTTTCGTACCCCTTCAACAGAAGAGAAATCTAGTTAGCTGCTGAATGCAAAGGGCTATAGAAATTTGCTCGGCAGACAGTATTGATGAGGAGCTCAAGAAAATCGAGGACCTACTGCGTGAAAACGGGTATCCTGAGAGATTTATTACAAGGAATATGGCGGAGAAACAAATAAGAACCACTGCACCTACTGTAGAAAAGAAAACACTATTCCTCAAAGTCCCCTTTCGAGGGGACGCAGCAAGTGAACGGCAGAAAAGACGTCTTAACCAAGCTGTTACAAGGACCTTCCCAGCAGCCAGAGTTCAGCTATTATTCTCAACCAATCCAATCTTACATGAGGAAGGTAAGGATAGGTTACCAGCTCAGATCACCTCAATGTGCATCTACTCTTCCACTTGTTCCTGTGGAGCAGGTTATATTGGTCGTACGAGCCGGCGCCTATCGAAAAGAATAAAAGAACACCTCCCAGCATGGTTGAGAAAAGGTGAAGTCAGGAGCATAAACAGCTCTACTCTGGCGCACATAGTCGATTCCGGACATCGGGTGGACCCCAACGAAGCCTTCCGGGTGATTTATAAGGTCTCACTAAACTACCCCAAGTCCCTGAATCAGCGTTTGTTAGCAGCAGCAGAAGTAACCACTATACGGTTGAGGAAACCGACCTTGTGCGTGCACAAAATAACCTCCTGCAAACTCCGAGCTTGGCATCGCCAATGGTCACTGAACTGCATGCACTTTTCCGCGCTTTCTTTCTGTCCTCCCACCTCCCCTGGGCCGGCTTCAACAAACCCTCACAGATGCGTCACCAACCCCCTATTATCGACCCCCCCCCAACCTCCCTCGCCTATGCCTATGACCAAGCTGCATGTAATGGCGAACGCAAATGACCGCATTTTTACCTTTGGTCCCCTTCGCATATAAATGTAATGGTCCGATGAGAATTTGTAGAAAGCTTACACAGGCTTGCCAACTGCTCTTTTAAAATGATTAAAATGTTTAACATTTTATATTACGAAAACGCGGTGTCCTCCATATAGCTGGAATTTCGACGCATCAGGGGATATAGACTTGCTTGATCATAACTATCTAAAACGATATTTTATTTGCGCATAAGAGGAAAAATTCAAGCTTTCTAATGACCAAAACGCAAGCTTAAAGCAATGATGAAGCCTCATCCCAAACACGACCTTAAATCAAACGACTTCAAGTGAATAGGTATCGGAAGCCAGAAGAAATTAAGTAGTCATATAATTGAGTCATTCAGAATTAACGAATAACTTAAGAATGTCTAAAGATCATTAACAGATTTTCTACTATTGCCGCACATGTAACGAGACCCAACGAAAGAGGGAATATTAACGACAGCAAGACAACTATTCAGTTGTTCGGAAAATACTGTCCAATTTCAGAAACAGTTATTCTTGAAAAGTGTAACACTACGTATGTTAGAATTGGTCAAAGGGTGATCCCTGAACATCGATGGATCTCTGTTATCGGTCAGTAAGGTCACTTATGCTTCGTCGACAAAAATTCACCAGCTTTGCCGCTAAGAAATGTTTGAATTGAGTTGATGCTGTAAAAAATATCTAGATGACTGAATAGATGATAGTCAGTGATAGTCGGGTGAATATGGAGAATGTGCTCAGGCTTTGTATCCCAAATCATTGATTATTTGCAGTGTTATCCTGGCCACATGTGGTCGGGAAGGGAAATCGAACCACACGGATTCACTAGTGCAGGTTTCATTTTCCCGAAGCGTTGCTGGTAGTAAACCTCAGCTCTGATACTCTTAATAGCTTTAAGAAAGCCGTAATGGGCAGCAGAAGTAACAGACCATCCCAATATCACCATAAACTTCGTCCGGTGCAACTTTGGTTTCGGGAAATGTTTGGATGCTTCGCTATGACCAAGCCATTGCTCTGATCGTTTACAGTTGCCATAAAAATATCAACTTTTCGTCACACGTCCCTATTCGAGCAAAAAATGGATAGCTCGAGTTTCACAGAAGGAGCGTTTAACATGCCTCAAAACGCCAAACTCTTTGCTTTTCGTTGAGCTCATGTGAAAGTAGTCTATCGAGCTTTTTGATCTTATCATTTGCATCAGGTTGTTGTTGTTGTACTAGCTTACTCCCTTAACCTAGTTTGCCAGCAATACATGTTATAACATTTTTAAGAAAGATGAAGGGATAGATATGAAAGAATAAAGAGAAAGGTATAAAATGTTTAAGAAAGATGAAGGAATTCGGCGACTTTGTCTGGGCGAAGCCATAGGTCCTCAGGCGTGAGGTCTATAGGGTTGGCTGGGCAGTTATACCGGACTCAAATTGGTGAGGAAAGAGTGTAGTAGATGCTGCGCAAGTCTACTGTCGTGTTAAACTAATTCACACGCAAGTCACCGTTCCTGCACCACTCTCTTCTGGAGCGTACGGTGGAAATAATCGAAATCGATAGTCGAACCGTCAGAACTCCCGGCGAACCCTCCTCCTGTTTGCATTAACTAGCTACCATCACGCAAACATTCGGTTGGCGTACGCGCCATCTGTCAGGCACACCAAATCAACGACAGTAGGTCAATTGACAGTTTGACCGTCGTTCTCGATGATGCCCACCACGCGCTTAAAGTACGCGGTGAATCCTGCGGGATTATAGCGAAAGTAGATATGCAGAGAATCTACCTCACTTGCACACCGGGACCCGGTGAAATGCAACATGCCAATCACACACCATACTTGAACTTCCTCCACAGCCATCGCTCTCGTTCACTCGCACGCTTTCTCTCCAGCCTGATTGAAAGAAGTTAACACTGGAGCTGGCTTCGCTCCTGCACACGTTTGGCCTTATCTAACAAGCGTTGTTTCTTTGGGCAGAGCCAGACTTTATATTTATTTGACTCCTTTTTTATTAACTACGGGTATTCGCTGTTTGAGAATCCTTTGACTCTGTATCCCATTTTAACGCGTACTATACCAATTTTTGTTATCATCGGGAATTGAGCTACGCGTCGCGACGAAATGCAGAGTCAAACGAGATACTCAGCCAAATAGCTTTGCCGAGACACAGTAGGCTCATTAGCATTTTCACGATGGAGGTAGGGTCTTCCGTTTTCATCGTAGATACAGAAAAAGTCTAGGAGGCCAGCTTGCTTGTTGCACCACTCGTAATTTTACAAACGTTGGCGTTTACAACGGGCATTGCATGTAAAGCGTCCATCCCATCTCAGGCGACCGCTCAGCTAGGCAGTAGCCTGTTGCTGGCGGTGGGGGTAGAGAGTGCGGTCGACCCTCAGTGCATTTATTTCCTCACTTTAAGTAATCTGATGCACTTGAAACTATCGCGGTGCACTAGAAGCCTTGGTTTGGACGGTTGCCGACTGACGGGATAACTTGGACACTGCTATCGGTCCAGTATGTAGGGTGTTGTTTGGAGTGGTTTCCTGGGGGCTGATAGTCCGGCTCAATGGCTCCTTCTCAATGTGACCGTTATGGCGCTCTCAGGCGGGCGTCCACCTAGCGAGGTGTGCTGTTGGTACGCGTGTTGAGTGTTTGTCGCGCCAGCCAACTGCGCCCTCCCTCACCTCAGGTTTTCTTGACTTTTGTCTTGACATTGGGTTCAGGTGTGGGAATGGTAAGAGAGTGGGGTAAATTCTCCGCGATTTTATTTTCACCATAGCCCAGCGGAAGTCGTCGCGTTCGCCTTCAGCTCGTTGAAGGTCCCGGTGAACATCGTTGTTGTTGTTGTACTAGCTTACTCCCTTAACCTAGTTTGCCAGCAATACATGTTATAAAATTTTTAAGAAAGATGAAGGGATAGAGATGAAGGAATAAAGAATAAAGAGAACGGTATAAAATGTTTAAGAAAGATGAAGGAATTCGGCGACTTTGTCTGGGCGAAGCCATAGGTCCTCAGGCGTGAGGTCCGTAGGGTTGGCTGGGCAGTCGAAGAGGTGGCATGTTGTGTGGAAAGGCAAGAGGCAGTCAGGACAATTGTCTGTGACGTTGTCAAAGCATGAAGTGAGACGGCTTTTGAATGAATTCAGCAGCGTGGAGAAGCCGGATCGCAGCTGGGATAGCCTGGTTTTAGCGTTTCTGGACAGGTTGGCCCTACGTTCTCTGGCCATGACGTCGGAGACCGGCGGAGGAGCGTTGAGGACTCTGTTGGGTTTATAGCTGCTGATGGCTAGCTCGACAGTTTCGGTGTGGATACGCTTAACGAGGTCCGTTATCGGTAGATTAGTGGGGTACTCCGAAGCGTGTGGGCCGTACGCGTCTATGGTAGACTGCTTCATGCGTCTAGCAGGTGGGGGGCGCGTTAAAAGGCGATTGCCCGGATGTTCTGGGTTATGAGACTGCGCAATGTAGATTTTTGCCTGCATGATGGAGTGAACCTTCAGAGGCAGGACTTGAGTTTCCTGATACAGGTGATCTACATTGGTCATGTTAACACAGCCCGTGGCGATGCGGAGAGCAGCGTTCTCAACGCGTTGGACTTTCGCCCAGCTGGTATCGCTTAACAGTGGGGCGAAGATGGCTGATGCATGCTCAGTCGTTGCCTTGCCTGTTGCCCGGTATGTCGTGACTAACGTCTCAGTGTCCTGGCCCCATGAAGAACCTGCCAAGGCTTTTAGGATGTTGAGCTTGGCTTTAGCTTTGCTGGCTTGGATGTCAGCATGGCGGTGTAGAGCCAGCGTCGGGTCGAGAGTGAGGCCCAGGAGTTTAGGATACTGGCATAAGGAAATGTCATCACCCTCCACCTTAATTGGAGGATGGGATTTGTATTCTTTGGGGTCCGGAGTGAACAGAGTTACTGAGGACTTGGTCGCGGATAGTTTCAGTTGCTTATCGTCTAGGTGCCGGACTAAACTGGGGATGTAGTTATTTAAGGCATCGGCAGCCATGCGAAAGTTTGGGTGAGAGGACAGCAGGATGATGTCATCAGCGTAAGTCACCATTTCGACTTCAGGGGGGGGGATTCGGGAGGTCAGCCATGTAGATGTTGAATAGCGATGGCGAAATGACAGAACCTTGAGGGACTCCTGTCCTAGAGTTGCGGGCTTTAGATAGCGTACCTGAGAATTCGACTCGCGTTTGTCTGCCACGGAGATAGCAGTTCAGCCATCTGCAGAGCTCGTTCGGTAGCGACGAATCCATGAGGGATGTCATCAAGGTGTCAATGTTAACCGAGTCAAAAGCTTTATTAAGGTCGAGGGCGACCATTACTGTTCTGTCTGCAGGTTTCGTTTTGTTGAAACCACATGCAATGCGGTCCGTGACACGTTGTAGGGCTGACGTCGTAGAGTGGAAGGCTCTGAAACCGTGTTGGTGTTCTTGGAGGTTGGCATGTCTATTGAGCGAGGGGAGAATAAGACGCTCAAGTATTTTCACGGCCGGGCTGAGAAGCGAGATCGGGCGGTAACTGTCAGAGACAGCGGAGTCTTTACCTGCTTTGTGGCTGGGGAGGATATGAGCCATTTTCCAGATAGCTGGTATATGGCACGTGGCTAGAGACAGATTAAACAACCTGGTTAAGAATGCGACACCTCTGGGGCCTATGTGTTTTAGGTGTACAATCGTAATGTCGTCCGGTCCAAACGCCTTAGAGTTCTTAGCACGCTTAATCGCGGTTGTGGTATCATGAGCTGAGAACTGGAGCGGCATTAATAAAGGTTTGCACGACCTGTGTTTGACGATCCTCGAATTCTTCGAGGATTTATGGACCGCAACCGTGGTGAATTGCACATTGAATTGGTTGGCAATGTCTCTGTCGGTCTTCTTCGGTATACCATTGAATTTGATAACCTGGTTGGGAGGAGCAGGTGCCCCTCTACCGATGGATTTGATTGTTTGCCAGAACTTGCTGGTATTGGTGCGGCTGGAGAAAGTGGCTAGCTTTTCTTGCCATATGGTCCTCTTGTGTTCATTGACCAGTCGGGAGATCTCTAAGGTCATGGCCGGTAACGACGGGTGCTGAGGGTTTTGAGCTCGGATGACGTCACGCTCTCTTGATAAGGTGGCCGCATCGGTAGGGTATCCTGGGATGGGATCAAAGACCTTGCCCGCGGGAATGTTGTGCTTAGAGGCAGTATGCATGATGTGGTTGAAAACCGACACACCTTGGCGAACATCTGGAGGGAAAGGGGCCTGGTCAAAGAGATTCTCAGTTTCACTAAGGAAACCGGGCCAGTTGGCTTTACGTAGATTCATAAAGCACTTGCGAGCGTTACGAATCGGGGAAGCATGTGTGCTGATTGTGATAACTATCGGGAGGTGGTCAGAGCTCAGTTTGCATAGACAGTCCCATGAGGAAGATAGTAATAGGTCGCAACTGACGATGGAAATGTCCGGGCTAGCGCAAGTACCTGAATGAGGGAGTCTCGTGGACGTTCCATCCGTCGGTCGGTCGGACACCATTGAAATACTTACATCAAATGGCTCAGACATTTTTGTGTGGCTTTTCTTCAACAATTGTTTTCTTTATAAGTTCACTGTCAAAAACGTATGACGGTCCTCGACCTTCTTCGTCTCATGGCTATGATTGCCACAAGAGAATTCCTAAAACTACCTCCTTACTATCCGATCACCGGTGAACCCTACTCTGCGTGCACTGTTAAAAGCGGCGGCCATTTCGTTGGCATTACGACGGAGTCTGAACAGATGGAAGAAAGGTAAAGGCACCTCTATTCTTTTTTGTAGTCTTCAAAATTGTACTTTGAAAGAAGTACTGGGAAAATTATTAAAGAGCACACATGGGTATTTATGCATGTAAAATATTGTAAAAGACACTACAAAATAGCAATATAAGTTAGCTGAAAAACCAGCTCCTATTTTACGAACACCCTGGTGCTTTTCGTGGGCTAGTTTTGTCACACATCATAAGACTTTCGGAAAACGTGCCCGTGTTCTGATATCCTGCAACATACATATTTTTAATAACCTTATGACTTCCGCTGCAGTGTTTTAAACGGCCTTGATAGAAAACCCCGATTTTATGACTTCCTAGGGGAACATCAACCAAATCCCTTTAAGCATCATTGACAGGAACAATATTAATACCGAAGAGGAAGACTAGTCACTAGCGACTGCTGGCCCAGAAAACCGACCGTCAATAAGATGAATGCCTCCTGCCCACCTCCCGCCCTCCAACGCGCATCCGGGAGTGTCTCTTAATCCATCCAACATGCTGAGTCATAAACCAGCATTAGTCAGACGGGTAATTCAGATACGCAGCAGATATTTTCTGTGCTAGCGCACTCTGGTTCAATGCTCGTTGTCCGTTCAGATAAGAAGGGTATTCGCATAGCAAGGTGATAGCAACTCAAGAGTGAGATTCTTGCACATCGTAAAAAAACCTTGCCTCTTACAAGGGGGACAAAAGAGCACTAAAAATCAGTAGATCCGCTACAGCTGGGACAATGAAAGACTTATGGCCAACAAAGTAGTTGAAGTTACACGTAAACGTACACCAACAGTCGAAAGCTCCACAGCCGACTTTAAGTTACTATCAGGGCCTTTAAAATCGGCCTTTCCTCTATGTGCGTCGATTGGCCTAGTCTGCTTCTTATATAATGAACTAAACTAAATTTTTTCTGATTTGAACTACAACAATGGGGTTATCCTACTAGAATCCACTTGAAGGAAGTAAAATGTACGTGAATTTTGCAAGTTATTCTCCGATGGTTATCCATGATGTGGCAGTTTACACCCATTATGTATCGTTTGTTATCTTCCGGTGTTATCTGTTCCGTGTATCCCTTTCTAGTTGCGGTGAAGGGGGAATTTTTCCTGAAAATTTCGGAATTCAAATTTTAAAATAAAGGCTATCTTTACGTCAAAAAGGGTTCAATGCCTATTCAGATGAGGCCGAAGAATTCTATCTAGTTGCTATTGCGGCAGTCCAAAGCACTGCCAATAGTAGCGAATATTCGAGTCCCAGGAAGCAGTTCAGAAGACGAAGATGCGATCACTGGAACAAGAGTTTTATTTGCCTTATCTGCGCATGTCTCAGACCTGTTTACGATTACCTATGACTAAGGATTCCCGACGGAATCCGAAACGTCAGGCAAATAAAACTCTTGTTCCAGTGATCGCATCTTCGTCTTCTGAAGTCCAAAGCAGGCCTGACGAAAAAGACGAGAGAAGGAGAAACTGAAGATCAAAAGCCACACTATCTGATAAAAGTGCCGAGTTCATACTTCTGTATTCTTATACGAAGCGCGTGGTAGATGTGCGGGATCAGGGCACGGGAGGCGTTATTGGGCTTACGCTTTCCCAATAAATGCCGAACATGTGGGGCACGTGGTGGCATGTGTAGATGCAGGCTCACACCACACCAGGCAGCTGCGCCCGATGCCGGATCCGGTCTTCTTGACTTTGTCTTGACACCAGGCTCGGGCGGGTGAGGGAAGACAGAGTGTGCTACCTGCAGAGCAAGCCTACAATCACTTGAAACTAAAGCCACTGTTTCTGTGCCATCCTGCTGTGCAGCACACGGTAGACCTCGTCGAAATCGATGGTCAAACTTAACCAATCGTTCATCATGTCCGAGGTCAGAGTTACAGGTGGCAATTCACTGCTTTCTCATAAGCACCACTCGCCGATCAACTGCGCGTTAACTTGTATGAGAAGATCCAAGTCAATGTTGCAAAATAAATTACAAGCTAACGCGTACACGACCTGGAAACCGTAAATTGTCCCATTATTACAGGCAGACGTTGTCCCGTCTCACGAGGTATACGGAAAATCCCTACCTAACATGCGGGCGGTAAACAAATCAGTTAATCCACTAGTAATGCATAGTTGAATAGGATATTAATACGGCCTTAAGGAGAGCGGGACGATGGAGATTTCGGCGGTCGCATCATTACAGTACTGCGACATTGTAACTGTTGTCCAACACAATCCCACAACTTTCTACTAGTGTGTAGGGGAGAAGGTAGAGATGTACCCCTTAAGAACCAGTTACTGTAAAATAGGCTTCCTCCACCTGGGTGAGATACGGTTTACCTGGACGACAGGAGAACTATGGTCAATCCGCACTGACGATAATTTTTAAGAACCATTTGAATTACACTAGATGACCGAACTTATGCAATAGCATGAGCAATAAATGAATGATGAAATATGAATGAGTAGTTTAGCGTACATATGATTTTCCTATTTTGATTTGTCGATTGGATTTCAGGCTCAGAAAGTCCTTAAAAAGAAAATTGCATGCTCAGTGTCGTATATTGAAGGAAAACAGGCAGGATTTGAGCGAAATCGGACATTTTCGGATATGCCAAACATATCCTATTCTATCTATTAGGACAGAATAAAACCCCTTATTTCTGTGCATTACGTTATAAAAGACCACTAATACAAGCAGGTTATGATCCAAAAATTCCTTCCTTAAAGCCGAAAATCTGATCTTAAGTCAATTAAAATAAGGTAGTGTCAGGAAACACATTGTTTTCCGGGAACAAAGCACGAAATAAACTTGAAAACCTTTGTTTTCGTTTTTGAAACTTTTGCCGCAAAATTAGATAAAAACTTGTTTGGCCTTATCCTGTTTTACCACTACGGAAATTGGGATCGCAAACAAAACAATCTATATTAAATTTGAAGTATGTGGCAAGACAACTTTTTATAATAAATTTTCCGTTACCGTGTAATTTAGAAACACAACAGACAGAAAATTTGCAGTATTTTTCAAAATCTTAGCGCATATTCGGCCGCTCTTTCGTGGATTTCCTATCTTAAGAAAGGGTCTAAAAGTGAATAAATATAACAAAGAACTCCAATATAAAGAGAAAAGTGACTACATTAACGTTTTCTTAAACGGTCAAAGTTACCATTTTAATTTGACGCCACGTTGGGGAGGTGTAGCTTACGCAGAGATTCTTCAACTGGACAGATAATTGAAGTGCTTTTTAAAGAGATAGATTAGTATGGAAAGCTATTAAATGATCTTAAACGTTTCCATATGTTGGTGTGCCCTTTCACTTTTTTTCGGTGATGCCGGTTTGCGAATGATTATCAATCTTTCGCACATCTCAGTAAATTATATGAGATAAGTTATATTGCATTGAGAAACATTTCTCACCAGAAAACACAACAGCTTTGGTGTTCCGGGAGCTACCACTAGGGAGCGTTAAATGACAGTGGCGGTATAGGGTGTATTTTGGGACGCGCCAAACATGGTAAAAAAAACAGCCAATTGTGTCCTAGACTGGAGGAGCTATGCTTCGTGGCGAGCATTTCGTTAGGGGCTGGGCTTTGAATGGGTGCTGCCTCGCAGACAACACAGAAAACCAGAGGCTTAACTCAGCACTTACACGCAGCGCAGCGAGTTAGACCGTTGGACTTCCGACCAGAAGATCGCGGGTTCGAGCCTCGGGTGATGCACCATTTGGGGTTAGGTATAAATGGTTGACGACAGCTAATGAGCCAGGAGTGGCAACTCCAGACTCCCTTGTGTTTGCCGGAAATGCTATCCGGCTAGACTAATAGCCGCCGTGTGGCTGTGGGCGAGACTCGAGAAAAAGCCCCAATACCGAGTGGGACGAATGAGGTCCGTTATCGACCGGTGAACGTTCGTTAAGGAGTAATAGTTGTAGAAGTGATGAATGCCAAAAGGAGTTTGTGCTGCCTACGTTGCAACGAATGTACATCAAATAGTGAGCACACGGGGGGTGAAATTGAATGCTATCTGTCAAACACAGTCACTGGCACACTGAGGACAACAACTAACAGCTCATATATCTGACGGCTGGAGCACGAAGATAATAAAATTGATAACGTCAACAATTTTGCCAAAACAATTCTCAGTTTAGATTTCGGAATTGTCGAAGGTCTTGGTCGTTCCGAGGACATGGCGTTTTCTTCACAGACACATCCTAACGCCAACAGTATTAATAAAAAATCGAAAAAAAATAATACTTTCGGAACTGGAGTACCTACCAGAGAGCACATGGAAATGCTAGGGGAGTCACTGATGAGCCGAACTCCTCACACCTATGTCCTGGAGCGGCATAAAATCGGCGAAATATTTGTCTGGGCTTATAGCTAGTACCTGTGTTTCCAATATGGTGCATCTTTTAACCCCAGCATTATTACTGAGGGAAGCACAAATAGTATAAGGTATGCTTTCACGATTCAGGTCTGGGAATTTGTTTATCTTATCCAATAGAAATCAACACTATTAACACCGATCACAAACACGATTGGAGTAACTGTCTGGGGCTTCAAAGGCCAGGCCTGTTCGGAGTGGCCGGATGTCTATTGCAGTGACCCCAAAAGAAAGCTACTTCAAGATTATAAAAACTACCAGCAATGAGCAATTCTGAGCACAGTAAAGAGTAAGTTATATGATTGGCACATACCGTCTTAGATGTTCGACTGTGCGTCTTGAAATCGTACTCAGGAACTTGAATGCTCTTCCCCTCTCGCAGACGTGAGAGGTGATTAATGAGGAGTTCGTGGTCGATAGCGTTGGGGTGATCGAAGTTATACGTATGGTTCTTCACCTGTTCCAACTCCTCCGGCGTAAGCACCTGCAAGAGAAATTAGGAAAGTAATGGAAGGCCTGACGACGGGTACATTAACTTGCTTCTGGTTTGTGTGAAGTTTGTTAGAGCCGTGATTTTATCACATCAGGCATGATCTTCCTCCACTGCAGATTGACAGAGGTAGCTTTCCCAAGCGGAGGTGAGCCCGTTGACATGTAAACCTTGACGACTGCGCACTCACGACAGGTATTCACAACAGTTACTGATATGCTGATAAAATCGAACAGGCGAGTTCCAGGAAGTAGTTCAGAAGGAAAAAATACGACCGCTGAACGAAGAAGTTTACTGGTCTGACGTTTCGGATTCTCGCCAAAACGCAAGCGAGCGCATCTTCCTCTTCTGAATTTACTGGTCTTAATTACCGTTGATAACAAGTTCACGTATTTGGACAAGACTCATTACTATTTGAAAGACTTTCAATGTGTTACTAGCATACAGTGTTTGGGGCGTAGTATAAACTGTAATTATGACAACAGCACAAACCGAAACGCACACATATGTACAACGCTCAACGACATTGCATCTCAGCACACAAGTTAAGCTTTGGCCAAACCAGAGGGACTGGGACAGAATGTCGATCAGAGTTGTCAGAAACAACACTGAAGTAAAGGCTACCCCATTTATCAGCGCGTGATACAAGAGCCATGACCTGGGTAACGAATCTCTGGGAGCAGGTAGCGACCGCATTGTGTGACGCTAATGGGTGCATGGTGAGGTTGTGGGTGACTAGGATACAAAGAGAGTTCTCCGATTTGGGCATCCGATGTGCAGTTCTCTTTGAAGGATCCACCTTGCATACTGAAAGAGGTCCAGAACTGCCGACTAACGAGAGGCCAGATTCGTAATACGAGGATTTGTGTCTGATGGGTGTTTAATGGCTAGGTACAAATCAGTTTTCCAGGTCTTCTACTTGACCGTTGGAAAAAGATATAACACGCACGGCAAGGGACATGGGAAGAAAGTAGTTAGTGACGGTTCTTGTTGACCAGGTTGCAGTAGTCATTGACAGTCGCTAAACTGGATTTCGGCCTCTTGCTAGCACTGCCAGTGTGGGTCCGCGACCAGATGTAAGTCCGTTTATTTCGGAGTCAACCTTTAATGGAAGTCTTTTACCTACCCACCACCTATAGACGCAGCAAATTGTCAGTAGTTTGGCCGACAGGCATGCTCCGTCCTCTCGGAACGATATTTTGCCACAAACCAAGGCACTGCACGCGGGCAACTCTCAAAGTCAATGCAAGTAGTAAATGAGCGGCAATAAATTTCAAAAAATCCTTCATCTAAAGAGCAGACACACCCGTACAACCACGGAAAAGCACGAGAACTTACAGTAACTATTCATGTGGGATAAACAATTAATTTTATGTTAGAAAATCTAGATTTGGATAGAAAAAAAAGATTCGCACAGGCGATGTTTATGCGAGATTGAGATGATGCAAAACTGGCGGACAATATTGCATTCGTGTTTTTGAAGCTCGGTATCCTAAATAGCTGGCCGTTGCGCTATCTGGACCCTGGCTAATATCTCCACTATCTGGCGCCTCTAAGTTTTTGCACTTTTAAAAGTCGGCATTTCGGTAAACAAACAACGACCAGGAGACGCACTACAGTAGGCAGGTAACAAGATAACCGCCAGTGCTCGCCACTTGAGTGAGAAAACTCTTTCAAACCCTGGCAGAATAATAGCCGATGTTCAGCAAATTGGCACACCCGAGGGGTGGGGCAGGGTATGTAGAGTAAGCTGAAGTTTGCCAACCGTTTTGCCTACAACAGCGTTGAACGATGTCCCCATTGCCTCAGAGATCTGTGGGTATCGTGCATCCGTCTGGTCATCCTCCTCCATAGTTGTGAATGGCAGGTTTTGCGCGTGGACAATGAGCAAAGACTGGAAGTATTTGACCATTGCTGCCTGAAGACCACCCTTCGAGTAAAGTACAACGATTTTGTCTCAAATGAGAAGCCCGCACTCGATACAACAGTACCGGGAGGATATCTCAGACTACCCAAGAAAGATGACTGATGTCGGTTGGGCACGTTCACCGTCGTACAACTCACGAGTTCAGTTTTACTGTCCTCATTCCGGCGCTGTTGTCTAACGGAAGGCGTCGGAGAGGAGGCCAACTCAAGACCTGGCTGGGCACAATTCAGCAAGACATGGAAGCGGCTCGGTCTACATCGCTGGAGAAGGGAATGGTTTGAGCTTTCCAGAGCCGCGGTCGCAGATCGTCACAAGCGGAGAAGCGCACTACGTGACATCGAGGCCCGCTAGGTCAGGTGTGATCACAGCCGTATCAAGTGCAAGTACTCGAAAGAGTACTCTTGTAAATCCTGGCACAACTATAGCTCCGAAAAGTAGATTTTGAGCAAATTAGCACAGCTGACGGGTGGGGTGGGATAATGTACTTTAATCTTCATTTTGGCGACAGTCGACGTGCAACAGCTCTGAACCGAGGGCCCTGTCTCCAGCAGAAGCCAGATCTCATCAACTACAGAACTAGATAGTCCTAAATGACAAGCGTCGTTATTGTTCCATATACTATGACCGAGACTATGGCAATGACATAATGTTCACATATAGCAGGAGAGACGAGGTCACACAAAAATAAGGTGAATATAGAGAACACAAACCTTGTAATAGCAGTCCATACTCAGAAGGCTGACCCAAGAGACATTCAGACGTTCGATAATCTTCTGTGCAACGGTCGTCTTCCCGCTACCACTGCCCCCACAAATTCCGATCACAAAACACTGCTGCTGCTGGCCATCACACGTGTACCAAGGTGGTCGGCCACGAGTAAAGACGGTCCGACCCCCGAATCGCAGAACTGGATCAGGAGCGCTCCAGTTTGAGGAAGTCAGGCGGGTGCGGTGGGGCTTAAGTTTAAGCAGCAAAAAATTGATTGAAAAATGCAAATACGTACTGCACAAACCTTTAGGGACAGCTTTTTGCAAAAGCGGCCTGTCAAACACGATAGGGATGCAATTAAACTCAACAAAATAGCATAAGTTGGGAACTGAAAAGAAACTGAAGAACATCCGGGATTAAAAATGTTCGGTCTTACTCGAAATACATGATGAACGACCAAATTCGGTGGCAGAGAAGGCTGCGTCTGAAATGAGTGTATACTTCAATGAATAGGCGATTACAGCAGAACGCCATCCGTACGCTGCGAAGAACTCAAGGACGTCTACGTGGGCGATTTCGCCGATAACTTAATCTTATTTTCATGCCTCCAGGCCTCAATCAGCAGACAGACACAAGTTAAGTGATCGGACTCGGAGATCAAAAGGGTACACCAAAAATCTATACACGAGTTTACCGTAGAATGTTACTTACATACAGAGGTAGGCGAATTCCATTAACTCTGGAAATTTTACCTCGCTCGATTCAGTGGTTGGGTGCGGCCTCTTTCATCCATTCCATACACTGAAAACGGTCGTATTTGGGGGTACGAGAGGGACATTGCATAAACATTTCAAAACTGGCTGCCCAGTTAGTCGTCCGACGTGTTATCGACGATGAAAAAGGTTGGTTTTTCGACCGCATTTAACAAAAGATCCAATGAGTAGCCAAATGTCTTGTTAATAAACATTATTTTCATCCATCGCGCAGTATGAACTGGCTGCGCTGTCCTGAACGCGGCATCCTAATCGACATGCCTTCTGCTGCATACCTCTTCCAAATAAATGACGTCTAGAAATGTTTGACCTCTCTTGGTTGAGCAGACGCCAACAATGCGAATTTTTTTCCCGTGCGCATAGCCACTTGGGATATATGATTTCGTCTTCTAACTACTGACTGGTGTTCATTTACATGGATGGTGCATATTTACCGGTTTGGTCAGAAAAGACCGCACCATAACAGGGGCATACAATTTCGTATGATTTACTTTCTATAAGTGACCATGTATTTAAGGTGTCAAGTCAAGTGCGCAGAGTAGCTGTTTGTTTACGTGTTATCGGTCAGCTCAGATATTCTTAAAGTAAGGAACAATCTACAAGGTTGAGATTTTTTACCTTCCGTTGGTCAACGATGCAACTTATAACACTAAATATTTTATGCACAAACTACAGTGAGTAAAGTTTACACTGGCACGATAATCGTATTATTTGGCATGATAACTTTATTCACACCGGCTTCCGCAGCTTTGGACAAACGCTAGACCGAGGAACTCCAACAAACCTACACCACGAAGTTTTGCAGCCTTCTCACATCTGTTCCAGATTTTTTGTCTAGAAACAAACTCTTTTTTGTCAAACAGTGTTGTCAACAACAAAAGAGTTCACTTGTATCGGACTTTTCAGTGGAATTTAGAATTTAGAAGCTTTAGGCCCACATAATTAACCCAAAATCATGGATGCGCTACGTAGATAACAAATCTGGTATCCTCAAAATGGATCAATTAGAAACGGGTATTGGTAGATGACGCCTACGCACATATTTGCTCTTATATCGAAAGACTGATGGATCGGTGCATATCTGCGTTTATTGTGAAAACATGTACTCGTAAATGAACTCACATTATGAGAGTAATTATCCCGACTTTCACAAACGTAACTCTGCCAACAAGTATCTAAATCAAGCTAAAACCCAATGTGACATTCATCATGTCAATTTCATATTCGGGTTTTTTATTTGCTACTAAATGTATAATATGGAGAAATTCTAGCCCATCAAACTGAGCCTAATGTTCAGCTACTCAATTATCAATAAACGCCTCCGCCAGGCACAGCAACATGAGCTGGGGCATACAGAAGCAGTAGAAAAGCAATATGCGGATGATGAAGGCATTAAAAGTTGATTATGCAGCATATCAGCATAAGGGAACACAGGTGATAAGAAGCCGTTACGATAGCGGCGTCATGATTTAGTTTCTTAATATCCCTTTTGAAGAGTGCACCACCACATGAACTTTGTTTAGTTCGGAAGCCTATTCGATCGGTGTTCGCACATTCCTGAGTGAATATATACCCGATCAGCAGTGACAGCAAATGGCAGGTGGCGAGGCGCTGATGAACTGCGGTTCAATGAAGTGCTTATGACCCATCTGATAGACACCAGTGGTGGACTAACTGCGCCGTCTGTGAGTGCGTTTGTTTGTGTTGTCCGACCAGCTGGTGTTCAGGGTTATGCTTGGCTGATGAAGGCTAATAAGCCCGAAACAGTTCTGTATCAAGTTACCCCCAGATGCTGTCATACCCCACTCACTGCTATATATATATATATATATATATGACAATGATGTTACACCATACTTCCATGTCATGCACCTAATAATTTCCGCGATAATTTCCTTGATATATATATATATATATCATGATCATCATCCCCCAAAGAAGGCGAAGAAGAAAACAAGGCACTGTCGTGGACCACACTGTAATTGTGCTGACGTTTCGGAAATACACTATTTTCCATCATCAGAGTGATGGGTTGTGTGTTCCTGCTTGCCGAGAGTTGGAATGCCGCGCAGACCATCTGGTGTTGTAGCGATGGCTGACGCACGAGCGCTGAACTTCGTTCTGTCCGTTGATTGGCTGCGGCACCTCCATTGTGGGTGGCTGGCGCCCGTGTGTGTCATCCGTTGCCTGTCCATGTGTCGTTAACGCGTCTACGTTAACCGGTCTGGTAGTGTGACCACCGCCCGACCTCCCCTCTGAGCCGGATGCGCGGATCAGCCCTCGTTCCAGGCCCGGTGTCCGTCGGGGGGTAGGTGAGTCCTCCCGGTCGTGTGCGCGGTGAAGGGCCCTCTCTGCCCGTCCTCCTACATCCCCCGTCGCCTGTACGTTTGTTGTTGTCATCATCTGGTCTGTGTGCGTATTGTGTGCACTTGGCCGGCTACTATCGGCTCTCCTTCCATACTCGGGTGGCTTGACCGGTTGGCATTCAAAGCGCGGACCCGGCTCACATGTTTGGGCTCGTCGGTGGACCGATGACTCATGTCGGTCGTTGGAGTCGCTATTAGTTCTCCTCCTCTGCCGCGTCGGTGGCCACTGTTGACGAAGTTGCAAGTCGCTTGCTAGCGCCGGCGGCGGCCTCGTCGGGGCTGATTGGAGTCTTGTCCGGAGGGCCTGATAGGCTGGATTTAAATCAATATTTCTGTTGATTGTGCCCACGGATGCCCAACTTTCAAGCACCAATCTGGTCATCTTGTCGTTGGATCGGCCGATGACTTTGGCATTTTCGAAAGCGAACTTATGCTTCTCCCGGTCCATGTGGCCGTATACCAGTGACAGTTTATCCTCGCGATCGACTGCAAGTTGGTGTTCATGCAGTCTTGTGCAGAGGCGTTTACCCGTTTCACCAACATACCTTGAACCGCAATTTTGGCATGGTATGCTGTAGACCACTGCAGATTGTTCCGTTGCCGGAAGCGGGTCCTTAGGTCTCATTATCTGCTGCCGTATGGTTGAATCGGGTTTGTGGGCCACCCCAATTCCGAAAGGGTTCAGGAGTCGAGCTGTCGCCTCCGACACATTTTTCACGTAGGGGATCGCTAGCCAGAACTTTGGTTTTTCGTCGTCTGGTCGACTTCGGATGGGCCTTCGTCGGCATTCACGTATGAAGGATCGCGGATAACCGTTAGATATGAACAGGGAATCGAGGTATTTCGCCTCCGCCTTTTTCCCGTCCTCATCGCTGCAGTGCGTTTGAACGCATCATCAGCCAAGCATAACCCTGAACACCAGCTGGTCGGACAACACAAACAAACGCACTCACAGACGGCGCAGTTGGTCCACCACTGGTGTCTATCAGATGGGTCATAAGCACTTCATTGAACCGCAGTTCATCAGCGCCTCGCCACCTGCCATTTGCTGTCACTGCTGATCGGGTATAAATTCACTCAGGAATGTGCGAACACCGATCGAATAGACTTCCGAACTAAACAAAGTTCGTGTGGTGGTCAGAGGTCCCCAAACAGTGGCCCGAAACAGTTCTGTATCAAGTTACCCCCAGATGCTGTCATACCCCACCTACTGCTGTTATGACTTGGCCGGAATCGGCCTGGCAGGCGGTCACCCGTTGAAAGAAATAAGCCACGACGCCTGTTTCAACACCACAGATGCCGACCCGGTCAATCTCGTGGCCATGGTTGAATCGATTCTGAAACAATCCGGACAACCTGAGGAGACCAAACAGCTCATTCAGCAACAGACTACCACCTTGGTGATGGCGCACAAACCACGCGCAATCGTTAGCAGAGCAGAGGAGAAGGCGCTGAAGACACTGAGGGCTGACACCACAATAGTTGTGCTCCCAGCAGACAAAGGGCGTTCGTAAATCGTGGTGGATAAGGCGGACTACATTCAGAAAGCAAAAACCTTACTGGAGGACCGGCAAGCTTACCTCCCGTGTGACAACGCACCGATGAGGAAGCTGGTGACTCAACTGGATAAGATGCTCACCGAAATGCAGACCAGCAATGCGATCAGCAGGTCGGTGCGACTGGCCATTAAACCAACAGACGCCCCCGCAGCAAGGTTTTACGGACTGCCAAAGGTACACAAGGCCGGTGTTCCCCTACGGCCAATCGTGTCATTACGCGGGGCACCAACATTTAATCTGGCTAAATGGCTATTTCGAAATCTGAAGTCATTGACGTCGGACGCGGCCACGATGGTATGTTCGGCCACCCAATCCCTGGAACGTCTCAAGGGAGTTCAAATCACTGAAGACGAGGTCATGGTGTCATTCGACGTCACCTCCCTCTTCACTTCGATCCCACAAGACCTGGCAGTCGACACGGTCCGCGAACTGCTCGAGAGCCAATACGACGAGGCGAGCGAGACGGTGAAACGGAGACATCTCCTTCAACTCCTAGAAATCTGCCTGAAGACGTTCTTCACCTTCGAGGGGATGACATACGAACAGATCAAGGGGACGCCAATGGGATCGCCGCTCTCAGGTTTCATCGCAGAGGCAGTGCTTCAAAAATTAGAAACTCTCGTGTTCGCAAACTGTAGGCCAACATTTTGGACTCGGTATGTTGACGATACCTTCGTCATCATTGAGCGGAACATGGTCCGGGAATTCCATGATCTCCTGAACTCTGTGTTTCCTGACATCCAGTTCACGATGGAGACCGAGAACGACAATCAACTGCCGTTTCTAGACGTACTCGTGCATCGAAAAACGAATGGGAACCTCAGAACGACGGTGTATAGGAAGGCCACCAATACGCGCCAAATCCTGAGTTACCACAGCAAGCACCCAGCATGCCACAAACGCAGTTGTGTGCGAACGCTGTACAAACGGGCAGAAACACACTGCAGCGAGCCACATGACCGGAAATCTGAAATGCAATACCTCCAACGCCTTTTCATGGCCAACGGTTACCCCCGAAACTTTATCGAACGCGGCAGGCAGTCTCGACCGAACCGAAGTCCAACAGCCGATCAACCAACAGTATGGCGCGCGCTGCCTTACATTGATGGAGTGTCAGAGGCAGTCTCCCGTCTACTGAAACCCTTGGGAGTCGGCATCGCCCACCGACCAGAGGCGACAATACGACAACTGGTTATGCGCCCGAAGGACCCCCTGCCCCGAGGTGAAACCGCCAACGTCGTTTACCGGATCAAATGCGATTCGTGTGCGGCTGACTATGTCGGAGAGACGGGGAAGCGACTGCAGACGCGAATGGCAGAACACTACAGGGCAGTCAACAGGATGGACGATCGATCGTTGGTGGCGGAACACTGCGCGAATTCCGAACACAAATTCTCCTTCCAAAATGCCGAAATCCTGGGTCGAGGAAATGACCGCGTGGTCAGGGAGACAATCGAGGCCTGGCACACGGGAACAACCTCAATCAACCGTTGTGTTATACTTCCCACGGCCTACCAAGCCCTTCGAACGCATATCCATGAAGAAAAGAGCAAACGGGACCATAGACGGAACACGAATCTGCATACTCACGAGCCGATGATGGACACACCCATAGCTGAGCCACAACCGGAAGTGGCAATCATCAGCTCAGCCAGCTCATCCGGCCAGCCTGCAAGTGTGAAACCGGATGGACGTAGGGGCATTAGGAGGATTCCCGGCCTAGGAAGACAGCTCTGGTCAATGACGGCTGCAGAAACGCGAACACCGGAAGTTGACGAGAGACCCCTTGACTGAGGTTATTACGCTTCACAGGGCACGATGATTTAACATCCCATTTAACCCACCCCCTCCTCCCACTCCTTCCCCCTCCTCCTCTGTATTGGTTAAACCCTATTGACTATGACTGCCAACACCTTTAAATACTGTGAGGCGCGGTACAATTACCACCTCTGATGACGGAAGCCTGTACGCTTTTGAAACGTCAGGACGATAAAACAATGGTTCCCGAGATCGCCTTATCTTCTCATTTATGTCCGGGGACGCGCATCTTCGCTTCTATTAGCAAT
>JAYGXS010000010.1:9927606-9961828 GCA_036362985.1 Ligula intestinalis
TATATATATATATATATATATATATATATATATATATATATATATATTTGGGGGTAACTTGATACAGAACTATGGGTTTTAGTGTACACTAAAAGTAATTTTCAGGATAATTCAATCGATCATCGGATAAACACAATATTCATAGGCTGTCTCGTTTACGTTTATGAAGGGCCCAAAACGAAGGAGTTGTACCAAAAATAATTCGGATTTATGGAGCGGCGGCGATATGTCCAATAAACCAGAATGCCCACAAGCGTAACTACGCCAAAAGGCTCATGCCTGATTCAAGTGCTGATTCAGATACTGGGGACCAGCTGGTGAGATACCGATTTAACGAAGTTACAAAAATAGTCATGATTCCACTTATGGTCAACTAAATGGCCAATCATAAACGATAGGGGCCGAGGACATCCCTCACTTCAACTGAATCTGAGGCAGATGGCAAGGGAAAAATCCTGTGGCAAATACATCGACGACAAGTTTCGGTATAATATGGAGAAATTCTAGCCCATCAAACTGAGCCTAATGTTCAGCTACTCAATTATCAATAAACGCCTCCGCCAGGCACAGCAACATGAGCTGGGGCATACAGAAGCAGTAGAAAAGCAATATGCGGATGATGAAGGCATTAAAAGTTGATTATGCAGCATATCAGCATAAGGGAACACAGGTGATAAGAAGCCGTTACGATAGCGGCGTCATGATTTAGTTTCTTAATATCCCTTTTGAGGAGTGCACCACTTTTGTCATCAATAATTTCTGAAGTTTAGAAGATTTTGTCCTACGATGTAGCTTTCGAAGACGGTCATTAAGTTTTGATGGGCTTAATAATAAACATGGCAAAGTTAGTGATGAGAACATTAGTTTATTTCTGCTCCATGGGTCCTATTTCCGCTATTATAAACTTTATGGCTAAAGCAGAAAAAATGGCAGCATTGTTTCCCACGTAGCCACCACCCAGCTCGGTTTCCACTAGACCCTTTCATTAAATTGGATCTTGTATGCTACGAAGCAGAAGCCATCGCTTAGTGGCGATAGATTTGACTCACTCCAATATAAAGATCTTATGTTACATAGGTGGCTTCTGGCCATAAGATATATGTAGATAAAGAATCCCTACCATGTACTATAATGCACAGTATATCCCTGCGGCTTGGCTGGGTTAGGGCACTTCGCAGATGTTTACAAACGAAGGTTTTCGTATACGGCGTGGCTCTACTAGGAAGGAGATTATCCTAGTAATTTACTAATAAACTAGAAAGGACCTAGGATCTCGTTGTTATGACTACTATGGAAAAGACAATGGAAAACGTAAATCACAGGCATAATTCGAAGCACATTACATAGTTTTAACTTATTCAAAATTATTAACATGGAAGGTGAGATCGAAATACGGTCAACAGTTGAAAAAATCGCAAAAAAACCACCATCAAAGGCGGAGGGTGGGCTAACAATCACGATACATCGGAGCTCAAACGTTTACATAATTATTTTTAAAAAAACTAACCTTAGGATCCTCGGGCGAAAGCAGTCCATTTGCATCGACAAAGCTAGCCAGAGGGAGAAAAGTAAATAATGTAAGTAGTCATTCCCTTCGAAGGAATAAAAGAAAATCTATATTACGGGTAAATGTGTTTACCCGTCTTCTGAGTCGGACATGTTATGGACGTGTGGAATTCGGATGATGGAAGGTAGATAAGAGGATGAAGAGAGTCCGCTGGTGGCTCACAAAAGTGTGCGGAAACGCAAAAACACACTTGCGAAAAGCCAATACACCCGAATTCGTATGTGTGTAGTCCTCGTGCTGCTGTGTTTAAAAGGGCCTATATTGTGATCGAAATGTACACTCACAATTAGCCAATCACTGTTACCAATACGCAACAGCTCGAGGCACGTGACTCGACAAGACCGGGGAACGTTAGTCCGTGTCACAGGTGTTCGACTATTATAGGGTCTCTCTGGAAGTATTTTTGAGGTAGAAAATACAATGAAGTTCAAAAGCGCTCTTTAGAAACCCAGGGCATGTGGTGCTAGACAGAGCAGAGGCACAGAAGGGCAGAAATACTAAGCGGCTCAGAAAAAATTGACGACAGAATTTCACAGTTAGTCGTACGAAATATAGCAAAAAAACAGCAGCTCACGAAGCATGAAGGTAGACCTCGCATCATAAACAAAATGACGAAAAATGTGCTAAATTGCTTATGCTATTTATTAGAGGCAACAGCGACAAGGAGGATGACCACGTGGGTTTTGCAGGCAGCTAAGAAAAGATCGCAATCGTTTAGATCCAAATTCTTATGAAAACCTTCGTGGCAGGCATAAATGGCAGGGTTGCCCAATGGCTAGAATCCCTTAGCCCAAATGTCTGACGGAATTTGAGCTTATATTTTTGATGCCTCATTTTTGGGCAGTTAATGCGCATTTATTGAGCAATAATGGCATAGAAAAAAATCATAAAAGGCATTTGAATTGTTTTACTGTGTAAAAAGGCAACACAGATTCCTTCACAAACTCCCCCTTACGCCATTTGGGCGTTATGTCCGATTTTTTGAGCGTAAGAAAGTCGTACATTATGATTAACATGCCTTCATTTTCCTGGCTACGAGTGGGAATATTGTAGTGAAAAAACCCATTGGATTTATAGAGTGTAAATATGCTTGTTTCGCCCCTTGTCTTTGTCAACAGTGTTATATGCCCAGACTACTAAATTAATCTACTACACTACTGGCGTAAGCAAGGATTTATCGAAGGGCCGGCCAACGGCAATAGTCGCAAAGCCCAACTTTCTTAGTGAATTCTGGATTAAGGGCAAATGGATTGATTTCGCACACGAGCCGCATAGGTGCATGATAACTAGGCAATAATAAAACAATTAAAAGAGCTTTTACTTGTTTTACTGAAATGAAATATGGACGAAAGTTTGCATAAAAAGCCAAAAGACTAAAGAGATGCCTGCAGACAAAGAACATAATTGTAAACGAAATCCCGAAAGTGTTTGAATAAGCACAATTTCAGCTTTTTGAAAATAAGCAAGTATTTTTTTCTTATTCCTATCGACAGGACTGTCTTTAGAGGCCCATTTCGCCTTTGACTTATAACGATCATCTACTAGTCACTTTATTAAGGGAAGAAGGCTTTCGCCCTTGAGCTCCCTATTCTCTTTCAAACACGGACACACACACAGCAGTGGCAATGCTCGCATACACGAGCACACACACATACTGGTGGGACCGGCAACAGCAACAGCCCCGCGATGTACACAGGTACACACGCACACACAAAAGGGACTGCCGCCGCCAGTTTACCGCTACGCATCCTTCCAGGACTGCGTGAGCAGCATTTTCTGTAACCCGCCCTTTCATTTTTGGTTAAATTTACCAATATAACTTCGGATTTCATTTTTATTCTGCAAATGTAAGGTTGAATTTTCCTCAATTGATATCAGCATCCTGATCAACAGGAGTATATGTTGATGGATTTGTTTATCTTAAGTACCTTGAAACAAATATAAGTTTTTAAGTTGCGAAAATTTCCATCAGAGAATTCAGAAGAGTGTTTGGTGAGCATACGTAGCTTTCGATAAATTCTCATCGGGCCGTTACAATTATATAGGGAGGGGTGCAAATTAACATGCTGGTTGTCAAGTTATCACAAAACGCAAATTAGTCATGGGGATGAGGAAGGGGGTGTGGGGTTGGTAGTAATCAGCTAATGAGGGTTTGTTGAGTCCGGATAGGGGATGGGGGGGGAGGGGGTGGGGTTGGGTGAAGCGGCAGCAAGCGGGAAAGATGCAGGTAGTTAGGTAACCGCTGGCCAAGCCAAGCTCGGGCCTGCAGGAGGTTCTTCTGCGCGCACAGAACCGGCTTCCTCAAACGGATCGCGGTTGCTTTTGCTGTTGCCAGCAAACGCTGACCCAGGGACTTTGGGTAGTTTGTCGAGACCTTGTAAATTACCTTAAAGGCTTTGCTGGGGTCCACACGATGTCCGGAGTCAACCATTAAAGGAACTACTACTAGAGTGCACATTAAATGTGCAGTTACTTTTTGACAACCACTTATATAGACAGCTAGACGGCGTTGCTATGGGCTCTACTCTCGGACCTCTTTTGGCAAACATCTTCATTTGCAAGCTGGAGAAGTCGCAACTCAGCAAGCAGATCCATGAATTAAAACACTATGGCCGATATGTCGATGACATCTTTGCCATCGCCCCAGTAGAAACCGACGTGAATGCGTTTCTTAGTACTGTGAATGAAGCACATCCCTCCATCAAGTTCACCTTGGAAGTGGAGACGGCAGGTTCGCTTCCTTTCTTGGATGTCCTCCTAAGTCGAAGAACCGACGGTAGCATCCGAAGGAGCGTTTATCGTAAGAAAACCTGGTCCGGACAGTACACAAACTTTAACAGTTTTGTAACTATCCAACAGAAACGTAATCTGATCCGATGTTTAACGCAAAGAGCCAGGAAAATCTGTTTGGCAGACACTATTGAAATGGAGCTCCAAAAACTTCAGGACCTGCTTCGGGAGAACGGGTATCCGGACAGATTTATCATGAAGAATATGATGGAGAAAGAACCGAAGCCTATTACACCAACTGTAGAAAATAAGACCTTGTTCCTCAAAGTTCCCTTTCAAGGGGACGCAGCAAGTGAGCTTCTCAGCAGACGTCTTAACCAAGCCGTAGCACGAACCTTCCCAGCAGCGAACGTTCGGGTGTTATTCTCAACGAACCCGGTCCTGCACGGCAAAGGTAAAGATAGGCTGCCAACTCAGACCACCTCCATGTGCATATACTCATTCACTTGTTCCTGTGGAGCAAGCTATATCGGTCGCACGAGTAGGCGCCTATCAAAAAGAATACGGGAGCACCTCCCGGCATGGCTGGCCAAAGGCGAAGTCAGAAGCATCAAAAGCTCAATCCTTGCCCACATGGTTGACTCCGGACATCGTGTGGACCCCAGCAAAGCCTTTAAGGTAATTTACAAGGTCTCGACAAACTACCCAAAGTCCCTGGGTCAGCGTTTGCTGGCAACAGCAGAAGCAACCGCGATCCGTTTGAGGAAGCCGGTTCTGTGCGCGCAGGAGAACCTCCTGCAGGCCCGAGCTTGGCTTGGCCAGCGGTTACCTAACTACATGCATCTTTCCCGCTTGCTGCCGCTTCACCCAACCCCACCCCATCCCCCCCCCATCCCCTATCCGGACTCAACAAACCCTCATTAGCTGATTACTACCAACCCCACACCCCCTTCCTCATCCCCATGACTAATTTGCGTTTTGTGATAATTTGACAACCAGCATGTTAATTTGCACCCCTCCCTATATAATTGTAACGGCCCGATGAGAATTTATCGAAAGCTACGTATGCTCGCCAAACACTCTTCTGAAATATAAGTTTGTTTAATTTTATATTTTTTGGCATTTCTACCACAATTAAATATTCATTTACATTCAGTATCTAGAATTAAATGTCTGACCACAAAATACTTCAGACAGTTGGGCGGGAGGAATAGATATTTAAGGGTCCTAGAAGACAATTTTGCCTTAATACCTTCCCACAGGCGGCCGTATGACGATGTCCTGCTCTGGCGCGTATAGCTTTGGTGTGTCTCAATGCTACATGCAAGGAAAAACTAATTCGTGTTATGCAAGGGGACGAAATTAAACTTCTGTGTGTTAGTAAACCCGAAGCCGCTCTTTCCTTGCGGTTTCGGGTAAATTCTAGTCCTGATCTCTCATGAATAAACCCTCTCCCTTCGGTAGATTGACCTTATGCCACTCGCAATTACTCCATGCTCATTCCTCCCTAAAAATATGCTTTACTGTGGAGTAATATATTTGAAATTAGACTGTCATCTGTACAATTAATATTCAACTCCAAATTATGTAACCAGTCAAAGACGGAGTATACAAATTGTGAATATCCGTCTTATTTACAAACACGCCAGTTTGGGATTCTGAAAGTATTCCTCCTGGGATTTTACGTTGTTTTCTTGCTTCTAATTGCTTCCTATACCTACAGGTATTGTTCTCTACATAGACGACCTTCACAGAAGTTTTCGCGCGCTTATTTTTAAGCCATTATTGCGAAAAGTTGAAAATCTTTATGGTTTCGTCTGCCTTGCAATTTTTCTCTCAAGCATGAATCTCTGGGCGATGGTCTCAGAAATCTCTCCTATTCGACTCCGTGCGAACTGCGATGACTTCTTCAGCCATTGGATCTTGGAGTCATAGTATTGTAGGCCCTTTGCCTCACTTGTACGTTTTTGTTTAAATTAACACAATTTTTGGCTTTGCCGCAAGACTCGAAATACACACTTCTGGTTTCCACTGCACGTGGCGTGTTCTAAGCATTTCCTGTTTACACTATTGCCCCTCTCACGGTATTCCAACCTCACCGGCCGCTGTTATCTTTGTCCGTCTACGACATCATTCTCTGGTGATCATCCTCGGACTCAGGATCAACTAACGGTGATTCGAACGCGCGTTTTTCTTTGCAACTATTCACACTTCGAACGGACGAGCAGAGATCCCAACGCTATAAATTCATCCTTCAGGGGATCTAGTGAGTCGTGTCGTTCATAAGCGTTATCACTTTTATACATTTTCCACCCTTTTGTCACTAGCGTAGTGCTGTAATTTAGTTACTAACAGTTAGCTATACACTATAGCTATACATTTCTTATACATGTTTTATACATTTTGAAGGCTTAGTCGATACAATTTTATGTCCCCGTTTTTACTGTTTTCCACGTTTTTTAACTTAGAACACACAACTGTTTTTCGCTTTCGATTTTTTGTCGCGTTCAAGTGCTTTTCAACATGTCGGATCAGGATCAGCCTCTTTATGAACTCGAGTTAGGCGACGCTGCTTGTGACATGGACTGCAAATTTGACTATATGGACAAACCCAATGCTTTTCAGATTTCCATTAAGCTGCCAACTTACAAAATTCGCGGCTCTACTGTGTGGTTTAAACAGATAAAAGTCGTTTTTGCAAAACGTCGTACAAAACACACGGCACAATCTGCAGATAGCAAATTCAACCAGCTCCTCAACAATGTGGAGTTCGATGACCAGACACCTTCCGCTCTCATGCGACACATGCGTCACTTGCTAGCCGGTCGCACATTAGATGGAACCATCTTCCGCCGCATTTGAATGGACAAACTGCCACATCCGATGCAGCAGGTCCTGGCACTGCTTGATGACAGTGTCCCGCTGGACAAACTCACTGAGCATGCTGATCGATTTCAGCAATGCTTTCCTGCCTTAAGCACGTACTCAGTCCATCAGGCATCGACCGCGCAGACTAGCCATGCTATTTCTCAGGTTCCTACGTCCCGATCCGATCGTAAACCTGATCGCCGCGTTTCACAACCAGCGGCCAAGTCTCGTGGTTGGTGTTCCCCGCAGTCGAGTTCGCCTGCCTACCCAATCCACAATGTTACTGCCACACTAGCTGATGACCTACAGGATCGTAAAGAATCTGTCAGGCTATTGTACTCCCAAATTAGTACAATGTTTTCCACTCACAATCGTTTGCAAACCGGTCGTGGCCCCGCCAACCGCAATCGCCCTAAATCAAAAGAGGGTGCAGAAGATAAAATATGTTGGTACCATCGTACGTTCGGCCCGAATGTTATGAAGTGCGTACCCCTTGCAGCTTTGCTAATCGTTCCCATTCGGAAAACGACGATGCCAGCCAGTAATGGCGACGCCTGCTGCTGGCCAGTCGCAGCCAAGTTGCCTACTTTATGTTTTCGACAAGTCCACCGGGTTCCGTCTCCGGATCGATTTGGGTGCCGAGGTGATCGTTTTACCACCTCCTCGCCATCATCGTCTTCAGCATTTGCAGTTTGCACTGCAGGCTGCGAGAAACACCACTATCGCCACATACGGCTAACGGTCCCTCAATCTAGACCTTGGGTTTAGTCGCCGCATCCAGTGGGTTTTCATCCAGGCTGACGTCCAGTCGCCTATCATTGGAGCGGATTTTTTGTCGCACTTCGGCCTCACAGTCGATATCAAACATCAGAAGCTGAAAGATCCCACCACCCAGCTGTTCACTGTCGGATTAGTTTTGCGTGAACCTTCCGCTGGCATTCCCTTGGCCGTGCCAAGCTCTCCATTCTCTGACATCTTGAGGGATTATCCGTCCCTCGCTAAGCCTTTTCAGTTCATGGAACAGGTTCAACACGCTGTTCGACACCACATCACTACTACCAGCAGACCCGTTCATACTCACCCACATCGGCTTCATCTGGAGAAGCTTCAGATCGCGAAGACCGAGTTTGAACACATGTTGAATTTGAGGACTATCTATCCGTCGTTCAGTCAATGGGCTTCGCCACTGCACATAATTTCCAAGAAGTCATCCGATGATTGGCGAACATGCGGTGATTATCGCGCTCTTGATTGAGCTACAGTCCCAGACCGGTACCAGATACCCCACATTCACAACTTTTCTCACATGCTGGCAGGAAAGACTATTTTTTCCAAGATCGACCTCGTCCGAGCTTACCACCAAATACCGGTCGTGGAGGAAGATAGCCCTAAAAGCGCTGTAACGACACCTTTTGGCCTGTTTGAATTTCTTCGCATGCCTTTCGGTTTGCGTAATGTGGCCCAAATGTTTCAGCGCTTTGTTGATGACATTTTTCGAAGTCTCTCCTTCACGTTCGTGTACATGACGACATCCTTTTCGCGAGCTCGTCCCCCGAGGAACACGTGGAACCATGACGCCAAGTTTTCGATCGTTTTCAGCAAAATGGTCTACAGCTGAATATCGATAAGTGCCTCTTTTGGCATTCCTTCTCTTGATTTTCTTGGCCATCACCTTGAACAACACGGGATCACATCCCTTTCAGAGAAGGTGCACAGCATGTTGTCTTTTCTAGCCACGCAGTCCATTACACAGCTCCGCCGTTTCATCAGCCTGATTAACTACTATCGACGTTTCATTTCAGATTGCGCCGCCACCCCGGCACCTTTGATGGATCTTTTGAAGTCAAAGGCTAAGCTGCTCCAGCTTTCACCCAGTGCTCTTGAAGCATTCGAGGCAGCCAAGAAAATACTCGCGGATGCCACCCTGCTTCACCATTTGAGCACTGCTGCTGATACCCTGATAATTCTGACCACAGATGCCTCCAACATTGCCGTCGGCACAGGTCTGCAGCAACAGGTCAACGACCAGTTGCAGCCGCTAGCCTTCTTCTCTCAAAAGCTACAGCCGGCGCAGACTCGCTATAGAACTTTCTCGCGCGAACTTCTGGCCATTTATCTGGCTATCCGACACGTTTGCCACCTGCTCAAGAGGAGGGATTTTCAGGTCCACACGGATCACAAGCCTCGCACTTACGCTCTCAAAGCTAAGCCGGATCGATACTCACCGCGAGAAGTGCGCCATCTTGACTATACCTCGCAGTTTACTTCAGACATCCGTTATGTCTGTGGCAGTGATAATGTTGTTGCTGACGCTTTGTCTCGTCCTGAGGTCAACATTCTTAACACCACGTTTGACCTGACAAAGTTACCAGAGGCGCAGGCGTTTGATGACTCCATCATTGAAATGCTTGGAGCTTCTTTACAATAGCTGCATTAGGCTCCCCTCCCAGCATCGTCCGGGACGATCTTGTGTTTCACACGATGGCCTATTGCCCTTCCCATCTCGGATACCTCGGCAGAGAATATTGCCCTGGTTTTCCTTGCGCACTGGATAGCCAAATTCGGTGTGCCAGCTACCCTGACTACTGACCGCAGAAGTCATTTTATATCCTCACTCTTCCGTGAGTTAACTAAACTGCTCGGGTGCGCGCACATCACCACCACTGCCTATCACCCAGCATCTAATGGCCTCGTGGAACGCCTTCGTCGTCAGCTGCAGTTCGCGCTGATGTCTTAACCCGCCCCTCACAACTGCAGTGACAGCCTACCGCTCGTAGGTCTCGGAATTCGCTTAGCTGTGAAGGAGGACATTCTGTGCACTGCCGCCGATCTCGTTTACGACACACCCCTCTGTTTATCCGGCGAGCTTGTGCAGTCCTCCTCCGTCACCACTGATGTCACGGACACCTTAGTGCAACAGTTGAAGCAACGCATGGCCACACTGCGCCCAACCCCCACGCGCTCGACACTTTGACGCCTTTTCGTGCATGACGAATTAAACACAAACCTATTCGGTTTTGTCCGGCACGACGCATTCCGCAGGCCCCTTTGCCCGCCGTACGAAAATCCCTTCAAAGTACTGGAACGAAAGGACAAATATTTCGTCATTCAAAAGGCTGATGCTACTGATAAGGTCTCCATCGATAGACTGGAGCCGGCCTACGTTAAATGCACGTCATCACCCACTGGCCCGTCCACTTCTACGGCACCTTTACCCTTCACTCCACCTACCGCTTCCAGTCAACCGCCACCCTCGCCACCTGGCACTACCTCCATCCCTCTTACCCCCTCCCGTCCCAACCCTATCTTCCACTTGTCCTGGCAGACATGTTCATTTTTCTACCAACTTGCGAGACTTTGTTATTGAACATTTTTGTAAATTCTGTTTTGTCGAGCGTTTGTAACCCACCAACGCTCTAGTGGGGGAGTTATATAGGCCCCTCGCCTCACCTGTACGTTTTTGGTTAAATTAACACAATTTTTGGCTTTGCCGCACGACTCGAAATACAAACTTCCGGTTTCCACTGCACGTGGCGTGTTCTAAGCATCTCATGCTTACACTATTGCATCTCTCAGGGTATTCCAACGTCACTGGCCGCTGTTATCTTCGCCCGTCAACGACACCATTCTCTGGTGATTATCCCTGGACTCAAAATCAACTAACGGTGATTCGAACGCGTGTGTTTCTTCTCAACTATTCCCACTTCGAACGGACGAGCAGAGATCCCTACGCTATAAATTCATCCGTCAGCAAGTCAGTTCCATGACTACTGCACTCAAGGATCGTGGGGATCTAGTGAATCGTATCGTTTATTGATGTTATCACTGTTTAACATTTTTCCACCCTTTGCCACTAGCGTAGTGCGGTAATTTAGTTACTGCAAGTTAGCCCTACACTAGGAAGTTTTCATTTTGTCTCTTCTAATACGTGTTTTATACGTTTTGTAGGCTTAGTCGCTACAGTCTACAAGGCCTTTTAACGTTCTCTCTTATATCTACACGTAATGGGCATTCAATGATCTTGGTGTGTTTATCTATTCCCGCCACTTTGTACGAGGACTAGGCAATCAGCAGTGCGTATCACGGTCGTACGTCCTGGACTTCGCTGATGGGCTCATAACCTCTCCCATTCTTGTCTCGAACCTAAGTGCACTAATGATAGCCACCATGAGTGCCAACGGCCTCCCTCCCAGGTGGTTATCCCTTATGTTAGCCGTGTGGCTATTAAGTGGTGAACTGTAGCCTTTATATTGATATGATTCCTCCAACTAACATGAACTTAGTTGGAGAAATCACATAATGTAAGGGCTACAGTTCACCACGTAAAAAACATGAACAAAGACAACAACATGAACTTGTTGAAACCTCGCATGCTCCCATCAGCCTGCTAGTCGTAGCTCACGCGTATATTTCCGTCCCATTATTAATTATTTGTTTATTTTCTCATTAGAACTCCATTCAACTTATAGATGTGCCGAAAAATACCGAATAATATTTGCACAGTCGAGTAACCATCGAACACATTCCTCCATATCTTTTCTCAGAGCATTTTCTCCATTTTTTTAAAGCGGGGTCCGATGAATGCAGTTCCTTATTTTATTGTATGAGTTATTTTACTGCTTCCATCTTTCTTTACGATATTTTCTAAAAGATTCTTAATTTTCATTTCAAAAAACTATGTGGCTAGTGGATATAAAAGTCTGCTTCTGTACGAATCACTTCTGTTATTTGTCTGACTGCCCATATAGAAAAACGATTTTCAAGTTGCCGTTTTTTTACCATAAGAGGATGTTCGTTGACACATTGTCCTCTAGGCATCTCAAATGAAGAATATCTTAATTTAATTATTTGGCTGTCTTTCGTCATCAATTACAGTCTATTAAGTTGCGGTAAGTTATTCAGTGGACAGCGTCACAACCGACGATCTAATCGTCGTTCTGTTAAAGGTCAACCCATCAAATTTTAATTCTAAGACGTACGCCTGACATTAGAAACAAAGGAAAATGCGTATGAGTTTGTGAATGCGAATTACCACTAATAGCAAAAAGGCCATGAATTTCCACGAATTTACCACGAATTGAGGAATATTTCGCAGGAAAATGTGTACGAATTTGAAACAGGAATTCGTACGAAACTTCGTATCGCAGATTTCGCTTGGACAGTAGGATACCTAACTCGATTAAAAACCCCCCATATGCATGACATATCGCGTAGCACGTTTCTGAAGGCCTTTTGTGTACTCTAATACTTTAATACGTTAAAAATATTAAAAATAGCTATGCAAAAACTCTTCGGGTTTTTCTTCGGGCAACTTATTTGTCCCCTGATGGGCTGGTTGTGGTTCTGACTCTGAAATTGAATCAGAGAAATGAGTTACAGTGTGCAAATGAGGGTATTATTGACTGAGCAATTGTTTGCGTTGACTTACTAGTAACAGATCTGCCATAACCTGCATTCAAGCGCTGCTTGAGGTGGCGGTCATAGGCCTTCCTGAAACTGCACTTGAAGACCTCCTACAGCCTTCGGCAGTAAACGAACAGTGCTCTACGTGCTGTTTTATAAGCCTCTAACAAAAGGATGTTATAGGTACAGTATTTTGGGAGGATATTGTCGTAGGGTCTTCAGAGGGTAGTTACGTGTTATAATAACCTACTTACAGATGTTCAGCAGTATTACTTTGATGGACTCCCAATTTTTCGGAAAACCAAAGTAGTGCTACTGAAAATATGTAAGTAGGTGATTATAATAACTTATTTATAGATACGGTGTACCGGCCGTAGCAGTTGCTTCTGCTTGCGACAGATCAGACATTTCACTCCGTTGTGAGCTTGTCCAACGATTTCCGACGACAGGGGCATACTACTTCCAAAAAACGATATCACCCCGCGTACGGGAGGGAACGCGTACTGTTCTAAAAAGACCAGATTGAACTTCCACAAGTCATGCAGATAGGGGGCGTGAAAGAATAATTATGTGCCCAGTTGCTGCAAAGATGAACGTTAACAATACATAAAAAATTTTCTGAACAAATAAGCACTAAAATCTAGGAGAAAGAAAAATGCTAGCAAGCAATACTTCTTTTAGATGACGGTAGAGAGTCAGTCTTAAGACATCCGTTAAGGTGGGTTTAAAACAGACATATAAAAACTTTCAATATTTCGGTAGACAAGCGTCCTCTGAAATGTATGAGCTAAGTTGCCTGTCCTTGTCAAAGTATGCATATGGTGATTGCGCATAATTACAACGCGTGTCTACCATGTTATCCGGGGGGGGAGCCGGAGCTTCCTCCGGTTTGAGATATGGATCCCTATAAGTTTGTTCTGGATTCTGTGATTGTAGATATGATGGTTGATACAGCGGTCCATGAGGAGCAGCATGATTGCGAGAGTATCTCCTCTCTTTGGGCGTAAGTCATTGGCCGTTGGAGTTTCTTACCATCATCGACCGGATTCTGTACGACAGTTGGCCTCACCAACAGATCCATGACTGGAAATCCGTTCAGAGTACCACCAGTATTACCCAATAGTATATCCTTTATTCAACTGTTATACAACTCCAGAAACACGCGTTTACATTTGCCTATGCAGGATATCCTGCCGCCAAGGTAGTAATAGACGACAGCAATAAAATAAGCCATCAGGCGCATCCAAGGGCGGTTGAAGAAGAGCACCCGTGACCGGGCAACAACGACGACTAGTGTGGCTCCCATAGTCATAGAGACGCATCCATGCCAGAAGGATTCCTTCCGGCAGAGTTTGGTGCTGGCTAAATCCTCCTGCATCAAATCTTCTCGCGAGGCCATTCTGGAAAATAAAATTGTAAAGTAGAGACTAATTATAGAGCTGAGCCATGGGGAAGATAGGTCAGAGGTTGCATTCGGAAACTGGACTCCAGTGAGGTGGCGAGCAGAAGTTATGCAGGGAGTAAAATAACTACGTGGAGTCGCTCAGTGCGATAAACTAAAATATTCTAAGCAAATCGAAGAAGTGAAAACAAACGCATTTGAAAAATATTCGGCAAGAACTCCTAGTAAGAAGAGAGGTGACTAGGTAAAAATCTACCGAAAAATAGAAATGAGGTGCACTATCTGCCATGAAGGGCAGGTATGGGTTAGCGGATCAGCTTTGTAATCCAAAAAGGGATGCACTATTATCTGATGCCATAAAGGTAAATAGCAGGCCCTGGCACCTGATCTCATTTCCAGATAACATGAGAGAGTCATAAATAAATAAATAAATTTTATATTTTAGGCCCGGAGGGCCTCATCATTGCAAACTTAGTGCTGTGGAAAAATAAATACAAAGTTGAAAAAATGCTGCTCTCCATGAAACAACCACATAGACAGTGGTAGCGTTTAGAAATGTTGGTAGATTAATTCATATTCACCAACATATCGTCGTTTTAAAATAGTAGTCAACGCATGGTGAACTAAGGAGGAAGCAGTGAAAAAAAAACTCCTACCATTTAAGCTGGGGCGGAGTTCAGCGAACCCCCGCTTCAAAAAAACAAAACGTAGGAGAAAAATACTGCTTCAAAAAAATTAAGGGGTTGGTTGAGAGGATTGATTGTAGTGCAAATGAGACAGGACTGTTGATGAGAACGAATGAAGGTTGGAAACGCTTCTTGTAATTGGAGAAATCATATAACAGCAGAAGCTGTCATTCACCATTGTTACACCGCCCGACTGGCGTCATGATCAACCATCAGGGAGATGAGACCGGAGAAGGCCATCGCGGACAACAGAGTCAGGAAAATGAGGGAACGGTAGAGGTCACCTGATCATCAACGAAACGCCGGAGATGTGACCTTGTAGACTGCGGAGTTTAGCGCCGAGCTGGCGAAAATAGCAGAACCGCCACGAGCATGACTAAAGACCATGAAGCCTATCGTCAGGGTTGTAAAACGGAGAATGAAGAAAACGCCAATGATGACTGGACAGAGAAGTGGATGAAACATCGTTGCAAATATCACTCAAAGGAGGAAGAAATAGACATGTATGGAAAAAATTTGATGTAAACATAACCACCTCAGATACCAGGGGGACCGTTTTCAAAGTCCAAAAGTTGTGTATTTGGAAAGCAGACGTATAACAAGGACTTTATATATTCCGAAGTTAAGTGTTTACGTAATTTGACTTAAAAAACTGCTAAGTTAGACAACAGCCTAATTTCGAGGGGAATATTATTCCAGAGGAAGGCATATTTGGAGGCATAGAAGTGAGAATGGTTCGAAGTGGAGCTTAAGGGGGACGCAATAATCTTGGAGGAATTGCGAGTGGCATAAGGTCTATCTGCGGGAATGAGAGCAGTGATTCGTGGAAGTTTAGGGGTTAAATTAACGCGAAAGAGGAAACAGAGGCCCGCTTCGAGTCTTCTGACCCAAACAAATGTCATGTTCGCTAACTGACATCTCTCCGTATAAGAAAGAGTGGATAGAGGAAGAGCGAATATTTTGCGAGTAAATACCCTCTGTACATTTTCAATTTTACTGCGGTCCGAAGCATTCATTAGACCAAAGATAGAGAGCAGTATTCTAGGATGGGTAGAACATACATGCGATAAAGTTTTAACTTTATTTCCAGCAGGAAGAAATTGTGTGATATAAAACCACATATCTGTGCAGCCTTCGCAGATATTCGATCCACATGAGGGGACAATGCTAGTTTATTTGTGTAGCTTAGACCTAAGTCTTTTATAGTGGATCGTTCTAAAAGTGGAGTATTTTGAAAAACTAGGGGACGAGGAAGCCTGGCGGCACCGAAACACATGAAACTACACTTGGATGGAGAGAATTCTATCTGCCAGATAGCATCCAACGTGAGAGTGTAAGTAGGTCTGCATTTATTTTATCAACGCATATACTTGCCGTGTTCTTAGAAAATGAGTATATGCATTTGAGGTCGTCTGCATAAATGAGATTGCGTGAATTTTTTAGAACAGTCGAAATTTCGTTTATGTATAGAATGAAGAGTAAGGGACCCAAGACAGTGCCTTGAAAAACGCCACTCGTTATCAGCTGAGAAGTGGAGTAACTATTACCCACTAGGACTTTCTGGCTGCGGTTAGACAAGTAGGAACCGATGAAGTCGAGGAGATGGGGCGGATGCCAATGGCTTCCATTTTTACCAGAAGCCGTCTGTGCGGTACCTTGTCGAAGGCTTTGCTCAGGTCAAAGTAGATAACAGCCACGGATTGCTGCTCGTTACGGAGGGAAGTGACGTGGTTAAGAAAAGCTAAGTGACACGTCTCGCATGATCTTCCGGGTAGAAAACCATGTTGTGAGTCACGTAAAAGCTTATTTTTTAGGCAAAAATTGAGAATTTGATTAAAAATTATCTTCGCCAGAAGTTTAGCTAGGGCCGGGTTTTTATGAACACCGCGGTATTTATTTATGTCTGAACGATATCCTGATTTAAAGACTGGAAGAATAATGGATGTCTTCCAAGTGTCAGGAAAGTTACCATTTAAGAGATAGACTGAAAATATATGGCTAAGTAATTTGGGAAAGGTCGACACTATTTGATAACTGAACTGGGGATACCATCAGTTCCCGAAGACTGCGAGTTTTTTAGACAAATTATCTGCTTACGAATTAATTCTATGGAGAAATCAATGTTTCCGAGAGTATTGTCTGAGTATGGTTGAAACGACGGGACCGGTTTGGATTCTGTCGTTAAATTCTTCGCAAAGTAAGCATTGAATAATTCAGCCTTATCAGACTCACATAGTAACAATCTCCAAGTTACGCTTGTATGTTAAGTGTCCTGGTTTTGAAAATTGCCAACTTACACAGTACCTGGCTCTCCTATCGATCGATCGCAACGATTCATTAATGTGGCCTTTATGGCATTCTCTTCAATAAAATATCCGACTGCTTGTTGGGTAATTTGTCAGTACGCGTAGTACGCATAGACGTGAGTAGAGCTTCTCCGGGCACTATGTTCCCTTGGGTAGGAGAAAAGTGAAATATATCCTGTGCTCGTCAGCCTCACCCTCAAAAAGTTGATACACGTTCGGACCAGTAGCGATTCTCAACATCTGCAATAAAAAACGATGGGTGAAGGATGTCGTATAAGGCGAAGGGGCTGGAACATTTTAACTTGCGAAATAAAGAGGTCGGTAGAAGCATTTAAAATGGTCTCTAAAAGGATCCTTGGAGATAACTACAGTTAAAAGCGAACAAAAACCAGGCAGATCTCTTGTGCTGTCAGGCACCATGGGGGTATAGCATACATGAGGTATACCGGCTCAGTCAAATGGTCAGGAAACAACGGAAGACTTCAGTGTCAGGGATTTCATTTAACTGCACCGTAATCAGGACAAAGATGCTGCTTGTTGACTTGTACCAAATATACAAGCAACTTAAAGGTGCATTCGGCTACGAGCATAACGAATGTAGGTCAGGTTAATTCTTGACTAGCGAAAGGGCTGTCAGCTTAAACAAATAGAAACAACCAAATCAGTGACATATAGTTAGACCGGGCAATTGAGTCGAAAAGATTTGTTATGATGACAGAGAACATAATGTGTTTTTTTTAGCATGACAAATGCAGTAACACAAACTCTTACATTTCCTGTTTTTCTGTCACGACATTACCTTGCTCCTCTTTCTGCATCCCTAGAAGCCTTCTGTTTCAGCTTTCCCTCGTTCTTGAAAGCGTTCCCTTCTGCTTGCAGTGCACTTTCCCACTTCGCAGTTGAGTTCTTTCCGCTGCCCATCCTAGAAAAAATTGGCAGGTTCGTAGGCAGAGGCCCTTTGTTTCATCGGTAGGCAACAAGTCTCGTCGAATCAATTGAGTGCATTAACCTATCGTAAGGCGTATGTAGCTCCAATCTCACGGACCTTGGAAATCTGTGATCCAGGCTTAAGCAGAAAAAAAGCATGCACATTAACGTATTATTGACCGCCTTCCCCCCTCGTCTGCCCATACGGCTTCAGTAAGTATCAGTGATTATACGTGGAGTAAATGACTAAAGCCCTTATCAATTCCATTAAAACGGTACATTAATGCATAAATTGTAGTGAAATATGTAAAAATTATTACAGAGCGCTTTTGTGGTGCATAAGTGCATAAAAATAATTTGGAAACATAAATGGTTGATAAGGTGAGACGTTTGCGGAATGGCAGCGAAGAAAAAGTTCAGTGTATGTCTAGTATGGGGTGTTGTTAGCTTGGCGGTTAGAGCATTGGCCTCCGGAAAAGGCCTTCTCTGATGCGCGGGTTCAAATCTTGCCAAATGCCTCGACCTTTTCACAATTGGGTCAACTCATATATTTAGTATGACATTCGTCCGGACATATTTAGTGTAAATATTGAAATCAAACGAACAGTATGCTTGTTTGCAGTATTGAGTGCTTTGTTAAGCCTGACCGACAGTTTCGATCTACCTACGCTTAATATCTCCAACTTTTCTTAACTTACTTTACTATTTCATTAACCGATTTAAAGCATATGCAAACAGGCCCATCAGATTACCTTCTTTGTCGGTTGGAAGGCACGCAAGGTTGCAAATGTAGGCGGCTGCTGGTTGCGTGACTTCCTAGGTTTCTCTACCTCTGGGGTTGTTTCCTATGGTGGTGACGATGCCACTGCAATCAGACCAAAATTATCAAGTTAACGTGAAACCTATTTTTCTTTTCCACTGCTTTCCCCTCCTCTTTTACCTGTGTTTACGTCACCTTCATGCTATTTCACATACTAAGCATTGTCCAAATGTAAACAACTCAGTAAAATGTTTCGGGTGAACGGAATTTGTTAGATTTGTGTTAAATAATGATTTTTAAAGGTATTTTGGCTCTTACCTATGTACTCCATAAATGTCCGTCTGTCTTCTAGCGTAACACATTGTTTGGGCTACTGTAATTTGCTTATGTTGGCTGCCGAAACCCTTTTCGGGCCGCCATTGGTTACAAGGCAAAACGGTTCGGTTTCACGCGACCTTGACATGTGCTATTCAGTATCCTGTAGATTTTCCATCAATTAGCTATGTTCAACCAATTCCTCTGGTTATTTTGCTTTTTGCATTTTTTTCTCCTTTAAACAAATAATTTACCAAAATTTAACATAGTAAAGCAAATTCAAGCGGAATTACGAAAATTTCTGAATTTACCTGATAATTACGCACTGATTTGTCCCCTGATATGTTCCAACCTTACCTAACCTTTTAAGCAGGTGCCCGTTTTGGAGTGGATCGTGCTTCGCGCGCACTCAGGTGGCCCATGACGAATTCCTACTGGTATTTTTTTTATCTTGCGCACTATAACGGTGTAAGCACTTGTTCGGAAGAACGAATGCTTGTCATGCTGCCGACCGTAAAACGTTAACTCCTCAATTATGATATCGGCAAACAGGGCCTGGATGAACCATATCACGTTTGCCGACGCATCTTCTACCTCCATGGCGGCAAAATAGGCGGTGTAACGTGGGTTTACAGTACAGGATCACTTACAACTCTATTACAGTAATCCGTAGATGGCAATGCCTGATGAAAGTCGTTTAATGCGGCCAGTGTTGTCATTTAAGAAATATGTAAGTGGACGTTGCTGAGGGGTGGACGTCCCACTTGGCGTTTCTACTTGGCGTGCAATGCTGTGGTCAAACTTGCTTATCATTATGGTCAAGCGTCGTCTTGCAGGAGCGCATGGTGCATATGAGCAACCTGCGATTGGATGATCCGTTTCATGCATTGTGCATGACGTTGAGTGCTTGCCTTGGTAATGGGGGAGGTCCGGAAGGCATGCTGACGATTCAATGTGAGTCTGACAAAGACTTCGACAGAAACAGTTACTGACACTAACCTGTCGCTTACGCAGGATGTGGATATGTGAATGGTACTCCCAGATAACGAAGAAATGTAGTTCCTGAAGTTTGATGTAAGGCGTCTACTTCTCTGGTATGGGCGTCGTTTACTGTGCTCTTCGTCTGACGTCATAAGCTACAAACGGGAAAAATGGGAGAGTTAATAGGTAACTACTGACTATTATTTGTAAGCTATAGTTGAATTTAAATTGTAATCGTTTATGTCTTTATTAATATGTACAGTCACTGCTCCTCTTCGCTGTCCACTAATCAGTAGCTAGGGGCTAAAAGGTTTTAAAATTGTTAGACATCGCCCATAGAGGGAGCCGCATTGTGAAAAAAAGAAAGGAGTGAGGTGGGTTAAATTGCGAAAATATTGTCCAACGTACTGCATTTGTACTCAATGTTGCCAGTCATCGCAATCCCAACGTCCGTTGATTTCATTTAGGACATAGTGATCGTCAATGGGAAAACTCGCATACGTCCGGAACGAGGATGGCAATAGGCAGCTGCTCACTGCAGTTCCCATACTGACTTTGAAAGCATTAAGAAGATGAGAGTCCTGATGGTAACCAACGTAACCGTCAACATTCTCGCATTCAGAGTACACTAAACTTATTTCTCCTGACAGGTAGCGGACAATTTTTGCACGCAAACCAACTTACCATCGACAACAAGTGAGCCCTAAGAGGGCGTTGGGCCAATTATAAGTTTATTTTTAACTCCTTAGCATACGTTTAACTTTACCAAAGAAAGTTATAAAGGGAGGAGAAGAAAATCTATCCAGTGCACCATGCCATTCGACGTCATCCGATTGTTGAAAAATGCTCTGAACGTTGTACACAATCTCACTTTTACCATACAGTTCTGCACAACTCTCAAAAAATATTACCAGCAACCTTATAAGCGGCACCCAGTCTCCGCATGACCGTGGGTGGACTTAACATCGTATCATTGCAAACAGCAAAAGGAAATGCTTCAAATACTTCTCTGGAAGCATTCTTTCATAAAGTAAAATCCTATTTTCAGCATTAACTGGCACAGTTCCGTCCCTTCCATGTGTCAACATTCCTTGAAGTGACCCTACACGCTGGGAAAGTATCCGCGGCAGGTGTGAACAAATGGCCTTTTACCTTTCATTAACTGTTAACACTGCCTCCTCTGACATAATGAACGCCGTTCCATTAGGATTTCTAAGACACGAATTCAACAACCTGCGCATAACGTTCAGGTAAACTAAATGCAGGGGGTCGAGAGTAAAACAGCTTACCATTCCACGTCCCGTGCTAGGAGAGGTGAAGTGCTAGTGCGATGACAGTAATCCGTTCTGCGGTGAAAATCTTCATCGCGCCGCATACGGTCAAATAGATAAAGGTAACACGTCTTATGATAATTCTTATCATAATGAACCTTAATGCAGCCCCACCCACAGCCGTTCTTGCCTTAGCGTTCCTTTAACATCAGAAGACATTTGCGTTTCCGACTCCGATTCAGATGAAGAGGAGGAAGAGCAACTTAGACAACAGGGCGATCGAGAGGCATCAGACGTGGAAACTTCGTCAAATCGGTCAATAATTTCACCAAGATGGTCCAGAAGCTCTTAACGCATACGCTTATAACGGGTAGTCCTCAAAACAGGCTTGAAAATGCGGTTGTGTGTCTCACAATTTAGATATTGTTTTTACAGTTCGAATTTTTTTCTTCCTATGTTTTCAAAGTAGTCAACATAACCAAAGAAGTTTACACATTTTGATAATACCTATGGGACTAATGGAAAGTCCACAAACTTAATACTTTTGTCGTTTAGGTGAACGTCTGCATAGTTATTTTTAGAATTTCCGTTTCACCCAGTGGTGGTTATGGTTCCTTTAACAGGGTATGCAATGTGTGTATATACCACCCTTCCATATGTTGTTTTTAAAATCGTCTGCAGTGATTTCTGTGTACAATAATAACATCATCCGAGAAGCATTTTAATTTACAATAGCCGTTGTTTTAGCATCTGCTTTATACTCCGCTCAATATAGAGTCTTCATATTGGCCAATCAGACAACGGGTTAATGTATCATTTCTCCTCTGATCACTGGATGCGAATGGTGTTTTTACAGCCTCGTTTTCTACCTGTACTAAACACTGCCTTATAGTAATTTTCGTCTATCAATGTCCATTCGGATACTTCCTTCTGAAAACGGGAACAGTGGATTACTTTTTGTGGGATTTAATCAAGACTGTGGTAAGTTAACTTGCAATCTAATTGAACACTGTTTAGGATGCTTTGCCGTTGGAATGCAAAATGGCTTCCGGATTTATAATACGGATCCTCTCAAGCAGTTAGAACGCTGTGGTATGTCTCACAATTGTGAGATGAATTGTTTTACAGTGCAGGCATTTATTTGTTCCCATATATTCAAAGTAGTCAACCTTATCAAAGACGTGTGCACACTTCGATTATTCCCATGGGACTAGTCGAAAGTCCACAAACCCAATACTTTTGTGCGTTTCGGTGAAAGTCTGCATCAAAATCCTAGTTATAACCTCACAGTCCAGACGGACGTGCTTCCGTTCTTTTGGTGTTAGCGCTAGGACTGCACACAATAAGTTTGCTTTTAAACGGCTTGCTGGCCATACTCCATCTAAAATTAACTGATGCCGCATATAGATTTTCCTAATTTTCTATCCTTCACAGAGTTTCCGTTGTGTTTTCTGCATAATAAATGAGGTACGTTGATGAAGTGTAATCAAGTTTTTAAGGTAGGATTGTGTTTCAGTTTATGAAACTTCCATTGATTTTACTTTCAGACTTTAGTGTCCGGGACGGTACTGGCGTGGGTTACATTGAGATGCTTTTTCGCACAAGTTTTCTTGGCCTTCTTGGGGGTGGACACCAAGCCAGAATGCCTCCCAATACGGCCTGCCTATGGGATGGCGTCGAACAGAAGTTCGTTTTGGAATTATCCTATGGGAGCGATGTCCGAGCTGTGCGTCTGAGACGCGATCGGCAAGTTACAGCATACATTTATTGAGTAGCTTTCATGCTTAAGGCTTGTGGTTATTCACAAACTTTTCTAATGCAGACTTACTCTAAAACTGGTTTTGGAACCCGATAAAACCATGGTGATCTAATCCATTTTTATATAAAATAGGAAGGAATGAGCCTGTCTCTCTACACCCAGCTTATTATTTCACCCTTAAGGCGCATTATTTAAGGCCGTAGTTCAGAAAATTCACTTCATTAGAATTTCTGTTGAGTGATCAAGACACTCTTGCATTTTGTCACCACAAACTCTGTTGAGGTGGTTGGACCTACTTTGCGTGATCAGGCGGGCCATTGGTTCCGTCTGTTTGTACCAGATTGATTCAACTTACCTAGTAACTCACTTAGAGATAGAAGCTTCAGGTTTATGCAATAGTAAAAGCTCCATGAGTGTTTTTGTCTTCCCGCGGGATTTGTTTGTGTGCGTTTGTATGCGTGCATGAAACAAACAAATCTTTGGAATTCTCAACAGAAAGCTAGGAATTGATGCCTAAGACAACGGCAGTTAGTAGGTTAACAACAAACAACGGCTGTAGATGGAAAAGTAGAAGGCGTTGCGATAACCGAAATCATACTTTTACTTGTGTGAGCTTTCGGGCTCTTTCTGGAGTCCATCATCAGAGATAAAAGGCGTAAACGAAAGACGAGTAACACTTATGGGACGCAGGAGCCAGTCAACCGTTATAGAGGGGAGAAGGGAATGGGGATAGTGGAGGGGAGAAACAGTCAACCACCAGTGCCATCAGTCCGGAGATGCCTGCGCAGCGCAATTTATGCCGGTGCAGTTCGATTGGTTGACTGAGTTCTCATCTGAGGCCCAGGCTTCGATCAATTCGTGGCCTGTTTTGTTGCCGGTGTGCGCGATTACCCTCACAGCTGCGAAATTAAACTCGTGACCGGTCTCGTAGGTATGGGTGGCCACTTGCGATAATACGTCACGCCGTCGTTCGGCCAGTTTGTGTTCGTGTATGCGCGAACCAAGCATACGTCCTGTGTGTCCTCTGTAGTTTCGGGGACAGTCTATACATGTTATGCGATACACGACGCCCGACTGATAACTGGGATATAAATGGTCCTTGATTCGCATGATCCGGCTGCGCATGGCAGCCTTGGGACTGTGTTCAATTCCTACGCCTAGTCTCGCAGCAACGCGTTCGGTCGATTTCGATAGTCCTTGATGTATGGCAGCACATGTCATATCATACGGGTTGGTCCTGGTTGGGTCCTCGGAGAGCGAGCACGTAGGCATCGGCTTAAGAAGGCCTTCGGATAGCCATTCCGCATAAATTGTTCGCGGAGACATCGGGTCTCACCTGCTTTTTCTTCCGGATTACTGCAATAATTCTGGATTCTTTTGAAGAGTGTTTTTACGCAGCTTGTTTTGTGAGCCGCCGGATGGTTGCTGTAAAAATCCAGAAGCTATGTTGTGTTTGTCGTCTTTCTGTAGACCGTTGTTTCGATTTTGCCGTCGAAAGTTGGCATGATGAGTACATTGAGGAAGGGTAGCTGCTGATCCCTTCTTTCCGCGTGAATTGTATGTCTTGGAAGATAGAGTTGAGAAGTTCATTAAAATTCTGCCGTAGGTTCCTTTTGACGATAACAAACGTGTCGTCAATGTAATGGCGCCAAAAGATCGGGGGCTGTTGGCTAAAGGTAATCTTTTCCAGATCTTTTAGGACCAGTTCAGCTATTTAACCTGAGATTCGAGAGCCCATCGGAGTTCCATTGATCTACTCATAGGTCGCTCCTGCAAAGGTGAAGTATGGCTTTTGGCAGAATTCGAACAGCCTCATGAGGTGTTTAATTTTGAGCGAACTCTGGGTTTCGTCGTACAGCTCGTCAAGTTTCCTGCGTAAGACGTCTCGTGCCAACTCTGATGAAATAGATGTGAATAATGATGTCACGTCAAAGGAAACCAGCATTTCGTCCGATTGAATCCTTCGGCCATGGAGGTCTGTCAAAAGACATACCTCACCTTTGCAGGAGCGACCTATGAGCAGATCAATGAAACTCCGATGGGCTCTCCAATCTCAGGTTTAATAGCTGAATTTGTCCTACGGGATCTGGAAAATATTGCCGTTAGCCAACAGCCCCCGATGCTCTGGCGTCGTTAAAAAAGGAACAAGAACAAGGAGCAAAGAGCAATGGAAATGAATGACTGAGACTGCAGAAACAAAGAAAACATTACTTGGAATAAGTTTGGTTACTAAAAATCTGTTCGTATTAAATAAAATAATAATACAACATTGACTTGCTGAATGTCACACTCATCCACAAACCGCGGCCTCTTGACGACTCCTGAACACCACGGAGTTTAGATTTGATCTATCCCTTCGTTTAGTGGGAAAACGTGTTGGAGATCCCTATGCGAAAGCCATTTCACTGTGCAGCTGGGGACTCCTCTACTTAAGGCGTCCGACCACGCGTTTTCGTTGTCGATGATTGCCTTCGGCCAGAGATCTCGTAGTTTCTCAGTCTCCAGTAAAGTAAATAGTTTACGAATCCTGATAATCGATTGCACAAATTGCCAGTTCCTGAAAACTGAAAGGGTTGGTCGGTAGGTCCCTAAACATTATTTCCAACAGTTATTTGTAAGGATGTCTTATATGGTCGCCTAAATAGGATACAAGAACAAGAACTGCTCACACTACATCTGGCTTTGCAACAAATTCCTCGAACGTAGGTTCAGGATTGGTTGTCTTTAAGGTTAGGGTCAAGATCAGGGCTGTGGCTAGGGTCAGGATTATGGTAAGAGTCAAGGTTTGGGTTCTTGTTAACTGTAGGGTGCAGATCTAGAGCAGGACTAGGTTCAAAATTAAAGTTACAGTTTAGCTTTATGTTAGGGCTATTTTTAGCGTTAGAACACCGAAATATTTTCCCTTCCTAAAATTTATCGCAAGGTCACCTATTTTAAGCGAACGGGGCGTTCCTATTCCCGTTTCCTGTTTAGGCGGCCATACTAGTCGTCCTTACGAAGCTATCTGTCACTATTTTCTATTGAACTGATGAATAGGTACCTAAGATGTTATTGGTTCGGGACATTTTTTCCTAGTAGTATCAATTACTTGGTGTAAATAGTTACACACTGATCATCCTGATCGTCAATATGCCCAAAAAACGGCCTGCCATTCATAATTAATTGACGTTCAATCACAGTAATACCTTCAACATTCGCGAGGTTAGGTTCTCCAACCCGTCGCGAATCACCAATGCTGAAGTAGCTGTGCAGTCCGGCTAAAATAATGAATATGACTGCATGGTGTACTTGAGTGTTCCCCTCTTCAGGCAGAGGAGGCACTTCTGTCGTGGCTTCTTTGTGTGGGGGTTCGTGCGAGGGATTAGGTTACCACTCAAAGAGCCGGGTTATTTTGCTCTATGGATACTGTTTTTTTGCATAATGATGCAGAGTGTTCCGTATTTCCTCATAACCGAATTAAGACTATTTATCGTTTTCAGAGCATAGCAGACTCCTGTTGTGTTATTAGTTACTTCCAACTTTTCCACCCCATAGCGTGTTTTCATGGTGCCTATGTCGTCGCCTAAGCCCGATACAGTGTGTATTTGCTATGGACAGTAACGAGACTTGTATAATTCGTTAGCATTTATTTACTCATACGAAATATAATTATTTCTTAACTTTGCGAAAATTCCCATTGAAAATTTCAGAAGATAAATTGGCGAAAATACGTTTGTTTTCGATAAATTCTCGTCAGGCCTTTACATTTATATGGTATGAATAAACTATGGTGGTTGGTGGATGCGTTGAACTTCAGACGCAATTTGGTACGGTGTTTGACGCAAAGGGCGAAGAGGATTTGCTCGACTGATAGCATTGAAGAGGAGCTTAAGATTGTTGAAGGCGTGTTTCGAAAAAATGGGTATCCTTATCGATTTATCGCTAAAAACATGACTGAAAGGCCGCCAAAGCCCTCAGTATTAACAGCGGAGAAGAAAAGAATCTTCATCAGAGTCCCATTTCAAGGGACGGACCAAGTGAACTACTAAGGAGGCGCCTGATTCAAGCCGTAGCAACTACCTTACCTGTTCCTGTGGGGCAGGATATATTGATTGTACGAGCCGGCGCTTGTCCAAAAGAGTAAGGGAACACATACCCGCATGGTTAGGGAAGGGCCAACTTAAAGGTGTGAACAGTTCAATCTTAGCGCACCTGGTAGACTCAAAACATCGCGTGGATGCCAAAGAGGCCTTCCGAGTGATTTACAAGGTGCCTTCAAGCTACTCAAAACTCCTCGGACAGCGTCTGTTGGCGACGGCAGAGGCGGCCGCCATCAGGCTACGCAGACCGCTGCTATGTGCCCAAAAGAATTTCGTCGCGGCGCCTCAGTTGCCATGGGCGAAACTAGGTAACACGGCCAGCCACAGCGGACCACAGGCCTCCGAAACGGGCCACCGCAGAGACGACCAAGTCCCAAGTCCAGCCACGCACACCTTATCGGCGGTCTTGGACGCCGGGCCGTCTAGACATTGACACTCTGATCTCAACTCCCCCAACTTCCCCAACAACCTCCTTTTGTCTCTTCACCTCCCCACCGTGACAACGAGAACACTTCATCTGTCCACCAACCACCATAGTTTATTCATACCATATAAATGTAAAGGCCTGACGAAAATTTATCGAAAACAAACGTATGTTCGCCAATTTATCTTCTGAAATTATTTCTTATAATGATGTAACTATTAGTGTTACAAGGAGGATAAACTTTGTAAAATGAGTACCACATCTTGTACAGTACTTTCTACAAAAGGAAGGCCTCCATAGAAAAGCGAAGTTTTTTTCGAAGGCAGTTATTAAATGCTTTCTTGTACGTCTTTTATTTTCCCCAAAGCAGTGGAGTATTCATTAGCAATGATTTGTTCACCGATTTTACATTTAAAAACACGATCTCTTATAAAATACCTCAAACATACAACCTAAACCTAAATCATCTTTTCAAAAATTTCGCAGATCTACAAAAAATTTCGTATGAAACTTAATTAATTCCTGGTAAACATTCAGCAATTCCGAAAATGTGCGAATCTATAACCGCAAGTTTACGAGTTGACTGTATTGCCATAGCTAGAACATAGTCGTTTAAACGTTTTTATTGCATCCTAAGGATAATATGATCAACGGTGTGAATCCTTCTTTTTCCTATTCTCTCCCTGTGACTTGCTCGAAAATGTTTGACGATCCAAACGCACTCAGGAGTTCACAGTAATTTAGCTATGCTATCTTGATGCCATGTTTTGAGCAGTAGTTTTTTGCCTTTTTCGTACCTTAAAATTGCTTCCGCTTTCATTGTATAATCAATATTGACCATCTATGTGGGCCACAAATCAATTTAAAACACGCATGAACGAATCTATATCTCGACAATACGCTTTTTCCAGATGTAGGGCTCTAGAACTGCGAAAGTTAAACAGACAACTGTATCTCTTTTCGGTAATGTGTATCTGTATCCAGTGTGAACTAATCGACTCCTAAAATAGTAAGGGGTCGCGTGGTTGTACTGTCCGATCGACAGAGACAAAGGCAGCCGTCGCTTCTTATTTTAAGCCCGTCAATTAATGCGTCAATAAAGGCTCGGGTCAGCATGTAGTTCTGGTCGAACCTTTTTCCAAAAAAATTTCTTGGCTCTTCTGAGATTTTAATTGGCGTATACTGTACCACAATGTTGTATAGTATAACTTATGCAATTATTTATGATACCAATAGCAGGAGGTATCAGCTAAAAGCTCAGACACGTGTTTCGCCGGTATTCTGCCGCTAATTGATGCGGTTATGAGGAGGTCTTCAGCATTCCCTGTGTGCTTTCTATCAGATCTTCCATGCAGCGGCAGAATGTTATCTGGCTGCCAGTACGTGTCCTGCCAATGTGATCTTTTTCGCTTTGAACTCATATTACTGTATCAATTACAGACTGTAACTCATTCACGAACGCACAATACAATTTGGGGTCCCGGTCAAATTTCTGAATTGCATGTTTTGGTAGCTCCAAATGATACTCTGTGCTGCGTACTGGAGGCTCAATGTCATCATCCCAACTATAAAGTCCCCATCGAGCTACCGCACACAACTTGTTATCCTTATCCACATTTTTGTCTTCTTAACAACCTGTAATTTTTCAAACGTGATGCGTCTTTCGATGTCTACTTAACGTAGTTCGGCAAGCTCTGTTTCAAACCGGTTTCGTCCTAGGTCGCTTCGTTCAACCGTAATTGCAGAGACAAGTCGTGAGTACTCCGACAATTTGAAAAACTGTCTTCCGTCATTTAGTCGATCATAATCAAATAATTTGGATACTCTTTGATAACCGTTCATCGATCGCTAACGGAACCCACTCGTGCCGCTCTGTCTTAGGGCTCATTCTCGGTCGCTGCCAACAGCCGCATGAGGGCTAGTAGTCTAGGTAGGTAGCCAATAAAGGCAAGGAAGATAGGAATAGCTATTTTTGGCTCATAAGCCGTCACCAGCCCGTCATACCCAATCCTAAATAGTACCCCACCCGAGGCTCGAAGCCCAGACCTTTTGATCCGAAGTCTAACGCTCTAACCATTGAGCCATAGGTTCGTTATCTTTGCCGCCAATGCTATGGAACAACTTTGTCAATATTCTCCTAACTTTTCCAGATTTAATGCTAGTAGGTTTTCCGGAGTAGACGTGCGCAAGGTGTCAGAAAGCAGTTTGAATAACTCGGGTATAATCTTTTCTTACATGATCATTTAGCATACTGGCAGCGTAGGTACTAACTAGAAGCCCAGGCACGTTTCACCTATCTCCTGTCGCTGCATGCTACATATGCAAGGGTTTGGGCTTATCAATGGGTCTCCCAGCATCTCCAGTGTGTCTTCTGGTGGACACACGTGTTTTCAAATCTTGCTTTTTAACTTTCCTCTCTAATATGCCGTAGATTAAATTTTTCGAGCTGTGCTATACAGTGGCGGAATGTGCAAGACACAAACGGCGAAGAACTATCTCGAAGGGTGAACATATATACTAACCGCTTACTTACAAATATTAAGTAGTGTAAATTACCGCCACCTTACATTTCCGCACGCTTATTTCGGGGACGAACCAGCGAGCCGTTGCGACGGAATATTAAGTAAAAAAGTCTCGAGCTGCCCACGCCTTTTGCACCCACGTGCAAAGAATACTTCGGTGACCTCGCTCATGTTCAGCGAACACCCCACACTTACACGCGCCCGCCGTTGGTCCGCTAGGGATTAGTGATGATACTAAAATGTACCTATATAAATACGGTTTTCCAGCGTCCTCTGTTTGGTTTGGGAATGAAGCAGCGGGCGGTAGCGACGGAATATTCAGTAAAAAATCGTGACCTACCTGTGCACTTAGTCCACGCTGGAATTCCAGTCTCTAATGGTACAAAGTTGATAAGGGATGAAAAGATCAAACCGGGGGGGGGGTAATGTTTGCTTATTCGAGACGGTAAGGGTGCGGTACGGGAACGACACGAGAACGATAGCAATCCGGTACGCGAAGCGAAGAAGATCAATCCACGGATCCTGACCGTGAGTCAGCCCGGTCTCTGAAAAATTGAATAAGAAAGGTGGCCTTGATAAGTTAAAAAAAAACATTCGGCTCAGTAGGTCAGGTTGGCCCGTTACAACGGAATATCCGGCAAAAACAATGTCCACGCGTGCAAAGTACCTCTCATGTGGGCTTCTTCGTTAACTACGGCCGCTGGCCCCTTCTGCGATGTAATCCGCTCCGAAACGCGGCTGCTAGGTAAGCAGCTGCCCGTGGATACCGATTGTCCAGCGAAAATAAACGACCATTACAGTCAAACCGCCGTCGTTCCAAATGACAGTGCAAGATCCGCGCACATGCGGTGTCTCATGGCCCGTGCCCAATCGAATGCTTTGTCAAGGGGCAAGGCACATAATACTGGTTATTGATGGTTTATGGAAAAAAGAGTAGATTTTGAAAAGTGTGTGCTATAAATATAGTTAGTTCGTCCTCCGATCTCGCAGTACATAGGAAGCAATTTTTTCGCCATCGTAGTTCCTGCAATATCAGCAATTCCTCGGTTAGTGAAGTATTCGCGTGCTAAATTAGAAAATGTCACTTTAGTACTGTTCTGACCAGCCTTGGTACTTCGAATCAGCACGAACCGGTACCACAAGAGCCCGTAGTAGAGAGACAGTGAGAAGACAAGTCGGCCAGACAAAGCGTCTACTCAGACAAGAGCACGGTACAGCGCGTCAGTGTTAGCAAGCGCAAAGTCAGTCAGACACAGGGTGTATGTACTTTTGAGGAAAAGGGGGAGACATTGTCCGACAAAGGGGCCAATCAGGATTAAGCACACAAGACTGGCTGACGGCAAGCGGCTCTCGCGGCTCTGTTGAGTGCGTTGACTCATCATGGGGCGCGCGGCGTCCCAACACATCCCCTTCAAATCTGTCAGTACCGCTTTTGCCGTGGATCGACTTCTATGCGCTGCGGACTTTGGCGAGCAGGGTAAGTCCGGTGTGTTGTGGGCGGTTTCAGGTCTACCGGTGTGGGGGCAGGAGCTGGTTCTAAAAGCGGTACATCCAAGGAGGCTGCAGGAGTCAGTTCGGGAGCTGACTGGTCCGCTGGAATAGCAAAGGTGTCCATCAGGATATCGAGAGGTAGTGAAACACCGGCTTTAGGTCCGGTTGGGTTGCTGTGCTGCCGCCGTCGGATATGATTGTGGTGACGAAACCAGGTGTCATCACCGACGGAGACGTCGAACAGCATGCTGCCTGTGTGCGCTGTTATCGTTCCCTCAATCCGGTCTGGGAACCCTGCTCGGTAGTTGCGAGCAAAGACCGGTGCTCCGACGGAGATCTTGCCACGAGAAACAGGTGGAAGTGGCTGTGGGGACGGCAGATTAGGAGGCAGCAGCGCATGGAACTTCGTTCGAAGTTTCCGGCCCATTAAGGACTCGGCGGGGAAGACACCACCAGGAGACGCCGCGTTAGGGGTAGTCCTGTAGGAGAACAGGGGGGCCTGGAGTATCTCGTCCGTAGTCCCCTCTCCACGAGGGCTCGTTTGAAGGTGTCGACGAAGCGGGGTGGGGAGCGCAGGTGCTGGATTTAGTGTTGGCGGCAGAAATCCTCAAAGATGGATAAGGTAAATTGCGAGCCATTATCCGGCACCAGGACATCCGGTAGACCGTGTTGGCTGAAGATGCGCCGTAGTAGAGGCGGTTGCCGGCTGCCGCGGTGCAATTTCGGGCCACTTTGAGTAGGCGTCAACCACGATTAGGCAAGTGACACTGTCGAGTGGGCCAGCGAGGTCGAGGTGCACACGAGACCAAGGTCTAACGGGAGTTTGCCTTGGATCTGGCGATTGAGAAGCAGACATTTTGGTAAAGAACTATAGTGGGGTCTCCACTAACATTCTTTAATTTACCTCATATTGCTATATTTTAAAAATAAATACGACAACTTAGCGTTCCCTGTCACAGACAACCGTGAACGTCTGCCTGGTTACCACTTTTTTAACCTTATTTGGGCTACAAGTAGACGTTTATTTTGGCTTATTTTTCTCTTCCGCTTTCTGATTGGCTCCATGGCCTGGTGGTTCGTTTTTTTGACCTTATAATGCCCAATTCAGTTCCTTGATTAGCTTATCCAATGGGTCGTTCCCATCCCTTTCTTTGGTTTACTGGCTACAATTTAGACGTTTTCGGACTATTTAACCAACCTTTACACCAATTATTGGTTCATTAAAACAAATTTAAGCGTCCTTCTGAATTTCTTTTAAATTACAGAGTTACTGCGTATTCATTCGCTCCCTGATATGCCTCACCCATACTATCCCCTAAAAGCAGGTGCCCGTATTGGAGTTGGGCGCGCTTCGCGCCCACTGAAGGGACTCCACTATAGTTTTTTTACCATATAATCTTCAAATTCTGTCTCCTGTAAAAAAAACAGGGACAAAAGCAGTTTTAATGCTGCGTTTAACTTATGGGGAGAAAGCTCTGGGCCAGGCAACAATCAACGAATGGTTTGCTTCGTTCAACAATCGCCAGATATCACTAGAAGATGAACTCAGTTCGAGTTGCCCCTCGATGTGCGGAAATTCAATTTGAGGTGCATGAGCGTTTGGCTTTTCGACATCAACGGAGTCATTTACATTTAATTTGTTCCTCATGGCACTACCGTAAACCAATATTACTATCTGCACCTTCCGAAGCAATTGTGTGAGGCAGTGAGAGAAAAAGAAACGTGAATTATGGCGGTCGGAGCACTCGCTGCTTCGTGATGACAACGTGCCTTTCTACGCAGTGTTCAAAATCAACCACTTTGTAACAAAAAACGACAGGATGACGATTTCGCACCCCCTTTTCTTACCCAAGCCGACCCTGCAAGTTCTTTTTCTTCCAAGGACGAAGAAGAACCTTAAAGGAAATTCTTTGCGGAAAGTAAAAGAGGTTAAGAAAAACTTCATTGGAGGCACTTAGCAACATTAATTAATAAAAATATAAAAAATTTTTCGAACAGTGGCCAACCCTTAAGAACAGGCGCATATAACCTACCGAAAAGTATTTTAAAAGGGCTTAGTGTTTTTAAGATGTTATCTTGCATTTAAAAAGTTAACTAAAGGTCGGTTTGGGTACTTTCTTGTCTAATAACCTCAAAATTAATTAATCTTCAATTTAGAACTACATTTTATTCACTATTTGGCTAGCAGAGCCTAAATGATTTATTCTCCACCTGGTAGCGAAACGGATATATAATTGAAGCTGTTCCGAGGAGAACTAACTCCCCCAAGAATAGTTGCCAGTCTAGCGGACTCTTGTATGTTAATCTCCGCTTGCACATTTGAAGAAGGGTACTTTTTTCGGAATAGTTAATCCTTGTTCCAAAAGTTGAGAGGAAATCTGCTATATTTAGGAAATTGGGATTCCCCAACGAATCCTTTCAAACGGGGATTTTACCTAACTCTTAAAAGTCCCTATTTTCGAGCTTAATATTGTCGACTGGTACATATCACAGTTCCCCTTACCACAAAGGCGTTGGAAATAGACCCTGGAATTGTTGTAACGCAAAGTTAGGTGACGGACGATGCCCCTTTAATCTGGCGTACGGTAGTCGTTTAGACTGCTTTATACCCCTACTCTACCAGCTGTTTTTCAAAGCGTAGTGGCCAGCAAAACGGGTACTTTTATAGTTACAAGCTACATATATATATATATATATATATATATATTCACTCAGGAATGTGCGAACACCG